>CM056998.1:135585640-136215351 GCA_029891345.1 Dryococelus australis | reverse complement strand
TTGTAGCCAATTACACAGACCCAGGTAACGCCGGAGCTGTCACTTATTTGTAGGTTCTTCCGCTTCTTCAATTGCTGGTATTGAAATGTGTTGCCGGAAGTTTCACTCGAGCGATATGACGTGTCCCAGATAATCTATTGATGTCTTCCCGAAGAAGAAATTTTTGACAGCTTACATACAAGTCATCCCATGTAATTTGAGTCTTTCCAATAGTCGTTGCAGATTGCCTAGATCTTCCTCCCAGCTATTAGAATATATTATTACATCGTCGAGATAAGCGAAGCAGAACTCGCCGATGTAACCTGTTAGTACATCCGCCGACATTAATTGGTGGAATATTGCGGGGGCGTTTTTCAAGCCGAAAGACATGACTCATAATTTTAGTATTTTGCCCTCGGGGTGTCATAAAGGCCGTGTATTTTCGACTGTCCAGGTGGACCGCAATCTGCCAGTATCCAGGCTCCATGACAAGAGTACTGAATATTTTGGCTATGCCAATATCTCGTAACGTATGAGATAAGTCTATAGCTGGGAAGCAATCGGGTGGGTAACTTCATTTAGAGATTTATAATTTACCCAAAATCGCAATTTCCCATCCTTCTTAGGTACAAGGACCATGTATGAGTTATATGGGGAATTCGAGGATTCCACGATCCCTGGTCTTTCATGTCGGCCTGTTCCATGATGAGATCGCGGCGGCGGGCTGACACTCTGTATGGACGGTTGTAGACAGGTATGTCAGTTGTGGGCCATATTTCATGTTGTATGGAACATGTTTGTTGTAGCAGTTCTTCTTGTCCAAAGGTGCAGGCGTGCTCATCTAGTACTGCTTTTAATTGGTAGAACTCTGGTTCTTCGAGTTTGTGATTAATACTTATTGGGTCGATGGATATTGGTTGGATGTCATCTGGATTTTGATCTCAGTTTACAGTAATACGGTTGGTTACTCCCAGATAGGCTCTAACGTTGTCCGTGATCAAGAATACATTGATGACGGGTAAGCCACGGGCATCCTAGTACGATTGATTGAGACAAACAATAAATTCTGTTGGCATAACAATACTTTGAATTTTTATATTCAAGGCAATTCGGCTGGTTACGCCCAGGGTGGCATTGGGTTGCACCATTCTTTCTATTTGGTTTTGTGGTGTTAGTTCGTCGAGCTGGTTTGATGTTAACCAATTTCTTCTGATAAAATTTCCGGTAGCCGCAGAGTTAAGTAATGCTAGTACCCTGTCGTCGTTCAACTCCACCTCTATGTGTGGGGCTAAGGGAACTGGTGCTTCCTCACTTAATCCCTTGAGAATAGGCCCTTGTAAACCAGGGGTGGTGGCCCGCTTCGCACCCCGGCGTCTGAAACGCAGACGCCGGGTTCTGGAAGTTCTGGAAGTTGGTTTTCTCGCTGGTCGTGTTGCGTTATTTAACGGCGTGTCGCCGGCACGATTTGGTGGAACGGCAGCTCCTTTTGGTTCCGAGGGCAGTCCTTGTTCCAGCGGTTCTCCAGACAGAACCAGCATTTGGGTACAAATGCCATGCAAGGGGTGTGGTTGGTACGCCTTTAGAATGCGCAACAGGTGGTGATCGTACCTCAGGGACCTTGGTGGATACTGGTTTTTCTAGGCTAGCCTGTGATGCAATGTTTTGCTCATCTTCTTGAGCTGGATCGACTAATTCATTCAAGGTCGTGGGTCTTGCTGTCAAGAGTACATTCTGGAGATTTGGCAATAACATTTGACTTCGCCGACTCCGGGCAACACATGTCGAAACATTTTTTGTTCTTTTCTTCGTATGAAAATTTCTGCTTCTTTGTCGAGTACCTGAGCCTGGCTAAAAAACTGTGTCGTTAGCATAGCCAACATCTCCTTGCCTAGCCAACACCTCCTTGCCTATGAATTCCGCGGCTATCCGGTTAATGAACTGCTTCCAGTCTATTAAAAATTCTCCGTATCTTTCCCACCATGTTAGGGCGAGGCCCTTCAAATGCAGTTGGACCCGGTCAACCCATTGTTTCAGTGGCAGGTCCATTTCTGTGAATTTTTTTTGCATTCCTGCGTGAATGCGACTGGATCTTCGTGTGGGCGACCTGCACAGTTGGTTATTTGAATATCGTTGTCTCTACCGGTAGCTGGATGGCCAGGTGCTGTTCCAGGTTGGATATATATCCATGAAGGCTTGGATCTGCGGGAGTGAGAGACGTGTTTTCTTCGACATCTCTCGCAATGGTAGGCTATCCCGGGCATAGACACACGTTCGTCGGGCCACCCTATGCATAGGTGGTGATAGGGTTCACTGCACATCGTGCACCTGATGCAGTTTCTGCCTCACCCAGGACACGTAACTTCGCTATAGAAACTCATTGGCTGTTGACTGCAAGCTGTACAGAGGTACTCTAACCCATCTGTAACTCGGGTCTCTTCGGTACAGCCTATGCAGGCATAATGGAAGAGTTTCGTGCAGTATGTGCATTCTACCCTTAGTGTGCCATGGCCTGGGCAGTTGGCATGGCTACACTATACATTGGATACGTTGGGTTTGTTGTCATAGTTCTTGCCAGCTACGGCATTGACCTCAGTGCTTGACACGGTAGTGGTTAAGGGCGCCACAGTGTTTTTCAAGGACTCCCCAAAGTCTGTTTGACAAATTGTTTTGACCCTTAGTTCTCGCGGTATGGTTGGTCTAGTTCATACATTTTACTGTGCACAGCTATTCGTCTGACACCCCATGTTAAGCACCAGAAAATTTCTTGATGTGTGCCCAATTAGATTGACTTCACACGTTAGTCAAAGATTTTGTCCGCTAGACCAAAAGCGGGGTAGTTTGATTTAGATAGTCGGCGTGATGTGAGGGGTGTTTGTTAGTACTTACACACTTCTGCTTCTTGATGTTGTAGTTGGTGTAGGTTTGGCCTAGACGCTGCGAGTTTGGTCTATGCCGGAACTGAGGTTCCACAGGTGACCTTCGTTAGATCAGAAGATGAGATTGTCCCAGCCTTGGCGCACTTCAGTACCGGTCAGGTGTCCTTTGACAGCAGGATGACACATAGGATGTATGTGGATACACAGTGGGAAGTCAACAGAACGGAGCAGGCGCGACTATTTGTCATAGTTCGGCTGCACAGTTCCATTCCATCTTCCTCCCCTGCGTAAGACGTAGTAACGCTATCCATGGCCTGAGAGCAGAGTGAGCCACATATCATTCCCTGCATTTTCTACCACTCCTCCTCTCATGAGGCATAGGGCAAACAGTTCTATAGTCTACACGATGCACTTAGATAGGAAGGTTAACAGGGTATACCAATAGTAACTTGCAGGCACGAGCTCTATAAGATTCCCACTGATCCCCCACAGTATGCGGGTTGATCAGGGAAGTGGGGCCGTGGCGGCCAACAAGCCTCTACTGGTTGTGCATTCACACTAGGATGAACACTTAAACGTCAGGCTACGGTCACCGTGCACTGACTTAATGCGAATGGTGAAAAGCAACCTGAGTCTCTCGTGCCTCCCGATGTGAAGGTGTATTTAGTGGTTGTGGCATCGCTGTTTCTCCCCCACGAGCACTGACTTAATGCTGATGTGTGACTGGGAAGAAACAGGTAGCTGTCTAATATTTATGTCTTCTGACGTGCAGATACCTGAATGGGATCAACAGTCAGGCTTACTCGATTTAACAAGACTGCCGGTTCCTGTTGGCAGTGCACGGCGTATTCTGTCTCCAACTGTTAATACAAAGAAATAGCCTGGAAATGAAAAACTGAAAGGCAGAACAATGAGTGCTTATTGACGATTCAATAAACATGTAACCTGTGCTACCTATCAAATCGTGGAGAACTGAAGGTAACTGCGGTTCCAGGTGTAGGCGACCTGTTTTTAAGTAAAAGGGAAAAGCTGATTCTAGACGAATACAAATTAGTTAAAGTTAAACTGCTAAGTAAAAGGTGTCTAGAGGAGACAAAGTGATGTTAAATAAACATGTAATAGTGTTTGCTGGTCGTCGGTTGACTGGTCGGTGACGTACGAAGTAAGTAGCCGCTGGGGCGTACTTGAAAGTAACAAGATTCTCCGAAGATCCCGAACACTGACTTAGTGCTGTGTGAGGTTGTTACTAAATACGAAAGAATGACTCACTTGAGCTCTGCAGCGTCCGGACTTATATAGTGGAGCTTGCAGACTGCAGACGCGGGGTACGAGGGAGGCATGACGTCCTCCTGCCCTGGTTGGCATGGGAATACTCTGGTCAGCGATTCTGCTTCGTTCGTCTGAGGCACTCTGCCTTGCCTGAGGCCTGGGCAGCTTGTAGGCTCTCAGCGGCGGGGAAGGAGGGGGAGGGGTGCCTGCTGGGTTGCATATCATCCAGGTGTGAAGGATTTGATCGTAAGTTCCCGTTGCCTATGGAGTAGGTAACAAGTCACCCAAGCCTGTAGTGATGGAAAAGCTACACTTGGCGATGAGTCGTAATCGTATTAGATTAGATGTATAAGTGGCATGCGTCAAGTTTCATCTGCATTAAAGATGTCTTCGGGAGCGTAAGATTCTAAAATTTCTTTTAATTTTTCTGATTTCCACTGTTCTGCAGCTGATGTATCTGCATCCCTTTCCTCACCTGACATAACATTCCAAGAAATGCCATACCTTTCACGAAAGTGATGCAGCCATACAGAACTTGCCTGAAAGCAATGAGTGTTCATACAGTTTGCTTACTTTTTCACGATCCTTTAGAATTGTAGAAAGCGTAGATACTGCTAAACCAAACTGTTTGGCCACGTGCAATTTTTTCTTCCCTTTATCTATTTCTTTTTAAATATCTATATTTTATTTTAAAGAATACTGCTTGCATTTCTTTTTCTCATCACTTTGATCACCCATAGTAATAACGCAACCAAATATTCACTGTGCATGGAATACTGTATTGAAATCCAAGCAGTAAATACTACACTTTCAAAGCAAACAATAAATTACCGGTGAAGGAAAAACACCATAGACGGAACAATTTGAGCACAAAATGGTCGAAACCATAGCCGCATAAAAGTGCCTGATTCAATGTCATCTACTGTACGTACAGCAAACTTTGAAAAACTGAAGTCGATTATCAGACACCATGTTGGATTTAAAGTTAAATTGAAGATGGCGTAGTATGTTTCCTTCACAAACAAATGCTTTACAATACATGGGCGTGAGAGAAAACCGTCTGCCATTTCACACAAAAAATTTTGGCGTGAGTGACGTAAACAAGCGCGATAAAAATACGTTGGTGTCTAAAATAGGTTATAGAAATTCCTACGACAAGACAGATAAATAAAGTAAGTCAACGTTTTTACAAAAATATAATAAAATTTTGTGAATATGTGCTATAAGAAAGAATACAACATATGAAATGCTTTTGTTGTAATGAAAATACGTTTCGTAAATCTGAAACATTTTAACCTTTTAAATATATACACCATGTAGTGGAATTAAACATTCATTAAATTGAAATTTTCATTAATCTGAAGTTCGTTGTAATGGTATTTCACTGTAGTTGGCCCTTGTAATACTGCTGTAAATTGTGGCATGACTATTTCCGCCAAATCCGAGAGTGTGAACCAACATGGACATGAAGGGGATCCTGTTAAAGGACAAGATGCCTCCCCACTCTGGACCTGCCACGGGAACCATGCCAGCGCAGTCGACACTCCTGGGACAACCCGCCTACAGCCTGAACGAGCATCCAGATCGGCTGCTACACAGCCGACCGGTCACCAGAAGGATCTGCATAGCCAACAGAGAGGAGACTGCCGATCTTGCTGTCAATGAGGTCTTGCCTTTGGCTGGAACGGTATACCTTGTCTCACCCTGCGTCCAGCTGCCCCAGCCCGTCACGGTGGAACGGTTAGCTCACTCTCCAGGCCAAGCTGCCCACATGCTACTGCCCAGTGCCGGTAGCACCACGAGTCAGTTGGGAACTGACACTAGCAGTCGCCAGCAGAGAGACAACAACAGCAAACTCAGCAGGCCACAACTGCGTGTGCAGCCGACATGCGCCTGCCGAGCCCACATCACAGCAGGGCACTATAAGGAGATGCCCTGGCTGCCATTTTCAAGATACCAGTAGCCGCGTCCCCCGCACGCTTTTCCAAATAATCAGGGACACCCATGCAAGCAGTCACACGACTCGCCAGTGACCCTGGTGCCAGGAAGCACTAAGCAGTGTCACTTATAGCTGCCAGAGTTGGGAGCTTGCAGACACCCCTAGCAGGAAGCAGAAGGTAACATGTAGCGATTGTCCTACAGTCAGCGTAGATAGCAGCCCACCCCAGTGCTACATTGATTAGTACTCTGAAGGCTTGATGCCAATTATTGAATGTACCCTAGATAGGAATTTGTGCTCATATGTCGAGCCCATAATAAATCAGTGCAACTATGTCATCAAGCGCTCTCACCATAACGACTTTTAACAGGTTGGTGTGTCGAGTGCTATAATTAGCCTTTTTGACATTATTTCCTCGTACATTCTAGGTTAACCTGTACGTAAAAATGCCTTACATTTTGTTTGCTCTGAAGTGTGTAAAGTAATGTAAATGAGTAGGGCGAGATAAAGAAGCAACCAAGGACTGAAGCTGTGAGAGCAGGTTGCAAGAAGAAAGCCACTGTTAATAAATAATTGTCCTTTTATTTTGAGTGCAATGTTAGCCGATTACGTAAGAGTAATAGTATTTTTGTGTAAATATTTTCCGCAAACAGAGGACCTCTCTTATGTACCATTGGATAGAGGATGAACTGTTTTTCTAAAGATGTGAATTAATTTCAGCAAGGGACTAGCTGCGAGATGAGAAACAAACTTATGCTGTAATGTTTTTCAAGGTATTCATGCTTTTTCTCTTCTAATACTATCAGCTGTTTCGTTCGTAGTGATGAAAGTACTAGTGTTTTTTCAGTATAAATAAAACCCCGCCACTTCACAATACAAAGAACTCCTTAGCCAGGAGACAGGTCTGAAAGTGCCCAGCTATGTGGAAACCCTTAGTTTTGAAGTAACAAAGACGTAAAGTTAGCAAGCTGTGCATAAGTCTTCCATGTAGCCGGCCACAGCATTGCTGCAGGAGATATTTGAGTGTGAAGTGGTTAAAATATTGGCATAAGAAACACAGGACAGTCTGTCATAAGACATTCCCTCCAAGTTAATTCTTTCGCGTGAAGTTCACATGTTTATTATTATTATTATTATTATTATGAGTCACCGAGAGTAATATTAGTTCGTGAATGCATGCTTAAATGAAAGAGGCCCACGATACACCACCGGGATAACAAAACAAAACGCAGACAAGAAATCACGCACTATAATTTGAGACACAAAAAGAAAACGACGGCACGTTTCCTGCCACCAGGTGGATGAAAAAGCTATCCTTCCCTCTTTTATTCTCGGAGCGAGAGAAAGCGAGATAGGGGTAAATACATGTGTCTGAGCGAGATGGTGAGTGTTCCTTTTTTATTTTTGTTTTGCGGCGGGCAAGTAAAAAGTGCATTCAGACGCCATCTGTGTTGTGAAGGACCTTCACCCCATCCAACTGTTGGGAAGAAGCAAGGTAAAGTTCACAATGAGAAAAGCGACACACCGTGTGACAGCACACAAACTGTACCGTCTACAGAAGCCAAAGGAGAAAAAATTTATATTAAGAGGACTGCCTAGCACCTACATAAAGGAATTTTCTATTCATTCCACCATACCTCTAAGTTGTGGCCGAGAGGAATGTTGATTGTGACTCCGAAACACGCTTTTGTTCCAGGCTGCTAGACAGCAAAAGTTGAGTAGAACATCATTCCCTCTTTACAACATTGGTTTCCGACAAGGAATGTGTTCTGTGTCTGTGCAGGGATGTCTATTTGATTGCCTGTGGCGGCGACTAGTAGAGGATACGCTCTTACTCTCCAAGGGTTGAGTGGGTTGTCGGAAGTAAACGGAGCAAGGCAGTGCCTGCAAGAGCCGACCAACTACACATAAAAACGACCCAATCCTCAATGTACCTCTATAACTGGCACTACTGGGCAAAAAGCGGAGTTCTCCCTGTCAGATCGTCTTCCATCTCTCCTCAGAGATGAGATCTAATTTCATCTTGTTCAGACGGAGGCAACAGAGGAAGTACTATATTGCACCACGGAGAATATGCCTCTACACTACTTCAAGGGTGAGCTTCAGTGGCAGCAGAAGCGGAGAGGGGGTGAATTAATGCATGACGTCTTTAAAACAATGGTAATTTTAATGACTTCAGCTCCATCCCAAGGTCATTTGCCATGGAGTTTGGTATTAGTTTTATCCCGTTAATACGTGAGATGTACTGTCTGCCTTGTAGATTGTTTTATTCACCAGCCCAAAGTAAAAATGTTTAAACACAGCGAGTTCATTTATTCACCGCTAGATAGCATTAGTAGTAACTATCGCTTGTTTTTTGTATCCCCTTCCCGCCAGCCGGTGACGTCACATAGGCAAGCCATGCACTCACACCCACCACCACCACTCTGCGATTACCCCTCGCCTTAGCAGCATCAGCCAATCAGTCATGGGCAGCAGCCCACGATTAGTATAAAAGCAGAACCGCCCGTGTCTCGAGACCAGTATTCATTCCCAGTGCCCGTCACTCGGGAAGTGGCCTAGGTTGTACACCAGTCTTCATTTCTAGCGCCAGTCGCTCAGATACAGCCAGATTGATCAGTCTTCAGCTGTTTAACACCCATTACTCAGAGACTAACCAACCACACCTTTAAGCCTTCACATATTTTTAAACCTTTCATTCCTAGCAACCAGTGCTCAGGAAAACTTCCCTCGTACTTCGATTAAGCTACACTTGCAATAGGGTAGGCAAGGCTAGTTAGGAGATATCTGCTATGTACTCCACAAGCCCTGCAACCTCCTACAGTTATGGACATATCTGTAAAGGACCTATTCCTTAAGTCTTTTTCACAGCTATATCCTTTCACGATTTATGCTTAGTAATCATAGCACTTGCCAGCGATCACGTGATGTCATTTTCACAACACATTCACGCAACAATGCAAGATTTTATGGAACAGGTGAGCTGGCCCTCGAACTAGGAAGGCTAGGTATCAAATAGGTGACCTGCTCTCATATCCCTTGCCTCGTTTTCTTTCCTCCCTGCTGGGAAGCGAAGAAAGAGCTGGCCAACTGAGATGAGACGATGCGCCGCCACCCCAGGCATGCAGCGGAGGGAAAGAGAGGAGAGGCAGAAGAGGAGAGGGAGAAGTCCATTACCCCACAGACATGAAACAGATGTTAAGCACAACCCGATAAGAAGTAAAGCTACAGAACTGGCCACGCAAGCATAGAAGAGGTGTGAGTCCAGAGCAGCAACTCAGAGTATAACCAGAAGAATGACCGAGGGAGAGTCACCCCTTACATGAAGCAGACGTTTTCCTTGCTTGAAGATGAGTCTACGTACGTTGCTTCAGGGAGTGGGTGATTATTGCGCATCACATTCCTGTGCATTGCATATGCGCTCTCTTCTCTTCAACTTCGTCCCATCATCACACGTTGAAAATAATTAGGGGCAAATCGCACGCCGGCAAACAATAAATCTCATGCCTACAGATTTGGTCAAAGCATTACAAACGACTAGATACCCAGATAAATTATTGAAATTGTACTGCCCACTCACAAACGGACATACGGTCGCCACCCTCACGGAAGAAATTCTGTTACCCACCAAAATGGCTGAGAGGAAGAAGCTAGTTGGCAGGGATGCTGCAGGATTGCAGGATATGCAGCCAATGTTGTCACTGCTGCCCAGCCTTGTGGAGAGGCAGTAAATATATCATCAGCCACCTGACAGCGAGATAAGAGAATGTGGTGTGGTTCACTACCCTAATTTAAACAAACACTGTGACACAAGGCTAACCCCCATACCCCTGGGGCAGCCCACAAACAGAAATATTTTGTTGATGCACTAGTGGGGGTGTGTGTGGAGGTGGTAGATACTTCTTTCCTCCTTTTTCATTTCTACTCTTTATCTCGCTGTCAGGGGCTATATGAAGATGGAGAAGCCGACACTGGAATGAGTGCTGATTTCCCTCCGGGATATAATTGAAGTGGCCCTTCGGCAGTAGAAGTATGACAGATGGGGATTTTCACCTTGTGGGTCGGAGTTTTGCCCACGTTGGGGTACCTGATAGGATACCGCCTGGTAGAAGAAAGCTGATTAATTGGAGGGGAATCAAACCCCAGGGTGAACTTGATCATGACTAACTCCCTCCCAGGGAGTTTGATCTTGCTCACCATGAAGGCCGTCAAGATACGGGATGCCAGCTGTCAGCATTAGATGAATTTAATGCGTACAAAGATGCAAACAACAATGAAATGGACATATATGAGATGTCCCCCTGCACAACGTCCTACTCAGCCTCTCGCTTACTTCCTGGGTGCCTATATGGGGCAGGACGCATTGACTTACAAGCAGGTATGAAGTCGAGGGTGGGGGATGCTAGCCTGGATTTACACTGGTTTGGGGCGAATGATAATTTGATTACTTTCCCGGCAGTGGTGCGGATTTAAGACGTGGTAGGAGGTATAGCGATGCCAGGCTGTATAGGTGTGGATTGTTTCACTACCGGTGTAGACGTTGGTGTGACCCAATAACATACGTGGTCGTAATTGGCCCACAGCTAACAAATCCCTAGTAGTAGATCTAAATAACTATTCTGGTGTTCATCAATAGAAGGAACTTCCCTACAGGATGTTATAGAGCTTACCTCATGTGGGGGTTGATATAGTACACGCTCATTAGTGGATTAAGATGTGTGAAAATACTCTGGCTGTATTAAACCTCAATGTAGAGCTCATTGAACTACATAGCGAATGCGACTCTGTTGTCCACCTCCTTTAGTCATCGGTAGTCAATGTCAATGATTATATTAAAATAGAACAATAATAATTAATAAAATTATATATTATTTAACTAGGCTCTGTCTAGATACCACTGAATGGAATTGCTCAAGCTTATCCAAGCCGTCGGAGTACTGCCCTCAGGGGAGTGTCCAGTTCAGTCACTTCGAGGCGCTGCACATGAGATGAGACTTGCTAGACTGTAGGTATGTTTGGGTGTACTGGACATGCCCCAGGAATCTCGGTCTTGTGCAGACTATAGCCTTATACAGGCTCCAGGAAACCTGAAGCATTCAGTCCACTCGTCCGTACTCTGCAGAGGTCACGTAATTAACAGTGTGAGCTGTAAGTTATTAAGATGTCCACAATTAAATAAATTATAAAATGAATGGGAGATGAGAAATGACTAACTCATCAAGAATTATACTTTTCTGAGCGTGTTTAATAACACTTTTGGAAAACAGTGGGGATAGCAGCTATCTATTATGGAAACTAAAGTTCAAATAATGAATTCAATTAATTATTACATCAGGTGAAGGCGAACCTAAATTATAATGCAACTCTCAAAGTAAGAAATCTTAACAAGCTAAAGTTTCGCAATTTACAGTAAAGAAAGGAGGGATGCTTAGTATCCAGAAGGAACATAGGTCCGACCTGCTACCATGAAAGTCAAGGAAAGACTTGGGTAACGGGGTGCAGAGGTGTGGACGTTGAGGGTTACCTCTGGATCTTCCCTCTGGGGTTTTCTCCGTGAGCTGCAGGGTAGGTGATGAAGAACCGGGACAGACACGAGTGATCCGAACGTTATTGGGACTCCTGATGCCTGCATAAGGCTATAGTCTATACAAGATGTGGGAGCTCCTGGGAGGTGTCCGGAACACCCGTGTCTACTTAGAGATACACTCATATTATTTCCATTTTCTGAGGGTTTGAAAGTTTTAGGTCAGCTTCCATTTGAAGTCGGATTACATTCAATTATATAAGGTATTTTCATACGGTTTCTTCATTATTTTGACGCATGCCCGGGTTACTAATATATGCCACAGTCATTACTGCTTTGGTATGTGAAGGTAAGCATGTGCGTTCAGTGGTTTTCTTTATTCTAGCGGACGTTTCCGCCTGGAAACCTTCACGGAATACGTCGCCCTACGTGCTGAAATAAAATTTGATAGCCTGGTTGGCTAGTCTGAGTCGGTTGTCTACCTTCTTACTGTAAGTTTGTATGCCGGGATGGTAGTTTGGCAGGAGGTGTTAGTGTTACCTGGCTTACCCTGGGACTATTCGGTGGTCGTCTGCAGACTGGAGTCGCTGTTATAGTCAGTAGGTGTGAAAGTGATGGTACCGTGTCGGCCAACACGGTACCACAGGTTCCAGATGGCGCCCTCTGGACTCCAAAACCTTGGATTGGAGATCCCGTGACATTTATCTGACCCGTTCTCCAAACCACTCAAGACGGGGGTGGTAGTCCGGGTGCATACGGGTAGGTGGAGTGAAAACAGTACAATCAAACATGGGAGAGGTCGGTCTCTTTAGTAGCCTTACTAAGGCGGCGCAGTCTCGTTCCGCCTGTTGGTCCGCTGTGGGTGGAGCTAAACCAGCCTGCTGCTTGGCAGCAAGGTGAACAATCCTTTGCTCCTCCCTCCGTGAACCGTACCTTACCTTGAACGGCATAGTGTGTTAACCGCTGCTGAAGGATACAGGTCGAGCACCTCGGACGTGAAGTAGAACGCTAGAATAGTGTATTCCCAGTAGTCGCTGGCAGCACGAGCCTGGTGCTTCAGAAGGCCCCCCACCACTGGCGGGCAGACCAGAAGCGTTGAAGCCGTGTGGGCTACCATTGCTCCTACTGGGTGTGATATCCCACCACGGCCAGGCCATAATTCCTAAGCAAATACCCCCTCCACCACCTAAGGTGCTCCGGTAGGGATACAAGTGAAGCCTAATGTCTCTGCCTGGTTGGAAGAATTCCTAGTGGTTGGGGCTCCTCTGTTCTATCCCAACAGGTGGCCATCTATTGTGTGTGTTACAGGACTGGAGGACTCCAGAAGGGTGTCCCAGCCGTAGCTAGTTTCGTAGTGAAAATCCCTGGTCTCTGTCGGCAGTGCACAACTTGTAGCATTCCTAGCAAGCGTATTCAAGATTACTGTTGAAATTGGACTTTTGGCTAGAAGAACAAAGCTGTGTTTATTGAAGTCTTAATAAACACAGTGACTTGTGCTAACTCCTACCAAGTAGACGGATTGCTGGAAGAAACCTACGCAATCCAGGTGTCAGCAACCTGGTCCTAGGCTAATCGGGAACTGAACAAACTGACTGTCTCTGTCTAGTGATTAAAAAAAAATGAGCTAACTAGTTAATGGGATGTCTATAAGATACAGTGAAGTTAAAGTCCACTGCTCTAGTAGCAGGGTGTGTTTAATGTTGAAGTTTCCACAGAAGAGCTTCTGGTAACTGGTTGGCGATTTGTATCACTGGAGCCTCTGGTAGCTGTGGCTGCAGAAGCCTCCGGTAGCTGCTGCAAGCTGTTAAGTGAAGCCTCTTGTAGGTTGCTGAAGTGTTCGCAGTCGTAGGAGGCCCCCAGCACTGAAAGTGGTGGAAGGAGCACTAAGAACTGGAAGATGACACTCGTGAGCCCGGCTGAGCATGGACTTATACTCAGAACAGAAGGTGCAGTGCCATTCAGGGGGGGGGGGGGGGGGGGGGACATGTGACGTCCCTCTGCTGCAAGGCCGGAGTGGGAGTCGGCACCCTCTAGTCATTTCACTCGGCTTTGGGAATTCTGTGTGGCGCTTGGCAGTGCCACGAGGCGGCTGACAGCTTGTAGGCACTCAGCGCGTGTAAGGGGAGGGTGGCGTGATCGTTGGTTGTGTAACCTTGACAACTACGTGTTCGGGCATCCTCCAGGATTGTGGCGGCCTGCAACGTCCACGTACAGGTTTGCAGTGTTCGACTCTCACGTGGGTTGAAGTAGGAATACTTGACGTGAAATGCGATGAGTCGTAATCGTTTAAAGTAGAATGAAAAAGCGAGCACGCATCAATTCACCCCCTCTATGTTGCGATGAAGACTCATCGTGAAAAGTTGGTGGAGAAAGGCATAGGCCCCCTCGTCTGGACGGTCTAGGTAGGAGAGGGGAAGAGAAAATTTTTCAAGTAGATAATTCCGCTTGCTCTGCGCTCTGGGGCCGGTTGGAGACAAGTGGCGCGTGGCACGCTGGAACCGTAGCTCTCTCTCTTCAGGCGGGCTGCTTCTCTCTGCCCCTTGCCAAGGCGAAGCGGAGCGCTACACTGTGTTAATGGGTTTTCCCCCTTTGGTGAGGATTAGTGTCAGAACTGAAGCGGTGTATCGAGTGTCCCACGGCCTACTTGATTTACGCATGTCGCTGACAAAAACTCAGCATAGCGCTGTGGTTATTTACAAGAATATACACAACAAGAAACTGGAATAAATATACATAAATACAAAGACATGAAAAATACGAAGGGGAATAAAAAGTATGTTCAAACCTTACTCGCAAAAGGCTGGGAAATATTACTTCCTATCACGGAGCTTGCTGTGGTGACTTATGAAAGAAAATAAATAGTCTTTCTAAGGTAGCCTGTGGGTCTCACAGCTAGCAAAACAGTTACGTGTAACAGGTTAGAGTTTGAGAACCTAAGGCCTTCCATCACCTGGGATGACTTGACTAAACAAACGCGAGTACACTTGAATACATGCATTAAAAATGCAGGCAATTGGCGCACGTTGGTCACTACAAACTATCAAACATAACACTGCAATAAAATTGAATTCAAGATATCTCGCACCGGTTTTCTCGTAGCGAGTTCATGGGAGCTCTGTGGCTCAGGGTTCTGGTTCGATTCTTATTGGATGCAGACAATATTTAAAAAGAAAATGTACACTAGAAACAAATGCGAAAACATAGTACACTGACATAGAACACTGTCAGAACATGGAATAAATCTTTGTAGGAATTTCTTAACTAGAACACTAAGAAAACATAAAGGCATATTTACATGTGTACCTACACATCAAGTCATATTTAAAAAATTCAAATCTAACTAATTCTCTTATGGGAGTCCATCTTATACGTTGGTCTAATTCTAATATGTATAATGGTGAAGTCTCGTGTCTTCATGTAACACTGGCACTGTGGTGAGCGTCTCTCAGTGATACGTTGCTTGTGTAGTAATTACCGGCACTGTGGAGAGCGTCTTTAAGTAATACTACTTGTTTACGTGGTCTGTCGGCCACTTACTTTCAGAACCTTGTCGCTGGTGAGGTGTAAAACGTCTATTTTCATTGATTAGAGCATAACTACTGCTGTATTTACGAGTTCAATTAGTTAACGTGGACATAGTCTAGTGTCTAAATAAGTTTTTAGCACATTTACCTCACCAGTTCCTACACTTCTCCCGCGTGATGACAGCTGGGTAAGCACTTTTACCGGATACACACAGGAAGGTCTTACGGGACTGCACGGGTTCCTACCAGTAGGGTAGGATGTTTCTGTGAAGTGGCAGTGCGAGGGAGTGGCAGTCGACCGCCCTCCACCTCACCTACAGGTACTCCTCACCTAAGGTCCAAGTAGTTGGAGGCATCAATGGTCTCGATGTACAGGTCCTGAGCCGAGGCAGTGCGAAGGTGGGTCTCAACCTCTACTGCAGGTGTTGCGTCAGATGAGGGGTAGTGGGAGGCATCGATGGTCTTGACGTCTTCGCCATCGGCGGCCGATTGAGCGGGATGCAGAACGGTCCTCTTGTCCACAATGGCGCTGATGGTTGCGTTTCCTGCATTGCAGGAGGTCGTGACAGAGCACTGTCGCAGAATGTGCTTGACGTCGGCTGCTGGGTGATTCTGGTTCCGTGGCTAGTTCGCCTACCAGTGGTCCAGTGGCGGCCGCCGGGCTCTTGGCTGGAGCGTTATCCGGTGGTCTAGTGGCGTGAAGTACTTCATCATCGGAGCCAGAGATTGACTTCGTAGAAGTTGGAATGGCCTTGATCTCTAGCTTCGGAGTTGTACTAGCTGGAAGGGTAGGCTCTCGGTTTGTTCGTAACCCCCCTCCCCACCCAGCAAAGGTGCTTCCTACCTTTCGCTGATGTGGCTCAATCGGCGGGTTATCTGGCAGTACTCTCTGTCTCGCAGACTCTGCCATGACACTTCAGAGCAGCTAGGGATAGTTTTATGGTGTCTGGCTGCGCCTTTTTCTGCGTAGCTGCATGGCGTTGAAGGCAGTGATCTTATGATAACTGCTCCTCGATGTTGCTATATGTCCGGCCTCCATGGTGCTACGTAGCTGGGCTCCCTGTTGGTGTCTGCAGGTCTCACCTTAAGCCTCTTCGTTAGCCTTGGCTCGACATCGGGAATTGCCCTTCTGGGTGTTGGTTCATTCTAGTCTTCAGAATGTCCCTGTGTTTCCCTTATGGTGTCGCCATTCTCAACAGGTGGCATGTCGCCCGGAAATGGTGGTACTTGGCCTCGGGTGGCCTTCCGGATCCGTCCTCGCAAGTCTTTGTCCCAGTAGATGTCGCTCTTGCTGACAATGCGAAACGGTCCGTCCTATTTGTCAGCAAGGCCAGCACTGAACTGGTTACTGGCCTTCCTGAGGGGATGCGTTTTGAGTAGTACAGCTTCGCCTAGGTTAAAAACACGTACCACTGTTTTTGGCAGGGGTACTTCCATAGGATATAATCATCCTGGGCCTTCTGAGCGGTGATAGTACGGACTAGCATGGCTAGTCAGATGTCCTATGGCTGAGGCATATCAGTGGGTTCATTTTCCCACTGTCAGTCGCCTGGTTGGCGCAGTGTTTGGCCCAGGAGGAGTATGCTTGGGCTGGTGTCTACTGCTTCGTTGGTTCGACGACGCAGGGTGAACAAAATGGTTGGAATGTGTTTATCCCAGTGGCAGAGGACGTTCCCTATACTGATTCGCAAGCACTTCTTGATCTCCTGGTTTGATTCCTCCACTCAGTGGAGTTGGCCTGTGGGTGGTATGGAGGGGTAGTCCACGTTTCTATCCCCATTCTAGACAAGCTGACTGCCATTGATGACTTGTGAACTGAGTGCCGTTGTCAGTCAGGCTGGCTTTTCAGTATCCCCAGCGTGCAAATATCTTGGCTTCCATCTTTCGCACGATCGGTGTGGTTTCCTGGCTAGGTAGAGGGAAGGCCTCAACCCACCTGGAGAACTGGTCGGATACTACCAAAAGGTAGCGGTTCCCCTTGATACTACATGGTTATGGTCCCATCAGATCGGCGGCAATGTGCGACCACGCCGTCTTGGATCTCCTTGGTTGTGCCATAGGAAGGGGAACCAGGTAGGCTTTGCCATGGAAGCACGTAACACAGTTGCTTACGTACTGTCGGACGTCATGGCTTATCCTGTCCCAACTATAACGGATCCCGATGTCCAGCAGAGTTTCCCTTGTACCCGGGTGTCCAACTTGAGGGTGGTCATGGTGGTGTAAGCATATATCAGCGCATAACTGATGTGGAACCCAGATCTTCCAAGGTTCAGTTGGTTGACCGCTACGTGTCCAGAAGATGCTGTCCCTAAGTTCAAACTGTCATGGCTATTCCTGTAGAAGGTGGCGTACGTTGGAGTCCTCCTGCTGGCTCAACGTGATTTGATATATGGGTTATCTGTAAGTGGAGGAGGCAGATCTGTTGTTCCGGAATTCGTTCTACCTGAAGGGATGGGGCATCTTCTCCCCTTTTTACTCCTCGGCTTGCTCCTCCAGTCGGGAAACGGGACAGGGCGTCTGGCAGGTCGCCGTCTTGGGTCTCCTCGTGTTCATTGTTTATCCACATAGCATCTATGGGCGCGTGTACACTATCTTCGGGGTTATGGTCCCAGTTTACTGTCACTCAGTGTGGGTGATACTACGAATTCTGCACTGAGATACAGTGCAGGGTAATTAGGCGGTCTACCCGCAGGGTAGAATCATGTTGCGCCATCCGGACTATTTTCGTTTGAGGTCGTATCGTAGCTAATTGCTCCAGAGTTAATCCGCTACTTCGGATGAAGTTTGTGCTTGCGGCTGAATCCAGTAGGGTGAGTACCCTACTGCAGTTTACTTCCTCTTCTATACGCAGAGGTATGGGGATTGGTGGTTCCTCATTTAAGCCATTAATGATGGGCCCTTGTAGTCTGGTGGTGGCGTTTCCAGACTAAGTAGTGGGGTTAGGTTTCTCCGTTGTATTCTATGCAGTTGGGACTTCTGTCCAACCGACCTTGTTAGGTGAATTCTGGATCCAGCGCTTTTACAAGGACAGTCTTTGTTCCAATGGTTCTCTGGACAGAAGCAACACTTCAGTACGAATGCCATACGTGGCGGCGGAGCAGGTATGTTCCTGGGCGTGTCTACCGGTGGAGTTCATACTCCAGGGTTTTTACTGGTTGAGACTTCTGTAAGCTCTTGCGCTGCAAAGTTTTGCTCTGCTTTCCTTGCACGCTCTACTAAATTGTCTATGGTCTTCGGCTTAGTGGTGATGAGGACGTTCCGCAGGCTCTGTAACAGCATCCGGCTAATGGATCGGACGGCTGCCAATTCTCCTACCCCAGGAAAGACTCACTGAAACATTTTCCCCTTCCTCCGTATAAAAATCTCTGCCTCGTTTTCAGGTACCTGTGTCTGGCTGTAAAACTGTATCGTTAACCTCGCCAGTGAATTCATAAGCCAGTATGTTGCTGAACTGCTTCAATTCGGTGAGAAATTCGCTGTATCGTTCCCACCATGTTAACACAACTCTCTTTAAATGTAACTGGGCCCTGCCTACCCATTGTTTCACAGGAAGCTCGGTCTCCCGGAATTCCTTTTCCCACTCTTGCATGAAGGCCACCGTGTCTTTGTGAGCTCAGCCTGCGAAATCTGTAATTTGTATATTGTCATCCCGCCCGGCTGCTGGGTGGCCTGGTGCTGTCTTGGGATGTATGTAAATACGGTATGGTTTCAACCAGCAGGATAGATAGGTGTGCTTTCTTATATACCTGTCACACTGATACGCCATACCTGGCATAGTGATACGCTCGTCAGGCCATCTTATGCACAGGTGATGGTATTGTTTGTTACAAGTAGTGCATCGTATTCTATTGATGCCTCAGCTGGGGCACGTAATTTCATTACAGAAGCTGGGGGTTGTTGACGGCAGGCTTCACAACGGAATTCCAGCCCTTCTGTATTACGAGCTTCATCTGGCCAGCCTAAGCATACATGGTGGAACATCTTTGTGCAGTAATTACATTCTACCCGGAGTGAGCCAGTACCGGGACACTTGGCATGGCTACACTTCGGTTCTGGTATGTCGTCTTCTAAGTCACGGTCTATGCCGGAGGTGACATTGAACTCAGAAACTGACATGTCTATAGCTTATGGGTGCCACAGGGTTTTTACTGGTCTCTCCGAAATCCTCTTGGTTCTCCTGGCTGACCCCTAGCTCCCTGGGTCAGGGTGACCCGGTCCTGTCTTTCGCTGCTAACAGTTAATCAGTCTGGCGCCCACGTTGGGCACCAGAAAATCACTTGACGTGTGCCCAGGTTACTCATGTATGGCACGGTCATCGTGGCTTTGGTATGCACAGGTCAACACGTGCGTTCTGTGGTTTTCTTTACACTAGCGGACGTTTCCGACTGTAAACCTTCACGGTACACGTCGCTCTACGTGCCGGGATAAAGTTTGTGATAGCCTGGTTGGCTAGTCTGGGTTGGTCGTCTACCTTCTTACTATAGGTTTATATGCCGGGGTAGTAGTTTGGCAGGAGGTGTTGGGGTTACCTGGCTTACCCTGGGACTCTTCAGCCGACTGGGGAATGGTGGTTGTCTGCAGACTGAAGTCGCTGGTGTAGTCAGTCGGTGTTGAAGGGATGGTACCGTGTCAGCCAACATGGTACTGCAGGTTCAGATGGCTCCCTCTGGACTCCATAGCCTCGGGTTGGAGATCCCATGAGGTTTCTCTGACCCGTGCACCAAACAACTCAAGACAGGGTGGTAGTCCGGGTGCGTACAGGTAGGTGGAGTGAAAACAGTACAATCACACACGGGAAATGTCGGACTCTCTAATAGCCTTTCTAAGGCAGTGCAGTTTCGTTCTGCCTGTCGGTCCGCTGTGGGTGGAGCTAAACCAGCCCGCTGCTCAGCAGCTAGGTGAGCCATCCTTAGCTCCTCCCTCCTGAGTCATGCCTTACTTTGAATGGCATAGACTGTTAACCGCTTCTGAAGGATACAGGTCGAGCACCACGGACGCAAAGTAGACTCCTAGAATAGTGTATTCCTAGTAGTCGCTGATAGCAAAATCGCGGTGCTTCAGAAAGCCTCCCACCCAACCAATGAAGTCAACGGTAGCAGCCATTAGTAGGTTGCTGAAGAGTTCGCAGTTGTAGGAGGCCCCAGCACTGGAAGTGGTAGAGCGAGCTCTAAGAACTGGAAGAAGACATTCGCAAGCCTGGCCGCGCACTGACTTATGTAGTCAGAACTGCAGATGCGGCGGCGGGCCACAGGGAGGAGGGGGGACGTAATACGTGCCACTGCTGCAAGGTCAGAGTGGGGGTGGGCACCCTCTAGTCATCACTCTGCTTTAGGAATTCTCGGCGGTGCTCGGCCGTGCCCTGATGCAGCTGACAGCTTATAGGCACTCAGCGCAGGGGAAGGGAGGGCGGCTTGCTCGCTGGTTGCATAACCTTGATATCCATGTGTTCAGGCACCCTCCATGATTGTGGCAGCCCGCAACGTCCGCGTACAGGTTTGCTGGGTTCGACTCTCACATGGGTTGAAATAGGAATACTTGACAAGATATGCGCTGAGTTGTAATCATTTAAAGTAGGGTGAAAAAAACGGGCACGCGTCAATTTAAAGAGTTTAGGTGAAAAGTTTATAAATGTGTTATTTACAGTGATACTAATACAGTAATAGTTATTCTAAAATTCCTATTTTTATTGTGTTTATTAGCTAAACATTATTCACAGATAGTGTACATCTATCATTATAGTCTAAAAGTAGTCTAATAACGTCAGAAGTTGTATTTTATTGATATACATATCTGAAACCTCATCAACTGAAATCCTGCAATCCCCTGGAAAACAATAGATACGGGAGTCGACTGTATTCCATTTCACTGCCTTTCCTTCTCCTCACTAACAGACTTTTTTCACATAAAGACAAAACATGTGTGTGGGCTGTTCATGGTAGGCTGAGCACTTTTGAAAGGCCTGCTTAATATCTATACATTCTGTATTCTACCACTAATTGTAAAATTAACATTGCCCTGGGCTTGACAGCTTTATTCATGCATTGGTGAACTGAAACTGTGAAATTGTTTCAAAAGCAAATATTTTACGAATGCTTTAATTCCTATACTTATATGCATACATGAAAACAGAAAGTAAAATTAATTATTTCAGTATCCACAATCTATTACATCACACTTTTAATTCAACTTTAGGCCTTTCCCTCTATCATTACCAACTTATGTCGGCACAGACGTCAGCATGCCTGTTAAAATACAACATGCAGGTAAGACATTATTTAAAATATTTTGAAAGTGCTAAGTCAACAGTGAACAACCTAACATTTGACATAAGAAATGTATAAATGGATGTAACCTATATCTCACCTGCTTTATTGAGACATCTGTGTGCAAGGCGAGGCGATGGGCCACACACCCAGATATGAGGTTCCATATGATGGCTTCCTCATGAGACATGCTGAGGCAAATGTGACCTTGGCATGAGAATGACACCTGCTTCACTGGCAGGGTGTGGCCTTTCAAACTCTGTGTCACTGAGCCCGTCTCTGGAACAAAAAACACCACATACAACCGAGTGCGTCACCTCTAGACAATAATTGATATTTTACTCTCCTCTCTGCTGTAATCATTGAGAATGCCTAGTAATAGTGCTACTGCTATGACAATTGGAACAGAAGGTGAATAAAAGTCAACTACACACAGCCCATTTGTTGTCTGTACATGGGTGTGAAAAAAAAAATGAAGCTTGTGATTCCTTGTCTGTTTTATCATCAAATGGGAAGAGCCAACAACACACTATTCAGGATACACACATGCATTCTGCTGAGTGGACACTAGTTAAGTCTTTTTGGGGAAGCAGCACTGTTAGTCCAGGACCTGGCAAAAAAAAATTGTGGGATGATGTGGCTGAAGGTTGGATTTCCCAAATGACGACCAGCATAAAATTATGTCTTGTGGTGTATCTCTTTTGTCTTGGGTGCAATATGATTTAAAATTTTCCTGGGTTCTGGGAATGGGTAGAAAAGTTTAGATCAGCTCGAATGTTGGCCAGTATGTTTCACCAACTAGGGTACATGATAATGGCAATTTGGCAGTTTTCATTAACAAAAACACTGGGTATAACTTGCAGGAGTTTACTTCCAGCATATATTCTCTAGGGCTCCTCGTTGTATGCCAGTAAATGATCCTATATGAGACACCTGAGGAGGAGGGTGGGTCTCCAGAGTGATGCCTCACCTTAGGTATACATGTCAATACCTGGTGTCAGAGGCTCTCTCTTCTAAGGGCTGAGATTATCATCCTCTGAGCAAATTGTGAGGCTGATTGTGCCTCTGACCTAGTTTGTGTGCAAAAGCTCCAATGGTCACACAGCTAGTCATGAGCACTAGGTGACAGGTGGCAGATGGCCTGGCCTGCTGGGTTTGGGCAAAGTTCACCACGTTTGCATTTAGGTGGAATCAGGGGAGAGGAGGGATGGCCCTCTTTACAAGATAACAGTTGGTAAGCAGACACTCTGGGTTCTCCCTATTAACTGGTGCGCTTGTGGTCAGACCTGTCCAACCTTGATGTCCCTCTGCCAAGCAATTTTTTTCCTGCAAGACTGAGTAGATACGGTTAGGCTGGTGCATGGACACACAGCTTCCCTGGATAAGGCCAAGGCTTACTTGGCTGTCTTCCTCTGCCCAGCCCAATGGCACGGCATATAGGGATGTCAAAGAGTGGTTCAAGCAGGTGTCCAGAAGGAGCGGGCATAGCCTTTGAGAGAAACAAAGTGAGTTCTTAATAGGCAGTCGCTGAGATTCTGGATGGCCTCTCAGAGTGCAGAGACCTTCCTAATGGTGCAGTACTCACACAGCATGAGTCTCCTTACCCAAGGTTAGCAGAGAGGATGAGGTGACCACCACACCAGCACTACAATACCTCAAGTGAGATGCTTCCTTCTAACTGCCTGAAGGCTGTGTAAGGCGGAGGCATGGCGGTGGGTGATGGGGGGGGGGGGAGGGAGGGTTCATAAGCCTACTCATGGAAGAAGCGCAAATAAGGGGTTTGAAGCAAAAGAGAGCTGAGTGAGAGAACACAGACCAAGTTTGAATATATATGGTTTATTGGTGGACCAATAAAACACACATACCCGAGCCTGAGCTGAGCGGCCATGCCTAGGTTGCCAAACAAACTAATACCAACATTGTCTCTCAAATATTTATTCATAAACTACAAACAGAATTCATACAAGTCTTTATATCTTTGCACATTTTCAATACAATGTCTACTGGAAGACAGGATGCTCTTAATATCCGAACATGTTAAACAACAATCTAGACTCCCACCAAAGCAAACCGGGTTCAGATGTAGTAGACTGCGCAGTAGGGCTAGCATCCAACAGAGTAGACTGAGCTGTATGCTGCTGCAGAACGTGAGTGTGTTGAGTGGGACGCTCGTTAATTGCATTGCCTATTGTAGTTTTCTTTCCTTCGCTTACATTAACACTGCACTTCTCAACATTCCATGCTGAAGAAATACCTGTAAATATATAACAAACACTTTCACAGATTATCTCAATGAGGGAATAAAATTTTTATGTAAAAAACCGCAATAATTCCATATTTCCTCAAATGTTGATAGCCCACTCTGTTAATTTATTATTGAGACCAGTGACTTCTAAGGAAATATTAGGTTTGTAATGAAAACATTAATTGAATTCCCATAATATTCAACTTTACTTAAACTGAATCTGTTTGATTAAAAATCTGATAAATATAAATAAAAGCTGATTTGGCAGTTTAGAAAATTTACTTGTATGTAAATAGTTATATATTAATTATTTTACTAATTTCATGTCAAAAACATTTTCTTGTGTGCGTGCATGATGTCTTATTAAAGTAGGCCCACTGCTTGGAATTAATAATACATTTTAAGCAGTCATGCTGGGTTAAGTACAACAAAACATGCTTTTCCAACATTTGTAAATATTACATTTTAGGCAGACAATTTCATTATACACAATTTTCTTTAATACCATTAATATTTGCCTTCTTGGAGAATGATAAGGTATAGACCGACTTCTATAGACTCTAGAAACCAGTCATTAAAAATGTTCAGCTGTAGCGGTCAAATATCAATTACCATTTTCCCAAAATGGGGTATAATTTTCCTTTCACATTCTTCAATATTCATGGAATGCGAAGGGTATGAATTACTGCAGATTACCTCGTAATTGACATGATCATGGATAAAAAAAAAAGGGGGGGGGGGGGGAAGAAATAATGTCTCTTTTCAATGTATGCCCTACATCATCAAACTCTAGTTACACAAGCAAGGTGTCCGAGTTAAATATTACTGATGATATTAGTAGTCACATGTTGGTCAATTCTGTGAACTAGCATGAGTGCAATATAGGTGTAACCATAAATGTTTTTACTACCCTATTCCTCCATATCCCATGTAGAAAATCAATTACATACTGGGAAGATAATATTATACCACATATGAACATTAACAAACAAAAATATTGGACATACCACTGCTTGCCAAAACTCAGCTCATTACAATTTAATATGTTGGTGTATGTTTAGTTGGTTATCATCATAACAAATACAATCTGCATAATTAGAAACACAACGCAGTTCAGAAAGGATACCATTTGGGCCAATAAAAACCAAACAGGTGTACTATTACACTGTAGTAAAATAGTTAAAATTCCAAAGGAAAAAAATTTCATTGAAATTTTTATTTATATATTTTTTATTGTTAGGGTAACTAGGTATAGGCCCTAGCAATATGAAAATTTCTGCTGAAAATATTCCTGCTTGGATACTATATGGTTTAAATGGCATAGTTAAAAATAAGAACTTTTAGGTTTACACTTTTCATTCCCTTGACTGGAATTTATTAATCTCACAAATTTCATGTACGCCTAAAACAGTAGGGCCTATGTGGTGGGCCTACATGAAGTAAGAAGATTTCTTTACATCTAAATATTCCTGAATACCCAAAACTTAGATCTATCATCAATTTTACAGGAATACGTAACTGTTACACAGATGCTTATAACCTATAAACTATACTGATGGAGCAATGTTTTAAAGAACATAACCACACATCACAAAGGGTTCTATTGGGCAAACAACGAAATGTTACAAATACTAAACATGAACAGTTTATTTAAACTCTAAGACACTTCTGAAGTAAAATAATAACAAATCGGATATATCTTACCTTGAAAATCAACTGTTGGAACAGAAGAATGTTTCACCCTCTTCGAGCCAGGTACCATGCATATAGGCAAAAAGTGTCTGCCACATACATAGTACGTCTTTTATAGGTCTAAAGGATGCTTCCTTTCCAGGTTATTGTTACGAATTCTGGCGATCCACGTATTAAATACATAGTCATAAACTGGAAAGCGATGTTGTATCGCTGCAGCCCGGGTCACAGCACTTTACAATTCAACCCATTATTTCATTCAAATAAATATTATCACCAACAATAAATACACTATTCAACCCATGACATTGTTTGAACACATTTATCCAATGATAACATTCAAGATACGGATACTACACACCATTTTCCGCCATGTTTTCCACAAATCAACAAAAACAATTATACGTCACCAGGTATTTGTCAGGATATAAACGCTTTTACGGCTGCCTGCAGAGGTGCAACACAGTTTCAGCAATAAGGAGCCCACCCCATGGTCCAGTCCTGCACCGGCACTCGACTGTGTTAAGTCGCATGCTGCTTGTGCGCTCACCACTGTGTATTTGTGTAAACGCAAAGCGGAAAGTTTCACTATTGGACAAAGCTAATAGTGAAATGCAACGTGAATATCAATCCCTAAAATAAAATCGAATAAATTCACGTACGGATTAGTGTTTTTACTTAAACTTCTTTGAATCAATCACTGGAAATTACCGTATTTTTTATGTGAAAATATAGGATGCTACCTATACACGAGACTTTTTGGGGGAAAAAAATGGGTAAATGGTAAACATGTTTCTGGCCATAATAAAATTACATCTAAGGTCCTGCACTGCATCATCAAGGAATAGACCTGAGAGTACAAGTGAATTATTTATATGTGGTATTATTGCACTGAACAGTTGCTAAGAATTGGGTAATCTGATCGCCGGCATACTGTGCAATCGAGCCACCGGCGAACGTCCGGATTAAACTGTTACAGGAATGTTTCTGTTGCAATTTCCGTGACTTCAAACAGAAGCATTTCTGTGGTGACAGAAAATCCATTATTCCTAGTGGTGCGCATGTGATGAAACGGCTATCCTTCCAGTTGGGTATTACCACATTTGGCCTCACAAGCACTTTTTTTTGGGCAATTTTTACAGTGTATATTTTCCCCCACATCAGCACTGTACATTTTTATCGTTGATCAACTGCCCTTTTTTCCATGTCCACATGCATATTCTGCAACCATCAGTTTAAATTTTACATAATAACTCGCTCGTTCCTTTTCAATTATGAGGCCATGAACCAATCGGCACTTTTTGTTAACAAAATCCTCATGTGACCTGTTTGTCTACAAAATCTACGACGATGCATTTGTGGACTTTTTGTTTCGTGATATTCAAAAAATATGTTATTGCTTTTATACTAATATAACGTCACATAAATTACAGTAGCAACCTGTCGGGCGATTTTAAGATTGCCAAATATTTTTATATTATCATACAGTATAAGACTAGTACGTATAGAAATTTTAAGGGTCTAAATTACGCAACTGCCTTGCACACCTACAAATACCGCGTATACATTGGGTGAGTTCATAGCTTTCCAAGAGGTCCTGTCATTTGTCATAAGAGCAAGCTGTTAGAGCGAACAAAAATTGATTCTTATTTCAAGAAAGTGTGATTGTGAGAGATTTTTTAAAGTGTATTTTGGTGCTAAACTATCGCACATTTTGCTAATTAATGTTTATCTCATGAATCAGTCTGCATTTTTATAGTTACTAACAAGAAGGATTTTTTGTTAACCGTTAACAGTGTAATAAAATTTCTTCACTCAATTTTAACAAAAAAATGTGCCAAGTGACAGTTGTACATAATAACTTTGCATGAGCACGTGCGTGCGTGCGTGTGTGTGTCAACTTCGAAGTTGACAAATTACCAAATCATCGCCTTATCAGATTTAGTATTTACTGATTCAAAGTTTTAGAGTTTAATTGTTTAATTAGTGAGGCCAGACCGGTTTTGGTTCGCATATACCCTCCTATATGACTGAAATCGAAGAGTCCTAATCGGTAGCAAGTGATTTGGAGCCTACTATAATAAATATGCCGTCAATTTATAAAATTTGTACTTAACTGTATGCCGTAAAAACCTTTAATACTAACATTAAACAATTAGTAAAAAAAATGTGTTTTATTAGTTTATAAATAAAAACTATTTGGAAGCCTGCAATTTTGATTTGTGGATTAGCATAATCTTGATCTACTAAAAACATTGAAGAAAATGACACCCCACACGTCGGGATCTAGGTGATGGATGACACCAGAATTTCGCGAAAAGATATCCACACATGCTAGATTGCAATAATCTACAGGTATACCAGCAGATTTCCTTTTGCTTGTTGGCCGTGAATCTTTATGAGAAGTCATTTTATTACTTGACGGGCCAATCAGAATAAGTAACACCAATAATGTACGAATGTGATTCACGGGCAAACACCTAAGATGCGTAACACCTACATTATTGAATCAAAAAAGGGGATCTGAGCTAAAGTGTTATGAAATACAACTAGCCGAGAAATCTTTTCCGAAAATCGGGTGTCTCAAATGATATGACTAAAACACGCGAATTCTAGTTCTGCACAATAGTTTCTCAGTGAGACTGCAGTAGATGTATAAGCTCTCTGGGGTGAGAGTTCTTGTACTTCCATTTGTGTTTCTCTTCAAGTCTGTGGGTTATGCGAATGAAGCTAGCCTGCTCCGCCTATCGCCCCGGTAAGCCCGGTACCCGTTTTCCCTCGGCCACTTGCTGGAACATGCGGGAGGTAGGGGGGGGGGGGGGTTGACAGGGATGCAGAAGGCTTGTTTAGTGGAAATTGGCTGCAAGCCTACAACTGCATGGAGACTTGGTCGGACCGGCCACAACCATTGCAGCGCGAGAACCACATACGCGCAATACACACTTTCAGTTATTAGAGTACAAAAACTGTAACTTTACTCAAACAACAACAAATGATACATCACTCTAAACTATGCAATTGAGGCTAATGCAATATGTTAAAATCACTTGATATAATACTCTAATTTGTACCTGAGTACAAGTTGAATCTAAAGTAGTTTTTAGGCTGAAAATTTTACTAAACTAAATATTTTTTATTTTGAAAACTGCTGTAAGTTAACGTCATGAAATTATTACGTTGCATTCTCTGATATAGTGTAAAGTTATTTTAATTTTCTAGTGAGTTATGGTGAAGTACTTTTTATATTTTGTATAGTTTGTACTGGATTTGTACTCCAGTCAATATATAGTACTTTAATAGTAATACAGACGACTACGTCTGAGCTATAAGAGGCTATAAGGGGATTGTAGAATATAAAGATGTAATTCTCTTTAAACGTCTTTATATAGAACTTGTAACTCACAAGAGTACAACACTTTACAATATATTGTTATGTCTAAATGGGTGAGCAATTATGTGTTACTATTAATTAATATGCAAACCACTCTGTTGGATATCTATCTAAAGTCATTTTGATGTATCGTTGGAACTAGTTCACCTTATGTAGTTGCCGAAGGCTGCGTCCCCTCGACGTATCGGCAGCGGCAGTTCATGCACACCCCTCTTGTGGCCCTTCTTAGATGGTCGACTACTGGCTGATGTCCTGATGGCATCTCACGCGTCTGGCCCCGCGATGAGCCTCAACGCTGGTCTATATTGCCACTGTGTTTAGTGTCTCCCCATACTGTTTGTTGTCTAAAGCTTGTCGTAATCCCTGGCATCCTGCTTTCCTGCTTTGTGTGATGCTGGGTTCACACGCAAGCGTTAATTAAGGGCTCGCTCATACCACTACATTACCCTCTTGCTTCAAATAGAGCTGGTTCCCAGCTCTGGAAATGACTTTTGGTGATGTGGTACAGTAGTCGTGAACCTGATGGTGTTTGTCTGTTTCCCGGCAGCGGGAAAATGGTAAGGTTGAAGCCCTCTTCAATAAAGACAGGACGCTAATAGATTAAGAGGTGATGAAGCAAGGGAATTGGGGTAGGGAGCTGCCCTGCCTTCTCTCGTCTATGTAATTGTGTTTGAGTTTGTACGTCAGGGCTGCCAGTTCTGTTTCCTACGGCAGCCTGCGCTTGCATTAACAGGCTCGGCCGTGCCCATGGCCACGAACTTGACTAAGAGTGAGGGGTGTACAAGCTTCTTCAAAGATGACACGGCAATGCACTCAAAATGTGGACATGGACGCGTGCAGCCCGCTTGATGCCCTACCTACTTATGTGGCATTGAGATTAAGAAAATATTAAAATTTTTATAGACCCATTTAGAAAGGGTGATAATGTGATAATTCAACAAGATTTACATTAAAATTTGTTTAACTTTAGCAATTTAAAAATCTTCCGTGACATAGGTATTAATTTTAAAACATTACACATTTAATGTAGTGAGAAAATTTTTGTTTGTCAATGTTAATTAATTTCACCTGAAAAGGAACATACTTATACATAACATACACTTATATTTGAGAAGACAAACACTTGTATTTGAGAAGACATATATTGGTGGACTTATTTATTGTTGTGCAGCACTGTCTAAACCCCATTACGTTTCATTACTGAGGATGAGTGGCACTGGAATGTTTACCTTAATTATTTATAAAATATTAGCATAACTATACAATAGGTGTTATTCTCTTAATACACTATGCAACCGCATATTATGTCAGCAAAGTGGAATTTTAATTGCTGTTTTTCTCTGTTGCAACATATTCCTTATTTACTAGATTTGTTTTACATTAAATATATTTTAATATCTCAATCTCTAGCCAGTGAAATTCTGACTGTACACCATAAGGCATTGGTGAGTATTGTTTTACATACAGCTAAATAAATTGTAAATGATCTTTCTTAGCTCACATTTTTATAACACTACATTCTTGAGAATAATTTGAAATTAAATATTCAACGACTAGTGAGTGTCTAATATATAATTTTGTTCAAAGATCATGAAAGGCTTTTGACATAATTCAATGTGACATTTGAAATCAACTTTCGCACATTTAATCTCATAGGCACTTTTCTTTACAGTCATGAACCTTTGTTTAATAAAATTAATATAACAATATACATGTGTGTGTATATGATAAAAATGTTACATAGAACATGTTTATACATGAAAGAATGAACAATTGTGTCATTAAAGCCTTTATAACATTCGTGAAATTGGTGATTTTCTCGTTATTATTCCCATGGGAGATATTTTTTTATTTTTTAATACTAAACTCAGAGAAACAATATGTCTTTGAAACCTATTTACCGCTTATTGCGCATATTTAAAGAGTGCCTGAGTGCAGTGTGTGTGTTCATATTTATCCCGGCCGGGCTGTGTGTCAGTGTCGTGAAGTGACAAGAAAAATGGCACAGCGTTACCTTGTTTCAAAATTTATGCATCGCTATGGTATCCTACCAAATCCATTCGTCCGTCCATCCGTCCGTCCGTCCGTCCGTCCATCCATCCATCCATCCATCCATCCATCCATCCCCCTCTCCCTCTCTGCACTGCAGCCCAGGCAGGTGCTGTATTATGGTGTCGTGCTGCTCTAACCGTGTAACCCCCTCCGGAGGGGTGCGACATGTTGGCAACTCAGCCAACATTCAATTTTCCTGTAACACTTTTATTATGTCATAGCAAAGTAATAAAACAAGTTTGTTTTACATATGGACCGACCCTTTTCATCTTAATATATCCTAGTATAATTGTAGTCAATTTAATATGGGTATGGGAAAACTTTATAATTTTTTTTTTTTTGTAATATCTGCACTTGGTTGTCAATAAAATACTTGGATACATTTTCCATTGTACGAATTGACATTAAAGTAATAAACTTCAGCTTTATTGTTTTGTTTGTTAACGACACACTGTTTTGTAATTATCAGTACCAGCTGTGGCTGTACAAGGTGATTGTACATAAACAGCGCGTTAGTAAAACGATGTTGTGCACTTTGGCAGTGTGGTGTTATGATAACTTTACACAATCGTGGGTCGCCTCGGGCATCCTTGCGCGGTGCGGCTTTGTGAACAAGTAGAAATAGTGGGTGGGGGGGAGGTGAGGTTGGCCATAGAATGTGGCGCGCCTGCACCGAAAGGATGCCACAGTGGCTCGCACTTATGTGTTTACGTTGTGCGTAAAACCCTATATTTTATATTGGGAATGCTTATAAATGCATAATCCCTGACTTGCATAATATAATAAAACAAAATTATTCAACATCAATAGAGTTCATCATGAAATACTGTACTCTATCATCTTAATTTACGTACACAACTTACGCTTACTTTATGTGAGAATTTAATTAACTGACATGCGTGCATGCACGTGCACACACACACACGACCATGCATGCACGCATGCACACGTACACACACACACACCAATATATATAGGGCTGATCGGTTCTCACATTTTTAGTTATATTCGGTTCAATTTTTGGTTTAAAATGTCGGTTATCGGTTCAGGTCGGTCACAGCTACACATTTTTATGAGTGCAATAAAAATTGCAAATTTTACAACATTTCTGTGCTAAATGTTTTAAATTCCACCAAATTTAGCGGAAATTCAGCTGCAAGAACTTAAACAAATACATGCCGCTAGCAATGCAAGCAGTAGACCTCGCTAAAAAAAATGCCCGCCAGAAGCAAAAATGAAACAAAATTTCTTTATTATTCTTTTAACTACACTCTTGCAGGCAATGAAACATGGCCTCACACAATAGCGAGGCCATGGCTGGTTTATAATCAGGCTGTTAAAAAACGTGGTTAACCTAAATTGAATGGTGTTGCCGAAGAAAATAAAGCGGTCAACAAGCAGAGAAACACAACAAGAAAAAAACTATCCTGTACAGTATTGTGTCCGTGCAATGAACAAATCTTACCCTTTCACTAGAAAGGAAAAACTGCACAAGCAAGTGTGGCAACATTGGTTCCATAGCATAATATTTATTTGCTACATATATTTGAGGGAGCTGTTTACATGCTTCGTTAATATGTAATTATAAACAAAGTAATTTACATTACAAACGTTTATATACACAATTTGAATATATAACCACGTTTAACAGAATGAAATAAAATCAGACACAGTAAAATATAAAACAGTATTCCTGTACTGGCAATGCATGGTTTATTGGGAAACCATAACCTTTTTATCCCGGGGAACTGTTTAGGATAATTTTAACGCTACTATACGTAATTAGTAATATTGTAAATATGCCACAGATATGCTACATACTGCAATAAAAGTGGAAGTGTCATTATCTGGTAAATTGTTGAGTAAACCATCGGTTCAACGGACTAATTGGGGGGAGGAATAGTCCGGTAAACCAGAATGTCCAGTAAATGGCAAAGTACCGAAATCATGTAAATAAACTTGTTAGAGTGGAATAAACACAACGTATATTTGTGTGGAACACTTAGTCAATGACGTGAGCAGTGTCCTAAATGACTACAAGACCATTATTTAGGTTACTAAATTGGCCATGTGACCAATTTTAGGCCCTAAATATTTGAGGATTTTGGGTTAAAATTTACTGAGGTGAAGTAGCACACTAAATACCCAAATAGGTCCGTAAAATCATCTGCTGTTGTTTGTTTACGTTTCATTTCCCGCGTTGTGGTGGAAATGTCAGTACTTACTGTTTTTGAAACGCTGTACAATACATGCACGTGAAAAATGGAAAATCAGAGATAAACATAGTTATTTTAAAATAAAGTTTGTATGTTGTATTAAAAGTGCTTAAAAAAAAAGTGATTAGTGGTTGTTTGAAATGGAATGTTAATTGCAGGGAGCAAAGAAATAATGAGAAGAACGAAATCAGCTAGAAAGAAATCAGATCAGCTATTCGCAAGGCAACAGGGTTATGTGAAAATGCTTGGGAGAAAGTTATTTTTATTTTATTTATTGATGGGAGTGACAAACAAAATAACATTGAAATTCCACAAGCCTGTAGTTTCCATCTTTGCCACATGTAATGCTGTTAGTTACAAGCAGTTCGAAACCATCCACCATAAATTCCTAAACCCTAATCCCCCAAATTTGCTATTTCGAACACAGCTTTAGAGACAAAAAACATGCACGGAGATAGTCTTTTCGGCCCATCTACTCGAAACCTCTGCCCATTCCCACATTATTTTTTTGCCTTCCTCAAGGGTACATGATTATCTGGGAATGGTCTCCATCCCTTTACTCATAGTATGGCAGGCGACACGACACTTAAACGTTTGGAACAACACGTCTGGCTAGCCGGCGGTCAGGCCGCTGTTTCACTGCGATGAATACAGATGCATGCAGTGATAAACTTACAAGGAGTCTGGAGGGGAAAGCTGTGGTGTTGAGAAACACAGTAAAGGGGCTGGAGTGATTTTCTTACCAAGCTAGTTTGTATGAGTTGGGGTGCGTCAGCTCTACACATAAAACGGCCGCCAGTAGGACTCTTTAAATATGATAATATTTTCTGTTATCTATCACTCGTTTTTTTCCTTTTGGTTCAACATCATTTTTCAACACATAATTTGTCAGTTTATCTTTTGCTTTACGAATATCCTAAACTAGTTTCTGTTTAACTGTTACATTCACACGCTTTCTTTTTTATTCTGTGGCAGAAGCCATTTCCTTAAAACAAAAAAAAAACATGCAAGGCGGCTTCATACACCACACCCGATGCATTGGTCTAAAAATAGCTCTCACTCCCTTTGTTGTGTACAGCTATCAACTCGAGTGTTTGCTATTCACCAAAGAACAATAACCATGTAGGTCCCAGGCCGGACGTGTCATTCTGTCAACTTACACGCACATACACACCAAAAAACAATAACTATGTAGTTCCTTGGCCCGACGCATCATTCTGCCAACTAACATGCATACACACGGTAAAGAAAAATAACCATGTAGGTCTAGGGCCCGACATGTCAATCTGCCAACTCACATACACACCAAAGAACAATAACCATGTAGGTCCCTGCACTGCATGAAGTAATTAGACACAGTGGTGAAAATAATTACACTTCAGATTTTGTCCGTTAAAATGGAAGGCCGCTGAATGGAGGTCCGGTAAAACGAGGGTTTACATAATTTGTTAGTTTTAACTTCGGTGCAAGAAAAACGAGACCTATTGGTTTATTTTGAGAATTCGGGTCGGTTTCGGTTTTTGTAAAAATGATCAAACAGAACCGAACCGAAAATTCGGTTAACCGATCAGCCCTATATCTACATATATATTTAGATACAGTGAAACCCTTTAATACAAAACTGAAAGGACCTAAAATTTTGCACTTTGTATTAACAAGGATTAACAGGTGTAGGTAGATCTACTCCCAAAAAAAAAAAAAAGACAAATGCTACCTTTGAATTATGCAGAGAACTAAGTCAGGACAATAAATAAATCATAAGTCATATATTTTAGTTTCCACACAAAATGATTAAAGCAGTTTGAAGTATTTTCTGATCAAATGTAAAAAATATAGTTCAGATCATTAAAAATATTTTAAAATTCAAAATTTTTAACTTATAATTAGGGACACCAGAAAGTAGTAAATAAAACATCTCAAGATCGGCAAATAAATTACACAAAAGTGGTGTTAAGTATCATCATAAAATTTACAAAGCAGTGCCAAAAAGTGGTGTAAAAATTTACAAAAAGTGGTGTAAAAATTTACTAAAAAAAATGGAAAACATTAAAATTTCTAAATTACTCTCACGAGTACCTTCATATACACATTTTCAAATAAGTGTCGTCAACTCATACTCACATCTATGACAAAAAAATCTTTTATTTACAGCCCTGCCTTTGAGTAATACGACAGCTTTATTTCAAAGTTCTCTAATTTTATATTTGTGCGCAAATCTGTCAAAATGTGACCAAAAGAATAAAAAGCTTGTTCACTATCCACATCAAGTAGCCAATTTGCACTGAAATAAAATTATTGCATTCGGCAAAAATTTTGGAAAATGAGCACTGAAATTATTTCGAAGTGCAACACAAAACACAGAATAACATTAGGCACTATCTGTGGGTCATTTTTGCTAACCAGTAAAAGGATGGCTTGTGTTTTTATTCACGTTTAAGTCTATGCTGGGTTAGGCCTAACCCCTATTTTGAGGTTATGAACATCAACACAAACTCGTGAATTGGTTTGTAAAATTCAATAATTACGGAACATACTAATAATGAAATTACAGAAATTATTAACCTAGCTTTTCGGATGTAGAACAAACGCAAATCTTTACACGAGCACTGAAAAGTTATACAGTATTTTTAGTATAAATTACTTAGTACCACAGCACATAAATACGTATTTGCAGGTTAAACAACGACAGAAAGTTCACTTCCTATTCATTTTATTTGGGCAGAACACTGTGCGTAGCCGTAAATGTGTAAACAAACGAGTCACGCACAGTATCGACACGTGTTTGCAGAATCTCAAACACGATTTGAAGTTAGATATATATTGAAAAACACTATTCTCACCGCGTTGTTCATCAATACAGCTTCTGTTAACATTTAGAACTCTTTTGTCTCTGAAAAAAATCGCGTTTGAACAAATTTGATAGAGTTTTCATGGGTGTCATGTAATTGTAATTCAATTTAGCCGATAAAATAACAATGGTACATTCCATGAATGGACAAGAGGTTACTTGTACTACATAGTAACAAATATTTTGTTAACCATATGTTTTAACATTAAATTTCCTATCTCAACATTTGAGGGAATTTAAATGGTTTGTACTAACATGAATTTTTGCATTAAGCAATGTTTTATTAACTAGGTTTCACTGTATTATACGCAATCTTTTTTGTAACCGTTTATGTGGCAATTGTATTTTTCTTTAGATTTCTAAGTTCATTCATTTCATTACACACTTTTCTTAAATTACTGACTTTATATGCACTCTGCAATAACGTACTTAATTCCACAGTCCTACCTAAATTATTTATTTAAAATAATTCTATACTAGCCCAATCATGTTATTGAAATCTTTTTAGTTGTAATACTTACTAGGTCCCCACTAACTCCTTAGATTACTAATAATGCTTGGTAGCATTACATTCTTCTACATTAAACATTCAATATTTTAAATTCTATGCCTATTCCCTCAGCCCAGTGGAAATTTCAGTCATGTAAAGACTGATCGGGGCCCTGAATTATCTCTATGGGGCCCAAATGCACCGTTCTTGCAGCACCCTGGCTAGGATTGTGCAGGACATTTTCATGTGCCCTACAATGGAAGTCCCTTGATTCCAGTCCTCTCTTATACTTCCTGAAGATCTCCATGATGGCAGGGGTTTGAATTCTGGGGTCGCAATGTTGGTTCAATTCCTCCCACACGCGTGCACTTGTTTCTGCGCTCAGGTACGAAACAATTAACATCTGGATTTTACCGATATGTACGTGACTTGAGTAATGAAATGCGTGGTGACTATGGATGATGGATGGGGGCAGTATGGCAGCTGGCAAGGTACTTGCGCGGCAAGGATTCTGCTGCATTGTCAAGTGCTTGCGTAGCTGTGGCCTCACGTGGCCGCACGTGAGCCTACCATCTCATATGTACACACACACACAAAACTATGTTCTGCACCTTAATACTTACTAATTGGGTAGTACAGTTACTAGCATGCCCTTCGCACACAGTGGCTTCAAATTCTATTTCTAAAACCTTAATGCCTTTGTCGTGATAGTTATTTTCTTCTCTATATAAAGAAATTTTAACATGTAATGTCAATTTATTTTGTAAATTTTCTTTGCGTGGGTGGGAGGGGTTATCTACTATAGATGGGGGAAATGGTTTTCTGCCTTTCGTACTCGCATTTTCTGCTACTGACTCCGTTATACTAATTATTTGCAGAAAATTTTGTTTTTCTTAACTCGCTTGGTGAGGGGAAAGGGTTAGGCACCTCCACCTGTGTACTGGATTGGTACTCCAATCAATATATAGTACTATAATAGTAATACAGATGACTATCTGAGCCATAAGGGCTTTTTAAGTGACTAGGGGCATGTAGAATATAAATACGGGATTGTCTTTAAACGTCTTTATATAGAACTTTAGTGAGGTCTTATACCGCTTGCATTGCTTGCGGGATATATTTGTGTAAGTTCTTTCAGTTGACTTTCTGATAAATTTGGTGGAATTTAAAAACATTTAGCAGAGAAATATTCATTTTAGCAGACAGCGAAATATATAATACGGTTTCATAAATTGGATTTTTACATGTCGAAATTGAAAAACTGTTGTAAACATAAGGGCACGTTTTCATGGTGATAGTAGCTACCACGACAGTGTGACAGTAACCACTACGATAGAGCCTGTAACACGCACGAGACATTCTGTGATAGTTAAAACCATAAAAGGGACATTTTCGACAACACTTGTATAAATATATTGATAGGCCCTACATTTATATCCTTTTGTCAAGACATTGATATTTGTTGGGGTAGGTAGTTAACTATCATGACAGGATATTAATGAAATGTAAAAAAATAAGTATTATTCCTGTGGTTTAGGTTATGTCACAACTGTTACTAGCAACTATCTAGCTCAGTGCAACATTAAGTATTGTGCTGTTTACACTGCGATAGTGATACAAGAGTAGCTATCGCAATAGGGACTATCACAATAATCTATCACTGTAAAAACGAGCCTTAATATGGAGAAAAAGATAAATGAAGTATTATTGTGATAAAACTACTTTATTGCTTTAAATTTAACAATTTTTAACTGGTTTCTCTTCTAAGTCATTATTTTTTATAAATTGTATTAAGACTTTTTTTGGATTTTTTTTATATTTGGCGGGAATTTAGCAAATTTTATGTGAGCATTCGGCAGATTTTCGAAATTGGAATTGGCAACACTATTCAGCTGATACGACTTCCATACAAGTTGTCGAATCCCCCCCCCCCCCACGTCCCCCCCACCCAACATTTAGCAGAAAAAAAGTTTTATAGCATGTTGTAGAAACTATTTTGCTGGTTATCTGCAATGGCTGATACAGAAAATGAAGTATATCTCATTATGCTGGGCTGTTCGTCTCGGGGGAAATGAGTTAGCAGTTTTTCAGCTTTTTCATCAACGAAATAAAATTAGTGAGGATAAGCAACCACCAAAATCAGGAAACAATGTGAGAACTAGTGAACCAGTGAAAAATGTTTGGACATATTATGAAAAGGAACATACTCTACAAATAAAATCCAAAATGCAAAATGCTTACAGTGTGGTAACATTTATAAAACCAAGTACAGTTCAACAAGTATTTTAATTAAACACCTTCAAATCCACCTTGAAAATATGATGAATTTACAAAAAAAACCAAGCAGTAAAGGAAGCACACAAACATAAGTTTGAAGAAGGTAATGCCACCCAAAAAACCCTAGAAGAAGTAACTTCCAAAAAAAAAAAAAAAAATGACATGCAGAAAGCAAAACAAGTGAAGTACTTATAAGGCAATTTGTGAAAAGCTGAAAGAAATTATAAACACATGGGATATGGATCTTCATGACAAAAACATACCAGTTTACATAATCACTGATAATGGGGTCAAATGTAGTGAATGCAGTTTCTCGCACTGCATGGAAAGGTATCTCATGCTTTGCTCATACACTACAATTAGTCATCTCAAGTACCAAAAAATACACCACTGGAATGGAAGACTCTCTCAAGAAAGCACGTCATATTGTTGGACATTATTCACAGAGCAGCCAAGCACGAAGTAGATTGCAAACAATTCTAAGAGCCTTTAAACAACCAGTTCTTGAAGTTATTCCGGACGTTCCCACCAGGTGGAACTCTAAATATGAAATGCTTGAGCGCCTCTGTACACTGAAAATCTCTATAACAGCTGAGCTGGCTTCTGCACAAACCAGCATGAAAAAATTGCAAGATTCTGAGTGGGCCCACCATTTGAAGAGGATACAAAGGAAATAAGCAAAGAACAGTATCCAACATCATCTTGTGTGATTCCCCTGCTAGACGATATTACAGAAAAACTTAAAATATTTCTGTGTCTGGGGAATTCAAAAGGAAAAATCTTTGCTGGTAATTTGCTGAAAGAACTGTTAGGAATCAGGAGACCCACCTTTTTGCTATGGTCCTTGATCCACGATTTAAATGTGTTCTGTTAACAAATGAAGATACCCTAGAAGTAACAAGATGTCTGCAGGACGTTACAAAAACTCTTGCATAGTAATGATTCTGAACAATCTGTGGACACTTCATCTGATGAGCAGAAGGAATCCTCTGTCTGGGACAGTTTGAGACATGCTGCTAAAAATGCTCAAAAGGAAAACCATGCTCTACAAGAAGAAGTTGAAAATTATTTGAGAGAGCCTACTATTAGGAAAGGTAATCCCTGTGCATGGTGGGCGACCAACAAAGAGAAATTTCCAGGACTTTCAGCTCTCGCAATGCAATACCTTAGTGTCCCTACTAGCCAGGTTTCTAGCGAAAGAATGTTTTCAGCAGCAGGTAATATTGTAACAATGCAAAGAGAGTGTCTTAATCCTGACACTATTGAGAAAGTTGTTTTCATTGAACAGAATCAAAATTATCTTACAAAAAGTCACACTTTTAAGATACACTACTACTTTACTTATCTCATAGTGATCAGTTTGCTATAGTAGTACAAATTAAATTACTTTTGTTTACATCGACAAGCCATTTCTACTGGCAAACATTTTGATTACGTGCAATGTTTACATGTTAACCATATTTATTTTCATGTTTGTTAATGGTAACAGGATTTTAAAATATTTTAATATATTGTGTTCATGAGATGCTAAATTTAATGAAATGTAAGTATTGTCATTTGATATATCAGGTAGATAGCTAATAATGTTTGCACTGATGTATTGCTCTTTGTATGATTTGTTTAACATCAGGTAATTGTTGTGTAGATCACAGAGGTTGCTTACATATAGATTTTTCATAATTTGTTACTGAACAGGAGGGTTCACTAACCCAAGCTAAGGGACTCTCTAAGCTACCACATAAGTGGTCACTTCTGTGTTTAAAGCTCTCGCTCTCATTTTAATTTCTTATACCGTTTGACCACTCAGCCTCTAAGTTATAGTGATATTAGAGAGGCATCATGAGTCAGTAAATATGTGCAGGTGGTAGAATACACCTACAAACACTAGCTTAGAAATTTGGAGTGTTATTCTAAACCCAAGAACAGCTACAGGATACTCAGAAGCTTCACGATCTGGAACAACATGTGTAAGACTGTAAGCTTGGGTATGATGAAATATTACTAACACCTACTGTTCTATATATAAATCTGCTTAGTATTTCCACCAAGTGGAAAAGTGAGAACAACCTTTTAATGCATGTTAATGATGTTACCAAGTAGTACTAAGATAAGATTCAACTCTAATGCTAGCCAAGATGAGAACATATTTATTGGAAGCACAGACTTAAAAAAATCCATTTGAATTATTATGCATCCTAGAACTCTAGCAAAATGCTTAAGTAATTTAATCACTTACTGTTGTAATTTAATTTTAATACCAAAACCTAGAGAGATGGAATTCAGTTCTGTGTAATTGTTCTGAGAGTAAGTGAGCTAAGAATTCTTTATTTCACTAATAATGTATTTCTGCAAGGGACTATGTCTTGTATGTTCATTTTAATTTAAAGGGTAAAGTGTCTTATATGTCCTATGTTGAAACTATCCTAATGGGTTTCCTTTTAATAAATGTTTCTGTACACCATCCGATGCTGACATAATTTAAGTAGCATTTGAAACCCATACGTCCTGCGTTCAGTGTTGTTTTGTATTTCTTCCATTCAAACAGTTCCTGGAATTACAGTACAGGTAAATGGTTCTATATTTTCACTCGTCTTGTGAAGAATTGGTATCGCAGAAATGTTATGTTAATTTTAATCTTCTTTGCAAATTAATCATAAGGTTGTTACCTGATGGTATTCTGCTAGAAATGCCACTTATTTCTCCTAGTTTTGTGGATTGTAGAGATATTGCATAGTATTTGTGTTCAGGGCAAAATAAAGTTTCCCACCACCTACACAAAACAATACGTAGTACTACAAATTTCCTTATATTAAATTTGGCTGCCCAACTGTGTGGCCGATATTACAACTACAGGACAGTAGAAACTTTACACTCTATCTCTACATTGCCTAAAATCAAAATGAAGTTGACACCAAACTGTTTATGTGCTTAAATGTTTTTACTGTGAATTTTTGTGTTCCTTTTTACACAAAAGAATGTTTTCAGCAGCAGGTATTTATAACAAAGCAAATAAAGTGTGACACTATTATTGAACAGAACTATCATGATGCTAAGAAAGTGACACGTTGTATATACTGGTAATATTATTACTTTTATTGGGCAATTGATGTCTTTAGATATAGTGAAAAAAAACTCATTAAACATTTCTTTCATGTGAAAGCCAATTTAACAACAGAATTTTTGTCTGCATAAATATTTTTGTAATCTTTGTTGCACTCACAAAAATGTGTAGCCATGACCGACCCGAACCGAGAATCGACATTTTAAACCAAAAACCGAACCGAACTAAAAATGTGAGAACTGATCAGCCCTACTTCTAACACACACGCACACGCACGCACGCACACACACATGCGCACCACACACACACACGTGCACGCACACACACACACACTGCCAACATACAAAATTTGGTTGAATTTTGTTAAATTGATTAATAAATGTGGCAAACATATCTACATTATTTATGAAGCCGCTGTCTGAACATCACTGCCTGACCCACCTAAATCATGCAAGTTTATATGGCCTTCTGTAGCATTTATGATGAGCACACTTTGGTAGACAGTTGAACTGTTCCAAAAATATGGCAATACAGTAAAACCCCTCCATTACGACCCCACTTATTACGATCAGCTCTCTATTACGACCCAATCTCGAGTAACCATGAAAAGTTTGGGTCGAAAAGGTCGTAAATTTGAGGCACGTCTAAAAAGAGATACAGTAATCCCTCGCCAACCACGGTATCCTAAAATGCTGTTTCAGTTAAGTGCAGATTTGTTTTTGTAGATCTTTTCTCCAACCGCAGTACAAGTTTCTGTTATCCACGGTTTTGAGTCTACGGAAAACTAGCCTTTACTGATGTTAGTGGTCACGCATTTCTCAAGCTGCTGCCATACACTCCGTCTTTTTTCGCTTCCATTAGCCCTCCTCTTTTGCTGTAAAAACAGCGGCGCATTACAGACTATTAATCAGTGTATGTATTCAAATTTAATTTAATGTCCCTTTTTTAATTTTTTTTTTTTAATGTGTGTGTGCCCATGCCTACGTAATATGCTAATTTTTTTGGTGGGCATTTTTTTTGTGAAGTCAATTTTATGTGTAAAGTGAATAAAGGTAGGTAAGTGTGTACAAATAAAACGTGTTCTTATGTTAACATATTTTGGCGAGCAAGGCCATGTGCGTGTATAGGTCACGTACAAAGTTTTTTATGGAAAATTCGGGATAAGTTAATTAATATTTCAAGGAGACCGCACTAAATTTTTATATTCCCGAAAACATTGCTGGGCCTCGTCGTACCAGTGCAGAGGCTAATACGCCGCCTACATTTCATATAAATTCAACACACTGACATTAATCACATCTATCAGCATGTTTTATCAACACCGGGCCGCTGTTACGAAGCAAACCGGCACTGTAACGATGGCACTGGCAGCGTCCGGCTGGCCCCCGCCCGCCAGAATAATCTTGTAGCGACCGACCGACAGCTGCCCAACCCCGAGGATATAGGAAAGATTGACAGATGCGAGTCGCCGCACCCGGACGCGCTGCAGAGGATCTAGGTGCTCGCCCAGCTATGTGTGCACGGCAATGTATTTGCTGCTAGCCCCAGCACAAGAGTGATCCAATGTATCTTCATGTATATTTTATCAATAAATAAAGTTGTGTTTCGCTTCAAACATAAGGCATCTCCAACAGTGTTTAGTTATATTTTAATAATAGATAGTCTAATCTTTTCACACACTTTCAATGGCCATGTAATACTGCGTTTAGCCTTTTTTACGACAAGGGGTGGTCCAATATGCCTTTCTTGGGTATCAAATTAATCAGGAGACGTCCAGCTATAAAAATATTCCTACGTATTTATATTTAATTTAAAAACAGGTTTTTTTATACACTAGAGACAATTTAACGTGAACTTCATGCAAAAAATGGCAAATTTGGGGGTATGGAGGTTAAGGGTGGGTCAAAATTGGGCAAAAATTTTACAAATTTTTTACTACGACCGCACCTCTATTACGACCCTATTCTTGGGAACAATGATGGGTCATAATAGAAAGGTTCTACTGTATATTCTATTTTTTCAACTGACACTATTTTGCACAGTTAGGAAAAATTGGAACTCTGTGTGCATAATTGATGTGTTTAATGAATATGGTTAAGATACCCAAATTTGTTTGAAATTTGTTAAATTCTTTCATAGATACAACATATTAAACTAAATTATTTATATTTAAAACAATTAAAAAAATTACAGTAAAACCCCTAAATTACGACCTCATTTATTACGACCACCTCTCTATTATGACCCAATCCAGAGGAACCGTGAAAAGTTAGGGGGGTCAAAAAAGACGAACATTTGAGGCACATCTAAAAATAGATACAGTAATCCCTCGCCAACCACCACTGATTCAGTTATGTGCGGATTTGTTTCATAGACTTTTCTCCAACGGCGGTACTAGTTTCTATTATCCACGGTTTTCAGTCTATGGAAACCTAGCCCTTACTGATGTGAGCACTTTTGACGTCCTGGTTACTTTTTCCTTTCCGCTATTTTTTTAACCTTTCTTTTTCAATTAATATTGCCATGTAAGTAATAAACACAGTGTGTATATTCCACCACACTCTGAATTTAACGTCTAAAGCTACAGTAAAGCACACTTATTGAATATTATTCCAAATGATAGGGGCTTTCAAAAGTGCTCACTTTACCGAGAATGGCCTTTAACATCACAGACTTTGACATGGTTGCCCTAAGCAGTATGAAGAAATAAATTGTTTAATGCCAGAAGGGACACTGGTGTATTGTCAGTAGAAGCTGGTGACATTTTTCTGGCTAAGCCAGCTTCACCAGGCGGTGAGTTGTAGAACAGTGCGGAATGGTAGAAGGGTGCTTTTAGTGGTAAACCTAGTGGCCGGGTGGCAAACCAGGGTGCGGCGGGAAAATTGAAAAATTGCTGGTACAGCTGATGAGAGTGATAAGAGCTGTGATTATCTTATGTTGAGGCCTGGCGTCTGCCTGGATTTTGTTATAAATTGGTAAGTTAATTCCCAGTGTCTGAGTTCTGAACTAATACTTGAAGGTGGTAGGGCACTGATGCTGATAAATCAGATATTGTGTTGCAGAATACATTGATCGATCTCACCACCAACACACTCAGGGAAAGAATAAATGGCACAGAGCAGATACCAAACAAGCCATAGCTGGTAACATCAATAACCTACAGGCCAAACCAGTTGCAGCACATGCAGAATCACACAACAAAGATTTTTATTTCTGCTACAATACCAAAGTTGTGAGAGCCCTACTGCCTTCAAGCAATAGTTTACTACTCAAGACGCTGGGATTTAACTCACCAAATTATAACGAAATCTAGGTAGCTGCCAGGCCTCAACATATGACAATCACAGCTCCTACCACACCCATCAGCTATACCAACAATTTTTACCATTTTCCAGCAGCACCCTAGTTTGCCACCCGGCCGCTAGGTTAGCAACTAATAACACCCTTCTACCAAACTGCAGTATTCTACAATTCAACGCCTGATTAAACTGGCTTAGCCAGCAAAACGTTGCAATCACGCAACTGCGTGGAAAATAAGTTGCCCTACTTTGTGTATGTGTGTGCCTGTTGATGAGTACTACATTGTAAGTACTTGAATTTTTATCTTTTTATATAATTTTGGTAGCCTAGCAGCTAAATTTAAATTGATTATGCAGTTTCGTCGATAGCACACTAACCAAAAATGATTTTACAGCCACCATCCTGAAAATAAATATCTGTAAAGAATACATTTATTAACATTGCCTACCAAGGTACAACTTTTTCGCCAAATTTGGTGAAAATAAGTTGATTGTTCCCCGAGATATGTCAATAAATATCTACATTTTTTATTGTGAGCTAACTTACAAAATGGCAGAGAAATGGGGCTCTGTAGAGACAAATTTATACGCCAGCATACAAAGATAATTGGAATTTTTTTTGTTAGTAAAAAAACTGAACTAAAATATTTATAAATCCTCTACTGTATTTTGAAAAGTGCCTCACCTACTTAAAACATGTAAGTTTACACCACCTGCTGAAGTACTATTTATTTGCCAAATTTGGTAGGAATCTGTCAATTGTTTCCCTGAGATATTGCTGTACAAAAACCATTTTTTCATGTGGCATATCTTACAAAATGGCAGACAAAAAATGATCCATGTAGATGCATTTGATAGCTGTAATATCCACTGACAACATACAAAGATTAGTTGGAACTGGTTACATGGTTTTGATAGTAAAGGATTTTCAGCTAAATGGTTGTATGTCCGTTATTTTGAAAATAAGTGTCTAACGTACTTAAAACATACCAATTTACACCATCTGCCACAGTACTACTTACTTTACAATTTTGATAGTTATCGGTCAATTGTAAAAAAAACTTTATTTACTAATGTGCTGCGCTATCTTACAAAATGGCGGGAAAAATATTCTTTGTGTAGATACAGTTGATAATTGTAATATCTACTACCAAAATAATAAGTTGAGTTGGAATTGTTTACATGGTTTAAACAATATAGCAGTCAAAGCTAAGATAACTGTATAGCACCATTTTGAAAATAAGTGTCTCATATACTTAAACATATTACGTATTTAACATTATTTGCCACAGTACTACAAGTTTGCCAAATTTATTACAATCGGTTAATTTTTTACTGAGACGAAATAAAAATTTATTTATGTGTATAGCACTATCTAAAAAAAGGACTGTGAAAGTGGCTGTGTTGGCATAACTGATGCTCGTAACAGGTACTTTCAGCATACAAAATTTGGTCAAAAAAATGGTTTAAATGGTATGGTAGACACACTAATTAAACTTAAAATATTTTTATGGCTGCCATTTTTAAAATAAGTACCTAATAAAATTTAATAACTTACATTTACCTGGATTATTCAAGTATTACTTGCATGCCAAATTGAGTGAGGATTGATTTAATGTTTCTTCATTTGGAGCTATCTTTAAATTGGTGGACCAACAACAATACTGATTACAAAATTTAGTTTAAATGTATAGAATAGTTCCCTAAATATATAATCCTAAATATTCTAATGGCCACCATTTTGAAAGTAAGAGCCGGAGACGAATGAAAACGACGAGGGGGGGGGAGGAGAGAGATAGAGATAGGGGGAGAGGGGGAGAGAGATACACAGAGAGAGGAGGGAGGGGGAGAGAGAGGGAGAGAGGGGGGAGAGGGAGAGAGAGAGAGGGAGAGAGATGGAGAGGGAGAGAGATGGAGAGGGAGAGGGAGAGAGAGAGAGAGAGAGAGAGTGTGTGTGTGTGTGTGTGTGTGTATATATATATATATATATATATACACACACACACACACGCACACACACACTCTCTCTCTCTCTTGAGCGCTCAAAAATTGAAGGAATGGGGGCCACACACATAGACAGGAAAGTTATCTCATAAGCCTTTATTTCTTTCGGAAAGTAGGCTCAAAATGGTACCCTACCCTACCTTATGTTGCATCTGAGGAATCAACAACTAAAAATCTCATGGTTAAATTGTACAACCCTTTCCTAAAACCACTGTACTTGTCACACAACCTTTTTTTGCTGGCTGCATTTAATGCTAATGCATAAAAAATATCCTTTCTACTATTTCCTGCATTTTGCAACAATTTTTCCTGGTCCCCTGGAGAGCAATAAACAGCAGTTTTATGGTACTTTACACATAACTAACACTACAAGGTTGGTTTTAAGTAGGGATGGACCGATGTCGATACCGATACAGATTAACCGGCTGATACTACACTTCTCTGCATCTGCGGCACCCGAACATTATTTGTTGATTATTATTCACAAATTAGTAGTACTAATTTATTTAATACAATGTAAATAAACCGGCATACTACATCTCGTAAAGCATTAATTGACTGCATCCATCAATCCGATATTCTGTGCGAAACCCAAAATATATTCAAAACAATTGTTTATAGACGATTTGTTACAGTTGTGTATGTTGTATGTTTTACCGTATTTCCTGTTAGTGCATTCGCCTAAGATTGTGTGTATCATTCGTTTTTGGACACTATGCGAATGCAAAACAACACAGATAATCGATGACTGGTGCTATCGTTAGTAATGATTACATCCCGCAAGAGTTTTTTGTTTTCTATTTCCTTCTTATCTTTTTACTACATTCATAGTTTGGCGACAATGAGAAAGCAGCCCTTATTCTTATTATGCATTACTGCATTCGTAAGTTGGCAAAAATGGAAACGAATCACACACTTTGACACTGTATTCAATTATCTGTAATGATGTTATTGATAGTGATAGTTATAACCGAAGCAGTAATTTGACAGACATAGTTCTTATTGGAAACTGTCAGCTGTGGTTTTGGTTAGAATAAGGTTTTAAGAAGACTGGGCAAGTAATAATTGGCAAAAACTATCGCAAACAAATCAGTTGTCTTTTAACCAAGGAATTCAGTATGGCTTGGCCACATAAGCTTGCCTGAAGTTTTGAAGGTTGTCATTAATGAACTCAGTTCATAATGAATGCTGTATTGTCTGGTAATAGTATTTGCTTGACTGTTACATCACTTATTTGCCCAGTTAAACTATATTTTCATTTATTATTAAAATTAGTGTTGTAGTTAATTTCTATGCTCTAGACACCTAATACAAAGTGCTAAAAGTGTTCATAAAACTGAAGACTTAAATTTAAATAATAAAAAAGCATTTCAAAATATTGAGAATTGGGAATTATGATTGTGCTCATCAAAACTGGTATCGGCATCGCTGTAATCTGCGGTATCTGCATTTGAGAATCGGTACCGTTGGTATTGGCAGAATGTATCAGCACATTCCTCAATTTAAGTAAGCTAACATGTATATTAAAGAAGTACTATATAATTTTAAGGGCTTTGCCTGTCACCAGCTGCACTTACCCAAACGCAAGGCAACTTGAATGGGAGACAAGTTCTACATTTTAAACTTTACTGAGAATAAAAACTATTACAGAATGGAAAATAAAATTCAGTCATTTAAAAAAATTTTTTATTACATTTTTTAATAACCTCAGTGGTTGTCGCAAGCTCTTCCTTTTGGTTCTGATGCACACAAATCTCTACAGTTTTCTCAGTGTCACTAAAATAACATATTTATGCTTACTGAACCTTTTGAGAATTAAGAATGCAATTTTAAACTTCTCTTTTACATAATACTACCATTGCACATTCGCTTTGGATACACCTAAGTGTCTTGAAGCCGCAATGTTATTACTTGCTTCAGCGTATCTGACAACCATGAATTTAAAATTAGCATCATGGTACACCCTATGCTTCTTTACAAAATAACGATGTTCTTCACTTGTGCATGTGAAGTTTATTTTTATTTATATGAAGGAAAATTTTTATAGATAAACAATAAGTGACTTAAGTAATGACACACATCATTGCAATAATCTACTAAGTAACCTGGAAATGAAATTCTCAAATGCAAGACCAATTGAAATTTTTTTTTCTGCAACAAAAGAAAATTCCTTCTCTTGCAATCAAGTAAACATGTTATATGGCACATTGAGGCCTCGAAATGCCTGAGCTCTTGCTCACTATCCACTTGTCTCAACAACTCTACATGCAAGGAGCTGAACTGACATGAAGTTTTTCCATTGGTGACTCGCTGAACGTGACTTTAAGAAGTCACCCTACATTTTTATAACTTACTATTAAAGATAAAAGTATGATTTGTATCTAACAACAACTCCGAAGTTCTTGTATAGAATATTTAGTACCTAAAACTGAGTTTGTAACAATTTTCGCACCCAAAAATATAATTGTTGAAGTTGAAAAGAGAATTTGAAAGTTGCCTTTTCACACAAAATATTTAATTGCTTTTCATGTTTAGATGCCCCTACAATTTATTCAAACATTTTTAACCCTAGTTTTTACGAAACCTCTGCAATGCACTTCATGTGTCAGTCAGTCAGAGCCCATAAAACAGTGACATGTAATTAAATTCGTTGATTATTGCTGCGGTAACAGTGGATTTTAGCAAACTTTCAGTTACTTGAGCAAAATATGATACTTTATACCATATATCTAACTCTGATCACTTTATTCCAGTCAAAAATATAGCCCACATTCTGGCTTTATTGGTTATCCCATTCAATTGCCTCCGCAAGCAGTGGCAACCTCACACCTCCTTTCAGCAATTACCTCACCTGTGTCCATAAAGCTGAGATGGCAATCTGTCGTGCCCACAGCGAGTGTGTTGTTCTGTGGGGAGCATGCCACCACGGTACATATTCCAAGTGGCGGCAATGACCACACCCTACACAAACATTACAATATGTTTAGAAAGGAACTGTATAGCCATAAAACCTTAATACACTGTCTTATAAAAAAATTTTACATGTCAAAATGCACAATTACCAAGATCCTTACAAATGCTACAAAGCTGTACTGCTCTTGGAAACCCTAAATTTACTGAAAATAAATGTACAAGTTACATACTCTTTTACAAAACAACAATGTTTAACTTGCCAACTGGAGGTAAGCACTTTACACCATCTAATTTATTTTTTGAAAAAATCAACCACTCAAAAATTTACTCCTCAAAAGGTAAACTTTGAATAGTCAATATGACCACAGACGACTGTTTAGGTTTGATAGGCCCAACAAATGGGTTTGAATTGAAACATCACACTATACGCACTTCACTAAAATGGCATGGCAGATGGTGGCCCCTAAGACACCAATCATTCGTGAGATTATGGTGGTAGCAAACTTTTGTATCACCTCTCCAAATTATTTTTAACACACTCATTTGTACAAAGGAACAGGAGAGTTCATCATTTTGAAATGGCACAAAACTGTATTTTGAAACCTGAAAAGTGTTTTCATTTTGGTATTTTAATTTAACTAATATTTTCATGTCTTCTAACAATATTTGAGGCATTCGTATAAATAAATTTATATAAATAAGACAGTAGTTTTCGTAAGTTGGGTATATGTGGTATAAGCAATTCTATTCTAATTGTGCATTTGAATAAGTTGTATCTTCTTCATCTCCTCAACCTTCCAGTTGGTAGGTAATATGCATGTCTTCCAAGCGTTTTCATTGTTTGGCTAATAGCTTCAAGTGGAAATAGATGTGCTTTCTTTTAATGCTGTCTACAAAATTTACTCTTGGTCTTCCTTTGCGCCTTTTACCTTCCAGCTTCAACTGAAACAAGGTGATGCACCAGTCAGAATGACGAAGCAAGTGGTAAACAAAGTTATTTCTTCTCTTGTTTAAGGTTTCAACCAAGATGCGTGTTTCATTTGCTCTTTTGAGAATGTTCTTATTTGCGACTTTACCAGTACAAGGTATTCTTAAAAGTTGATGCCAGAACCACATATCAAATGCCCTCAGTTTCAATACATCCACTTTTCACAGGGTCCATGTTTCTAACCCATAGCTTACAACACACCATACAATGCTTTTCACAAAATGCTTTTGTACCTCAATGTTGGTGTTCTTAGATACTTCTTTTTTGAGAAAGCTTCTTTCGCCTGTGCAATTCGGGTATTTACTTCTCCTGTACATTTTCCATCAGCTGTGTTTACACTTCCCAGATATTTGAATACCTTCACATGGTCTAGTTTTTCTACATCTATCAACACAGTGGCAATTTGGTCACCAGCCCTACTGCATGTCATTATCTTTGTCTTATTTGTGTTTATTCTTATACCGCACCTCTCTTTTAGTAATTCATTCATGTGATTTAGTGCTTTTCCATATCTCTTTCATTCTTAGTTATCAGTGCTATATCATCTGCAGATGGTTTGGTACTATACAACTTGCCATTCATTTTTATGCCATGATTGTTGGTAGCTAAGAATTCCTTTATGACTTCTTCAATATAGATGTTGAATAATAGTGGTGATAGTCCGCATCCTTGTCTTACACCCTTTCCAACTTTTGCTTCCACTCTTTCTTTGTCAATTAATTCTGTCTGATTCTTGTAAAGGTGGTAGGGTATTCTTCTGTCCCTATAGTTTATTTTAAGCTTTCTTAAGATTGCAAACAGCACATTCCAATTTACGTTATCGAAGGCTTTCTCTATTTCAATGAATGCAATTACCATTGGTCTGTCTATTTGTACGGATTTTTCGATGAAGACTCTAAGACTTAGGATGGCTTCTCGTGTGCCTTTTCCTTTCCTGAATCCAAACTGTTCTTCTGAAATATTATCTTCTATTTTCCTCTCTATCCAGTGGTAGATAATTTGAGTTATGATTTTTAGAGGCATGGGAGAGGAAGCTCTGTGTTCTATGATTTTCCTACATCAGCTCTATGCTTTTTTGGGATTGGAATAAGGATAATTTGCTCAAAATCTTTTGAGATTTCTCCTGATATGTAAATTTAATTTATTGGCTTGTAAATATTGTCTTTGGCTTTCTCTCCTAGGGCCTGTAAGATCTCTGCAGGGATTTTATCTGGTCCTGAAGCCTTTCTGTGTCTCAAACCCTTCAAGGCCTTATCAAATTCTTCTCTGAGTATTGGTGGTCCTACCTCATCAACTTCCACTTGGTCCACACTTTCAAGGACTTCTGTATCTAAAATGCCTTGGTAGAGTTCTTCTGCGCATTCCTTCCAACGTAGCGCTACTTTATCTTCTTGAGTAAATACTTTGCCAATCTTACTCCGTATGATGTTCAACACTTTTTTTCTTGTTCTTAATTGTTTTCGTATCTCGGTGAATGCTCTCTCGCTGTTACCTATTAGCATATGTTCATCTGTTTTTGCACTTCTTTTCGTACCATTCTTCTCTTACTCTCCTTGTTTCTCTGTTAATCTTGTTCTGCAGTCTTGCATATTCTTCCTGGTTTCCCCTTGCTTTGCACTTCTTACGTTCTTCCATTAACTCCAGTAATCCAAGGTTTGCATACTGGTTTTTCATATCTTCCAAAGCATCTTCATAAGTTGTATAGTTACAAGTAAATAAAGATATGAAATACAACAGTGTGGAAACAAGTAATGAAACAATCCATGTGCGTGTACATGGCAGGAGTTCAGGGAGAAGGTGCTACAAAAAATCTCAGTTGATTTCACAATATGGCGGAGGGTGCAGAGTCCTTACCTGCCTGAATTTTTCCACATTTTCATTTGAAAAAGTATGGTGTGAAAGGCTCAATCAGTATTTTATAACCCATGATGTGGCTCAAGTGAAAAGTATGCTACTAACATTAACACTGCTGGACAATGATACGTACAAATTGCTAAGGGATTTGTGAACACCAAAACGACCACCGGACTTAACATTAAAAGATATTATGCAACTATTATTAGACCACTTAAAGCCAAGGACCTCAGAAGTAATGGAACGGTACAAGTTTAAGGAGCAGAGGCAGCTAACAGGAGAATCAGTTGCTGGATATGTAGCTAGTTTAAAACAATTGACATTGAATTACAAATTTTTGAACTTGGAAGAGAATATTACAGATCAGTTAGTGTGTGGATTACGGGATACTGGACTTCAGAAGCGGCTGCTGAGTGAACCAAAACTATCTTATGAAAAGGCAATTGAGCTAGCTACAGCATTCGAAACATCTGTACAAGCATAATCATGGATTGATAAACAATTCCACATGACCAAGAATATGCATGTTGCCAATAGTACCAACTAATTCCCGATACAACCAAATCTGATCACCAAGTTCCATCTTCATCTTCTTACGCGCAAATATATAGACGCATTATCAAAACCACTAATTACAGCACTATTGTCCGCCTTGCCCTCACGAACTGGAAAAGTCTTCCAACAGATTATCCTGTTTGGATCAATCTCACTAATATCCTTTGGTGCGGGCTCCTTCTCAACATAAGACCTTCTGAAGAAACATATATCTAACAAACCATTGCCAGCTTTAGCAGTAATTCCTTGAAGACCAAAACTGTACAAAAAAGACAACAAAATATAACTTTCTTCTATATCAAGGATATTAACTGTCCCAGACCTATCATCTTTATTGATTTCCTTAGTAAAAGACACAATATTACGATAAACCTTCCTTGGGTAATAACCTGAAGAACGAATTCGCCTCCGATTCATGACAGGATGAAATCTGCAAAAACACATAATCAATCCTGTAAAATAAATTGAGAAGTTTTACTGGAGATACTATGGAATGTGTTGGTATAATTGAAGTGATTGTAAATGTTAATAGTAAGGTAAGAGAATTATTGTTGCATGTTATAAAAGATGGTAGCCCAAAAAACCACTGTTTGGTAGAAAGTGGATAAGGGAATTTGGACTGATGATACTGTTACGGCCTTAAAAAATCTTGAGTACTGATTTTGAAATTTCTTTTTTTTTGTCTGGACACATGTTATGTTCGGAGGTACATTTTATTAGTTTTCAGGATAGGAATTGTTTTAGAGGATTAAATTATATTTTTTATTCAGAGGGAATATTTATTTTTTTCGTAAGGTTTGATTTAATTTTTCCCTTCAATTATCGATTTGGGACGCCTGGAATTTTCTCTCTTGATCGGGTTAGGAATCCGCTTGTTATTGTGTTAGCTGTAAAGTTTACTGTTCTCAGTATCAAACTTTCTCGGGGGCAGTGAAGTTGCAGTTTTGTTCTTATCTGGTCATTTTGATGATGACAATCGGTAGGAACTTGGTATGCAAGGAATTGAGGCTTCAGCAGAAGCCAGCTGTTGTGCCATGCACATTTTTGCACGCCGTGTAGAAGGTTCGAGGCAAGCTGCGTCACAGTGTTTTGCGGTTATGCTGCTGCTTTCCCCTTTCCCCGGAACCATCACGCCTTGCCAGGCTGGCATCAGGAGGAAGTCTTCTGCCTCATCCCTGGCATGATCATAACTCTGGCCAGCATAACCGCAAAACACTGTGACGCAGCTTGCCTCGAACCTTCTACACGGCGTGCAAAAATGTGCATGGAAAGGGGAAAGCAGTGACTGCTTTCCCCTTTCCCCGGAACCATGCCTCCTTCGTGGGCTGGCTGCGGCCAGAGGGGGGATGCCGCCCGCTGATTGGCTGAAGACCGAGGAGGGGCGAGGCAGACAAAAGGAAGGTCAGGACGAGGGGAGCAGAGAGAGTGGAGTGGATTGAGTGATGTCGGCGTGAGCAGAGGTGGTGCGTGCGCAGCTACTAGACTAGGGGTGCAGTTACTGTTGTTGTTTCAGAAGTACTGTCGAAGGTGAGTTAATTTATCTTCTCAAGTTGTAATAGATGTTCTTTTTCAGAGGGAAGTAGTCGATTACTGGTGTGCAACAAGTTATTGTTGGTTGGTCGTGTCTTTTGTCCATTGATTATTAGAAGTTAGCAGTTGGTACTCCTTGCTGTTGCAAGTTTGTTTTGTTCTCTAGGTACCAGGTAAAGTTGTCGATATTATTTGTGTACTAGGAAGTTGTCAGTTAATTTTAAGATATAGGTTAATTTAAATATAAGATAATTTTATTTAAGTATAATTCCTGCTTCTCTTGCCAATCCTTTCAAGTAATTAGCTATTTTGAGTGTCTGTTGTGTACACAGTTATTGATCGAAGAGCTTAGTGTTTACATTTGGAAAGTTAGTCAAGCGAGAGACTCTTTTCAGTTAAACTTTTGTTTGTTTTATTGATTATTTACAAGTTTCACGTACGATCCTTCAAACTCATTAAACAGTTTTCTTACTCTTTATTTATTATGTAAAAATAATAATAATAATAAACTTTGCTCAAGCTATCAAAAACGCTACTCTTTGTGTCTACAGTATCATTTTATATTTCTCTTTGCTCATGTTGTCTCGAGCATATGAAAGATTTATTTTTATTACCTGATACATACTTTTGAGACATTTCATTGTACTCAGTAACTTGTTTTAATTATTTTGGTTATTTAATTGCAAAATAATACTCACTGGCAGCCGGAAAAATATTATACACATTTTTATTTTTATTATCTTATACCAACTGATAGTTGTTAATAAAATTGTTTTTCATGTTGATTTGATACAGGCGAGTGTCATTTGTTTCAGTACCCCTACCGGTTAGTTAATCAATTTAAGAGGTTAAGTTTATGATAAGCCCTTTTCTTATTTTCTTCCCAAGTTTATTGGGTTACACAGTACACCTGAAATACTACAGATTAAATAATTTATAATAAGAGAGAAAGTTGTCTGAATACAGGTGGATGCATACATAAGTTGGACTTTTAAATAGAACCACCCTAAAGAATCATTACACAATCCCTATATCCCTATACACCCCCCCCCCCCAACCACCTCCTTTCATTTTATTACCTCCTTGCAGCATGTGCGAGTGTTTTACCCCCATGTTATCCCTGAGTGGGAGAAAGATTAAATAATTGTTGGTGGACTGAGATTGGTCGCAGTATCTATATACATGTATGTTAAGGGTATTTAAGGACACCCTGAAGACCCCTATTTATTAAGGCGAGTAGTCGACATTAAGTTTGGATTGTGGTATTGGATGAATTATTTACCATTTGAGACTTCGAGGTGGAGCTTCGGTCATTTGAGTTGAGACGTCGGTGAACTCTCCTTTCTTCTACCTCCATATCCTATTCCTCATCTTCCTATCCTCCCCTTATTTCATCCCCCTTTTTCTTGTTTATTTTTCATTTCCCCATTTATCCCTATCATTTCCCCATTTTCCTTATCCTCTTTCCCCTTCCTCATCACTTCACATCATCTGATTAGAGGCACCGGTTATCAATACGTTGCATAATTTCTGAAAGACCCTAGTTACATGTAGAGATGTACAAGTACTCAAAATTTTTGAGTACGTGCTCGAGGTCTGTCAACACTTGATTAGAGATTGCATTAGTTTCTCAAGCTCGAGTATTTAGCGTTCTGACAAATAAATAATTAATTAATTAGAAAATTAAATACAGTACACATTGCAAATTTTTTCCTCACAGAATATAACAATAGACAATGCCTTGGTTTTGTTTACAGTGCAAAAAATAAATTGAACTTTGAATATGACAGTGACACATCTAGTCTGTACATCTGTTATTAGATGGCAACGGCCACTCGACCGAATAATTATTTTGTCAAATATGTCACATTGGCTATCATACATATTTCATCTCATTACAATAAATTGTAAATAAAAAATGTGTGTACAGAGCATATTAAACCTCTCTGAAAATGAAAACACCAATTTTTTTCAGCACTGTATTTCATGGCACAACACTGACGTAAACAATGGCCACTACTGAATTCTTCTCCATACAGTCCTACACACATGCATAGTGATTGATTGCATTCATTAAATTTCATTACGTTTCTTCAGGCAACTTGCTGAAAGGAGCCTAAAAATGTACTTTTAATTACAATTGTTAACTTTTGTAACATTTCTTTGGGTGAACTGCTGAAAGGGCTAAAAAGGAAACTTCAGTTTCGTTATTGCCAACTTGCCAAATAGAAAGAGTTTTAAGGAAAAAGGAGTGTATTTACAATTACAACGTAATAAAATAAATACTTAAAATGTGTAAAATTATTCATGTTATTAACAGTAATTTTAGAGAAACAGTTTAAAATGATGTCAAATGATTAAATGTACACGTCACATTTCAAATTTTGTACTTTCACTGTTTCTGGAGGTTTTATTTTTCCTCTAGACGATTGTTGTTTTTACACCAACCACAATCACAACCTCCACAGCAGATGCCGATACCAGCCAACACGTTCGTTGCAAAACAGATTTGCAAAGATTCTCTGGACTTATGTTCATTGCTGTAGTACATACCCAATAATGTACATTGGTGAACTGAAAATATTTTCTTTCTATTGTTTATTATTAATGTTAATATTTTGTGCTTAAACTTAGCTGCGCGATACAGGTCAAGCGGGAAAACAAATTTTTTAATGTCGTACACAAGTTGTGACATCAGTATGTTGTGGTTTTCCACAGAAAGTGAAATTCCGTCCACCAAGGTGAGGGAATCAAGGTCTGTTGGTTTAAATATAAATATGTAGTAGGTCACTTGTTTGAAAATTATTTCATGAAAATAGAGATGAAGCTCAGTGTAGTGTGTGTGTGATTTAACAAAAATTGATAAAGCAGTAATTTTAAGGTTACACCACGTAAGAGAACGCTACAATTGTTTCATGTAAAATTGTGTGATGTAGCCTACTGGCAATTTTATATAATTCTGGTAAAAATTCGCTCAACCTCAACTCAAAAGATCGAAACCTTTATGAATGCTCGATCTCGACTCGAACAAAATTTCAGTGCTCGTACATCCCTAGTTACATGTTTAACTGCTAAGTACCCTGAGGTGTTTACAGATAAGTTAGGGTTGTATAAAAAATGTGACATTTACTTAGTACTAAAGGAAGATGCTAAGCCAGTATAACATCAGCCATATTCAATATAAGGAAATATATAATTTGATGGACATGGGGGTGTTGAAATGGGTATATCACTCAGAGAGGGGGACATCTGTTGTGCCAACTGTTAAGGATGATAAAATGATAAGAATTGCTGGGAACTTTAAAATTACTGTAAACCCATGTTTATAAGTTGACAAGTATCAAGTGCCTAAGGTAGAAGATTTGTTAAGTACCTAGAATGGTGGAAAAAAATTTGTCAAGCTTGATTTCTCCAGAGACTACAATCAAATCAAATATTGTATATGGTGTGGCATCAGGACCAGCATGGTTCCAAAGAGAAATTGAGAAAATGTTACAGGGCTTGCAAGGTACCAGATGATATTTTAATAAGTGGGGAAACAACAGATGTAGTTCTGGAAAAACTAAAATTTTAGACAGACTGCAAGAATGTGGCTTAACAGTACTGTTTGGACTATAGCAGACGAAAAAGGTTAATATTATGATTGTATTGGGCGATTGTTTTGGAAGCCATGTTTCTGGTTTTGGAATTGGTTGGAGTTTGTGTACGGATGTAAAAGCGTGATGTAGGATAAAGTGGAGTAGATGTTTCGATTCAAAGTTTCAGAGTTTTATACTTATAGTTCTGCATTCCCACAGCATTATTAATGAACATTTTGGTCCCCCGGATTTGGATGTATGTGAAACCAGCTAAAGTGATGTTTTATACGAAGCTCGTCGGAAATTGGGTTAGTTACTGACACACGTCTTTTAATGTTGTTTGTGATGATGGAATCACTCCTAGCAAAGAAAAAGGAGTTCAAAGTCAATATCACCCGCGCTGAGAAAACTGTTAGCAAGGTTAAGAGTGGGGAAAAATGTGCCATAGCTATTCAAAGATTGAATTGATGATGGCAGAAATCAATAAACTTAACACGCGCCTGGAGCTGTTTTCACCATTAGAGGCATAGAAGCACGGGAACAATAAGACAGACACTGAATCGCCCTGGTGCATATTCACACAAGGTTCTGAAATGGTGTGCAGTGTTCCCGTTGTACCTTTGGAACTTTGTCTGGTGAGTATCATTTTATTTGTGCAAAGTCTTTAGCAAATTTCAGTGTATGTCCCTATAGTGTTTCTGATCAGTACATCTTGCAGTAAGGCAGTATGAAAAAGCAGTTTTTAGCTATTTTGGAAATAAGTGTTTTTATGTGCGTGGTGTCTTGAAAGTAGTCTTTGTACCTCATCTAAAGTGAATTTTCTTTTTGCAGATCAGTACAGCTGACACGTAAAGTAGTTTCATAAATAATCATGTATTTTAAACACTCTGCAATGCAGTTCAATCTCTAGGTACACATAGCTCTTACCCTTGAAAAAATTAAGATACAAAATAAAAATTATTTGCAACAAACATATAAAGTAATTTTGTTATACATGCATTACGTTGGGGAAAATACTTAATTTTGTTAAGAGCTGTAGAAAGTCCTACCCATGGACTTAATGGAGGACAAAACAAGGAACACAACTCACTTGCAGGTAAGAAGGTCAATAACAAACACGTTTCCCCGATGGTCAACAGCCGCAAGTCGCTCGCCAGTTTCATTGAACGCCATGCTGGTGAACCTGACTCTCTGAATCTCTCCGCCTCTCTCTGGAACACTATGATGAACCTGCAACAGAAGACTTCAAAACACAGTTACTTGACTCTCCACCATACTAACACACTATCACAAACATGGTGCAACATACCCATCTTTCCTAGACTTTCTCAACTCAAAAACCTGTTTCTCAGGTTTTGTGGTGCACAAGTTCTTCATAGCCATGTCTGGAATGAAATATACTAATTATAAAAACACAAAATGGTAATCATGTTTAACAGAAATCACGTAATAACACCCACTGTATATGTGGCATATGCCAGTGTGTAAGTTGATGTGCACATGTTTATACATCTGTAGATCTTTACATCATGTCCAAATTCTAAACTTGCCCTCACCTATAATACCACACACTATGGCACTTTCCCACCGTAAATTACTACTGAAGAGAACAAGGGCTTTATCCTTGGCAAATACAGAAAATTTGTTTACATGCTGAGACTACTCATGAACTTCTAGAAATTTCATGCTACTAAACACGCATGCACACATGTATTTTACATATATGTGTGCATTTCTCAAGACCATAAGAGCTGCCCTACAGGAAGTTACATATTTCTTGTACGCCAATTGTAAACAAATTCAGTGGACAATATTATAGATCAGTAAAATATGCATAAAAGTAATTAAGAATACGAGGGAAGGGCCCCATTATAAAAATAATTTGTCAGGAACATACTAGTATCCAGTTACACTCGTGTGCATTTTTGGATTTTCCTAAAGTGTTAAACATTGTAGCATTATTTAAAATCTGAAATAAATATTCTGTGGCACTGATTAGCCACAGTGTCTGAGACCTAAAATTGTACACCAAATAGTTTTATATACAACGTGCTTATCTGCATTGTAAATGTACTATGATGGTTCCCTGGCTAGGAAAGGTATCCTTTAGGCCATCATTCCTCTTTTCAATTGCTTCTCTTAAACTTACAATGCCTTTTTGAAACACTGTACTTAAAAGTCCACTATTGAGAGAACTGTTAGATATTACACATTTTGCTGACGTATCCATCCTCACAGTATGACATTTCAGTATTTATAAATTGTATATACTAGGCATACTACAATGCCACTTGTATAAAATCCACTCACAGATTGAACTGTTACAAGACGTCGCTGTTCCTTCCAGCGTGGTTTTGCAGGAAGCGCTTGCCCTTGCATTGTCATTGCAGTTGAGCTTGGATTACAACACATCATCGTTGAAAGAGACGCATGCGTCACGTAGTTTCTAGAGTTTCAGAACTATCAGACGTACAGAATAAGTACATACACAGTTGGAAAGGGCATAAAACGGACAACAATTTTTGTACGGAGTTATATTTACCTAAAGTTAATTTTAAAGCAGCTAGATCCAATAGGTTGACATTATTTCGAAGAAATTTTAGCTTTGTACATTTATTTGCTATTTAAAGATATGTTGCAAAATTACTTTTCAGATATATGTTTAATAAGATTTCCTCTTTAATTTGAGACCAACTAGAGTTCAATCGCCCTATCCGTTGTGTAACATAGTGAGGTAGAGCATAATAGTGCAAATCTGAGGCCCCAGGAACTTTAAAGGACTAAAAATTTAGGATGCGAGCACGTGAAAGTCAGAGTATTTTGATATGTTGATCACGAAGTTTAGAAGTATCACTGTGCCAAAATTCAGCTCAGCATTATATTTGTATGGGTAAAAACTTAATTTGACTGGGCTACAGGTGCTGTTTCGCCAACCTCCCTATTCACTTTCCCGACCGATTACCCTGATAGTTTTCACGGCTGTTGTTGTGAAAGTTCCTTTGTCCACGGTTTGAGTGCACTGGCGTAAACTGCGGCGGTGGTTGCATAACATCTATCAACACTGCAGGTGTTGATGTGCGGTCATTCTGCCTCTGGGATTGGTACGCTTGTCCCATGCGCACATCTCGCTCATAGAGGCATGCCTCTCTCATGAATTGTTCTACGCTCGCAAGTGTTCAGGTACGGCCTAATGTCTGGTGCTGACAGGGCTACAATGATTTCCAGGACACTGCAGGTAGGTTGCCCTGAGTGTAGACGTTTATACAAACCTAGTATTCTGTGTATGAATTCTTCTACGCCTTCCCATTCGCATTGTTGTTCATGGTACAGCCACGCTTGTGCCTGGATGGCGTCGCCATCGGTATCAAATCAGCCAAGTAACCTGTCACAGAACTCTTCCCTGGTTACTCAGCAGTTACGAACTAGATTCCACCACGTAGCAACTGTTCCCCTAAGTTTGTTAGTAACCTCAGTCCAATCATCTCTATGTACTGCTTAGTTTTTCTTCGCAGACAGCGAGGAAAGTACCTGGGTCTTCCGAATCATGTCCCACAAAAGTTGGTAATAGTACATTTCGGTCTGGCCCTGTTAAGACCTGTGGCGTGTACATTACTACTACAGGTGACAGTGTGGGCTTTACCTCTGGTGTTACCGGTGGCACAATCTCTACACAGTTCGTCTTACGGCACTCGGTTCAATTGATTACACCATTGCGGAAGGTTACAAATTCTTCTGGCCCTATGCATTGCAAATGAGGGTACCGTTTGCATTGTTGGCACTGTGCCCACTTTGTTCCCGCCCCATCACATCCGGTGCGCGTGCACAGGCGTTGTTCTGATGGTGTTGACGCAGTGTCGGACGTACATTGGCATAGTGGTTGTTCCCATAAATTTTCTTCAAAGAAATTAACCTCACTCAATTTGCCACAATGTCCGCATCGTTCGATCGGCATATCCAATGTTGACGTGTTCGCGATTGCAGGTGTCGTGGTTGCCGACGCGGCTGTCTTGATGCCTTCTCGCAGATGATCTTGCGCGGTGTCCGCCATTTTAACGCAGTTGACATGACATGGATGAACACACTGGCCCCACTTGGGAACGCCAATTGATGCCGTCGAGTGAGACACGAGACGAACGATAACACAATTTACTTACTGCAGGTGGGTGCCAGCGATGCTTCCCAGACACGACACTGTGAGACTCAGGGTTCTCAGGGATGCTGTGGGTTCTGTGTGTCCGTCTCACCCGAGTGTACTTGCAAAACACTGTTCATTACTAAACATTTAACACTGAAAAAGGTGAGGGATGGCTGGTTTAACGCTAAATAGAAACATATTTTTGTGCACTGGTAGAATTGCTTTTATTTTACCACATTTACATATTGTGCAAGAAAATTATTCAATGATTAACTTTGGACGTGTATAGCTAACCCCATTGGGTGATTCCCCCAACTCGTAATTATTCTAGCACACTCCTAGATGGATTATGTTCTCCAGAGTGTTTGAGAACACAGCTGCCACAAGGAAAGTGGTCTACAGCCGCTAGGATGGAATGTAGATTTTTCCTGGGGACAGGACACGGAGAATTACAAATGAGCACTAACACGTGTGATTATTGACGTCGCTGACACATACTTGTCAGGACGCGCCTCCCAACCACGTGGTGTGTGTGGTGACGGACTATACACTTGGCAGGCTGGGACGACAATAATGTCCCCGTACAAATTACACAAATATTGATGATAAAACATGGGACTCAAAATGAACAGGCACAATAAATACGCAGAGGCATGAAAGCATTCTTACATGACGCGGATGCCGGTGGATGAGGTTCTTAGCGGGACATGTGAAGCAGGTGAAATTGCAATATTTTCAGTGAAATTCATAGAAATCCGGTTGGACAAAATTACAGTGCTCCTCAGAAAATTATTTTGATTGCATTTTAAACACTCAAGCGTTGCTAGCGCGTCTGGTGGTGGAAATAACCATGTGTGCGGTTGACTGCATGGTAGGTTACAAAATATCAATCATGGCAAAATTACAAGAACCTTTTAATGAAACAAATTACCCTGAGAAACATTATGGTGCACAAGAAATTATCAACAAGAACACTTTAAGCACGATGATGGTTCAACACGGACTTGGTGGCGAACAGATTTACTTCACATTGCAGGCCACAATGCACGCATTGTTCTACCGTTATGTCCCAACTAGTCACGTTCGCAGTTGCAGCTGTCAACGTTCGCAGTTGCAGCTGTCACAGTCGACGACGCAGATGTCGTCACGTTTTCTCGCTGTTGCATTGGCAAGGTGTCCGACATTTTATCACAGTTGACGCAAAGTGGATGAACACACAGGCTCCATCTGGGAATGCCAATTGACGCAGTCAGGTGAGACATGATGACGAACAAATACACTGTTTACTTACTGGTAGGTGGGCACCAGCGATGTTTCCCAGACACTGCACTTTGAGACTCAGGGATCTCAGGGATTCTGTGCGTTCATCTCACCCGTCCGTACTTACAACATACTTTTCATTGCTGGGTTCTGACGCTACAAAGATACATAGATTTACACTGGTAGGATTGCGTTTATTTAACCAAATTACAGTTTGTGCCAGAATGAGTTTATGGTTAACCTCAGACGTGACTAGCCAGTTCCGGTGGGTGATTCCCCCAGCACATAACTTAACTTGCTAACTCCTAGATGGATGATTTCTCCACAGTGTCTGAGAACACAAGTCTTAACAAGGAAAGGGGTCTACAGCCGCTAGGGGTGGACTGTAGATTTTTTCTGGAGGCAAGACACGGAGAATGAAATAAAAAATATCACGTGCGTTTATTTGCATCATTAACGCCTACTCATCGGGACACGTCACCCAACCACGTACTGTGTGGCGATGGTCAATAAACATAGCGGGTTAGGACGGAAAACAATACAGCCGTACAAAAATACATAAATATCACTGCATGAACATCGGGCATGATATGAATAAGCAAATAAACACACGGATGCGTGAAAATACTCTTAAATCGCACGGATGGCACTGGAAGAAGTTCTTAGCGGAGCATGTGTGCAAATGTAAAGTGCATTATTTCTCTTAAAATTCAATGAAATCTTGTCAGCCAAAATGGTAACAGCGTTAGCAAAATTATTGTCCGTGCGATGCGAGCATACAAAAGCTCTTAGCATGCCTGATGGTGGGAAAATCCAGACATATGATATGACTGCGTGGTCATACACAAAAAGCATCAAACATTGAAAATACAAGAATCCTGAATAAAACAATACATATAACCCTGAGATAAATTACGGTGCAAATGAATTTACAAGAAATAACCCTCTAAGCGCAGTGATGGTGCAGATACAGACTTGGCAGTAGCTAACCACGTGGCTGTGGGTGATGTGGCCGTAAAACACTTAACATCACATAAACCCTGAAATAAGCACATGCACATATTACCCTCAATATTGCTTGTCGCAATTAAGCAGAAATTACAATGAAAAACCATTAACATGGATGGATGGCACCTGATTCACAAGTTGTGCTGGCTGCGTGGCCTCTCTGACATTATCTCCTCTCATCATGTTTAAGTTTCAAAAAGTCACAAGGGCTGTAAATGATTTAGTTAAGCGGAAGCATATTGCTGGGGATGTCTGGCAAAATGTGCGCAAATCAAAGGTTGACCGGTAAACTAAAATTAAATACGGAAATCTAATTCAGTGGAAAAATATGAAGTGCGTACATGACTGCGTCTTACCTCGCCAGCTCTCCTAGAATGACTGCCCAGAGGCAGGGCTCATGCAGACCTACCATAGCTGCCTATGGGGTTCACACAAGCGGAAGTGGTATGCACGCCAAGTAAAACTATTAATATAGGAAATTAAATGGCACACAAAGCATTTTAATACAGAATTATCACAGGAAATTTAAATCTGAAATACTGTTGTGAAACAAATGTCTTTTGAAGGCGTTCTCGCCTGAACATCAGTGTCCTGTTCTTTGGCGCAGCGTGCACTTTGAATTTGAAAACAAGCATAGCGCAATATTTAAGAAATGAACATTTTACACTTGATGACACATTTTACCCTGAAAAGGAATACATAGTACACTTGTAAACAAATTTTAACCGTGAATTAAAATACACAACATTCTGAAAATAATCCCATTATGGAAAAGTCCATGGTCATGGCAAGCAGCACGCACATGGTTACCCATGTGTTACCCTGAGCGGCGAGTGCCGTCATGGTCTAACTGCTGCTGGCTCTTAGCCCGTGTAATTTCAAAGATAAAATAATCAGAGCTTAAAAGTTTATATGGTTTTCATTTTGAAAATATAAGTGCCTGACCCTCTCAATGGTTATATGGACACACAGTCTGTCACAGTTCTACTTGACTGCCAAATTTAGTAGAAATTGGCTGTTTGTTCTGACATCACATAATGCTAATTTGTAATGTGATACAACTTTATAAAATGGCAGACAAGAGATTTTGTGTGGACACATTTGATGGTTGTAATATATACAGCCAGTAAAAAAAGTTTCATTGGCGTTAATTACATGGTTTTGACAATTTACTGTCAAAAACTAAAATAGTTATATGGACACAATTTTGAAAATAAGTGTGACATACCAAAACATGTTAGTTAACATGACCTACCGCATTGCTTCATATTTTTTTGCCATATTCAATACGAGATATTAAACAAAACCTGTATTAATTCACATAGTGCTATCTTACAAACTAGAGGATGAAAGTAGTAGTTTTTGGGCTTATGATTCTCGTAATTACTGTCAGCATACAAAATTTGGTTGAAAATTGTTCAAATGGTATGGCAATTTTACAAAATAAACCAAAAACATCTGTATGGTCACTATTTTGAAAATAAGCACCTAATAAAGATTAATTACCTATATTTTACTCGCCTATCATAGCATTACTTACATGCCAAATTTGGTGAAAACTGATTGAGTAGTTTAAGATACAACGTAAAAGCTTCATTTTTTCATGTAGTGCTAACTTCCAAAATGGCAGACAACATATTCTCCATCTGCGCACATTTGGCGTGAATAATCAAGAGCCTTATACAAGATATGTGCTTACTACACTTATGCAACTGAGGTATACGTTCCATATTACACAAAATTAAGAGGCTTACGCAAGATATGTGCTTACTATGCATCGCAATGAGGTATACGTTCTATATTGTGAATATTCAGAAGCCTTACGCACAATGCTTACTACGCTTATGCAAATGAGGTATATGTTCTATATTGTGCCAAGCTTTTATATACTAAATATAAAATGATTCAAACATATTAATTTGTAGTAAAGTTTACTACATCTGTTCGACTACATCTTACAAGTTCTACAAATTGTGTAACTACTATAATTATTTTTCTCTTTTCAGATAACATTTATAAATAAAAGCTTGGTTTTAAAAGTTTTTTTTAGTTATTTTATTTTTCACTTTTTAGTTTCACGCATATTTTTTATTATATTATGTAGCAATGCACATTTTGTGACAAACTTTATGTCTGTCAATATGCATTGGTACATCTGTGGAATTAAATACATAAGAACCTCATCAGACCCTGGTCACCATCTGCAACCACAGTACTCATCGAGACAAGTCCAACAAGGCCAAACTCAATACATTTACTGCATGTAGTTGTAGAATTCCTTTGGCCACCTTCCGGCTCAATCATCAGACCCTGGTCACCATCTACAACCAAATTACTCATCAAGACAAGTCCAACAAGGCCAAACTCGATACTTTTAATATGAGGAGAGAAATTAATTAAAATCAGAATTTCCAAGACATCAAAGTTTCTCATAAACTTTTGCCAACATACTAAAACATTAATGCAAAATGCATTAGTTACGTAATATGAAAAACCAGCATTAATTCACTAGATAATGATGCAACTCGAGTCTGTATGTGCACAGGCACACGAGCACAGCTGATCGGACACACCAAGCCACGCTGTCTGATTGAGGCAGGCTTGTGCCACCCACACAAGGGCGACAGTCAAAGACAGGGAGATCTGGCAACATTGCTGCAGCAAGCTCGATTGGATGACGGGAAGTGGTATAACATACATACATGTGAAGTAACATAAAATCTTGCAACTTCCGACTCCATCATCAGATCAGCTCAGTGGTGCTTTCACATTGTATTGTCATTGGAACTACTCATGTATGCAAAATTTCAGCTCAATTGGATACAGTAAAGTGGTTTAAAATTGACTTGCAAGATTTGCACCAAACACACCCACCCACATACATACAAGTGAAGTTAAACAAAAGTTTGTAAAAATGCACTCACTTAGGTAAAATGACTCATAAGTCAGGGTTCTGATATTTTTCCTCAAAACATTCTACCAAGACTTGACACGTGTCCAACATTGGAAGACCCGGAGAAGATACGCCAGGAAGTGGAAAATTTAGTGAGGAAACACCTGTTTACTGCAGCTGAGAGATGTAAGAAACATTACAAGACTAGCAAGTTGTGCAAGTTTGAGTTAAATGACCTAATTCTACGAAGAACCAACCCAATCAGTTCATTTTGGGAAAACGACACAAAGAAATTATTTTTTGTTTTTGACGGTCTCTACTGTGTTGCAGGTGTGACACGCAATAATTTATTGTTATGAGTTGTCTACTTTTGAACTTCAATGGGCAAGAATAATATTACAAAATAGAAACCATTTCAAAAGCTCTGTATTGAAAATTGAGTTACCCAGCAAAGGTTGACTATAGCCCATCTGTGACTAGCCTATGGTACTTGTCTAGCTTATTCAGGAGATGTATCAAGCTTATCAATAGTCTGCGGGATGCTTATTGGGCTATAGTAATGTCTTGAGCTATTATGTTTACTACAGTCCAGTGTTCTTTGGTTGTTATTAAAGGGTCTTATATTTATGCGTTATGTTTTGAAGGTCTTATGTATTTGTGTACATGCAACTGTCAAGATGTGTTGTACAAATATTTGCCAAGATGCTTGCTCACTTTTTTCTCAGAGGATCTACAAGCTGCACTGCACTTTAATATACACTTCAACAGCTAGAGCTGAGTCAAAACGGAGCTATTTACCTATGACAGTATGTATTTGGGAACTGCAACGTAACATGATGTTGATACTGAGAGGGCTATAAATTAATAATGAATGGGCACTGAAAACATTGTGATTTTACTATATTGATTTACGAGGAAGATAATGCTATTGCCTTGACAAGCTCGCACATAACAAATTTTGACCAATCTGATTGCATAACGTATTAAATTACGCTTGCAACATAAAAACCATGCACACTAGCCATTGTCTGGTAGTTACAGTTTGAAGTTCATCCATATCCTTAATGAAGGCATATATTTCTTTCGTTAAATGGAAATTTTATTGAAAAAATAATAATAAATATGTATTTTCTAAGAATTCTTCTCCGATAAGATGTTCTTATAAGCATGTTATATCAATTTACTTCATTACACACATATTTTCTCTCAGAATTTGTTGAGATTTGTCCATGTTGTTGTAAATAGTTGTAAATAATTTTAAATTATTTGTTACTTCTGTACTGTAAATAATTTTATTATTTTATTGAATCATTATGCTTATTTAATAATTTGCAGAGTATGTTATATTAATTATCAAAGAATTGCTTATTCCGTTAAGAAGGGGAGTAATTTATTCTCTAAAGTCGCTAGAGGGAAGTTAGAGAAACCCAGATAAATACAGATGTAATTCTCTTATCTCTCTGAGCTGATAGCTTCAGAGCAGCATAGTAAGGGATAAAATTCAAAGGACTCTAAGTCAAAGTGAAACCCAACAATAAACAATGAGTTTTGCAAGCCAATGCTTCAAAATGAACTGAAATCAACACTGTTCAGAAATGCAATTTATTAGAAGTGCTATAAAACAATAATTGTCTGCTACCACTGTCATAGTAAAATGAGATTGATACGGCCAGCATGAACACACACACTGAAAGTTTAAAACTGCTACGCATTTCCATAAAAATTATACCACACGAATGATCTGCTGCATTACAGTAGTATTGCCAGTTAAAAATCCTAGATCCTTATTCTACGGAAAGGTAGCAGATTTCTATAAAATCTTCCACCATGGGACGAGACTTCTCCATAAATCGACAAACAACATGGTGAAATGACGCTAGGGAAACAGTTCCTGTTCAAGGTCCGACACTTGCTGACAACAAGACTGGCTGGGATTGGCCACTGAGCGGATAATGAGGAATTCGCTTCTTCACTTGAAAGCAGTATTTCATTATATTGAATTATTTTCTTGAAGAAAGTTCGTCTAGGTCTCTATTTCTATCTCACATCAGGCCTAAGAAGACTTATTGTCAATAATTTGTAACTGTTTCAAATTTATAACTACCTACTGATCTGAATATTAATGTACTTAAAACATACATTATAATTGAGTACCTACCATATTATTGTAATAACTTTCATTTTATTCCTTCACCTCACGCTATGCTTAACCAAGTCTACAAAATGACACAAAATAGACAATACTTTGCATTTATGCGCACTTAATTTAATAACATTTTGCAGAACTACTTCGTACAAGCCATTCTCAACACATTTATTTTATGTACGTTTTATTCATTTTAATCATAGGTGAAAAATAATTAGTGAAAATAATATAAGTTCAATGCAACCAAAAATAATATACTTTTATGTCAACAGAAGTATAAAACGCTTGTGACGTATGATGCACTCCAATGATGTTTACAAAAGCAAACAGTCAAAATACAACTGTGTACGGCACTAACTGTTCATAAATACCTAAGTTTATTTCAATATAGTCATCATCAAAAGTAACTTTGTACTTTTTTTCCTTTCCCTCACGGAAACTGTACAGTAAAGCGCTAAAATTGATATTTTCAACCATTTTGCTATTTTTTGTTTGTTTCATATGTCAAATTTAAATAAAGTAATTGTGTAAGCCAAAATTTTGTTAAATGCAGTTTAGGGCAGAATATTAACCAACGTAAGAATATATTTTCCTATAACTTCTATAATTTACTCCCTATTTATTTCTATGAGCAAAGTTTGTTCATTATGTACATTCTAAGACAATACAAATAGGAACTTTTACACAGTTATGTTTAATTTATCAAAATTCTAATTGAAACCATTAAGCCGCTGCCACAATAGGAGTTTGTGTTGGTGATTGGTGTTCATGGTTCATGTGCAATGTATTCCATGGCACAAAAGACGTAGAAAATGCACTGAAGGAGATGAAGAATCGAAAGGCGTGTGGAATCGATAATTTGCCAGCAGAATTGTGGAAAGTTTAGGAAATAGGGGAAGGAGGGAGATAGTCTACCTATGTAATGAGATATATGAAAAGGGGAATGGCTGGATGACTTTCTCGCAACGGTAATTATACCAATTGAAAAAAAAGAATACCAATAAATGTGAAGAGCATAGGACTAGAAGTCTAATTTATCATGCAGTTAAAATATTGTTAAGAGTGTTAATTAGAAGGCTATATGGGAAGTTAGCCAGATGGATTGGAGAGGAACAGTTTGGATTTAGAAGTGGAAAAGGAACAAGAGATGCTATACATCTGTTTAGAATCACAGGGGAAAGATATAATGAGAAAGGTAGAGAAATTTATGCTATCTTTATTGAATTGGAAAAAGCTTTCGACAGAGTGCAATGGAACAAGCTGATGGATATCTTGAAGAGGAAAGGAGCAGATTGGAAGGAGAGAAGACTAGTACAGAATCTATACTTACAACAGAAAGTAAGAATAAAGAATGGAACTGAAATGTCGGAAGATTGCAGCATTGGAAGGGGCGTTAGACAAGGCTGTTGCCTTTCTCACTTGATGTTCAATTTATACCTGGAGGAGATTATTGGGAAATGCTTAGATGGAAAAAGAGGAATACGTATTGGCGGAAAGAGAATAGAATGTATAATATTTGCCGATGATATAGGTTTATTTGCAGAAAGTGAAAGAACTATAACTAAAATGATAAAAGATCTGAATGAAACTTGTGAGTAGTATGGAATGAGAATCAAAACATCAAAAGCAAAGAGTATGGTATTCAGTAAAGAAAGGAAAGCTAGGACAAATTAATATCAGCCAAGTAAGAGCATTCAAATATCTACGAAGTACGATAACTGAGGACTTGAAATTTCATCAGGAGGTGAAGGCTCGTATTGCAGTAGCGAAGGAAGCGTTCAATAGGAAACAGGGCACGTGTTTAGTATGGAGTGTGGCACTCTATGCGGCAGAGACATGAACACTGAGATGTGAGGACGAAAAAAGGCTAGAAGCATTTGAGATGTGGATGAGGAGGAGAATGGAGAGGATAAGCTAGGTGGAAAGAGTGAGTAATGAAGAAGTGCTGGAAAGAGTTGATGAGAGAAGAAAACTGCTGAAAGTCATAAGAAAGGAAGAATAACTGGATGGGACACTCGTTGAGACGGGAGTGCTTGCTAACAGACGCTATGGAAGGAATAGTTTGTGGAAAAATATTGAAAGGAAGGAGAAGATACAAGTTGATAGATGGCATCAAGGGAAGCAGAAAGTATATGGACCTGAAGAGGTTGGCAGAAGACAGGAGAGCATGATGAGCTACCACGTGAAAACCTGCCTCTGGGCAGAACACCAATGATGATAATGATGATGATGAATATACGTTTGGCGCATTGGTGTAAAATGTTTAGCAAACGAGCTACCAGATAGCAGTAAAGTCTGTAAACAAGTCATATTGTTATCATTTCGTGAGATTTTGATTGTCTGAAATCAAAAGTACTGAGGTAAGAAATAATTGAAAATATTGTGTGACAGAAAGATACTTCATTGTACCCAAATGCACCTTTGCCCTCCTCCAATTCAACCTTTTCACTTAATTTTGCAGTCACATGACCAAACTACAAAACACTTTCTGATTGGTCGGTTGGTGGTAAAAAGTTCAATATTTTCAACTTTTAAAAACCAACACAAACCACAAGTTGAAATGATCTTAGGGCTAACCATCTATTGTGCAGTCTCAGATATACCATCCTGTATTTGAACTGCTACCAACACCGCCTATTGTACCTGGGATTTTTACACACACACAAAACAGAAAAATCCGAATTGGAGTCAAAAACATGAGCGCAGGTCAGTCACTTACTGAAGTGAAGTTAGCTTCGAATCCCAGATTCAAATCTGTATTGCCAACCTCTGGCGAAGAAAGTAACTGTGACTCACACCGCATACGGGGGGATAACTGGTTGCACTCAGGGGAAGAACCGCACATATGCAACACGGTTGCATCGGGAATTCTCACAGGGGTGCTCAGAAGTCGCATGTTCAGAAACTTAAAATCCGCGAAATCACGGATAATCAACATGCTCAATTAAACTTACAATTTTTTTTACATTAATTTGCTTGACTTTGAAACTTTGAATGCTGTCGTATACCATTTAAAATGTATATTGTGTGTGTGCCCACGCGGAAATTAGAGTGAGAACTGAAAACTGCCCACACAAACAAGGGCAACCATCCCTTCCTACGAGAACCCTCATCAAGCTGTCAGCCTTTGTTTAGGTGTCGCGACCTCCCTCCCACACCTACTAGTGACCCTTCCCGCTTACCGCTCTTCTTTCTTGCCTGTGTTGCATCTGCCATGACCTTCCTTACCCCTTCAAACCAGGTGCAACGCAGGCAAGAAAGAAGAGCGGTAAACGGGAAGGGTCACTAGTAGGGGTGGGAGGGAGGCGACTACAAGGAAACGTGACACAAAACACTAAATCATCACGACTCCATGTCTCCCGATATGAATAGTACATGAACACGATTAGCTTTCGTAAGTAACCCTGACATTTACTGTAGTCATTGCATTTAACTAAAATGATTAGTAAATATCTTTACGCAATATCGCTGTAGTAAGATATTGGCCAAGTGGTGTAATTTACCAATAAATAATGTTGCATTCACAAACAAACTGTCATCATTTAACTCTCCCGCGGCACTTTTTGGCTGAACCACTATAACATTGCCTTGTCTATAGGCTATTCACTGTAAAGTGAGCACTTTTTAAGGCCCTCCCAATAGGCATTAACCACTAATAAATATATCTTATTGCAGCTTCAGGCGTTAACTTCTGAGAGTGCTGAAATGTATACCCTGTGTTTATTGTTAATGTCAAAAAACAGCAGGAAGATAGAAATTGGGCGAAAGAAAAATTTTTCGAAGGGCCTCGTATGTTGACGGTTTCATTGTTATTCTTTTTGACATTCGATATGTAGAATCTGAATTGCTTGAAAACTCTAGGAGTTTCCTTTCAATGTCACGTATGTCCCATACTGTAGTTTCACCCACGCCATACGTAACCGAAAGTTTTATGGAACTTCCCTCTTTCAGTTTATTTACTATCTCTTATTTCTGTTGCAATGTCAAAATTACGCGCTTTCGTTTTGCAGACATTACTCGACAGAAAATGTGCACAAAATAACACGAAAACGTACTATAGAAGACTGCCCGCACAAGTCAGCCCATACTATGCGCACCGCATAGGATGGGCTGACTAGCTGCCGCGGCAACGTGCTGACTGCCGCAGCGACGGGCTGGCTAGCTACCGGCCGCTACGTATGCGGCGTTGCCAACTGAGGCTGCAGTCAGACACAAAAGCTATATTATATTGTAAGCTTAATGGAAACATAAAGATTATACTCTTCAGCCATAATTTCTTTTAAATAGGCCTACTGTATGCCACTAGATAACATGGATGTCTGACACACTTAACTTTGTTCGCCGGTATTTACAGAAAACTTAAAAAAAATATGTATTCTATGTTTAAAATATACCGCGGTTAAGCCGAAAAGCGGATAATCGGGAGTGGACTGTGTGTGTGTCTATATATATATATAAAATACATATTTATGTATATTCCTATATTATATAAATACACATATATATTCCTATCTTATATATATTTATATACACATATAAGATAGTGCCTGCGTGTGATCGTCTAGGGCAAACGAGTATTTCTGAAGTTATCTCAGAGTGCTCCCATACCGCAAAAATGAATTTCGAAAACGAAGACCTGCCATTGACCTTAAAGACCATGGAGCCACGACCTGCATCATCGCTAACTGGCTGATGCCAGTGCTGACTCTACGATTGATTTTTAACCAAAGCATAAATACGCTTCTTTTATAAACCTACATTTTTTTTCATTTCAGTATCATTCTAGACTTGGAACAGTACAAACGTAAAATGCCAATGATGCATCTGCTTTCTCATTTCTGCGGTAAAGCTTTTACAGCTCTGTGCAGCATGCGTCGACATGAAATAACTACCTGCAGGTTGAAGACTTCAAGAATGTCATTTCAGTGCGATTTCTGCAAGAGGTCATTTACACGGAGTGATATTTTGAAGAGGCATTCTAAAACTCGTAGCAATGTTTCTGTGCAACTACAATTAGCACCGCAGTCAGCACCGTATGCACCGCAATTGGCTCCGCATGCTTCACCTGCTCCACTTGCTTTGCATGCACCTCAATCAGCACCGCACGCACCACAATCAGCACTGCACTTAGCACTGCATGCACCACATGCTCCAAACTTAACACCGCATGCACCACAATCAGCGCCGCACTCACCGCAAGTTACCGATGGTAACATGTATATTATAAAACAAGATGTTACTCTACCCATACACATTCATGCCGAAGATGAAGATATTTCTCATGAATCATGCACTGTGACATGATTCATGAGAAATATTCACTAGTGTGCGAGTCCTGATTTGTGGCCCGTCAGGTTGTGGAAAGACGAGTATCCTACTGAGTCTGCTGGAAGAAGAGAACGGTCTTAGGTTCGAGAATGTGTACACTTATTTGAACTCTCTACAGCAACCAAAATGCCAACGACTGACACGAGTACTGCAAGCTGTTGAAGGTATGAAATACTTCTTCTGCATCAATACTGAAGCCGTCATGCTACAGAGGAAAGCTCTTCCAAACTCGATATTTGTATGCGACAACATTGCCTGTGAAAACCAAACTTACTATTCAAGAATATTTTAGCATGGGACGACATGCGTATGTGGACTGTGTGTACCTCTGATACTCATTTGCGCATATCCAAACAGATGCTTTGTGATAATGCCAATTTTTTGGTGCTGTTTTGCATGGACAACACTAATTTACATCACGTTTATGACGATCACGTCAATATGGAAATTACATTTGTAGAATTCAAACATATGTGTGCCTTGTACTGGAACGAGAAATATGGATTTTTGCCGATCATAATCGACTGTTCCCTATATACTGTGAGGTACAGGCACTGGTTCGATCAGTTCATCGCTGTCTGTTGAGAATGAGTTAATGCATATCAAAATTACGGAAAAGTAGTCTCAAGCTGCATTTTCACAAAGATAGTGATGGAGGTTGTCTTGTACAAAGAAACGATGGAGCTTGTGATGTCTGTAGCCAATACGTGAGTGGACACCTTACTGAATTGCCAGCAGGCGAACGCATCAACTGAACTCCATGGACAACTTTCCAGCAGCAGACGCACCAATGGCAGAGCCATCTGGTTCTTTGGCTGTTCAGGCTGGACGCTCGATTCTATACATCCTCTACAACTGAGAACTAGTGGGCTACAGCCACTTAAAAAATAATATGAAGTTCCCAATATGCCTTCGAAAATCAGCGCAAAGAACTGTTTATTTGTATATACAATTTTGTAAATGAAAAATATATTAAACATGTCCAGTTTTATTTATTTTATAAAAAACCTCCCTCCTTTGTATGTAAAATTATTTTTGATGAAAATACACACATTTAAGAACAAAACAAAAAAATTAAATAAGATAGTTTAAGTGCTTTGCAGGAATGGTAAATGTTACCAATTGATACAAATTGCAGGTGGCATAATCGAGAAATTAACACTACACATACGTTGAAAATAGAACCAATATGGGGGGTGTCAACACAACCTATACTTTAAAAAAATAAACAAATATGGCTGCTGCCTGGTGGGTGAATTAATACACTAGGACTACCTAGGTGATGACATCTTAAATCCAATATGGTAGCCTCCAGCAATGTATAAACAAATGATAAATGAAAAACCAAGTTGTTGCATACAATAGAATGAATATTGGTTAGAGGAGTGGGGATGAGGGAGTCAGTCGTCTCCTGGGTGTGAAGCTGGGGGACCTCCGGAAACTGAAGTTTTTTACATAAATTTTTTTATAATTTTTAATAATTTTTTGGGACATTTTTGGCATTTTTTATGACTTGTATTGGAAATTGATGTGTTCACGGTCATTCAAGGTCATGGAGTCTAGGTCATGATCACCTGCATCCAATCTGGTGGTAGTAGCTTGCTTTTTAATATGCATGTTGACTTTTATGTATTGTTCTCGAGTTTTCGTTTTCAATGTCATTCAAGGTTATGGGGTCAGGGTCAAGGTTACCTGCATTCAATATGGTTGCTACAATAACTGACAGCACCAGGATGGCTGACTGGGTAAGGACGAGGGAAGTGGGATGATGACCTTCCGACTAATTTGTTACGTGAGGGGTGTGAGGCGGGAACCTCAAGAGATTTAATGTTTTTTTCTAATGGTTAGCCCTTTGATGTGTAAACATAGATATTTCCTCTGAAGATTTCCAGATGACAACTTACAATACTGAGGTTTGTTTCACCTCTGAATATTGCTTCGATTCAGAAATATAAATATGTTGCACTGTTCGGGGCATGAAGAGTACTATCTTACATTCGTCACTGGGCAATTTTTACTGGGTGGCCTGTTTTCTCTGGTCTTAATTTATTTTCAAGCGTGTGTGTTTGACGTATGAGCAATTGGACAGTGTAGCAATTTTTTTTCTTATTTCATAGCTTCATTGCATCACAAAGTATGTTTGGTTTCACCGCAATTAATATATAATTTCACATTTGATTTTTTTATACTATAAAATAAACAAAGGTGGAGTTCACGTCAGAATTTATTTTTGCAAAATATTTGTACATTTTACGGTCTCCGTAACGCACTGACTACTATATTCTCTAATTTTTTTGTATTTGTTAAGTCTTTCAAGCAGTTGAAGGATGGTGAATTAGAGCTGTATGTACGTGTCTTTGCCGGACTTCCTATTATGGTATATTTCGGCATGGTGGAGTAGCATCTCTGGAAGAAAACTGTGTTATAGTTTGCATCATTCATAAAGTGTTGCCGCCGGCTAAGAGTCAGCGGCAGTCAGACCATGATAGCACTCGCCGCCCTCAATAACACATGGTAATAAACACGTGATGCAGTACCGCTGCACTGACTTTCCCAGAACGGGATAATTGTTTTCAATATTTTTTTGTTTTTTCTTCAGGGTCCAAAATTGTGTGCAAGTGTGCTATGTATCTCTTTTCACGATAAAAATGTGTTATAAAGTGTAATATGTCCATTTCCTAAATATTGTGCCATGTTTGATTCTCAAATTCAAAGTGTGCACTGCGCCAAAGAACAGGACACTGATATTCAGGCGAGATAGCCTTCAAAAAGACAGTTAATTAACAATTATATATCCAGATTTAAATTGCTCTTATAATCCTGTAGTGAGATTCGAGTGCCATTTAATTCCCTATATTAATAATTTTACTCGGCGTGCATAGCACTTCCGCTTGTCTGAACCCCGTAGGCAGCCATGGTAAGTCCACACGACCCCTCTTGGCAGTCGTTCTAGGAGAGCTGGCAACGTAAGACACTATCACATACGCACTTCATATTTTTACACTGAGTTAGATTTCCACAGTGTCATGCAGTATACCGGTTAACTTTTGCTTTGCTTATATTTTGCCACACATCGCTAGCGTGTTGCTATCCGCTTAACTAATTATTTACAGCCCTTGTGGCTTTTTCAATTTCCACAAGATGAGGTGAGATAAGTACGGAGAGGCCATGCGGCCCGCGCAACTTGTGTATCAGGCACCATCCGCCCATGTTAAGGGCTTTTCATTGCAACATCTGCTAAATTGTGACCAGCAATAATGAGGTAATATTGGTATGTACTTATTTCAGAGTTTTTGTGATGTTTAATTGTGTTACAGCAACATCGCCCACAGCCCTTTGTTAACTACCACCAAGTCCATATCTGCGCCATCACCACGTTTAGAGCACTAATTCTTGTAATATCATGCATGCTGTAATTGATCGCAGAGTTATATGTATTGTTTTCATTCAGGGTTCTTATATTTCTCATGTTTGATGGTTTTTGTGTATGACCACGTGGTCATTTCATATATTTGGAGTATCCCGCCATCAGGAGCGTTATAACAGCTTTTGTATGCTCTTGAAGGGAATAATTTTTCTAACGCAGTTATCCTTTTGGCCAGTAACAATTTACCAAATTTCACGAGAAATAATGCATTTTACATCTGAACACGTGGTCCGCTAAAAACTTCATGTAGCGGCATTCACGCCATCTAACACTATTTTCAGGCATCTGTGCGTTTATTCTGCCAATTCATGTCATGCCCCATGTTCACCTAGTGGTATTTATATATTTTTGTACGGCTGTATTATTTTTCATCCTAACCCACCATGTGTATTGACCGTCGCCACACATCACATGGTTCAGGGACGTGCCCCGATGAGTAGGCATTAGTGACAAGGATAATCGCATGTGGTATTGTTCATTTTGATCCTCCATATTCTGTCTCCAGGAAAATCTCTAGTTCACCCTACCGGCTATAGACCCCTTTCCTTGTGGAGGCTGTGTTATCAGACGTTTCGTTTTGTTTTTGCGGTCAGAGGGTCAAGGTCACAGGTCAAGGACATCAATGATGGCTGACGACCTCAACATGGTGGCGGCCGAATCCTGCCATCCTGTGCCCAATGCCCTTGCCACAGACTTCCCATAATCCTACTACTCAAACCACTAAAGGTAATACAGATAATAAACACATTGCTAACGTGCCTATAGTATAAATAAATGCAGAAAAGTCCTTATTCCGAGATTTTATTTTTATGCTTAGAACCTTTGAATTTCGCAATTTTAACTCGCACCTCGAACAACATGCCGAGTTCATAGGCGAACATTTTAAAAACAAGTCAGTTAAGGTAATACAGACAATAAACACGTTGCTAATACGTGTCTATAGTATAATGATATGCAGGAAAGTCAGTGTTCCAAACCTCAATTTTTCTGCTACGAGCCTTCGAATTTTGCAATTTGAAAACATACCTCGAACGAAGTGCAGAGTTCATAGGTGAATATTTAAAAATTCTGTCAGTGTAGGAAATACAGTAGGAAGCACTTATGAGCATGTTGCTCATAAGTGCTTTTAGTATCAAGATGTGCAGAAAAGTCCAGGTTTACTTCACCCAGCATTTTGCGGCATATTTTAGGCTGAATGCGTAATGAATCTGCGAGCTCCTTCATGTTTTTCACATGTGGACAGAAGACACTTGAAAGAACCTTTAGCTGTGCAGCTAACATGTTTATGTCAAAATTATCCTTATGTACTGTTAGAAATTTTTCCAGTTGATCTGTAAATAAATCATCCTCATTGTCTCAGCAGAATGCCTTCTAGCTTGACAAGTTGTTCCATACCTGACTGGTTGAAGCGGCGCTGCAACTCATTTTTTAGCCAGTCTAGAACGGAAATGAACTTCTGGCGGAGACAAGTTTTCTCTTAGATCTGTACGTCTGGTGCTTGGCCTTCCATTTTTTCCAAATGCCTGAATCTGGTAAGGGTTGTGAATCGTGGGATGAAGGGCATTTCTAGCTCAAGGTTCTCTTCATGTCCTGCTTTCTCAGTTTCTTTCCAAATGCGTTCAAAATCAGCCTCGTCCATTCCACTATACAGGTCCCAAAGAGCTTGCGCTGCTTGCTTTTATTTACCTTTGACAATTGTGGTGTAAGTTTATGTACTCACCCGACTCTTTTCCTGTTGTATCATTTGAATGTCCGCAACTGATAGACGACACGGCCTGCATCGTCATCGCTGAATCCAGGTGAGCATTGTTGATCATCACAGATTCTTCTGTAAATTGTAACGAACCGTGATAATACAGCATAATATACAGCCCAGCCTATTAGGCCAAAAAACATTGAAATATAAATATTATTACAGAAACATAAAAAATATGGTGTTGACTTACCCTGCTTCTCAGACTTCAGTTGGTGTTCATTTTAATTATTTGCCTTTTCAAAGAAACTTATAATTTTCCCACTTTTGAATAGTTAGGACTAGAAGTGTAGCCGATATGCCTTCTCCTCGCTTGCTGATCCATTTCATACCAATGCCAATCACATACAGCACACACAAATCATAAATACGTTAGTTCCATGCCTCCCACCTCTACGTTCATCAAATGTGTATCACCTATTACAGTCGATAACCGAACACAAACTTTTTTTTACTGCTTGCTTGGTCTAATGGGTCAAGTTTCAACCACTCCGCGGAGACAGGTGCAACCATTTGCCAAACACTGACGTATACTTCAGGGAGAAAACCACTGTTGCCATGCCATGATGTACTGCACCGATTCAGTAGGTTTCTGCTTTAGTCATCCAGTTACTGCCCCATTGGAGTAGGAACTAGAAAATATGAAGGACAAGAAGTACGTCAAATACTTTAGAGTTGAATCGTATTAACTTCCTAAAGTATGTTGTTTTCATTTCGGATGAAGAAGTATAGTTTTATTTGATAGTGGGATGGACTAAGTCCCCCCTGCTTGAATTTCAGGGGGCTCGTGGCACCCCTGACTCATACTTCAGATGCCACTGCTTCATACTAAAGTCACTTGTGAGCAACATGCATACAGACTTACAGTGGCAGGATTTTAAAATACAGGCTGTATCTTAGTTCCCATTACACAATGTGTGGGCTTGTAGTGGGGACCACGATGGTTACGTTTTGCATAGGAACTTAGGTGCGAAAATGTAGTTTCCTCGCAACAAACAAAATACCACCACTTCACATGCTGACCTCTCCCACGTCTGCAACACAGTGTATGTTGTTTTTCTTCAGGGTTCACTTACAAGAACAGCTCGATGTGACGACCAGCGATGTCTACATAAACATGGTACCTAGGTACCATGTTCTGGTACACACAATCACCAATACTTTGAAATCCAAAATCCTCTGCAGCCATAACCACGCCAGCAGGTCTTCCTCTGATTCCACAGGGGTTCCGTAAATCAAGCCCTTCATGAAGCCCCACAGGAAGTAGTCTCGTCATCTCGATCAACTTTTGTCCAATAATTGGATAGGTCGAGGTTGCCCGATTGCTTGGCCTGCACGTTCGCCCGACTTGACTCTGCTAGACAACCAGGTGTAAAGATAATATTTCCAAGTCAGGCGTCTACAAACTCAAGAAAAATGGTTCCAACAAACTGGATTTATTCGTACCAGTATTAAAAACATTTTAATAGAACTTTAATTACAAAAATTACTTATTATAATATGATGCAAATAATGTCAGAAAGCTATATGCTAAGTTTTGACTGAATGTACTGGAGAAAAGCAGTTTTTCACTTCTTTATTGTGAGTGCGTAAAATATGACATTATATTAATGAGCGTTTTTCCATATTTTACTGCCGTAACTATACTCATATTAGTGCAGATATCAAATGTATCTTCTTACAGATACTGGAATTTCCATATGTCTGCCAACATCATATTTACAGTACGAGTGAGTGAGAGGGTTTTAAGACACTGTAGCAGCGAGGTCCTTAGTGCAGATGAGGGTAACACAAGATGAATGGACGACAAAAACATCCATACACTAAATGGGTTTCGAACCCAGAATCCCTCGCACTGCAGACCGGCGTACAACTGACTACGCAAAAGGGGTCTGCACGAGATAGTATGAAAGAACGAAAGATCGCTGTAATGGCCATAGGTCAGACAACTGTCTCGTACTGTGTGTCCTGCAGTTCCCGACTGATGTGCGACTTATGTGTCACTATTGAACTAAGTAGGTCTGCTATCCCTGCAGTTCGAGGCAGTGCTGAATGAGCTAAAACGAAGATACAGATAGAAATAGGCAGATGGAAAAGAAGTATGCATGGCGATGTGGCCAGTCACGGAAGGAGGAATGGCCGGAGGGGGGGAAGCTGCAGGGAGCGATGAACAATGGCAGTGGCAGACTGGGTAATTCTTAAAAATAGGGGCATTCAGAAAGAAAAAAAAATCTCAGAAAGTGGTATAATTCCACTCTACTAATTACACAGAAAACTAATTTACTCGGGGCATCAACATTTGACCAATAGAAACCCCAAAAACGATAGTTGGGAGGGCTATGAAGATCGGGGAAATTGTGAGGTAAAATGGGTGAAAAATATGTAAATAATGTAATATTTATTCATAAAAATACTTTAAATGGCAAAAACACTTAACCAAACATTAACTAAATAGACAATATTACCAATACAAGCTACAAATACGATAGTGGGGAGGGCTATGAAAATCAGGGAAATTGTGGGGTAAAAATTCAAAATAAGTAAATTTTCATTATAAACTTTTTTTACCCCTCAATTTTTCTCCAGTTCATAGCCCTCTCCACTATAGTATTTCTAAATAGTATTGATAACATTGTCAATTTAGGTCATGTTCAAGTTTGCTGAAATTAAAAATGTTTTCATGAGACAATATTACAGTAATATTACAAATAGTATTAAAATATGTAAATTGCAAAACATACACACACATCATTTCTCAGTGCAAATAGCCTACACATGATAATTTATTGGGAAACTCCCAGCTACGCTGATGCGTGACGTTTCGTGACCAAAAAAAAATTGCAGGCGTGACTTGAATCACTGTTTTGGGGATTTACTCCCCTGCTGGCGCTGGGACTCTGGCTCAGTGCATAATGTTTGCCTACGCTTGTACAGTATTTTTAAGTGTAAGGGGGCATTGGTTATCTATCAAACCAACTATTACCAAAATTTTAGATCAGTGGACTGAACTTAAACTAATTCTCCAACTGGCAAGGTATAACCATAATTGTTACACTGCTGACATCCATTTCAGAATGTATGATGATGAACACAATCAGCTTTATTTGCTGTACTTAAAATCAGTGCTATCAGAAGTACAGAAAAGGTGAAAAATCAGACTCCACAAAATTGTTAAATAGTTTAGTTTTCCTTATTACATCACTGTGCAAAAAAATGGTAATTACCACAGCCAAGATAAATTTTATGGATGCTCTAATGGAAAAACATTTGGATTGAAGCCCTTATTTAGGGCACTGCTCTGAAAATACTTTTCAGGAGGCTAATGTTTTTTTGTTTCTAATGGAGAAACACTTAGAAAGAGATGCAACGATTTCACAGTCCAGTTAAGTAATCAGTTCCAACAAAGACTGCCAGATAATATAACTGTTTTAGAAAAAAATGTCAGTTTTAAGTGCCAATCAAACCTTGAAAAGTAATTAAAAAAACCCTTCAAGCATAGCTAGCTTAGCAGAACATTTAGGCTTCAAAACTGAGTTAATTGACAAAATAGTTAGCCAGTGGAATAATGTCAATCTCATTAAATGGGAAAATACAGTAGAAACACATTATTTTTGGGCGGAAGTGCATGCTTTCAAAGATGCTGCAAATTTGAACCCCTTTAAAGAACTGTGCGACTTAGCCATTGCAGTTTTATCATTACCACATTCAAATGCCGAAGTTGAGAGAATGTTCAGTGCAACGAACATAGTTAAGTCGAAACTGCGTAATAAAAACAGTGAATGCAATTTTACATGTGCGTTTTGGCTTATTGCTATTCAATGCTGAATGTTTTTCATATGAGCTCCCAGGAAGAGTAGTAAAAATGATTGGGACTTCATCAGACTATTCATTCAAAAAACGTCAACAGAGCCATCAACGTCTACAGAAGTGCTACATGAGGATGTTTGTGTTGTTGATGATCAACTTTTGAACCTCCTGGGTTGTATCGATTTCACCAAAGAAAATTATGACTAGGTGAGTCTCTCAAACACTGCTATAACATAATTTAGTTTGTATCTATAGAAAGCCAGTGATTTTTTGGTTCTAAGGCTTTGAGTTATAGGGGTATTCAACTCTTATTGGGTGAATCTGGAGCTCTGATTTACAATTTAAAAATTGCAGAACATACGTTACTGAATATTTTTAAAAATAGATATACTATTAAAATATTACCTTCTAATTTTTTTAGAGCTAGATTATATTTGTTATGGACGTATAAATATATGGTTATTATGTTCTGTGTATTGAGAGGTGGCAATACGTGAATTAATTTTTTTTTATATGTATCTCAAATTAAATTATACAATTTAAAATGTATTACCAGTATTAAATTATTTAATAAATACTGAAGAATGTTTTTAGCGACTTTCTAGCGACATAAATATTTGCACTTAAGAGACTTTTAAAAAGTATTTTTAGCGACTTTTTAAGTGACCCTGTTGGCAACCCAAACATGGACGCACAGTAATGCAGTGTTAACATGGCAGTATACGCGCATGCGCAGTGTATTCAAAATAACATGGCGGTATACATCTCCTACAAAGATAAAACGTCTCTGAACGGAGTCTGTACCATCTACGATATCTATATTTATTCTGCTAGTAATACTTTTATCTTCTTGTCAATGTAGAACATGCAAGCTTTGAGTAATTCACCAAAATTACATAACATCCCAACACTGTTCCATACCTGTGTGTTTCTCTGTATAAACCTCAGCGCCGTGCTATAAATATACCACGTAAATGTTATAGGCATCAAATATTTGTTGCAAACTGTATTCATCATGTAAAACAATTAAGCGACCCGATAAAATTATATTCTACTTAAACTAAACTTGTTTTATAGCATAACAACAGTTTTGTTGAGAACACTCTTCCCCATCACATTTTATTTTTTTTACAGAAAACTATTTGAAGCCCATCCGAAATTCCTAGTAATGATGATTACTAAGAATCATATCTAAAATATCCAGGTATAATTTTTTCGAATTTCGAAAAAGCCCCTATTCTTTAGAATTACCTGGCGTAGTTACTAGTACTGACAGAATGACTAACCGATATCACAAGAGACAAGTTCTTTTTCAAGGCCAGTATGGAAACAGCTCCCAGGCACTACCCTGGAAATCCTGTAAAACAATGTTTGCTCTGCAGCATTAAGTATTTTTGGTGATGAGGAGGGGGAGGGGGTTAGCTTCTCCTCGCCACCACAAGCTAACTGAGAACTGACTGGGTGGCCAAAATCCCTCATAAGGGACCGATCCATCCCCGCGCTGAGGAGTAGCGTCCCAGTGATGTAGAACCGGCGGTCAAGGCCAGTTCAAAATGAACTGGTAGTTCGTGAACTACCCATGACTAGTTGCCAAACTAAAAGAATTCAACTTCATAACCCGAGTAGAATAAACCTAAACAAGTCACAGGCCAGCACACAAATTACTACAAATTGTCCACAACGCAATACAAGCATTCATTACAACTGTTTCAACTTTGTATGATGTACGCCTACACGTTTGCCTTATAAAACCATTTTCAAATGTAATAATAAAATTAATATCTCCAAGTAAAAAGAATACAACATTGTGTGGTGACTACTTGACTCGCCTGATGGGGTTCAAATCCAAGTTATTTCATTATTATTTCAAAACCCAACTCGGTTTAATCGAAATAATATTATGACATAATACATTTCAAATTTTACCGGTTTTAACGTTACTCATTTCTTTTTCCATAGTTTCAGGCACACTACCAGAGACCATGGGAAATAGGAGTAAACAGGAGATCATGTTTTGGCGAAGTAAAGATGGTTGTAATTGGTATTATACTTTGGCCGCCATCTCGACAATAACCCTAAACAATGTAAGCATAATGACTTTGAGAAAATGGATACATTAGAAGCATTTCGTGTTGAACAAAGAAGCTGAAGAATAAAAATATATATATTACAAATCACGTGTGAAGTTTTACCCGTTTATTATTGACTGGTTTTGCGTTGTGAAATCAAATAATTTCCTCATAAAACTACCGATCGAGAGTATGTTTAAGGCGGACCAATATTGGGTTATGTGCGACAATAAACACGTTTAAGATATTGTGCTCATATATTAGCATTTTTGTGGAAAATATTTTTTGAATGAATGATTAAATAAATTATAAAAAGATTGCTACCATTGCTGTGTAATGTATTCCTTAATGCATATCAGTAATGAGTGCAACAAAACTGCGACCAACAGCCTAGCTGAATTTCTGGAATGCAAAGCAAAAATGGTAGGTCAGTATAGGCAAATGAGGGGTTTTAGAATTGTCAACATGCGAGACATGCTACAACATCGCGCATAATGGCTTGTGCTGACGAATACCCGGGAAATTCAAATTTACATGGCTCGGCATGCACGATTTAAGAGCAGTTGTCATCAGGTAGTATTAAAACGTGTTATTTGGCCGAATGTAATAAAATAGTTGCTTATTCATATTACTATGCCTTATTTTAAATGCACTTAAATCATAAATATAGTCACTTGAAACAAGGATAATCAGTTGTAACAGAATCATGTTACTGAGAACAGACTTACATGTTGAAAGTTACAAAGGGCAAATGTTAATCAATTAAAAAAATGATAATGGAATACTAAACGGTATTTTAATTGTCAGATACATAACCAACTTCATTTATTAAATAAATTCTTGAGAATGGAGCTGTCACCAAGATTATTATTTTGCAAAAAAAATCGGGAATGATCATAACCAAAAAAATAACTTTTAACAGTAAAATTTCCAAAATTTATCCGTATTTATTTACGAAAGAATACATAAATAGCTCTACTGCAGTAAGTAATTTAACACTATGGGTTTTATTAACTTTATATGCACCAATATCTTTTAGATATTTAAGATTAACCTAGCAACAAAATAATTTGCTTAAATATTCACATACAGCTTCATGAAGTTTTTATCATTAAATTAGCAATAAAATAAATAGTTAACAAATGTCTATTCCTAACATAATAGTTTTTAATCTGCTTTCTTCTTTTCTAGAAGGTATATTTTGGTTGGAAATACATTTTCAAGAAACATTTTGGGGAAATCATTTTTTACATAATAAAAGTGTATACTCAATTATTGTTTGTTTTAATTTCCTGAATTTACCACCAAGATCAATAAACACATATCCAGCACGATGCATTTTATTTCAAAGTGCGTATTTGTGTCAACAGAATCTCGTTAGATGGTGGTGGCCCATCTGTTGGTTCACCGAAAGTTAAAGTTTGAAGGATAAAAAAAAACGTTGCCCTGCAATTGATTGAAGATCATGTGACCACCTGACTGGTGTGAAGGATGGTTGCGAGTACACCTTTACACATATAAATCAGTTTTGTTGTGCAGTTATGCCACAACTACACTGCCTCAAGCGAAACACAGGCAGCTATTGTTAACCCTTTGGCAGCAATGCTTCAACCATAAGTAGCACACATTTGAAACCTCAGTCATAATCTTATTGAACCAGTTATGAAATTTTGGGGGCTGTAACCAAAACTTATATACGAAGGACTATTCTGTAGCTTGGTATTATCTAGTGCCTGTTCATCACCAAAACATAGTATCTTTGTAGTACAGAGCAACTCGAAATTAGGGTTAATTTTAATCGAAATGGGTGTACTGTCAAATTTGTAACCGTACTAAGGGCATAGTTAAGTGCAGAAGGGGCAAGAGTATCGACTCCACCTCCCTCTCATTTTCAAATGCTGGTTTCATAGACATTAATTGAACACTTCGTCATTTAGCACATTTTTATAAATTAGGTAAAACTGCTCACCTCACTCCTTTAAAAATGTATTATTTGTACGTATTTATGTAAAAAGAAAAACACACACACCCAAACATATCACACATAGTGAGACTGTATTCAAAGTTACCATTTAGTACAATAGCATTTTCACATTTTGTAGTGTTCAGATCGGATGCTATTAAGACACTTGATCAATAATGGTTGCGATTTGGTAATTTAGGATTTTAGTAAGTATAGTTCCATAGTAAAATATCAAATGTGTCATTATTTTACTTGAATAATTCAGGTCACGTTACCTCTTAGAATAATATGTCAGTGCCAATGGAGAGACCCCAATCAAATTTCGTAGAATTATTAAGTTTGATCGTTACTTTGACCCCCACATAAGGTGTGTTCATATAGTACATACATGCATTGGAACACAACTACCTACCTAAAACATCCATTTTTTTGGCTAGTGTAGATAATCCATGGAGGAAGCATCAATATTGACTGCAAAATGCTTACAGCCTTTGCAGTAATGAAATTTATTCAGGACACCTGGTGCTAGGATGAATATGCAATTGGTCAAAATATTTGATAGTACATACTAACATATGTATTCAAGCAATTCAGCTAATTTACTTCACCTCTCATGTTTGCATGCATTAAGCACATTTAATTTTGTAATTCACTTACAATAACGAAGCTTATTTTCAATTTTTTTTACATTAGATCATCATGAACTAGTAACTTTTAATAACCAACCTGAATTTTACCACAGATTTTCATATACCTCATGGCAAGAAGACTGGAAAACATGTTGCAAAATTCAAAAGCAGATGAACTGAAAATAACTTACATAGGTCATGAATTTAAGGTACTTTCTGTTAAAATTCATGGCATTTGTTATTCTAATGCAATTTGCAAGTACTTTCTCCAATCCTGTGATCACCACAAACCAAACTGAGTAAATATGCTAACAGGTCAAAAGAAATTTGTGTGTAGCACTATAACCAACATTCTGCCACATTCTACATTGCAGAATGTGGCAAAATAATTAATTGAAAAATGCCCAATTTCAGTTAATACTATAGATTGATGATAGCTAACAACAGACAGCATTAGAGCCCATGACGGAGCTCACGTGTCACGTGTACTGCATATGCGCAAAGAGGCCGACAATTTTGAACTTTCCTATAAATGTTAATTTCAGGGTTGAATGTGTTTTATTGTCTGTATAGTGTTTAATATGTCTTAAAATGTTTTAAAGTGCTTGTACTGATTTTAATTTTTTGGTTATGAATATTCTAAGTGCCTGTGGTGCCAAGATTAAGAACACTTTATATTTTGGCATGAACAATAATCACAAACAGACATTAACGCAGTATTGAAATTCGTAACAAAATTATAGCATTGTAAAACAATGTCTAATTTAATTTGTGCCATTTTATTTTCACTATAAAATATTGCACTGGGCCTGCATCACTTCCGCTTATGTGAACCCCCCAGAGCGGCCATTATAGGTCCATGCGATGCTTGTATCTGGGCAGTCTGTCGAGGAGAGCTGGCGAGGTAAGGCATTGTCACATGTGCACTACAACTTTCGTTCACTGATGTAGGTTTCCAAAGTCCATGTAGTTTACCGGTTAATCTTTGCTTGCGTGCATTTTTGCCAGGCATTTTCCCAGCATTATTCTCCCGCTTTACTAATTTCTTACGCCCTTATGGAATTTTTAACTTAATCTAGAAGAAGGAGGAAGTAGTACAGAAATGCCGATTCGAGCGCAGCCCCTAGTTATCAGAAAACCAATGGTAAATTGAATGCTCTAGCCATCAGAAAACATCAACTGCCGATTCGAGCGCAACTGCAAAAAAAGTGACTGCAAAAGTTGTGTTAGAGTGAAGTTGCAAAAAGTGACTACAAAAAGTTGCGTTTGGAAGCCGTTGCAAAGAGCAGCTCAAGAAATTTGAATGCATAAAAAATATAATGTTGTATATAATAAAGATGGACCAGTTGCTAAATGTATTAAATGGAACTCAACAATTTAAGAAACTTTCCGAACTTACAATTGGACAGACCTATCCCATATACCATGCTGAAATAAATTATACACGTTATGGACACAAAGTGGTAATTAGATCCGGAAATTTTAAAGTAACCTTACCAGACAGATATCTTCATATTTTTAGCAAAAAAGTTTTAGACGATGTTAATCGTGGAGGTATAAGTTTTGCATATGATGGAATGGTGGATTGTGGTGCTAAACAAAGGCATTCTATTCGGTTTTTTAAAGAGTAAATAATCGTCGCATCAGTTGATTTTTATTTGTGCTCATATATCTATAAAGTTTTAATGTTTATCCAATCATTAAAACACAATTATCGCTCTGACTTCGGCAATGTGCTACAACTTAGTCTAATTAAAAATTTAGATACATATCTCCAAATTCGACATATTAAAGTAGCCTAATCATTGAATTCTTTCTCTAAATCTTTCATTGCACTTTCTATAGAAATATAATTTAAATTTTTATCATATGAAACTTTGATAGTTTAAAAACTATTAGAGTTATTATAATAGCATATGACTACTTTCAACCCAAAAAATATATATGGTCTCATCTCTAATGCTACTGTTCTTTCGGACAAATCAAAGTTAATTAATTTACATTTTTCATCCTTAATTTCAACTATTATTTCATTAACATGATTTGTTTGCACTGCAAAAAAATAATGGATAAGCTGATTCGTAATAGATCGTGTCGCCAAATCCAAATGTTATTCTTGGTTTAAAAGTGGTAATTATATTAGTTCCTCTATGATTATATTCATCATGATTTAATATCATACCATTTACTATACTACAGTGTATATTTATTGTTTCAAATTGAGCAAATTTTGGATTTCTATCGCCATAATGATCCATATTTGCTTTCAGAGTTTTATTTTCTACAAAACCCAAAAGTTTTCCTATTGAACCCCATTTTCCAAACTGAAATTTAAGCGTACATTTTACTTTCACTCTGTTTGTTATTTTATCCAGCTCGAAAGATATATCATGTTCTTTCCCACCCATTAAATCTACACTAACTGAAAAAATTGCTTTTATGGTTTTTTCAAGATCTTTTAAGCTATATTGACCAACTGGAATATCAGTTGCTGATTCCATATCATTCTGACCCACAAAATATAGCTTATTTCTCCCAGAGATAATGTTATGCATTAGATAAGTTGTGTAGAACTGAACTAAAGCCAATGAGTGTTCCTCTATCTCTAAAGGATAATGTAGTCTCTTCTTCAGCACAGATTTGTTATCTGTTAGTTTGAATACTTCACTCATTTATTATATTATTTAAAAAAATCTATTAATAAATGAGTAAGAAACATGTAGACTTTGATATTGAAATAAGAATACCAGACAAGACTGTATCGACAAAACATCACGGAGAATTATAACCTAATAATATTATATGTTTGATAGTTGATCCTAGTAACTGTGGAAAGACTACGCTTATGAAGGATAATTTTATATATGCTCAGGGATGGTTGGACTTTGGTACTCTCTATGTATGTTCAAAAAGTCTGGACCAACCAAAATATATCAATTTAAAGAAAGATATAGATGTAGCATCAAAATTATTTAATAAACCAATAGCATACTTCTTTCCATCAAATGAAGAAATAGTTGATGTAAATGAATGTCATAAAGTGCCTCTAGTTGTTTTCGATGATATCATACTTGAAAATCAAAATATGGTAAGAGAATACTTTACTCACGGTAGACACAAAGATATTGATTTTTTTTATTTAGCCCAGACATATTCAAAAGTACCTAAGCAGCTTATGAGAGACAATGCAAATTTTCTTTGCATATTCAGACAGAACGATACAAATCTTAAACATATTCATAGTGATTTTGTTTGTGGTAATATGTCATTTGAGAAATTTAGGGCAACTTGTTAAAAATGTTGGAATAATGAATATGGTTTTGTGACAATAGATATAACTCGTAAGTTAAATAATGGCAAGTACCGTAATAAAATTAAAGACTTGTTTAAATTCTTAGATTGTAAGCTTTGTTTTTAATGGAAGTGTTTCCATTAAAAACTAACATAATCTGATCTTTTTAAATTTATTCATATACCATACCTATTTCAATAAACACAATTGTACTTTCGAGTACATTGTAGGTTTTTGGTATTTTAAAATATATCATATCATCAGGGTATACTTCAAAAGTTTTATGCATGTCAATTTTTTTCTGTTCATGATAACAGTTGATAACACTTTTATATTTTTCTGGTTTTATTATTATTTCAACTATTGTTCCGTCTCTCATAAAAAAATATTCTATTCGATTATCAAAGTAAAATGCTTTGTCTTTTGAATTGTATTTCCCAACTAAACAAATAATGTTAATTCTGTTTTTCTGATAGTAATCTAAATTGATTATGTCCATCATTGCAATGGGATTTCTCACATGTCTAAGTATTTTTTATTCAAAATCTATATTATTATCTACTTCCAAGTAAGTAAGATAGGCTTTATCCAATGATCTTTTATTTCTTGTCAGTGTGGCTATAAAGTAGTTGAACTGTGTGTTGGAAACAAAATCATTAGGACTGATCTTCTCAGTAGTTGTATCATTGTTTGTGTGTTCTTTAATTTGATCTTCAATCCAAGGGATCATTAATGCATTCCTGCATATATCCATTGTTTATTAATAATAAAATAATTTTTGGAAATTTAAAATTATGTTAAAAGAGATTTAACACAATTACACACAACTGACAAGTTACTTGATTGAAATTTTGAATTCTATCATCGTTATAAAAATATTACTTCCGAGATATGCTATAATTGTTGCAGTGGATTTCCGCCAAATGAATCAAAATAATATTTGTTGTTTGTTTTTTTCCAATAGCATACCGAGTGTGTAACAGAGTTTGTCGAAACATCTAGATTAACAATCCCACATTCATTATCGAGTGGCGTGTTAAGTAGCTCATCGATCATAAATAGAGCCCGAAATTTTTTAATGTTTAATTTTTTAACAATTTTATCAATATCAGAAATGGAGTTACTTTTTTTTTTATCTTTCTTACCCCACTTAACTTTCTTCAATCCCTTGCCGTTTTCCTCCATACCTAAATTATGCCTGTGTTGTTCTTCCAATTCTTGGTTTCTCTTCTTAGCATGAATTACTGATGTAACGATAGATGATGCACCGCCAGCTAAAGCTCCTGGAGCTACCAATGCTGAGAAAATTAAGGGTAAAAATCCACCCTTGTGAACTGTCAAACCATTTCCAGTTTTCATTTCTTTGGACATTTTCTTAAGCTGTGGAACTGAAATTGTGATAGCCATCCCTTTGTCCTCCTTTAGTTTCTTGTTTTTATGATCCAGTTGGTCTTTCGTTGGGAAAGAATCAATATTCAAACATCAACTCCTCGTTAGGAACTTGAAATACAATATTTTTTACTTTCATTTATTATAACAAATATTTTATAATTTCATTTTAATTCCCCAGCCAAGCTTACATTTAATATGCATCACAGATCCAGTAACACCAGCCCACAATCTCTCACTGAGATCAGCATCTGAACTTAACAATCATTTGAACGCTTTCTTTTCTAGTTCTTTGTCAGCTACATGTCTTTCAGCTAGATCTTTATTGTAATGATAAGCTATATCATGTCCCATTGCAGCAGCATCTAGTGGATTAATGGGTTTATCACCATGCTCAATTCTCTCTTTTAGTCTGGTACCCGGATCTAAGTACTGATAACCGGGTGCATGCAACTCAAAAGGTAGCGAATTTATTATCTCATTGAGTAATCCTTTTCCGTGATGCTCCGACTCCCAAAAAGTATGTGGTATTGTGTTTAATATTCTTATCAGATATGGTATGTATTTGGATTACTCACAACAAAGTCACTAAACTTGCTGTTGAGCATATTCATTATTCCAACTTTTTCATTGTAATAGTTATCATTTCCAGCATTCTCATCGCCATAAATAACAAGAAGTCGACCAATAAGCATCCTAACATCATCCATCAATATGTATTCTTTGGGGTAGTCTGTATATTTCTTTATACCTTTCCCCTTTTTAGGTGAGGGACGTTTCTTTCTAATCGAACCGTAAAGAGGTTTAACAATAATTTTCCATTTATTCCCTTTACTCGATTTTGGCATTCCCAAGTTTGGATTATTGTTTTGAAAAAATGTGTTTGTATCTGCTAGGATATGACTATAGTGTTCACAGTCGGTTGCAGTGTCGTTGCTTTCTGTTACTTTCTTACTAGTTAGTGATTTAATCAAACCATCAGTTCCAGTGTATGTCCGACCTTTTACAGTAAATTTGTCATTGATGAATATTTCTTCACTATCACCAATATACACTCTACCTTTATCAGCCTTTAGCCCGAAAACATCGTCTTTGCAGTCAATTAAGAAATCGGCCACATTCTTGTCAATAAATGTTGTTTTGTAGTTAGTTAACTGTGAGATATCATTTTTCAAACGCCCCAACGCTTCGTCATAGCATTCATCGTCATCGTCAATGCATTTAACACCATCGAGCGTTCATCGGTGGCTGTTTTACCAAACAGTTTTCTTTCAAAAGGTGATACTGTTGGTGTCTGTTGGTAGTCAAAAATTCTTTACAGCAACTGGAACAATTTCTTTTATTAAGTTCTTATTCTCATTTGTTACGTGTCCAAATTTTTGCCCCAAATCTTCTATCGCATCTATCAATTGTTGATAGTGTTTTTTTTTTTATCATATTCATCTTGGCGAAATTTTCTAAAAGTTTTAAACTTTTCAACTAACTGTCTTTTTCTCTCTATATTCTTCTCTATATTGTTTACAGTTTTTTGTTGTCTCATTTATTATATAAATACATCAAATGAACAATGATAACTTAATTGAATACTGTCTAAAATGTATGAAAAATACACAAAGTTCATATGAACTTACAAATAATAACAAAGTAAGGATTAAATGTGTTTGTAGATGTCGTATAACCAATAACTCGGTATTCACTGGTGGGAGTATAAAATCCACATTATAAATGAAAAAAAAAAAACTTCCCCAGAAGAACTGCTCTATCTTTTTGGTATCGATGATCTTTGGCAAACTGATTTATATGAGATTAATTCTGGATCTTTAAAAGGTATACATAGAATTAACAAAGGGTTTTAATATATGTTAGCTGTGATAGATGTTTTTTCCAAATATGCATGGGCAATACCAATCAAAGATAAAACTGGTGAAAATGTTACATTAGCATTTAAAACTATTTTAAATGATCATAAACTCATGCATTTACAAACAGATGAAGGTAAAGAATTTTGCAATAATTCATATAAGATATTAATGGTCAACAACAACATAACACAGTATTCAACATACAGTGAAAATAAAGCTAGTGTTGTAGAACGATTTAATAGAACACTGAAGGAGAAAATGTGGAAGATATTTATTATGCAGGGAAACTATAAATGGGTGGCTATATTACCTAAATTAATAAGTGAATTCAATAACACTGTTCACAGTACAATCGGAATGAAACCCACCAATGTAAATGCAAAGAATGAAAGTTCTATTCTAATCAACATGTATGGAGGAGAAAGAAAAATGGTTAAATCAAAGTTTGCAATAGAAGATAAAGTTTGTATAAGAAAAACAAATTTGTTAGAAAAAGGATTTACACAAAATTGGCCTACTGAAGTATTTGATGTCTGTGAAGTATTGCGCACAAACCCCACAACATATAGAATAAAAGCTTTTAAAGATGAAATTATTAAAGGTATTTTTTATGAGCCAGAGCTGCTTATGACCATTTAGGATAAAGACTACTTATTGGAAAATAGTTTTGCGAAGAAAAGAAAATAAGAGCTGCTAATTAAATGGCTAGGTTTCTTTTAGTAGTCATAATGCTTGGGTTGATTAGAAAAGTGTAGTTGTTTAAGAAATTTTTTTCTATATAATAAATGAATCAACAAAAAATTGAAAGTAATGAGCTTCAGTCGCTTCCACCAAACAACCAAACAAAAAATAATTTGAATGAATACAACAAGCGCATTGAGTTTGATATACCTATTGGCGATACATTTTCACATCCGAATGAAGCTTATGTTTACCAACAGTATAAGCTAACTAAAAGAGAGATATATATATATATATAATATATATATACAGATTATGAAAAAACTTCAACTATTGATCTTTGTGATAATTTCTTCCCATTCCAGTTCCCAAGAATAGAGATCTCTTAACATGGTTGTAAAATCTTAAGTATCGACAACCCTGGCATCACTTCAACAATGATGCATACATTGCTAGATTCGGAAACAGAATCAGGATACTTCCAAATGTCGGGGATAGAACTAGGTAAATATTTTAGGAAAGATAAGTTTAATGAAATTACTTATCCATTAAGATATTTGTTTGGGTTTATGAGAGATTGTAATGAAATATTCTGGAAAGGTGGCTACAAGATCACATTCATTCGAAATTCTAGTGACGATGTTTCGCTTTGCAGAAGGTCTCCAAAGAAAGGAGATGGATCTGATGATGCAGTTAATATACCAGATGCTGGTAAAATTGTTATTGAGAAATTGAAAATTCCGTGGCCAATTGTTGAATACGATCCTATTTATGGAGACGAAATTAAAGCAAAATTATACAAACACCCCAAAATTCCAATTGGTTTTAATTATTGGCAATGTCTTGAAAAACCAGTATCTACTAATGCAAACTCATTTCAGTTCGATATAAAAGATCAGTTCAATTCAATCCAATTCGATATGCCAGACTTTGTCATTGTTGGTTTTCAGCACAGCAGAAAAGAAGATCCTGGGCCATTCACACAAGGTTCTATGTTTGACTCTTGTTTCGTTAAAAAAAATTTGTATTAAGAATGGACGGAACGAAGTGTTTCCCAAAGAGAATTGGAATTTAAACATTGATGATAAAATTTTCGATCAGATGTATATTGCTTACAACGATTTTAGAAATTCAAAGACTAAACTAGATACTCCTTATCGTAATAATGAACTGAGCTTCAACACTGCGTCATTTATTGGGAGAAGACCATTGTACGTCATTGATTGTTTTTTGCAGAAAAACAGCTATTGTAAAAGATCGAACTAATCTGAAACTTACAGTTGATTTTAATAAACCAATGTTGGCTTCAACTATTTGTAATGTAGTACTAGTAAGCCAATGAAACCTAATTTATGATGTTAAAAGTGAAAGCATCACCGAAATCCAATAGTGTGCAAACATGTATGGTTATTAGTTTTTAATGGATGGTTATCCATTAAAAACATTTACTTTTATACAATAACGCTATAAGATAGGTTTAAATGTGCTCTGAAATAAAAACCGTCTGAGGATGCACATTCTTGCATGGGATGACTCGAGTCATCCCTTGTGACAACTGCTGCTTCGTTACATTCACTCATTTTTTTTTTCAGATTGGTCTATCTGCAACGTCTTTTCACTTTGAACCGTTGATTGCCTTCTTAGTCAATAACATCTTTAGCCACTGTAAGCTTCTTACTCAAGTCATCAAGTAGCGTTTTGTACTTCTGCTCTAATTTGTACTCGCCATATTTGCGTATGGACAGAAGCACGTATTCGTACAACCACTTCTTAAACTGTCTAGCCTCATTCTTTTTGGAAGCCAATATTGACGAATACAGACCAGATTCGTTGATGAAAACCATGTGGGGTTGGGAATTAAATGGGGTCTGTCACACAGACTCCTTTTGTTAGCGTAAGTTTTGAAGAATGTCTCTATCGCCGTTGTCGACGTTTAGTATGACTGTCTGTTTTGTATTCACGCAATGTCTTTCGCTTTGAACCACGGGTGTCCTTCTGTGTCGATAACATCTTTCGTCGGCGGTAGCGCGTACTTTTCGATGATTGCATTCGTCGTATCCAGCAGTGGTTTATACTTCTGGTCGACATTGTGCTTGCGTATGGACAGAAGCACTTCTTTGTACACCCAGTCCTGGAATTGTTCTGCAGCTGCCATCTTTGATTTCATGATCAATGCTTACAACCCTCGTTCTATGGTTACGGATGAATATTTAACAAGAGGAGCGAATCGCTCCTCTATATTCGCGTATTATTGCCTATACTTTTCTCTGACATGATCTCTAATTACTTTTTCAGGATTTGCATACTCGAGTATATTCGTAATGTCTTTCGCTTTGACCACGGGTTGCCTCCTTCGTCGATAATCACATATACCTTTTCATCACCGTAGATAAGCTTGTTGTTTACGATGTCGATGATCGATTACATAGCTGCGATACATATGCTTTCCTTTAATCTCACGCACGACTCGCGAACGATATCAGCTATAAGGCGACTCGCGCTTGGCAAATGCTCTTTCATAGTATCAGTCTTTTGCAATTTTGTAGTGTCCCCATGGTAGTGTATTAATGCCATCTTTAAGAATAAATCTTTTATCATCTTCGGGACTTAATGCTTTTTTTCTCATCTCAATCGTATAGAGTTCATGTTTCTGACTTTTAATAAGATTCATACTTTTGTACAACACATTTTTACCAAACAAACACTTTTCGTAGTCACCAAAACTAATCTCATTTCTGACTACAGTTTTTTTCACATCCTTTGCTCTTTTTTTATACCACCCTCCACATTTATTGCATACATTTTCGATTTCAAACCAATAAATTCTACCATTATTTTTCCATTACATTCATCTTTCATTTTGCCAATAATTTTTTGTTAACTAACGGTATACCATATGGATTATCTTTTCTATAGTCAGAAGTATCTAAATGGTCGACCATTTCTTTCATGTCACTGTAGAAGTCTGGTGTTTTTATATAATAGATGTACGAGTCAGTATCTTGGTAGCACAGTTCAATATTTTCCCCATACTTTGGTTTCATTATATTATAGTGAAAATATTACATTAACACTTTCGATAGATCAAGTATACTCATTCCAACTAAATGGGTTTGTTAAAGCACAGTTTTGTTTTAATCATATGAACTGCAACCGAAGAGTTAGTAAATATAGTTCTATCTTTAAAGTTTGGTTTTGCCACTAGTTTATCCATTTGCTTATAACTTGTGCACAACTGTATATCCACTCTGTTTTTAATATTCTCCATTGTTTTTCCAAAAACGGAATTGTTGATTAGCTTGTAGAAATCTTTTTCAAAGTCATTTGTAGACTTTATCCGCATATTTGTGTTTAGATCAATATAGGACTTGAGCCAATCTGATTGATCAAACTCCAGAACTCTATGGATCTTTTTGAACTTCATTCCGAGAGATAGATATTTCTTAAGATTTACATAGTGTAATACATATTATTCTTTACCATCCAGACTAGTCAAGAGTTTGGGATTTCTTGAACCTTCCGGTATTTTATTCTCTGGTGTCAATGGCAGATCTTTGTGGAGATCATGTAGTTCATTTGGGTATTCCAAATCAACTTCCAATATATAACCTTTGCTAGCATCATCTTCTATTTTTGTTACATCTATATTTGTAGTTCCCCACTTAAACCCACCATAGGATAAATACTGGCTCATAGCCCATCCATATATGTTATTGGCATCCAGATATATAAGATAAAATATTTCCTTTGTACTATCATAAGCATTCATGTATTTATTATTTGCTTTAGCATATCGATTACAACATTCTGAAATTCCACCACGAACACCTTTTTCTATCATCAAAATCATGTCGTAATGTGTTAATAATTCTAGTTCTATTTTAGTATGTTTGAGCATAGCACCCCACGCTAAACCTGGGGCTGTGAAATACCATGCTGGATCTAGCTTATTTGTTTTGAGACACACATCACTAAAATTTTCCATTATATCAGACAATATCAATACATCAGATTTGTTATAGAGTTCTGTGTACTCTCTTAGAAATTTTATGTTAAATTTTTCCCACACCTTTCTCGCAAATTCGTAATCTTTGTCTGTAAATCCACATTTATTGAGTTTGTTGTATAATGCATCTTTGGATGGAAGTGATGTCTCATAAAATTTTTCAGCACTATCCATGTAGTCATACGGGTAAACACCTTTTCTTGTAACACAGTCAAGAAGTTCATTGGAAAAATGCTTACACATTTCTCGGAATTGGCTTCTGGAAAGGTTGCTAGAGAGTTTATTTAAATGAGTCAATAAATCTAAGATTTACGCTTTCACATACATGCTTCGTAAAATAAATATATTTTTCTTCATTGTTGGGAATTAGATCAATCTTATTTTTGTCGATGCCAAGATCTCTTATGAATAAATGTGTGTCATAGTCAGATAGATTGTGTATAAACACTGGGACAAAACATGGATTTCTATACGATAATTTACAATCTCTGTGTGCAGTTCCCCTAAATTTCCCCATAAGATGATCATGATCTCTCAAGAATCATCATTCAAAGGCTTTTTACATATATGAAAATGGGTAGCTGTATCATAAACAATTAGTTCTTTCTGAGTTAGTGGAAGCATTGGTTTTTTATTTGTGTATATATCACCAATAGACTTTGCTTCTTCCATTTGCATTTTAACGAACACAGTAGATGCATCAAGTCCTTCATAAGTTACTGGTGGTTTAACATATCCATGTTCGTATTTTACATAGTAACAGAAGCTAATAGGCTCGTGTTTTTGGTATGGTTTCGTGTAACATGGTTTGGTTGGCAAGTTTCTATTTTAGTCACCAAACATTCAAAATCAGCATATATCACAAACGTAACTCTCAAAGAATGATTTTGGTTTTTAAATCTTAATATATCATTTTTTCCTTTAGATGGTAGTTCATCTCTAACACCATCGTGATCTCGACAGTCTTGTTCGTGATCTTTTAGCTTATTTACAGAGTAGAAATGTTGCAAACATCTATCACATATAAATATTTTGTGACCATTATTTGTTACTTGTGATGCGACAAGTCTCGAAAGACTTTTTATCCAGCAGTAGTGGTCGTTCTTTTCGTCTTTGATAAAGAGTAGGTTTTATGTGCTTATCCATCTTATTTTTGTTATTTTTAATGGGTAGATTATTTATTTCTTACCACCATCTTCTTCGTTTGTATATACATTAATAGAAACTCCACTTCTCTTGTCAAAGGTTGGTATGCTATCCAATTTCATTGGAAATTCCAAACCCTTAAGTGCATCATCAAACTCATGTTCGTAAGCTTCGTATTTATTTACTCTTTGAGGGTATTTTTGTACTTGATGCAATGCAGTTAGAACAGACCACAAAACACATTTTTGATCATCAGTCTTACTTAACATTAATTACCGCCTGCTTAGTTTTAATTTTTTCTGGGAGATCAACATAAGAACTGCCTTTGAATGGCACATATTTAGTTATTCGCACTTCTAGTTTAAATATTCTGTAGAGTACCCACTGAGATCCCTTTGCTTCGAATGCCCCCATCTCAGCGATGATTTTCGATATGCTGTTGGTATAATATTCTTCCAGATTAGTCGATTTCAGTATAATTTCATCCTTTGTTTTAAAGGAGCTTTCTACATATTCAATATTCTCACCAATCCCCCTTTTGTATTCAGTGAAGAATTTCATGTTCACTTTAAATGATTTTGAATGTTTACTAATTAGTCCCGTGACAATTTATTTTGCATAGTTTAGGAAATGCTTTGGGTCTTTGTATGCATTCACATTCTTGACAGCATAAGTCTTGATCCTACATTGAAATGCTTTTTCTATTTATTCTACACTGAATATGGGTGTGTACTTATGAATTTTACTTCTCAAGTAACTTCTTATGAGAGACGGTTTGTAATAGTGACTACACGTATCATATTTCACTTGTTTCTCTCGTGGGAACTTCTGTTTTGATATTAAATGTTGTGGTACTTTAAAAATTTTCCATGCATTTGTTGGTTCATGTGATTGATTATTTATTTTTTCAAGTTTCACACTTGACATACTTCTCTTGTGATTTCTTCTTCTTTCTTTTCGCAAAAACGTCTTTCTTAAACTTATATTCTTTCCAAACATTATCAGTTGAGTTAGCCTTTATCATTGCCATGGTTGTCATCATATTAGACATCAGTTGATTTTTATTTGTGCTCATTTTTTATATACAACATTTTATTTTTTACTTATTCATATTTCTTGAGTCGCTCTTTGTTGATACACCCAAACACAACTTTTTGTAGTCACTTTTTGCAACTGCTCCCAAATGCAACTTTTTGTAGTCAACTTTTCAACTGCTCCGAAATGCAACTTTTTGTAGTCACTTTTTGCAACTGCATTCTAACGCAACTTTTGTAGTCATTTTTTTGCGGTTGCACTTGAATCGGCAGTTGATGTTTTCTGATGGCTAGAGCATTCAATTTACCGCTGTTTTCTGATAACTGGGGGCTGTGCTCGAATCGACATTTCTATACTACTAGAGGAGAAAGATGTTTGAGAGGTCATGCGACCCGCACGTTTAGAATCAGACGCCATCTGCCTATGTTTATGGCATTTCATTGTAACTTCTGCATAATTGCTACACACAATTTTAAGAGCTTTATTTTTATGTATGTATTTAAGGGTAATTTTCGTGTTTGAATATTTTATGGTAACATCATGTATAACCACGTGGCCGACACGTGGTCTTTGTATACGCCATCATTTCGTTTTATGAGTTTATTTATATAACATTGTATGTGCAATCATTTATTTCAGGGTTCTATGTATTTTCATTCAAGGTCTAATGTATTTCCATATAAATTGATGCTTTTGTACTTGACTACGCGGGCACAGTAATGTTTGATTTTACCGCCATCAGGCATGTTACAAGCATGTAACAACGTTGATCGTAAAGAGAACCATTTTCCAAACACGAATAATATTTTATCTTAATTTAGTTTGCTGTTTTCACGCAGAAATATTGCAATTTCACCTGCCCCACTTGGTCTGCTACGAACTTCATCCAGCAGCATCTGTGCCACCTAAGTTTGTTTTCACACATGCGTGTGTTTATTGTGAATATTCATCTTGTATCCCATCTTATTTCATGTCTCATTAAAGGGTCGATGAAATTGTGTAATTAGTGTACGGTGTAATTACTCACATACTAGCCGGCTCTGTGTATAGGCCATCACCACACTAACAACATGCTGGAGGGCGAGCCCCGACGAGTTTGCGTTAGTGATGCCGAGTAATCATCGTGTTAATGTGTATTAAGGGTATTCATTTGTAATTCACCATGTTCTGTCTTCAGGGAAAAACTGTCAGTCCACCCTAGCGGCTGTCGGCCCTCTTCCCTTGTCACGACTGTGCTTTCACGCACATTGGTGAGATCATCCGTTTAGGCGTGCTCTAGATTAATTACGGGTTGGAGAGCACCCCAGTGGAATTGGCTAGTCATGACCGAGATAACCATTTCATTAACACGTTGAAGTATATAAACAATATCAATAAAAACAAGTCTACAGTGAACTCTATTTTTTATTCAGTAGTGGCAGTGTCCTAGCCACATATGTTTTATCTATTGTTTATTTCAGTGATTGGGATCATGTTTGTAAGAATGTACAGGTGTGACGGACACACAGAACCCACAACATCCCTGAGAACCCTGAGTCTCAATAGTGCGGTGATTGGGAAGCACCGCTGGCGCCCAAATTACCAGTATGTATTTGTGTTACTGTTCATCTCGTGTCTCACCCGATGGGGTCATGAGAAAGTTTTTACGCAATTATGTAAACAAATGTTGTAATGGGGGAGGGGGTAATGTTTCTACTACTTTTGATTGGTTTTGATGGTAACCCTCACTCGACAGCTGGATCACTCTCTGCAATATATACACTGGTTTGCCATCTGTAGTCAACCTGATTACATCTCCACTGCTGCAATTAAATTGTCTGGTGTGTGGTGTCCGCAGATGGTGTTTTCACACAGAATGAATTTAGATGCATTGGCTGGAGAAGAATTATTCTCGCCACCGAAAGCTGTACTTAACAACTCTCCACTCATTCAAATTAAAATTACTTGCTAACTCAGTATATAGAGGAATTTAAACAGTTGCAGAGTAAAACAGTAATGATATGTACACCTTAGGATGTGTAGAGGGCAAGTGACTACCTAGAAAGGAAACTATTACAGTTTTTATTCAGGGTTTCTTTAATAAATCATCGAAAATATTTTGTAGTTGGTGCAAACACAACCCAAACAAGATACCAATTAATATTCAAATGCATAGTTTGCCAAATATGAACAATAACATTCCAAAGTATGAAAACACACTGAAAAAGTATATAAACAATATGGATATGTACAAAAACAAAATTAATATGCTGAATACGGCAATATTTTAAAATTGTGGCTTTTCAAAAAAAATCTCGAAAATTGTATAATTCTACTCTGCTAACTACTCGGAACACAAATTTACTAGGGGCATGAACATTTGATCAATAGAAGCCCCAAAAACGATAGTGTAGATTGCTATGATGATAAGGGGAATTGTGGGGTAAAATAGTTGAAAAATATGTAAATAATGTAATATTTATTTATGAAAATAAATTAAATTGCAAATAAAAACTGAACCATATATTAACTAAATAGACATTAATACCAATACAAGCTACAAATATGATACGTCTATCGAGTGGGGGTAGAGGGTTATGAAAATCATGGCAATTGTGGGGTAAAAAATTACAAAATATGTACATTTTAATTACAAATTTTCACCCCTCAATTTCCCTCAAGTTCATAGCCCTCTCCACTATCGTATTTCTAAATTGTATTGGTAACATTGTCAATTTAGGTACAGTGCCTAGTGTTCAGTTCAATTCTTTTGCAATTAACATGTTTTCATGAAACAATATTACAGTAATATTACAAATAGTACAGAAATATGTTAGATTGCATAACCCACATACATTATTTCTCAGGGCAAATGGGCTATACATGACAATCATTTATAGGGAAACTCCTAGTTTCGCTGATTAGTTACACTTCTCGTTACCACATATAATAAATTGCAGGCGTGCGTTGAATCATTGTTTTGAATATTTATTACCCCGCTGATGCTGGGTCTCTGGCTCAGTGCATAATGTTTGGTCAATATGTAAACATTGTACGCGCTATCACAGACACAAATATGGAAACATAATTTGACACAATTAATCAATTTTATCCCTAGCTCAACTTGCTGAACTATGGAAACACTTAAAGAGGCCCAAATAAGTTTAATACACGAACACTGATTATGTAATCATTGTACGAGCAATCAACGACACACAGACATATGTAAAAAACTTTTCTGAAGCAATCAATTATATCCATAGATCAACTTGCTGAACTAAACACACACTTCAACAAGAGACTTCAGCTAGTTTACTAGACGATTGTGGAATTTGTAAACATTGTTTACTTTTATTTTTCGAAGGTGTCGCTTCAATAAAAACAAACCTGCCCCTTTCAGGTTAAGGGCTATCAATCTTCGCAAGGCCCTTCAGTGTACAGGATTATAAATAGCAGCTACGACACTCAAGTGACTTCGTTCTTGTTCTTGTGGAAGCAAATTTGGTTTGCGAAAATCCTCTTTTCTGAAAATGTTGGCTCACACTATTATCGTGCAGGTATTAACCACCAGTCCCTTTTTTCTTCATTACATAAATGCCTGCTCTTACATTTCTGCAGCCATTGCTTTCACCTAGGAAACAACAAAACAGTATTTAAGTAAATTGTGGTTTGTGTGAATGGAATTTGCAATACAAACACGAATGGAAAATGTTATCCACTACAACTCGTGTACTTGCCGACATGCATCCTTTGAAAATCTTAAAAAGGAGTTCGCAAAGTTGTAATTATTACAGCCAAAAACTACACAATTTTTTCCTGCCATAATGAATAACCACTGTAACGAAAAAAATCTGAATTAAAACGCATCCAAAATACTCAAAACTACCCATTCAATGCACAGTTTATTATCGTACGAACAGTACAACAGTACATTGGTGTCTCACGTTTTTTCGGCTACTTTCCCATATGTCCTACCATTTTTGAACAAAGTTCGCATTTTCCTGAGCCACGAATATATAATTATTTGCTGGTAATTATATTTAAATTCCAACACTGACAATGACTCGAGAGATTTGTTTCCAATATGACTTCATCTCTTTTACACATATTTAATGTCAATATAGTAAATTGTTTCTGGTAAATAAAATCAAATACCGTTCAAGTTATTCCCTTTTTTTAGATTATATTAGCTCTCTGTTATGATACAGTGTTAAACTTATTTGAGTGTATTCCGAAGTGGGGATACGGAAGGAATTTGCAAGTGGACATTGATACGATGTGGTTGTGGAACAGGAAAAATAAAATGAAGATAGATGTAAGAAAAACTGAGGTAGTGAGGTCTACAAGGAAGAAGGTGATAAGCAGGGCCATGTACAGATAGGATGATGCAGCAGAATATAGGTATCTAGTAGTGATGGAAAATATAGTTCACTAGAATGAACTAGGTCGTTCCGAACTAGTCACATTTGAGAACAGGTCATTGGGAATGGTTTTTTTTTTTTTTTAACTATATAGTTCACAGTCAAATAATCACGTGTACTGGCAAACTGCAGAGCGCAAGTGTAACCTTGGCCTGAGAACTAGATTGATCTTTCTCTGTACCTCGGCCCAAGAACTATATAGGTATTTCTCTGTTTCCTCTTTCACAGTTCCATTTCCCCTCCCCCAGAAGAATCTAAGCAACCGTGAAATGGAAAGAGGAGCAAATAAGAAATGTTTGTAAATTAATTGCTAAAGAATTAGAGCATTATTGTGTGTAGATGAAATTACTTTTTTTTATGTAGAAGATAAATGAATAGTGAAAATATCTTTATACTGTGTTATCCATGCCTATGTTGTGTAATATAACACCAAATTACTTTAAACAATGATTGTAATGACCTCAACAATATTATAATAGGTTGTGTTGCGAGAGACAACCAGGTTTAAAGTTAATTTTTCCAAGTCAGGCGTGTACAAACTCAACAAAAATTGTTCCAACACAATGGATTTGCTCGTACCAGTATTAGAAACATTTTAACAGAAATTTAATTACAAAAATTACTTAATTTTATTATGATGCAAATAATATCAAAAACCTATATCGGGAAGTATTGAGTAAATAAACTAGAAAAAATCAGTTTTTCACACTTTTTATATATTTTACTGTCGTAGCTATACTCGTATAAGTGTGGCTATCAGATGTATTTTCTTACAGATACAGGAATTTCCGTATGTCTGACAACATCGTATATATAGTACGAGTGAGTAAGAGTGTTTTACGACACTGTAACAGCGGGGTCTTTAGTGCCAATGAGGATGAAACAAGTTAAATGGACGACACAAACTTCCATACCCTGACTGGGTTTCAAACCCTGAACCCCTTGCACCTCACAACGGCGTGCAACCGACTATGCAATTGGGGTCGGTGCGAGAATATAAGAAAGAACGAAACATCTTTGCATGGCCATAGGTCTGCCAACTGTCTCGTGCTGGGTGTCCTGCAGTTCCCGACAGATTTGCGACTCATGTCACTATTGAACTAGGTAGGTCTGTGATCCCTAGAGTTCAAGGCAGCAGTGCTGAATGAGCGAAATCAAAGATACCGAAAGACGGAGGCAGATAGATAAGAAGTATGCTCGTTGCAATGTGGCCAGTCACGAAGTGTGGGATAGTCGGCGGGGAAAAGCTGCAGGGGGTGCCGAACAGCGGATTATCTGAGCATGCACAGTGGCAAACATGGCGTAGTTACTGGTACTGATAGAATGACTGACCGATATCACAAGAGACTAGTTCTTTTATGTCGCTGTTAATTATGGACCTAGTTCTTTTTCAAGAGCAGTTCAAAATGAACTGGTAGTTCGTGAACTGCCCATCACTAATATCTAGGGATTGTACTGCAGGGAGACCTCAGATGGAAAAATCAGGTAGAGACGGTGATTGCAAACAGAAGAAGAGCTCTAGTTAAACTGGGAGGGTGCTGAAGGGAGTCATCTGTGAGGTGAAGGAGAAGACATATGGCACAATGGTTCAGCCAATGTTAGAATATGCTGTGGCATTATGACACCCGTATGTGGAGGTGGAGGTGCGAGAACTTTAAAAGGTGCAGAGAAGGGCAGTAAGATGGGTGAAGGGTAGTTGGAGAAGTCAGGGCAGGATGATGAAGTAGAAGGTAACTATAGGCCACCAGTGTTTATGAAAGAAATGGGGTGGAGCTCATTGACAGGAGGAAAGTTGAACGGCTAGTCAGGATGTACAGGATGGTGAATGAAGAGGGAGGATGGTGAGGGCTACACTACAAGGTAAGTAAGGGAGTATTTAGAGGAAGAGGAAACAACAATGAGAAGCTTCTGAGGGTGTGGAGGAGAATGGAGCGAGGTAGGCAGTCCATGCTTGTGAGGTTTGTGAGTAAGTGGAATGTGTTGAGGGAGGAATTAATATCTGTGACAGGGGTTGGTAAGTTCAGGAAGGGAGTGGAAAAGGAGTTGGTTGGGCGAAGGAGAGGTGAGAGAGCTTGCCACCAGGCGGTAGCCTAATTGCGAGTGTATGTATTTATTATATTTATTTATTTATATCCCTTATTGTTGGGTACAATTTTGTTTCTTACATCTACAAAGTTGGACAGGGTTAAGTTACCCTTGGTACATAATTAAAACCAAGAAATTAAAATTTTTACTGACTTGTCTGAACTGAACCATAAATTTCAGAAATTTTTCAGAAGAAAAAAAAGTGGGGGGTATAGGAGACATTTATGAATAATTTTATTCCCTATATCTACAAAAATTGTGTTACATCTTTCTCCAAAAGTGCAATTTAGTACCAAGGGCCCGGACTACAAATACCGTAAGAATTAACAAAAAAAAATGTGATCCACACTTGTATATGGCACCAGCTACAACACAACATAATGGCGTAAGATGGTGGCATGCTCGTGGTAGCAGCGTAAAGAGGATTTAATATTTTCAATTCTTTTACAATGCGTTCTATGCCAGTCAATCACGAGACGACATTTCCAACCACGAGTGTTATTGCAATGCAAGCTTATAACAAGAACATAGTTATTAAATGAATTTGCTTTACATTTTAGATTTCCGTATATTTAAGTAGTCAAGGCAAATATTAAAATGTATACTACACTTTAAATATCCCGAAACATAATTCCACGAAACTTTTTTCATCACAAGTAGATTAACAAAAATAAATATCAGGTTAGCCAACAAACTGTTTTAAATTATCTGCGATACATTTACATTCTGTATTTTCTTTTTTTGTGCTCATTTCTCATTAGTCGTGTAACAGTTTTCTTACTGTGGTTGTAGCCAGTACATTTTCATAAGTACATGGTAACTACACTGTTATTTGGTTACGGGAATGCTTCGGTGATTGTAGCATAGGCTTTAGTCAGTCAATAACCACAACTTTAATTCAGTCCAACATGTTAAAAAATTTCACATTGGGAGAGAAAACTACAATAGGATATTATTTCTATAAATACACATTTAGGAATAATAAAGGAACCACCCTATGGTTAGGTTTAAAATGTATGAAAACTTATTCGCCAGCATTTTAGGTTACTTTGGGTAGTTTAATTAGATTAGGATACATTGCTGAACTACAATGGGTGAAAGACACATGCACCGCAATGATATTGATAACATGTGCACATGTACTATCTACTGCCAAAGTGGTCCACAGACACACTTGTGACAACATTTCTTTGATGTTACCTACCTACTTGGGCAATTATTATTTTCAGTGTGAAATTCTCCTCTGGATACATTAAAAACTATTCAGTTTCAATATCTCAGAACCGCGCTGCAGAAACTTGACAGACAAACAGTCCTCTAAGAAATGCATTATTGCTGAAGAAATTAGGTTCCTCTCCTCCCTTCCCAAGGGTGAGTGGGCATGGGGAGGGCGGGGGCTGCAGTGGGCATAGTGGTAGGATGCTTGCCTTCCACCAATGTGATCCATGTTGGTTTCCCTGCGAGGTTATTCACATGTAGGAATTGAGCTGTTTGATGCTACTGGCTGGCATGTTTTTTCGAGGTTTTCCCACACCCTTGCTTTTTAGTGCTGCTCCATATCTGCCATATTTCACCCTCACTCTGGCTCTTAATACCTTGGTTGTTATAAACCACCCAACCTCTCTCAACTCCTCCCATCTTAAGATGATGGAGGCCATGGTGGTGTAGCGGTTAGATTATTCACTGTTTTACGAAGCACACTTTTTTTGCATCCCATATACATCCAATACACTGGAAAGGACTTTTCTATTATTATTATTTTTTATTTTTGTTATGCAATATGGATATTTGCAACTATTACATTAACATAAAAATATATATCAGATAAATAATATAATTTACACACTTATTAATTCCAGCAGCTCTACAAACACGTTAAGAATACATTTGGTTGCAGTAAAAATTGTTACAATTCATGTACAGATAGCTATTAAAGTATAAATATGTAAAGTCTACCTTAGATTGAAACACAAGGTATTACATGAAGTCTCCTTACACCAGTCTTGTTCTGCGTTATAGAAATTTATCTTTATGTAAGTATTATTCTACGAAATAGAAGGGCTTATTTAAAAAGTATAATTTAACAGCTCTTTTTAATTTCTGTAATCAATTAATTTACTTCAAATGACTGGGAAGGTTATTTATTAGTTTTGCCCTAGCATAGTATGGATTTGATGTAAATTTTGAGGTTTTGTAGGAGATTAGATGAAAATGATTAGCTTGTCTGGTGTAGTAATAGTGTATATCACTATTTTAATGTTTCCCATGTAAGAAAAGAATACTATGGTACATATACATGCATGGAATAGTGAGAATTTTATTTATAAATAGCGGCCTTCAATGGCTTCTTTTTCCTTATTACTTATTAATCTCACTATTTTCTTGGGGGTGTAATTTAAAGCCTTTTTCCGTTTTGTCGATTTACCCCTAAGTATGATTCCATAATTGATTATGGACTGAATATTTGAGAAATAGTATGCAAGTATTGTATTATTATTACTAGTCTTTTTTAAAGTATGTACCACATTGTATGTAACACATTGATCTAAATTTTTAACAGACACTATCAACAAGCTCATTCCATGTTAAATTACTGTCTACAATGAGCCCTAGAAATTTAGTACTAGTTACTGTCTGTAACCTGTCTTCTTCTATTGCTGTGCATCTTTCACCCTGAATTATATATATATATATATATATATATATATATATATATATATATATATAATTATTTGCAAGAAATTCATGAGCATATGTTTGTTTACATTTAATAGATAATAATTTATTATACTGGAACCAACTGGACATCTCAATCACTGTTTGTTTTATATTTTCCTCAAGAACAGTGTAAATTTAACTAGTTACCATAATGTTTTGTATCACCCGCAAATATTATAGCTGAGCCGTTGGTTATTTGCTCTGTAAATTCATTAATAAATATTAAGAATATAATTGATCCCAGTATTGAGTCCTGTGGTACTTCTAGCCGAATAGTTCTGGTATTGGATGCAACGTCTGTAATGTGATTTTTGTCATAATATCTTATAAAGGTGATCTGCTTTCTGTCTTCAAGAAATAATTTAAACATATTATATGTTACACCTCTTATTCCACACTGTTCAAGTTTTAGCAATAAAATATTGTGGTTGAAACAATCAAAAGCTTTTGAAAGGTCTGCGAATATACTTGTTGATAATTGTATTTAAAAAAGAAATTAATATTTTTTCAGTAAAACTGTAAATAGCTTGTTCTGTAGATCTGCCCTCTACAAAGCCATACTGATGCAATTAAATAACACTGTTTCTTATTAAAAATTGTGTCAGTTTATTTGCTATTAATTTCTCTAAATTTTTTAAAAAGGACATAAGAAGAGCAATAGTTATCCATCAATGCCTTGTCACTTTTTTATGTATTGGTACTACTTTTGCATATTTGAGTCTGTGAGGAAAAATTCTCTGGGGAAGACTTTCATTGAAAATGTAAGTCAAAGGCAGTTTTAATAAATAAGAACACTTTTTTTTTTTTTAAACAGTCATCGGTACCTCCTCTATTCCACACGAACTCCTACTTTTGAAATTTTATATTACTTTGCAATTTTAGTGGGATGTTTGTGAAATAGTCATAAAAACTATTCGATATTTCCTTGCTATTTTCAATTTTGATACTGTAAACTTTCAAGGAAAGGTTAACATTAGGTCATTATTACTAATATTCCACATTGCTGCTGTTTTATTTGAGGAGGAGGCTCATTTTTTCCCCCATTGTATTTCTGCTTTGCTACTCCAAGTAACTTGTTACATAATTTTTCGTATTACTTACAGTATAATTTTTTGTTTTTCCCCTAGGTTCTTAGCATTTGACACATTGTTTTTAACCTCTGTCCTGAGACTGTCAGACCTTTAACTAATCCGTTTTATTTTGGAGCTACTGCTACATTTTACAGATTTGAGTGGAAAGCCATGATTAAAATGACAAATAAATGTGTTAATAAAACTGTTCTAGGCTATGTTTGGTTCAGTTAATGTATAAATGATGTTTGTTCTGGAGAGTTTGTTCGTGGTTGTTTCGTAAATGTTGTTCGTGGTTATAGAAAATTTGATTGTGGTTGTTTTGTAAACATATCCCATTTTTCGTTTACAAGTAGGCTTTAAATAAATTTAACATTTTCATCAAATATCCATGATTCATCATCAGTATTACAATAAGCTTATTTCCAATTAGTTGCCCTCAAAATTAGAATTTGAAAAATCATTAAGTGTGAAATACAGCTTAAAGAAAATCACGCACTATTTTTTAGATGTAGTTATAGGAAAAGATTGGCTTTATCTAAGTTTTCTTTATTTCGACTACCTTTGGAAAATGATAAAATGTATAAACATGTCATTTACTGTAATGATTACATCATACCATTAAATACATAACCATCTAAACACACAAGTAAACTTTACTTATTTAACTTAACATCTTGTTGACAGCTGGTTCATTAGAGAATGATAAACAAAGAACACAATGAAGGGAATACAAGGAAGGAAATGGTCAAATTGTCTTTATTGAGTCACCCCAGAAATTGCATGGAGTGAATTTGAGACACCATGGAAATTGCACAACAAGAAGGCTACATTCAGTAGCTATTAAAAATATAACTGATTTGGTTGTAGGCTTATATTCTTGTATTGATAAACAGCTGATTTCTTGTTTGTCACTGCAACTCTGCTGACTTAGGGAGAAAACAATTATAAGAGTGGAGTTTTTATCAGGTGTAGCCCTGAATTGGTTTACGAGATGATTTGCCATAGCTAACAAATGAATTCCATAAACTTCTACACTGAAACAGCAAATCGTCATTTAGAAAAATATGTATCTGCAGTCTCATAAAAGTGCCTCTTTCTCTAACAAGTCCGCAACTTACAGGTTAGACTTTAAATTCATGGACGTTAGTAATCGCGACCGCACTTGCAAAAATTAAACACACTGCAATTATTAATTTACAAACTTACACAGATAAAAATATCCCTATACACACAATACTTGTGCGATATATTTCCCGAATGTAGCCACTGTATATACGAATACACTAAACATTGTAATTGCATGGCCTGGCTCGTACGCTTTTTCATATATTAATATTACTTTTCGTTAGTCGCCGTATAAATAAAAAAATAGATTATAATTTTAAGGCATGTTTATATGCCAAATTTACATTTTTCAAATGTAAGAATAAAACAAATTTAGAGAAAATTCAGAACTAGTGAGTTCATATAGCACTCGCAAGGCTGTTCAATTTCAATGTAAAAAAAAGTTGTCTCCCTCATGGCTGCTTCACTTGTAACGCACTTGCAGACGACTTCAATAACGTATTATATTCGATTTTAGTACCGTTAAAGTTTTATCATAACTTTGAAAAGCTCCTACAGTCGTCAGATAATTATTTACTGGAATATTTGCAAGGCAGGTATATAGGGAATGGGAAGCAAATCAACAAAAACACTGTATACAGCACTTCCATTTAAATGTAAATAATTGCTAACTTTACATATTCAACGGCGAAATTCATATCTAGTTATCTGATATAAACATACTCATGCTTAATGTATATTATCGTTTAGGTGAAAAACGGTTGTATATTAATTAATACCGATTTAAATACCTATCAAAATACACGTGAAAGAAAGGCCGATAGAATGTTTTTGGCTACTGTAGGTCACATGACCTTTTACCCAATAACAACCGTATAACTCCATGCTATAAACTGGCTGCATTTTAACACTGCACGATATAGGACATAACCACCTCCTGACTGTCATAAAGATAGGTCTGGACTAGTGATGGGCGGTATTCATAACTTGAACTCTAGCTTAGTAGCATCGCCAAGACCAAAGAGTATAGAAGGGAAACAGATATTTCCATATTATCTCTCTACGATCGGGCCCACGGTCATAAACATAGATCTGGCAACTGCTATCCTTTTGCCTTGATGTAACTCGTATGCTTAGTGAAGTTTGTGGCATCTTCCGAATTAATAGCGCTAATGCAGGCGGGCCTGCTTTTAATATTACGGTTAATGTTTTCTGATATATTTAATAATATTAAATAATGCCTTTTTATTTTCATATGTCCGTTCGGCATAAAGAATTGCGATATATTTAGGTGCGCTTAACGTTGATTTCGTTTACGTTAATGTTTTGCTTTAGCAGTTAACCGAGTTCGTAAAAACCTCTGCATCACATTTTTTTTCGTATCATGTTTATTGTTTTCGTTTATTGTAATGAAGGTTGTGGTTTGACAAGTCCAAGTTTATTGTTTTTAGTAATATCGTACATCATGTCAATAAATATTGTATACATATATTTTTTAGTATAAAGTAAAAATATGTATGTATACCTAACAGCCAGGTGTAACTTGGATACACAAGTAGATTCCACTATTATCTTTTCTGCGAAATCCAGAGATTGCAGCACAAGCGTGCGTCATGGTATTGTCGTTTAGTTATAAATAAAGTAAGTATTTTTGTGAGATATGATCTTTAAAATAACATTTTTTTTATTTTAGTTAGGCGAAAGTAAATGCATTTAATGGTTTTATGTCGTTCCTGTAACTAAATATGATATGAGTAGTACAGTAGTATGCGAAACTCATACTTTTTTTTTTAAGTGACTGCATGTTGTAGTTGTTATTTAATTGTTTATTTATTCAGTTATCTATTTCGACTTTATTTATACTTCAATGTCTTATCTTACACTTAACCAGGCGTACCTCAATGTACACATATGTTAACATAAAGAACAAGAAAAATACTCACATTAACAAGAGGCGAAACAGTAATATGATAGCTCAACAAGTATTAATTGTGAAAACGATCAGTGGTTTCATATTATGTACATATCTTGAGCAGGTTACGAAAGTGCCATTATAATGGCAAGGAAAACATGTCGTTGTTTTGTGCCCATGTGTGAGAATAACGTTCATAAATCCTGATGGGACTCCGATTAGATTTTCTTTCAGTGCAGGAAGGTAAAAATATCCTTTCCTGCACATTTTATGTTGTAATGTTGCAGTAGTTTTATTGTATAAATTCATGTACCTAATTTGAAGTAAGCGGTAGTTTAAATATATATCGGTGTTTTGCTTGTGTAGCTATGTCGATCGAAGAATATGGTTAAACTCTAGAAGCTAATGTAGCTGTTTGTGATCACAATTTTCTTTTAACCTAATCGTGTTCATAAAAGGATAATGTACTTATATTTCGAAATTAATATTGGTTTATGTAATATTATGTTATCCGTTTTAGCATTCGACTAAGTGACATTGTGAACTTAATGCTGTACTACAGCTTCGTTGTAAATAGGGGAAACAAAAATTATTTTCAATTGCAGAAGTTGTTGTAATAACTTACATCAAGTTATCAGTTGCCTCAAATTTTTTTAAATATTTTTTTTAAGGTGGTTCTAGTATTATGTTACTTACTAACACTATAATTAACTTCCACCTAACATTCGTAAATTTCATTGATGAGGAAAATCGCTTCATTGTCAAAAAAAAAACAATTTAGCCTAAAAGTGTCAGAAAAATGTGCACAATTATTGTGACAAACTTCGTGTAGTCCCACCTCTAATTACCAAACAAAAGTAGTGCTTCTTGGCATAGATTATTTTTTTATTTATGACTAGGTTTTTTACTGGTTACAACCAGAATTGCCTCCATAAAAAAATAACATTTAAAAAGTAGTTTATCACATTACAAAACAGTAAGACAGTATAAATTGTTGGGGAACCTTGAATAGTTTGTTGTTGTGTTTTAGGTTATAAATTCACGTTTATTTACATTTTTTCTGTTTTTCCATGTCATAGAGTAATTGTGACCGTCAACTAACTGATGACCTATGAATGTGTATTCTATTCAATTTTTACATTTCAAATGAAATGTCTTGTGACTATCTCTAAGAGCGTTGTTCTCTGGATATAGTGCGTAAATGTTTGTTGTCATGATTGTATGAATTGAATATTGTGCTATGAGCATTAAAAATAGTGAGCGCTACATCCGCATTTAGTCAGTAAAATTCACGGAACATAAACATTTCACTAATAAAGTTGAGAGAGCTAATACAAAACATGACACAAAATTGTCAACATATCTTTAATAAAAATGATAATAACATAATACTAAAATGCATATTTAAGACCATAGTTCCCATCATAGAGCATAAAGTGGTCAATTAAATTTTTTTTTGGATAGTTTTACTAAATAATTTAACATTAATTTACCTGTGTCTTAATTTAAGCATGTTTTTCTATTTCTACCAGGTCTAGGCCTGGGAATAGTTAGTTAACTGAACTGTCGAGTATTGTGCTCATGGATCACCTCCCTAGTAGAATAAATAATAATATTTTAGGATACTTCGTTTCATTGGGTTACCTTACCAAATTTTTTAATGTATAGTCCTTTTGACTGGTACAGTCTTATAAAAATCAACCTTTGTAAAAACACCCTAGCCATTAGCTGCATGCATAGGTAGTAAGAAAAAGTGGCAGGAGCAGATCAGTACCCGTACCCGCCACTTTTTTTTACTAGCTATGCTTACAGCTAATGGAAAGTATGTTTTTTCAATTGTTGATATTCATAAATCTATTCCAGTCGTGAATGGACAATACATTTTTTTTTTTTTTGGCAAATAAGGTTTTTTTTTGTATGCCATTTAATCTAACTTAAAGATAGAATCTACTTTTTAAGTCCAAAAATATTTATAAAATACTGATTTAAATTGTTATTGTATTTATAAGCATTTTGACCCTTAACTTAAATTGTTGTTTATAATGCTCTCCAAAAGTGGATTTCATAGGATGTATTGGGAGACTAATACTCTGCCTGTACGATTATATATAATGATAATGAGTGCCGTAACTGTGCAATGGTTTGAAATTCAGCCATTTATGTGTAAAATATTAAAATACTCCTAATAGACTATACTTGGTTAGTAGCCTACTTGGTGGTTCCTCGAAACTACACAAGGTTATATTATGTTGTCGTAGGCTAAAATATTTTTTGATTATCGGATATATTAGCAATTAAAACAGTTACTTTGACTGAAGTGAGAGTACAGTAAAAATACTACTCGCTGTACGTTTACAGGGCTAAACACCTTAGTGACATTGTAGATACGTTCACTCTGTCCATGTGCACTTAGTGCAAATGAGTAGAGTAAATGGAGTAGGCCTACATGATTAGTTTCACTAGCCATGGCATTCTCGGTGCATTTTCATCTTGAAGGTTGTATTGTTTATGTAGTTACTAGATGAATTTTTTTTACAATTAGGGTGAATGTATATCAGAAATTTTCTAGAATGCCTGGATATGTTAGATATGATTATTACTAAACATACTTAATAGGAATTTTAGGGATGCTTCAAGTAGTTTGCTGTAAACAAAATAAAATGTGATACGGACAATGCCTATAAAAATCACGGTGTAAATGCAGTGAAACATGTATAAGTTACATCAAATATATTAGCATTGGGTCTCTAAATACCGTACAAGCATAGCCAAACATTAATCACCGAGCCAGAGTCCCAGCATCTGCAGGGGAGTAAATACTCAAAATAGTGGCTCAAGGCATGCCTGCTGTTTTTTGTAGGTAGTGACGTGAAGCATCACGCATCAGCAAAGCATGGTTTCCTCAGAAGTAATTTCAAGTGTAACCCATTTGTACTGAAAATTAATGTGTTTGTGTTTTGCATTTTAACATGTCATACTATGTTTGATATAATCGTAATATTGTATTATGGGAATATGTTTTATTGCAAGCAGATGCAACCGAACATTACCTGAATTGCCAATAGTATTACCAATACCAATTTCAAATATAATAGTGGCAAGGGCTGTGAACAGAAGGGAAATTGCAGGGGCAATATACTTATGAAAATTTACAAATATTTATGTTTACCCTGCAATTTCGATTGTGAGGGATTGTTCCATACAGATATATATATATATATATATATATATATATATATATATATATATATATATATATATATATATGCACACACACACATAAGGTTGTTGCTTATTTACTTGTTCAATGGTTATTTTGAGGGAAGCATTAATACTAATTATATTGTTTGTTTCGATTATTGTATAGCTTATCTACAGCTTAAAATGTTTATACTGATATGGCAAATATTAGCAAAGGATAATTTTAATATAACTAAATTCTTGATTCTTTTATGAGTATTCCCACATGCTGTTTGTTTACATGCAGTTTAAATATATTCTTCTAGCTGTCAACACTGACCCAGGTTAACAGGCACTGGTTAGAAAAGAGTTTTATATGTTGCTACACAGTTTCTCCTTGGTGCTAAGGAAGATAGCATGCTTTGCTAGTTGCATGGAATAAATTTGAAGTAACAATAGGATACGTTTTCCACCTGCATAATGCATGGGCGTAATCCCTGGTTTTAGTAATGACTCTCCTTCCAGATATTATGAGTTATGGACCACCGTAATTATAGGATGCAAGCCGACAAGAATTTTAATATGCCTGTCAACATAAGTTTAGTCAGTAAGCTACCTGAGGAGAGTTTGTTGGTTGGTTAAAGTTTTGAGGGCAATTAAGAAAAGGCCGGGGTAAATCTACCTAGTTATTTGAGTGCTTCGCAAGACAACCCCGATGCCAACTGATTAAAATGTAAGACTAACTCTTCAGTATTAGCTTTTGTACTAGTCTACTTCTGCATCCTTTAATGTTCTGCTGTCCAAATTTGATTTTGTGTTGAACTGTTTGGAGAACTGTTTACTATCCCTGCATTAGCAAAATTAAATAAGGATTTCTAAAATATGTATAAAGTATTAATCTAATTTTTTCAAGTGATTCATCATACCCAGTAGCTACGAGATTAAAAGAGTTTTGATTTCACCTACTGAATTAGCTAGGAGCAAATCATTTGTGTTAAAGAACATTAACTTCTGCATTATTACAGCGACATTTATTTAACTGCTCACATAATCGTCATGCTGTGTAGTGTGGTAGTAATTGAGTACCGGGAAAGCCTATGGAAATATAATTTCAGTAATTCTACCAAGCCCCACCTTAAGCTATAACAAGTTTGATTTGTATCAGTCCTAAGATTAAAATATTTCACACATCAGTGCTTGAAGAATAAAATTATTTTCTCTTCGTTATCCAATTTTTTCCCATGCATGTTTGTAATTAATGAAAGGAGTAGTAATTAATCAAAGCATGGTATAGTGAAGAGAGTCCTTGTCCTTGTATTTTATTATGGTTAGTTTCTTTCCGAGTGTTAATTTCGTAAAAGTGTTTGTTTGCAGTGCTGTCAAGTTATTTCCTTTATTTTACTGTGTGTAAATCATATTTATTGTCTTGTAGTGCAGTGGCGCATACAATCTCTATGCTATTAAAAGTCATTCCTACAACATGCCCATACACCTTTATCCACTCACATGTAATTTCTGTCCTGTTGACACTATATGTTAGAATACTACTGTAAGATGAGTAATTGCAATCTTTTCGCCATAATCTTATTAACCTCCTCGGTATCATATTTGTAACTTTATTGGAAATATTGTCAATTTTGGTATTGTTTGGCTAGGTCTTTTTGCAATTTAATGTATTTTTGTGAATAAATATTACAATTGTGTACTAATATTTTACTTATTCCGATATTTCCCCTGATCTTCATAGCCCTCCCAACTATCGTTTTTAGGGTTTCTAGGGTTCATATCTTGATGCCCGTAGTAAATTAGTGTTCAGTGTAATTAGTAGATATATTTATTTTTTTCCAAAAAGCCCCTATGCTAGAATTTTATCTGTATGTCTCCCATAATTACACAGGCGAAAGCCTTGACAACACTATGCGAGAATCAGATGTTGCTTCTTACAGCACTCGTCACTACCACAGTAGACAAACAAATAGTTATGGATAACTAACTGTAAAAATTCCCCAAACTGATACTATAATAAACACAGCACTTATCATTTTGGGTGCTATGTCCAGGCTGGTTATGTGGGAATTCGTGAAAGGTGGGAAATAACCCTAATCACCACTTGTCTTCCAGGTCAAGTGACACATGCCAGTTAAGGTAGGGGTCGAGGGGTTAACACAACATGACATAGCTTAGCATTATTTATCAATATTATAGTATATCAAAATAAATGTATTTTTAATAATAATATTAAAATTATATATATAAAACCAAAAAATTACAAAATACAAAAACTTACAAAAAATGTATGTAACTAAAAACATACACCTTTTATATGTCACTAACACTATTATTTTTCTGCAATGACACACCGACCTGATGGTCTGTTTCAGGTCGGGAAGAAAACGATCCTCATGGACAAGAGGACGAGGGGTGCTCTGCTTTGACCAGAGTCTGAAAAACTCAGGTCCCAAGGGCCCCACCTATTGTACTGTGTGTTACTAATACTGGATTCCCTTTCCTATGCCACAACAGGAAGAAACGTACCCCAAGGTTTGCTCCTGGGAGACTAGGGACTCATGTACACACTACACATTAGATTAATTAGCACACTTGCATATGACAGAACTACTTGTTAGACAGACATCACAACACTTGCATTCACTCCAACCGGGTAGCTGGAGGGGAGCTTCACTCCTCCGCCGACAACACAAACATGCAAGTTTACATAATAACAGGCGATAAAACTAAAACAGCCTAAATGTGAGTCCGGTGCCCTAGAAATACACACATGGCCCGTCACAGACCCTATAATTAGTCCAAGTGTTCTGGTGCAAATTGTTCTTACAAACACCCTGTGATTTATGGGAGCTACGGCTCCCGTTCTAATGACACACGTGACATTCCAGTAACATATAAGGTTTGCCTCTTTTTTTTAGGCATGCCTAAGGTTGTGTTGTGACTTTTGCCACTCAACTCTTTTACAGCACAACTTTCGGTGATAGATAACACAATACACAGTTGCAGTAACATCATACAGTAGAACCCTGTTATGACTGTTCAAACTGAATCAAAAAATGTGTACTTTATATAAGGTAAACCATGCTTGTGGACCAAGAGAGTGTAAGTTAACACCAGAAAAATGTTATAGGGAGGAATGCTATAACAGTGTTATACTGTACCAACAAAAGATAAGTTTATTATCCCAAATATGTTAAAATGTCATTGCAAAATAACTGACTTTTAAAGTACTGTTTATTATGCAGAATAGCATTTAAACTCCCAACTCCAGGTTTGACTTTTTAACAACTAAGTATTTAGTGTGATGTTCAGTTAGGCCCTTGTGTACATTTTAAAGATATTTCTGCTTGCTCATTAACTTTCTCAAGTATCTTGCATACTGATTTTCTGTTTAGAAAAAATCAGTAAGCAAAATATTTCTCACTGGCATAACATATTTATCAATTGATAACTTTTTGTGCGATTTTTTTCCAGGCACAAAAGTGGCTAGTTAGCCTATTTCACTTCAGTGAATATTCATGTGACATAAGTGAATATTCTTTATCACAGACACAAAATGTACAACTTCTCTCCCCTGCCAATAATAAGTGTTAAATAGTAAGTCTTGTTGTGGTTTTGTATCATGTTATAGTATTGTCTTTAAATTAAATAACATTTCAAAAATTATTTTCATTGTTCAAATCCTTTGTAAGATTTCCTCTCCAGAAGTATGTATTTACAAATTTTTTGATTATGTTTTTTTTTTCATCAGCTGAACTAACAGCTTTCCGATGGAAGAAATGCATTGTAGAAGTTCACATATCAATTTTTTTCTTTGGGTTTAGAGAGCTGAAATAAAATTGCATTCAATCAATCAATATATTTTGTTGACCCTTCATGAGGTTATATTAAATGTACTTGCATTTGGAGTACTGAATATTTTCCATGTTAATAAATATGAAATATTGTACCTTGACCTTCTTTATATATTAAGCATGCTTTTGTTACATGGTTAAGCCAAACTACAAATACAGGATAATTTGGAGTATGATATATAATAAATTATAATTATTGTTTCTTTACATAATAAATGATACAATTAAATATTTAATCATACAGTTACAGTATCCAAATTGGTAACCAACATCCAGAAAATGTTTTAAATGTTACGTTTATTGGATTCTCCTGCCGGGCTTTTTTTTTTTTTTTTTGAGAATTTCTGTCACGTGTTGTCATACTCTGAGGCAGTTACATGCACTAATAGAAGTACTGAAGATCCAGAATTTTTTTTTAAAATCTGAAATGCATAGTTTTTCAGTAAAAATTACTGTCTTTATTTCATTAACAATTTGAAACTTGAGTCAGAGTATATGCACCAAACTTAAACCAGTTCAGATATTGGTGGAAAGAGGTCAGTTACACATTGTCATAATTTAATTGAAGTGTTGAGTGTATTTTCGATGACTAGATTTTACGAAAGATATTTGAATATTCAGCAGTTTCCCCATAGTAAAAAAAAAGTAGGTATGTATATTTATAATGTGTTTCGGGTGAATATAGTTTTAGTTTGGGGAATCAAGTTTTTATTAATTTGCAGGTACAATAGAATCTTGTGTTGCATTTTTTTAAATCTGTTTACATGCATTACTAATACTGCAATGCTAATAAATTATGTGTTTGAGCTATTGCAGGTAATATGAAGTGCTATTTGTATTTACCTGTACTGCACCATTTGATGACAAGTGTGCTCTAGAAACTTCATAGTTGATGTATCACTAATACACAGTTATTGACAATGACTCTGCATTCATAGTAAAATTGTGAGGGCATTAAGTTTACATTCTGTTTGTTACAATATATACAATCAAAATATGCTGTTATTGTTTTATTCCAAAACAATTTGCATGTAATAAACTTTTTTTATAAATGCCATTCCAGGTTACAAATTTAAAAGTTCTCAAGTGAATGAAAAATGATTGTAATTTCTGAAATAGAAGAACAAAAGATTCAAATGTTTGTATGTAGTATTGATGTGTAGTTCACGAACTACCAGTTCATTGAACTGGACTTAAGGAGAACTAGGTACATAGTTCACAGCGACATAAAAGAACTAGTCTCTTGTGATATTGGTCAGTCATTCTCTCAGTACCAGTAACTATGCCAGGTGCACCACGGGGCATGCTCAGATAATCCGTCGTTTCTCGCTCCCTGCAGCTTTCCCCCCTCTGGCAATCCCTGCCTCCATGTCTGGCCACATCGCAACATGCCTACTTATTATCAATCTGCCTCTATCTATCTGTATCTTTGTTTCCGCTCGTTCAGCATTGCCTCGAACTGTAGGGATCGCAGACCTACCTAGTTCAATAGTGACATGAGTTGCAAATCATCAGGAACTGCATGACACACAGCGCGAGACAGTTGGCACATCTATGGCCATGAAGCAATCTTTTTTCTTTCTTACTTTCTCGTGCCGACCCCGATTGTGTAGTCTATTGCATGTCGGTCTGAGGTGCGAGGGGTTCCACGTTCGAAACCCAGTCTACGCAGTTTTTAAAATGGCCACTAGTATGTGCTAGATGCCAATGGCTCCAAAAACGTTTTTGCGAAATATAGAGATGGCAGCACAATCGGGGTTTCAAAGCGGGGACGCGAGAATAACATTGAGATACCATTCTTTATCTTGTATCATCTTTGGTTATTGTTATAATCGGATGTTGCAGATGGAATGAATATTTTCAAATTCTTTGATCTCATTATCAATTGGATGACATTGAATTAAACGAAACAGATAAGAATGTATAGAACTTTATGTATAGTAATTTGTAAAATGTACTTTTGGAAACCATGTTTATATCCTGAACTGATTTTTGAATTTGTAATTTACAACTGAAACTAGATTGTATTGTTTAAATACACAAGCAACTGGCTTCATATTGGATCTATTGATTGTAAATAAAAATAAATAATTCCCTGTCCACATTATATTTAAGCTTTTCTTCGCAAATAGCAGATGCCGCAATCCCTGCTGAAAACTGCTGACGAGTGTTCCACCTGCTTCCAGTACTGAGCGCTATAGGAGTGCAAATTTTTACTGGTGGCATTCATTTTAGCATGATACTGGTCAATGCTTTCAGTACCAAGTAGAATGTAGCCTTGGTGTCTCAAGTGCATATTTACATTTCATGAACATTGCTTAAGCTTGTCTCGAGCACAGCCATACAATATTTCTGTGATCTCGTGTGGCTGGACCATGGATGGGTGAAGGAAAATTGGTGTGCAGTAAAGGTTGAGGTTAGGATATGTATGTGTTACCCAGGGCGCCAGACACTGTCCCAGCAGTTTCAGTGTTGGTAGAGCTGACTCTTCTGTCTTCCTTTAGATGCTTAAGGATTTTACAGAATTTCCCTCCAACAACCTCTCAGCGGGTACTACACCTTATAACATGATATTTATCGGCATTGCCGGGTGGCCTGTCTGCTGGTCCACACACCCTAACATACGATAACTTACAATAAAATACATTTAAACACTGAATTATTGCATAGAAAATTGCGAGTATCTAATAGCCCGTACCCTGAAGAACCTTGTCGTACAAGTGAGAACCTGTCGAAGTCCTATTTCACACGTCCTCTCAGTGCCTTTTATTTAACTCCTCATCAGAGAAACCTTACACTTGCACTGTGCTCGGGCCGCCAGCAGGGCTCTTCAGACAAAAGACACACACATGGTCAATAAAGACTTTGGTAGTTATTAAGACACCCTTGGCGATTCAAAACCACATGGAGGGGGGAGGCAAGCATTCTGGCGGCTCAAATAAACAGTTCCAAGGTGATTGAATGTCTATTGTAGTTCAGATGATTTGTTGCAAACATGAATGCTGACAGACGCACACGATGCAGCCTTGCCCTCGTGAGTCCCAGATGTTACTGACATGGTCTGCTTGACACATTCACTGCCTGGGGTGGTGGAGCACATCAAGCGGGCACTATTTTCTACCATCCACAAAACTACTATCTCACTTCCAAAAATAAAAGCTTACCTGCTCAAAATTGGTACATAACAATTTAACAATACATTTTAAACTAACAAATATAACACAACACTCTTGCAATGAACGATATGAATGGTGTAAACAAATGAGGTTGATATTAAATAGGGTTGATATTGGAGTGTAAGTTCTTTTGTATTCCTGTAGGAATGTTATACAGAACCTGTCTTAAGCCCTTTTGAAAATTGGCCCTGCTTTCATTTGCACTCATGTGCTGGCTCTGCACTTCTCTGCACCCCACACTGTATGCAATGACTTGCACTTTATCCTCCTGTTGCACAATGTGCACAGGGCACCTCACTCACACGGAGTTTTGCGCTGTGCGTTGCTTGTATTGTGTCTATGAGGCAGAAGACACGGCACACGTCAAACACCCCTCCCCCTCAAAAGAGTGTTTGCTGGCCTGGTGCCACTACTGGCAGCACAAGTATCTCCTTGCCTACATCCTTGGTCGCAGCATGTACGAATAGCTCTGTAGGGCCGCGCATGGGTGTGGTGAGCGATGCCTATGCTGTTGCCGCCATCTCGTAGTACAGGGCATAACGACGCCCCTGCACATGATGCACGACTGTGTCGGTCGCACTCTCTGATGTGTTCGGCAGGGGCAGAACGAGATGGCCAACTCAATGCTGCTGTCCCCATCGCTTGCACTGGCTTCTTCTCCGATGTCACTGTCACTTGAATGACGCCGTCGCTGGATGCAACCCAGACAGATGACTGCTAGGGTTGGATAGCCAGACATATGTGACATCCTAGCCGACTCCTCTCTTCCTTGCTGCTTGCTAGAATTGCTCATCTCTTCCCCCAAAGCGCTTGTACCCAACTGTCATGATGCTGTCGACGTTATGGCAGGGGGGCCTGGGTAGTCACCTGGTGAAGGTGTACTCAAAATGGCTCCTCTCTCTTCGATGCTTCGGGTCGCGCACTGTCTCTTCTCCTCGCTGTTGCTTCACATGAAGTGCCGCCACTGTTGGTTGCGCAGATGAAGTGATTGCAATGCTCACTGCAGCCGTGCCTCCAAACATATCCGGGCCAGCTGTCGGAAGTTGCGCTGGGCGACTACAGGCTTTTTGCCCCAGCTGGTAGCTCACTTGTTGGTGGTACTGTCGCAACTTTCACTTCACTACCTCCCTCCACCCACCTATAGGTGGCTTACCATCGCCAGGGGTGGGTCGCCAAATTCCTCTCGACTAGGCGGATCCTCTAGAGACTGTCTTTGGAAGTGTTCCTCGCAACTTGGTTTCTCATTGTCAACATCGGGGAGCTCAACATCAAAGTTTCCGATGTGGGTCACTGGGGTGCATCATGTGACTAGATTGGTGACAGTACCATGTGATGATGTGATGCCGCACCAGTAGCCCTTGATAGTCCATAATATACTCCTCTGCTTACTTGCCTTTGAATGAAGTGATGAATGAAGGACGTTCTGCTGTCTGGGTGGCACGACGATCCCCATGCACGGCTTTGTGACATTCCGCATGATGATTGAGGTGGGCTCAGACCTGTGGCCCCAAACGAATTGAGAGGGGCGGAGGGTGGGTTGAGTGCTTCCCTGCCAGTCGCAGCATGATGAAACTGTGTTGATAACTGTGTTCATGTGAGTTCACGATAGGAAGGGGCGAAGGAGGTGACTCGCCATCCGCATCCTGCTGGGTGACCGATCGATTAGCGGCCGAATGCAACAAACACATGTGGCTGTCGATGTGTGCATTGCCAGACCAAACAAAACAAACATGTGTGAATGCATCTTGAGATGTACTACTTAGCCGTGCATGACGAATGTCACAATGTCTAAATTTGGGAGTTTACTTGTTACACAATATTTACACTTTCAAAATGACAATTTTTACTCTGAAAGTTTTACATGTTTACTCTCTGCATGGCCTCGGTGGCCGGAATACCTGATTAAACTTTACATGCGGGCACATAAGTTGGGCCTATGTGTTATGGCGTGGGCAGTGTTTACAAATAAACACTGTAATACTCAACTCCCAAATCGCAACGATAATGAAGCGAGCCAGCTTGCAAAATTGTTGGTGTGTATATTTGCTGCTATGGTGCCGCGAAAGTTGATGTTTGTGCTTGTGTAACTGTACCGGCGCACGTTGCGCAGTCTTCGTGCAAGAGCAAAATATTCATTTTACCATATTCGTTCTGTCCACACTCGGCACTACCATGGTATGACACTCAGTTTTTTCACACGCAATGAGTGTAGGCTTAATTGGTGTTGGTCCACAGGTGAGCACTTAGTCCGTGGGGACCAAACACGATAGTCACTCTTCTACTAACCTGTGTTACTGTCTGAATTACGGTGTCCTTGATGACTGTAAGGGTCACGAACTGCCCTCGGCCGGTTAAAGCACCCACTGTGCCAGCGTTACAATGATACTGAGCAGTACTTAAAGGATGAGGCGGATGCGACGTTTGCACCAGCATCCTGCTGACCACTGCAGTACTGTGCTGCGTGTGGAGAGTTAGACCACTGTTGTGCTCAGGTGCGCACTGCCACGGCTCGGCCGGTATTGATCTGGACATCTAGCCATGTGACACAATTTTTACTCTGGCCGAGGTGGGCCATGTCAACTCTCTTATCGCATTTGTAGGGTGTGCTGCGGCTCTCGTGACAAGTTCCAATGCTTGTTTCGCATCCTGATCGCCGTACTGCAGAAAGGGTGACACTGGTAACGGCGTTCGTGGTGTGGATTGTGTTGTTTTCTGCAACAGATTTTGGTATCTGGTTTGTCGCGATAGTAGCATAAATAGCACTGAAAAATCCGTCCACATATGGTTGATGTTTCTGCTGTGTTTAGACACACTTCATACTACGTTTGCAAAACACTGGATACACTGAACTTGCGGTATACCCTGTTTTGTGCACCATAAATTACTGCACACACTTTGTTGGTTGTAATTTCTCAGGTGATAGTTTTGAGTCACTGGTCTTCCCATTTCTATTGGGCCTTAAATCTGCACTGTTTGTACCGTTGAATTTTTAAGCCCCAAGCAATCTTGCACTTCCACAGTTGTGTCTAACTGTGGCAGTTGTTGGTCTGTTTTCACAGTTGTTCGCGACGTGGCTGGTCGGTTGGGTCTAATGGCTGATCTGGCAGTGTGTTGTGCCAAGTTCATACTTCGCTATTGCATCTTGCAGTAGCGAATGCAAGCACTGCAAACAGAGCAGTGTCGAGACACCACGCTGAGTCTGACCCAACATGTTGGTAAACACTAGTCCACATGGTGCATGGCATGGATTCGCAGTACCGCAGCCTGATGCGGCAGATGAGGAGCTGTCATTCTTGCACATTTTGAGTGGAATGAGTCCGCCCGATCGATACTGCAACTGTCCTGGGCGATGTGGGTGGCGGGTGTAGTGACGTCACGTGCTCTCCTTTGTTCCTCTTCAGCGCATGCACTCTGATTTTGCAGCAATGGAGGTCAATTTCCGTACTTTGCATGCTTTTTCTCGTAACCACGTGACACGCTTCCCTGTGTGTCCTGGGTGTCTGGAAGGCATCATGACACTACTGTTGAGTTCCTTCCTTCACTGTTGCTCCCATTGTGGGTATCCAAGGATTAGAACAAGGATGTACAAGGACAAACTTAGGAAAATGAACGCATTTGGCGCCGGATTTCCTGGACGTGTGGCGAAACCGACACCATTTCATTAGTCAGACTTCAGCACTCCAGAAAACCGGCAGGGCAGACAGTAAGCTCCACTAACCCCCCTCGGCAATTCAATATAGGCTGCAATTTTCCTTCATATTCATAGTTAACGTAATTTAAGAACTTTTTAGTACTTTTATTTAGCAGAGGGGAGGTCTCCCTGTATCCTGACTAACATACCACGACTTCACACGCGGGACATATTTCATGTAATTATAATCTAACGCCTATGTCTTATTTTCTAACAGTAGCGACTCCCAGCAGGTCGAGAGTGCCGGGTACACTTAACTAAGGTACGCATTAACAAGTGCAGTAATATTCAGTTTTATCTTTATGGTAATAAATCAGTCATACTATAATTATGAGTGTTTTATTGCATTTACCTCTCCTGAGTTCATCGGGTACTGCACCTTCAAATTTACAAGTGTATTTCAGTGTGTTTTGCATTTACGGGGCCTGCCTGCTTAAGCAGGGTAATTTCAGTGGCGATATAGGCATCCAGAGTGGCTGACAGCTTCGCCCTCAGGCAATATTTTACCTTTATTTAATGTAGAGGACAAATTCACTCAGCTCTCCTTCATATTGGCTGCGTATCCAGAGCCGCTGTCAGCCATACGACCACCATCAACAATCGTTCTCTATACTGTACATGGCGCCAGGCACATCATCAGTTCCTGTTCCCCACCTGCTCTGAAGCGGGACTGGAACACACCGCCAGCAACTCTGGAGGTGCAGCGCTTCAGACTATTAGGATGTTTGCCAAATTCGTATTAACGAACCTAGTATTGGTAAAACTGTCCATTGTTTGACAATAGGGCTAGCTCTCATAGTTACTCCCACAATCTTTAACTTCGGACAGGTGAAATAGGTAACATTACATTTCGTCGCTCATTTTATTTGTAAAAATCTCCTCGCTAATGCAACTAACTTCTGTCCCCCATATCGAGTAGTGTAGGAACAACTACATTGCACACTCATGACATAAGGACATTTTTGCATTCAGTAAGTTAATTTCATCTTCAAGCAACAGAAACTCTCTCTCTGGTTCATCCATCATATCCAATTAATAGATGAGGAGAACAATCACCAAGGTGGCTGTCACTAACTTGTTCCAGATTGTTTTCTGAAATATTAACCTTACCTATACTGTACATAAAATTGGTATCCACGGAATTTAACTGGGTCAATGCTGGGAAATGCTCATTACCAACCCTGTCTAGTTAAACTTATCTTGATTTATAGATGCGCGGTTTGGTGGTTGAGTCATGCCTACACCACTCCACACAGGTGGTGGTGGTAATGCAGGGGCCAAAGAGTTTAACCCCTTGTTTCGCTGGAAATATCCAGGTCTCTGAAATGCAGCATTGGCACTTCGTAATTATTACATACAGATGTAGGTGCTTGGTTAGCAGAATCTTGAAAATATGGGCAAGGGGGTAAATTACCCTTGTTGCAGTTATTATTAGACATCATACTAGGATGCTGCAGATGGCTGGCAGTGGATTTACTTGGGTACCAGACCAGTTTACATAGGGTGGAGGTATGTTACTGCCTCCGATCGGAGAATCCGGTGACTTCCCCTTACCGTTGCTCTCATTGGTACGCAGTAGATACACATTTCCATCCGGATTTAAATATACATTTGGCTGTGAGGGATCCACAGCGGTTTTGCTTTCACTTTGTTCATTATGATAACACCTCCGGTATCCAGGCGAATACCTTTCCCCATGCCTCCTGCCTGCAAAACCCATCGTCCTAGTATTGGTCTCGCAACTTTGTCCACATGACAGCAAATTTTCTCCTTCTATTATTCCTGGTGAATTTACTTGGGGATTATGCTGAAAGTGACTAGGTTGGTGTTGTCATGGTCCAGACCCAGGATATAGTGCTGGTGGATGCGGTTGTACGGATTTATCAACCTCGTGCGTAGCATTAGCCCTCTGCCTTTCATTTTGATATGTTTTTATGAGTGTTGTGCAAAATTTATTAATGTTGGTGAAAGCATTGTCAGCCCACCTGTCTTGATATTTGAGGGGAAGCTAAGCTATTACTACTTCAGCGAACTCCTCGTCATCCGTTGGAGCATCTAGGTGCCTTGTGCGCTCGAACATTTCGGTATAGTGTTGTTCAAGAGACTTGATTCTTTTGGGTTCGAATTTTTCCAGGTGCAGATGCGCTCATAAGTTTCCTTGTATTTTTGCGTTCCAGTATTCTTGTAAGGAACTGAGTGAAAGTCCGAACATTGTCCTTCTCAGTCTCCCACCAGTAAAATACAGTTGACTTTTAACTTAGTCCTAGGTAAAGTAACATTTCTTGCTCACTAAGTTTTAAAAACTTAGCGTACTCATCTAGTTTCCACAAATAAATGAAAGGATTCTCACTACTACGGCCTGAAAAGGTAGGCAATCCCTCACTTCATTTCTTAACTGCATGATGTAGCATCACAGCTGTCTGATTAAATGGTGTTACACTGTTTAAAACCGCATTTCGGCTTTCTGGAATTTCAGCATTTACAGTTCCCTGCACCACAACAGAAACGTTTGTACTACTATTACTTGAGCTGGATGTACAAGGATTGGTAGTTGCTAGCTTATGCAAACGTGCATCGAGTGCTACAATTTTTGTCTGGAGTTCATTACTTTTAGTATCTAAATTCTTTCGTGAAATGCGATAATCAGATGTAATATTGTTTAATTTATAGAGTCTATGTGTCGCTCGAAGTTACCAACTGATGATCTATGTTGTCTAGCAATTGTGTATCATCACTACTAGACGATTCAATGTTCCACGATTCTACAGCAGAAATCCTGTTTTCGAGACTGAACATTTGTTATTCTAAAACAACCTGTGCTTGCTCTATGTTTATTGGTACACTAATCTCCATGGATTGCAGACGTGTCTGGTCATCGTTTACACTGATTCGCACGAGCTGAAGACTTTCTTTAGTGACTTTTTCAATTGCGAGAAACGTTCCTCTACATGATTGTCTAATCTTGAAATGCTACCTTGCTCTAATTCAAGATTTGCAGTGTGTGCATTTTGACTGGACTCGGACCCCCGTTGACGTTTCACCTATCTGCTCATTCAATAACATCATATTTTGATCTACACAGGATACGAACTGTTCCAAATTAGTTAATTTGTTGTTGTGTTCGCCCAATTTAGTATTTAACTCAGCCCTTTGAGCATTTTATTCAACCCTTTGAACATTTATGGCTTCAAATACAGTAACAAGATTAATATTGCCATTAAAATTATCACTTCTCCTGTCGACATTTTCGGTAACTTTCTCCATAATGTTGCCATCTATTAAGGCCTTTACAACCTCCTTGCTATCGCTATGGTTTTCTCCTCTGATGCTGGATGATGCGCTTACGACAGGCGTTCCTTTCACGTTTATCATATCTGAATTTGTTACAGACATTACATTCGCTGTACTATTTCTCAACATGTGTAAAGAGCTTCGTAAAAAACATGGATCTTGTGCCATTAATATATGAAAAATAAAATTAAGTTTCTGAAGAGGAAAGGAAAAAAAAAAGTAGCTTTTTATAGAGGAATAGCTATGATAAACTTTCTTATCTGTGCAGTGCATGAAGTTTTACAGTCAGACAATCCTTCCTCCATGGCAACAGAGCTTTAATTAACAACGCACAACACATTGTCATTTCATGCATTGTAATAAGAAAAAAATTCTTTTTTTCTTTCTCACATGTACTTTCTTTTGTACTTATGGCTGATAAAACATGAAAGACAACTTTATTATCGCGAGGCCCCACGTTATTGCACGCCAGTCTTTGAGAAGACTGCTCATCTTACTGATAATAATAATAATAATAACAGGTTAGCCTAAAACATAATAATCGAATTATAGTACTGTAGTAACTGATAACAACTAGGTGTATATTGTGTATGAGTTCAGACAGGATAAGTTCTTTTACAATTTTTTTGTCCTTGGGCGCCAGTCTTTAGAAATGGCTACTTGAATATAGTAATTTAAACCATTCTTTGAGATAAAGAAAACAAAACAATATCTTTGAAGCATTTGCTGGGAATATGCGAGGGAAACGATAAATTAATTCAACACTTAACACAGCAGTTTATATGCACTTCAAGTAAATTATAATAAAAATTAAATTATTTCATTAATATTAGTATTCTGCCGCCAGTGAAATAAATTTAGGTTCTACCTAACAGATCACCACAGTTAACACAGTATGACCAGACCACATAAAGATAATGCTTCACTAAGGTCCAAAATAATGATGTATTTTACTTATGCTTCGGATTTTGCTCGTTGACAGAGCAAGCTAGAGACTCAAATTTTCTACAGGCCACTGGGATATATTGTTATATTTCACAAGACTAGGTCGCGATTTGGTCAGTTCCATTACTGGTACAGCTTTTAATTCAGAAATTGCCGAAGGAAAGAAAGTGACTTTTCAGCTACTTACACTGGGCGGCAGGACACACCTTGGGTAATGAACCTTACTTGACAATGTTTCAGCAAACGGAGAGGGCTGCAGGTCTGCCATTAACATCTGTAAGGGATATCGGTATCTCACCGACTCGTCTCCCCTCAGAATAATACGACTCCAGTCATGGGCGCTGTGCCTTTGCTACGTCCATTTGACATCAGCTCGTCGCCAGTCTTCACAGATAACCAGGCGTCCTCTCGGAGCTATCGCACCAGCGTACCATCCATCTCCATGATGTAGAACAGATCCCTCTTTTGAACACCTCTCCTTAGTTCCTTAGTAACATTCGCTCGCAACAAATAGTTTTCAAGTTTAATTGTAGATTTTAACTTGGCAGCAATTGGCGTAGATAAAAACAATAAACCTCTTAGCAAGCTGGCTAAGCTTATATAGTTCGTCTAGCCAGTAATGTTGGTAAATTATGACAATAGAGAAAATTATAGATGTGTTCATAAATGTGACCATCAACCATCAAATTTCAGTTTGTTGATGAAAATATTATTAAAGGCATTGTAAATCACTGAATCAATGATTGTTTAAATATAAATAATTAATTCATATTATTATCATAAATCTGTTTCCCTCATTATCTTTTCCGAACCTTGAAGAAGTACGATAATGCAGAGAACTAAGGTAAATAAAATATTTACTTTTCCTTTCAAACATAAACTGGCATTAAAGTAAATAAATCAAGAAGAGTGTTTTGGAGCTACTGTAAAGGCAAATTCTTACAGGTGTAAAGTCGGCTCGACAATCATTGTTTAAAATAGGTAGTCCAATTTTTCAGTGTAATTACATTGTATTGTGGCATTGTGTTCCCAAGGAAGGACTTCCTTTGAAGTAGCTGTACTGGAATTTAAAAAAAAACATATTTTAAAGACGATATTTTGCATTTGTTCTTGGATACAATCTCGACAAGCAAAATTTAAGACGTGACATTTTTCTTTTGAGATCTATATTGCATTACAGTAGTATGTACCTACTGATTGATTTAATAGATTTGTTTACCTTATATATGTCTTTTTTTTTGGTTATCTAGCAGTGGAACATTCTGGGGAATAATATACAAATAAGTTGTAGGCCAAGTAACTTGGGCATATTAATTTTTTCAGTATGTCATTTTAAGCATTTCTTTACTTTATTTTCGTATATTTAGGTACCCATCCCCCCAATATGATTCGGATGTTTCAAAATTGCTTGAGACAAATCACACTTAATTTGAATTGTATGTAGGCATCACATTATTCGTTGTATAGGCATATCATGAAATACTTCAGTGGGTAAGGCTGTGGAGATTAGATTAATTGTGGGGTAAAATACATAAAATTTATGTTTCTTGGGTTGCTTAACAATTTTTATGTAAGATAATCTCACAAAACCGAACCTAAATTCACAGTATTTGAATCACAGATGTTGCGTGTGTTGATGTGCCAAGGATTTATAGTAATACATTGTGGTAGGCAAACCAAATATGGTAGAAGGACAATATGGGTAACAGGGGGTGGCTATGTCATATACTGTGCAGTGTTTACGAGTGACGTTAGTTTATAGAGTGGAGTTAGATGGTTGTTTTCTGGCAAAAAAGGTATCGTGATAAATAGTAAACACAAACATTGTATTAACCTATCTTTCACGTGTATTTTGAGGAGTATTCCTGCTCTAATTACCGGCGCACCTCATGGCAGGCATATCGTGAACATATAGTACATCATATGAGCTCCCCCACTATCTTGGGTGGTGATGTCCAAACTATGTATGATCACTTTCAGAACTTGGTCACATCATCCATCCGGGCCTCTACTCCATGTAAGTCTTCTCGGTCTGGACATCGTAAACCATATTGAGCATGGTGGGCTTCTTCTTGTATATCACTTAATGCGGACAGATGTCTGGCCTTCCACACATACAAACAGAATAGTACAAAGACAAATTTTTTACTCTATATGGAGGTACAAGCTCGTTTTAAGTTGACTGTCAAAACTGCGAAGAAGGATCATGGGCGCTCTTATTGTCAACAACTTTCCTCTGCTACCCCTTCCTGGGAAGTCTGGAAGGTCATCCATTCTCTATGACAATGCTCATCCTCTCCTTGATCCGGAAGTTTGGGATACTCCACTCTGACTGCTATCCGTAAATGTTTTTCTCCTGATTATGTCCCAACCTATTATGAATCGCCTTGTTCTCATGCTGCATCTGCACCTAACCCCAAGAGACGGACTGCTAAGGAGCTGCTACTCAATGGCAGGAACACATCGTTTTGCCCATTCTCAAGATTGATAAAGATGAAAGATTACCTACATCCTACAGACTTATCACGTTGTCTTCATGTGTAAACAAATTCTTTGAAAATATTTTGAAGAAGAGGATGGAATGGTGGCTGGAGACTAATCACCTATTGTGCAGGGAACAATTTGACTATCGTAATGGATGGACCTCTCTGGATGCTGTTACAGTATTGATAAAATGGGCTAAGGGCGCGTTTGCTAGGAAAGATGGTTTTTATGTGCATGCTTTCCTGATATTCACTCTGCATTTGATGCGGTAAATATTCCTGTACTTTTGCACAAATTAGCTCAAATTGGGCTGCCACAGTGTCTTGTTCGCATCTTCAAGACTCTCCTTCGAATTAGGATCACTTATCTTAAAACAGAAACGTATATTACACCTGGAAGGCTGGTGTTTCAAGGCACTCCACAAGGTAGTGTTCTTAGTCCTCTTTTGTACCTTATATACACTCAAGAGCTTATCTTCCATCTTGGCCCATTTGTTCAACCTATTAGTTATGCTGATGACGTTGTATTGTTTCATTTGTCCTCCACTGTTGGTAAAGTGGTATCAGTTATGAATGATGCCCTCCAACATCTCAGCATCTGGCGTTGTACTCATTGTCTGACACCATCAGTTCACAAAACTAAGTCTATGCATATTGACCGGTCACAGATCCGTCTGCTTCTTTGCAATACACCTTTAGAGGTGGTAACAAATACTACTTATTTGGGTATCGTTCTTGGCTCTACTTTTTCTTGGGTGGATCAGGTAACTCATGTTACTTTGAAGATACAGCAAACGTTTCAGTTGTTGAAAATGCTTGGATACTCTGCCTGGGGTGGTGATCCTCACACATTGTTACTGTTTTATCGAACATTTATTCGGGCCAAGATGGATTATGGTAATGTTTTTAAGATTTCACTATGTGATACTACCTCACATCCTTACAGCATTTACAAAATGCCTATCTACGTTTATGTTCAGGGGCACTGTGGTCCATTCCCATTGAGGCACTTCTTGTTGAGGGGAATATACCACCATATGGCCTACATAGAAGGATGTTGGCTAACAAATTCTGGATCAAGGCAAATTGTTTTCATGAATCTCCTCTCTGTATCATTATTGATGTTCTTGGTTTTTTTTTAAATATTGCCCACTTTTCCTTTGTGTGAAGCGCATTACCACCTATATGGTGGACTTTCCTGTCCTTTTTTATACATGTAAGGTTGACCACTTATTTATAGAATGCAAGTGCTGCATGAGTGGTGGAGAAGTTCATGCACTATACTGGCAGTGCCTGAGCCAATATTCCAATTTTCTCCACATCTATACTGATGGATCGAAATCCCTACATGCAGTTGGTTGTGCCTACTATATTCCTGCATACAAATCGTCTGGTCTATTTAAGTTATCGTCTTCCGATTCTATATTTTATGCTGAAGCATATGCTATCTTAAAAGCACTGGAGTATTGCCGGACTATATCAGCCCAAAATTTCTGCATATTTACAGATTCTAAAAGTGTTGTCACTGCTCTTGCCTCTCTCCACTGTCATTGTCAACCAGATGCTATTGTCTTACAGATTAAGCATATTCTCTATACTATTGAGATCATGGGTCTATGGTTGTGGTTGTTTGCCTTTCGAGTTATGTGGGTATGCCCACCGACGACCTGGCTGATAAACTGGCAAAACTGGCTTCTGACACAGGGACGCCGATAACTGCTCCAACTTTGGATATGTTCACTACAAGTACCAAACGTCACCTTCGCGGTATTTGGGATACCTAATAGCAAGAATGTGAGGTTGCGCCGTCCTACAATAATATCCAACCACACTTACAAACACAAACATGGTTTAGTGGCAAAGTGAGGAAAAAAACTTTATTTCATTACGATTATCTGGTTGAGGCTAAATCATGGAAATTGTAATGTTCATCGTCACAATTTAAATCTGGCCGAATCACCTAATTGTCATTGCGGGGATGATGCACAGACCATTCTATTTCATTGTCGCCAAAGGCAAGCCCGTGATGAGCTATGTGACTGTTTACATCACTGTGGAATCTCTCCGCCATTTGACAGAGAGAGTGTTTTATACCCTCATCAGATTAAGGTATATGAGGCTCTATTTGCATTTTTAATGCGGAACAAATTTCGTCTATGAATGCTCAAACAACTATATTTTCATCATCTGAAGCTACTGTTTGCACAAAAAACAAAAAATGAATCCACGCTATTGATCTGGCTGTAGCGATACTAGCCTGAAGCTGTATTTGAAGCATTATAATATGGCATAATCTTTTGACTCTGCTTCAATTTGTCGTTTTCCAAAGGTAGTCAAAATTAAGAAAACTTAGATAAAGGCAATTTTTTCCTATAACTGAAAAATAGAAAAACATCACGTGATTTTCTTTCAACTCTTTCACCCTTCTTAAAGATTTTTAAGATTCAAATTTTGAGGGTCATCTAATTGGAAATAAGCTTATTGTAATATTGGTGATGAATCATGGATATTTAGATCAAAAACATTAATTTTTTAAAAGCCTATTTGCTAAAAAAAAAGTGGGATTAAGATTATATATTAACTGAATAAAATATTGCCCGGAACAGTTTTATTAATACATTTCTTTGTCATTTTAATCATGGCTCGAAAATAAAATGGGTTAGTTAAAGGTCTGACAGTTACAGGACACAGGTTAAAAACGTGTCAAATGCTAAGAACCCAGGGGAAAAACAAAAATTATACTGCAAACAATATGAGAAATGATATAACAAGTTACTCGGAATAGCAAAGCAGAAATACAATGGGAAAAAAATAGCCTCCTCAAATAAAACAAAAGCAAGGTGGAACATTATTAATAATGAATTGAAACCTAGGCAAGTACATGTTAACCTTTACTTGAAAGTTGATGGTATTAAAATCGAAAACAGCAAGGAAATACCTAATAGTTTTAATGACTATTTCACAAACATCCCACTAAAATTGCAAAACGAACACAAAGCTATAAATATTAGTCCCGTACACATACCCCAAAGACCTAACACTTAGAATGCTAACTCCTGTTTTCCACACCTATCTATGAAGAAGAAATCATAAATGTAACTAAAAATTTCAAAAGTAAACGTTCCTGTGGAATATATTAGGTACATATGACTCTGCGAAAAAAAAAAAAGTGTTCTTTTTTAATAAAATTGCCATCGACTTAAATTTTCAATAAAAATGTTGCCCTAGGGAATTTTTTCTGATTGACTCAAATATGCAAAAGTAGTACCAATATATAAAAATTTTAGAGAAATTGATGGCAAATAAACTGACACAATTCTTAAAAAAAAACGGGGTTATTTGATTGCATCAGTATGGCAGATCCACGGAACAAGCTATTTACAGTTTTACTGAAAAAATATTTACTTCTTTGGATAAAAGACAATTCTCAACAGGTATATTTGCAGATCTTTCAAAAGCTTTTGATTGTGTCGACCACAATATTTTTCTTGAAAAAACTTTCAACAGTGTAGAGTATGAGGGGTAACCAATATGTTTCAATTATGTCTTGAAGACAGAAAACAGATCACCTCCATAAGATATAACAAAAATCACATTACAGATAGTATGTCCAATACCAGAACTACTCGAGTAGAAGTGCCACAGGGATCATTCCTGAGACCAATTTTATTCTTAATATTTATTTATGATTTTCCCCAGAACACATAACCAACGGCTCAGCTATAATGTTTGCGGATGACACAAACATTTTGTTAACTAGTTCAAATATGGCTGTTCTTGAAGAAAATATAAAACAAACAGTGACTGAGATGTCCAGTTGTTCCAGTATAATAAACTAATACCTATTAAATGTAAACATAAATGTGCTCATGAGTTTCATGCAAAGAAATAAACATACAATGCAGGTTGAAAGATGCGCAACAATAGAAGACGACCTACTCATTGTAGACAGTAATTTAACATGAAATGAGAATTATGATAGTGTCTGTAAAAAATTGAGTTAAATGTGTTTTGCGGTACATACCTTAAAAAAGATTTGTAATAATAATACAATACTTGCACACTATTTCTCAAATATTCAGTCCATAATAAATTATGGAGTCCTATTTTGAGGTATATCGACAAAATGGAAAAAGGCTTTTAGATAACAAAAGAAAATAGTGAGATTAATAAGTAATAAGGAAAAGGTTGCCATTGTAGGCCACTATTTATAAATAACAAAATTCTCATTAATCCGTGCATGTGCATGTACTGTATTATACTTATTTACATGGAAAACATTTAAAAAGTTGAAAATAGTGATTTACACTATTACTACACAAGACAAGCTAATCATCTCCACCTATTCTCCTACAGAACCTCAAAAATTTACATCAAATCCATACTATGCTGGGGCGAAACTAATAAATAATCTACCCAGTCATTTGAAGAAAATTAATAGTTTACAGAAATTAAAAAGATTTACTCAATTATACTTTTTAAATAAGACCTTCTATTCCGTAGAATACTTGCATAAAGATAAATTTCTATAATGTAGAACTTGACCGATATAAGAAGATTTCATGTAATACCGTGTTTCAATCTAATGTAGACTTTACAGATTTATACTTTAATATCTATCTGTACATGAATTGTAACAACTTGTACTGCAACCACAAGTAGTCTTAACATATTTGTAGAGCTGCTAGAATTAACAAGTGTGTAAATTATATAATTATCTGTTATATATTTTTATGTTAATGTAATTGTGAGCAAATATTCTTGTTGCATAACAATAAATTTAAAAAAAATTGACTAGTCTATTCCAAAGTTTATTGGATGTATATAGGATGCCAAAAAAATGTGTGCTTCGTGAAACAGCGAATACTCTAGCCGCTACAAAACCATGGCCTCCATCATCTTAAGACGGGAGGAGTTAGAGGTTTGGTGGTTTGTAACAACCAAGGTATTAAGAGCCAATGATGGTGAAATATCACAGCTATGGAGCAGCATTGAAATGCAAGGGTGGTGAAAACCTAGAAAAAATATGCCAGCCAGCAGCATCAATCAGCACAATTACTATATGAGAAAATCTGTGGTTAACCTCACTGGGAAACCAACATGGATCGCATTGGTGGAAGGCAAGCGTCCTACCACTATGCCAACCACAGCCCTCCCTCTCTCCCTTTGGGAAGGGAGGAGAGGAAACTAATTTCCTCAATGATAATGAGGTTCTGAGATATTGAAAGTGAAGAGCTTTTAATGTATTCAGAGGAGAATTTCACACAAAAAATAATAATTGCACAAGTTGGTAGGTAACAACAAAGAAATTTTGTCACAAGTGTGTGTGTGGACCACTTTGGCGGTGGCTAGTACATGTGCGCTTGTTATAGATATCAATGTGGTGCATGCATCTTTCACCCATTGTAGTTTAACAACGCATCCTAAACTAATTAAACTACACAAAGTAACCTGAAATGCTGGCAAATAGGTTTTCATTATAGAAATGATATCCTATTGTAGTTTTCTCTCCCAATGTGAAATTTTTTTAACATGTTGGGCTGAATTAAAATTGTGGCTACTGACTGACTAAAGCCTAGACTACAATCACCGAAGGGTTCCCGTAATAAAATAACAGTGTTGTTACCATGGACGTATGAAAATGAACTATCTACAACCGCAGTAAGAAAACTGTTGTGGGAATAGTAAGAACAAGAAAAAGACAGACTGTACATGTATCGCTGATATTTTTAAACAGTGTTTTGGCTAATATTGTTGTACACATACATACACTCACAATTAGGCCACTGCCCGGTGGCGATCTCTCTCACCTCTCCTTCACCCAACCAACTCCTATTTCACTCCCTCTGAAGCTTCTCAGTGTTGTTTCCTCTTCCTCTAAACACCCCCTTACTTACCTTGCAGTGTAGCCCACCCATCCTCCCTTTTTATTCACCATCCTGTACAATGTGTCTATCCGTTCAATTTTCCTCCTGTCCTTCAATTAGCCCCACCCTGCTTATTTCATCATCACTGATGGCTTATAGTTCCCTTCTTCCTCATCATCCTGCCTCTGCCTTCTCCACCTATCCTTCACCCATCTTGCTGCCCTTTTCTGCACCTTTTCAAATTCTCGCACCTCCACCTCCACATACGGGTCCCATACCTTCTTCCTTGTAAACCTCACCACCTTAGTTTTTCTTACATTTATATTAATTTTATTTTTCCTGGTCCACAACCATATCTTGTCAATGTCAGCCTGCAAATATTCGCCCCCCCCCCCCCATCGCACTTCACCATACCCAACACAATCATGTGCAAACAATCATAATTTTCCCCCAATCCCCAAACGCATTACATTTCCTATTATATTAAATAACCACTAACCTGATATTAATTTTCATTTATCTATTTGTGATGAAATTTTTTTTCCGGGAATTGACTATTTAAATATTTCAAAATCTTAACTGTACCACAAAATTCATTTAATAACCTTGTTCTTGTTATAAGCTTGCACTGCACTGACACTCGTGGTTGGAAATATTGTTTCGTGATTGGCAGGCGTAGAACTTGGCGTAAAAGAATTGAAAATATTCTATCCTTATAACGCAGCTACTATGAACAGGCCTCCATCTGGTGCCACATACACGTGTGGGTTAAATTTTTTACTGTCAATTCTTATTGTGATTCTTAAGCTTTTGGTACTAAATTGCAATTTTGGAGAAAGATGTAACACAATTTTTGTAGATAGCCTATAGGGGATTAAATTATCCTTAACTCTCTCTCCTGTCCCTCCCCAATTTTTTTCTTCTGAAAAATTTATAAAATACTTGATTGTCCAGTCCAGGCACTTCAGTAAAAAATTTAATTTCTGTGTTTTAGTTATATACTAAGAGTAATTTAACCCTATTCACATTGTAGATGCAAGAAACAAAACTGTACCCTACAATAAGGGATAAATAAGTATAAAACTGTATCATAGCAGAGAACTAATATAATGTAAATAGAGGAAATAACTAAAACAGGATTTGAATTTATTTACCCTAAAACCATTCATTATATTGACATTAAATATCTATAAAGGATATGAAATTATAATGGTAACAAACCTCTCGAGTCATTGTCAGTGTTAAGAATTTAAATATAAATTCCAGCTAATAATTATTTATTCGTGGCTCAGGAACATGTGAACTTTGCCTTCCAGAAATTCAGCTAGGCTGCTGGTCGCAATTTTGTTGCACTCATTATTGATACGTAACTTGCAATACATTACACGACAGCGGTAGCATTATTGTCGCACATAACGTATTACTGGTCCGCACACACCTTCACAGTGGGTATTTTTATGAGGAAATTATTTGATTGCGTAACTAACACAAGCCAATAATAAACTCGTAAAACTTTACTCGTGAATTGTAATATAGATTTATTTATTCGTCAGCTTGTTTGTTCAACACGAAATTCTTCGAATGAAACCTTTCTCTCAACATCATTCTATTGTAAACGCAATGTTTTATGTTACAGTCAAGATGGCGGCAACATTATATAATTCTTTCCAATATCTGGCGAGTTCAACTACGTCATTACATGCCATCTCCTGTCTTCTAACTCCATGGTGGGTAAGTAGCCGAAAAAAACGTGAGAAACCGATGTCAGCGCTCCTAGCGGTTTGTGTTGTTCGTACGATAATAAGTTGTGCGTTGAATGGGAAGTTTTGAGTATTTTGGATGCGTTTTAATTCTAATTTTTTTCGCTTGAGTGGTTATTTATTATGGCAGGAAGACTCTTGCAGTTTTTGGCTGCAATAATTACAACGTTTTTGCGAACTACAGCAAGTCCTTTTTAAAATTTTCAAAGGATGCAATTGGTAAGTACACGAGTTGTAGTGGATAACATTTTCCATTCGTTTTTTTTTATTGCAAATTCCATTCACACAAACCGCAATTTACTTAAATACTGTTTTGTTGTGTCCTATGTGCAAGCAATGGTTGCAAAATTTAAGAGCAGACCTGGATGTAATGAAGAAAAAAGGGAGTGGCGGTTTATTATACCTACACGAGAATAGTGTGTTTCAACATTTTCAGAAAAGAGGTTTTTCGCAACCCAAATTTGTTTCCACATGACCAAGAACGAAGTCACTTGAGTGTCGTAGTTGCTATTTATAATCTTGTACACTGAAGGGCCTTGCGAAGTTTGATTGCCCTTAACCTGAAAGGGGCAGGTTTGTTTTTATGGGAGCGACACCTTCGAAAAATAAAAGTAAACAATGTTTACAGATTCCACAATCGTCTATTAAACTAGCTGAAGTCTCTTGTTAAAGTGTGTGTTTAGTTCAGCAAGTTGAACTAGGGATAAAATTGATTAATTGCGTCAAAAAAGTGTTTTTTAATATTTGTGTCTGTGATTGCTCGTACAATGTTTACATATTGGCCAAACATTATGCACCGAGCCAGAGTCCCAGTGTCAGCAGGGTAATAAGTACCCAAAACAATGAATCAAGGCGCGCCTGCAATTTATTTTAGGTGGTAATGCGAAACATAACGCATCAGCGAAACTGGAAGTTTCCCCATAAATGATTTTCATGTATAGCCTATTTGCACTGAGAAATAATGTATGTGTTTTGCAATTTAACATATTTCTGTACTATTTGTAATATTATTGTAATATTGACTCATGATAGTGGGGAGGGGTAAAAGTTTATAATGAAAATTTACATATTTTGTATTTTTATTACCTTACAATTTCCCTGATCTTCATAGCCCTCCCCACTGTCGTATTTGTAGCTTGTATTGGTAATATTGTCTATTTAGTTAATGTATGGTTCAGTTTTTTTTTTGCAATTTAATGTATTTTCATAAATAAATATTACATTATTTACATATTTTTCACTTCTTTTACCCCACAATTCCCCTTATCTTCATAGCCATCCCCACTATTGTTTTTGGGGTTTCTATTTATCAAATGTTGATGCTCCTAGTAAATTCGTGTTCTGTGTAATTAGTTGAGTGGAATTATAACCATTTTCTAAGGTTTTTTTTTGTAAAAGCCCCCATTTTTAAAAATTGCCCAGTTTTCAGCATATTTACTTTGTTAATGTACATATCCGTATTGTTTATGTACTTTTTCAGTGTATTTTCATACTTTGGAATGTTATTGTTTACATTTGGGAAACTATGCATTTGAATATTAATTTGTATGTTATTTGGGTTGGGTTGTAGTGCTTTGCACTGCAGAAACTTTATGTTAAGTTATTTAGAGTCTGATTTATTTACTTTTAATTTTGTCTGCAAAATACACCAAACGTAATATTATGTTTATGTTGACACTGGAACTAAAAAAAATACTTTATTTTGTTGAGAATAGATACAGAGTGGTGTGTTTACCAACACTAACTTGTTATTGTTTTGACTTTGAAAGACATATTTAAAGGTTAATTTTGTCCACTCGTGTGCATAACTGGTTTGAATGAACATATTTATCCTTATTTTCTATGTATTCACATAATGTAAGACTTAATGCTTACTTGTGGTGACATTTTATTTCATGAGCCCGGGCAGTATTATGTCTGTAATTTTAATGATTGAAATTTAGGAACGTGCTCTGCACCTTTTTTAGTATGAAGGGAGACAAATTTAAACTTTATTATCAGCCAATCTCGGTTGATGTGATAACAATGAGGTTTGGGATGTCCACATTCATGTTTGGTGTGGGTGTATAAGCCCTGAATTTGTCCGTCTGCCAGTAGCCATGAAACTGCCAGGACGTCGTATTTTGACACCCCAGAGTTTCATCGAGGATGGGCCGTGGCATCGCACCGGGTTCCTTGTCAATTGTGTGTCTAGATACTGAGATTGTGTTAGGTGACCTGGATTTCCTGCTTCTGCAGCTCCAGGTGAGGTAATTCAAGAATTTTGATGTGTGATATATGTGGGAACCATAGCTGACGGCATCATCTGTGAAAGGGAGACACTGAGGTTTGATGACGTGCTGCAGTATGACTGCAGTAAGGTAGATGGGTTCATATATTTGCATCCGCAATGTTGCTGATATTAATGAGTGAGTTTTGAAATAAATCTTACCAAGCTGAATCTGAGATGGGTTCTGGAAGTGACACATTTTCACCTTTTAATTGGAAGTTGTATTTTGGATACCATATTTACACGATTGCATAAAAACTTTATTTTGAGTGCTAATATCAGTTTGCCCCACACACTAATGAACTAATCGGAGAGTAAATTGTTTGAAGAGAAGAAGCTTGATCTCATTAAATTACAGAATTTTCATTTAATTGATTGCTTTTGGATGAGATAGTTTTCTTTTTCAATTTGAGAGATGAATTGCTTGATAATGAAATATTTTTGGCAGTTATTACTGCAAGCCCAACATCAAAATTCTCACACTGAAAGAGATTTAAGAGTTATCCCTACTCAGATCAGTTCTACTGTAGTAGAGCTTTCTTATTTTGCCTGCCAAATGATCTTTTGAAGGTTTAAGAACCAATGTATGTTGTAGTGTAATTTTCTCTGAAAGTGATTTCTATATTTGATGCGTCCTTGTGTTTCTCACTTGTAAGGGTTTTGTTTGCTGCATTTCATGAATTATCTTGTTGCTACGAGTTGATTGAATATGTCTGATTTCATGTGTTGCCTATTTTTTTTTGTAATGAAAGTACTATATTGTCTCTCTTCTGATAATGTCTTGTGCTAAAGTTCTATGAAGTGATATATGTATAATTTTTTTTTTAAGTGTTTGAACTTCTTGTCGATCCTCTGAAAAATGCTATGACCGTGTTTAAAATGTGTTCATTTGAGTAAAAAGGGGTTTTCCACATATTTTGCTCTGATTTAGCTTCTTGTAGTATGTTGGCCTAATTGTATTACATGTGTTGCATGAAAATATCGTATTGGAATACTTACTCAGAATATCTCCAGAAAGATTTGGCTGGATTGGATTCACAGGCATAATCAATTTCTATAATATCATTGCAGCAAAGAAATGCAAGATGAAATGGTGTGATTTTAAGACTCTGATGACTGCTTTGTTTAATTGATCTTGCTAAGATGGCAATTATTTTATCTACTGAGTTCAGGAAATTATGAGACTTTGCACCGTCTTACTCCTAAGGCAATTCTTAGTATTAGGTGCCTGGCGACAAGGTTCTAGGATCTGCGAAAAGTTTATTTAGTTTCTTTTGCCATAGTCATTTATTTTCTCTGGGCACTCAAAATAATTTACACCACCATTTATAAATTTTGTAATGTTGTATGTGTTTCTCGTTGAGAGGTAAGCTTGGTTGTGGTCACACTCAACACTACACCAACATTTACACTAGAAGCTGGGAATACTACATATTATTACAGTGGTTTTCCCCAACGTGGAGACCTATTTACACATGGAAACTGTGTAAACATCATAGTTTATCACCAGTGTTTGCACCAACTACCAAATATTTTCGATGGTTTATTAAAGAAACAACTGAATGAAAACTGTAATAGTTTTCTTTCTAGGTAGTCGCTTACCCTTTACACGTCTTAAGGTCTACATATCATTACTGTTTTATTGTGCAAATATTTTAATTTCTCTACATACTGAGTTTGCAAGTAATTTTAATTTGAATGAGTGGAGAGTTGTTGAGTACAGCTTTTGGTGGCGAGAATAATTATTCTCCAGCCAGTCCATCAAAGTTCATTTTGTCTGATAAACACCATGTACTGACACCACACACCAGACACTTTAATTGCAGTAGTGGAGATGTCATCAGGTTGTCTACAGTTGGCAAGTCATTGTATATATTGCAGAGTGTGAACTAGTAGTCGAGTGAGGGTTACCGTCAGAACCAATCAAAAGTAGTAGCAACATTCCCCCTCCTCCCATACTCGCGTTTGTTTACCCAACTGTGTACAAAACTTTTAAACTATATTATTTCACTTGTGAAGTCGTTACATTTCAGTGATATTTATTTTAAATTTTTTACAATCAAATATAGGATTTTTTAAAAATTTCAATTCCTCTTATTTACTCCCTCAAGTGCTCAGTATTTTAAGTTTGTGCATATACCTATAGTCTGTTCCACACTGGAAGCAACTTTCTCGGAGCCCTGCTAAATATTTACTTGCAGGCCTGTTTCGCATCCTTCCGCCAAATATAAACAAACATTGCCATGTGATTGCCATGTAGCATCTGTCAAAATCAATGTTCACATGCCATTGTGTGTGTACATGTGTTTGTATACTTTCGCTACATCTAAACATAATCATTGAAATATGACTTCTACTTTTATACCTGTCAAATGTATTGTTTACTGTTTTTCAAAGAATTCTGTCGGTTTATTTCAAAAACCATTTAATATGAATATTCACAGTTTAGGCCTATAACATTATTTAGGTCAGCTATATGACGTTTTAAAAATGTCTGAATTGACAATAGTTCTTACGGTTATGTTATATTTGTTTTTCACGACATAGCACAATACACATATTGCACGATAATATTTTGCAGCGACTGTGTTTAACACTGTTTACAACTGTGGGGTAATGAACTATAGTATTTTCCTTTTTGTTATTGATATGTGTTGGGTTATTTGTTTGAAAGGGCGGTTTCAGTTCGAATAAGGAAGAAATAACCAGTCCAACGAAAAAGACATGAAAATCAAGCACGCATCTCGTGTCACTCGTTTTTTGTCATACAAACTTAAAATATAACAGTGAACATGCATACAAATAAGCCTACCGTAACTTTTATTCCGCTCATATTTATATGTATTGCTACTTACAGTAGGTTTATTGAAATTTATTGGGGCTGGGCTTGGTTATTTGGTTGGGATTGGTGGTAAATCACGTTACACGACTGTGTTTCAAACACCCAGGGCAAAGGTACAATATTGTGATTAATAAACAGATGTGGATGAAAATAAATAACTTCATCATTAAAACAGTTCATATTTAAAACGTATAAATAGTTCACATCGAATATTGAAATCACGCACACACTCATATCCAGCCAACGATCACCACGCTATTTCACACGCATTGGTTAACAAAACACACCACAACTGTATATTTATTGCTGCAGCGGAAACACAGATTTATCACAACATCGTAATTTGCTTAGGTAGGTTTAAGCAACACAACGTCTACAAACGTGATGTGGTAATTTGAAGTATTTTTCAGAGTAAGTATAATGTATGCTTCATTTGGTAAAAATGCAACACGCCATGCCATTAAAATAACTTTTCAGTTGTAAATTACAAATTCAAAAATATGATTCTACTATAGTTACTATAAAATATGCTATAATTGAAAACATGTGTCAAGTAAAATAGTGACACATTTGGTATTTTACTATGGAGTGATACTTACTAAAATCTTAAATTACCAAATCGCAACCACTTCTTAACAAGTCACTTAATAGTATCCGAACTGAACACTACTACATTTTAAAATACTATTGTACTAAATGGTAACTTTCAACACAGTCTTACTATGTGTGGTATGTTTGGGTGTGTCTGTTTCTTTTTACACAAATACGTACAAATATAACATTTTAAAAGGAGTAAGGTGAGCAGTTTACCATAATTTATAAAAACCTGCTAAATGATGAAGTGATCAAGTAGTGTCTATTTAACCAGCATTTGGAAATGAGTGGGAGGAGGCGATACTCTTGCCCCTTCTGTACTTATCTGTGCCTTTAGTACGGTTACAAATTTGACAGTACACCAATTTCTATTAAAATTTCCCCCAATCCCGAGTTGTTCTGTACTACAAAGATACTTTGTTTTGTTAATGAACAGGCACTAGATATTACCAAGCTACAGAATAGTCCTTTGCGTAAAATTATTGGTTACAGCCACCAAAATTTCATAACTGGTTCAATCAGATTATGAAGAAGTGACTGAGGTTTCAAATGTTTTTTACTTATGGTTGAAGTATGGCTGCCAGTGGGTTAACCATAGCTGCATGTGTTTCACTTGAGGCAGTGTAGTTTTGGCATAACTGCATGACAAAACTGATTTATATATGTAAATGTGGACTTGCAACCAAACCATCCATCACACACATCAGGCGATCACATGAGCTTCGACTAATCGCAGGGCAATGTTTTTTTATCCGGTGAACTTTAACTTTTGACGAACCGACAGACAGGCCACCACCTTCTGATGAGCTTCTGTAGACACGAATATTCACTTTGAAATAAAATGCAACACACTGTTTATTTATCTTGGTGGTAAATTCAGGAAATTAAAACTTAAACATTAGTTGAGTATACATTTTTATCACGTAAAAATTGATTTCCCCAAAATGTTTCTCTCTTGAAAATGTATTTCCAACCAAAATATACCTTCTAGGAAAGAAGAAAGCAGAATAAAAACCATATATGTTAAGAATAGAAATTTGTGAACTATTTATTTTGTTGCTAATTTAATGATAAAAACTTCAAGAAGCAGTAAGTTAATATTTAGGTGACTTATTTTGTTGCTAGTTTAATATTAAATATCTAAAAGATATTGCTGCGTATAGAGCTAATAAAAGCCATAATGTGAAATCACTAACTGTAGTAGAGCTATTTTAAATTAATCTTTCGTTAATAAAACATACATGAGTTGTGGAGATTTTTCTGTCCAAGAAAAAATTTTTGGGTGTTCATTCCTGATTTTTTTCGCCAAAAAATAAGCTTGGTGACAGCTCCATTCTCAAGAATTTATTGAATAAATGCAGTCGGTTATGTATCTGACAAATGAAATACTGTTTAGTATTCCATTCTCTTACATATAATTGATTAACATTTGTCCTTTATAACTTGCAACATCTAAGTCTGTGCCCAGGAACATGATTCTGTTACAACTGATTGTCCTCGTTTCAAGTCACAATATTTATGCTTTAAGTGCATTTTAAAATACGGCATGGTAATATGAATAAGCAACTACTATATCACATTTTGCAAAACAACACGTTTTAATACTGCGAGGCGACAACTGTACTTAAATCGTGCATGCCGAGCCATGTAAATTTGAATTTCCTGGGTATTCGTCAGTACGGTTGTAACATGTCTCACATGTTGACAATGTTAAAACGTCTCAGTTTACAATATTGTCCTACCATATTTGGACCAACCATGTCAGAATAACACGTATTTTGAAGACTTTTTTTTGTTGATGTTCACAAGATGATTGTTGTGTGTCCTGGAAGTAGTGCAAAAATATATACATCATAAAAATAGGTGTTAGTCTTTGTATGCGTGTATTGCCATGATAAATTTGTAGTACAGTGGTGTACCGAAGGAAACCAGTGTGCATAGACAGTGGCCATCGTATCAATTTGGTTGATGGTTATATGCCATTGTGTGTGCAATTGGCACTCTTTGTGAATTTGCCACTGTGAAGGCTTGTGAGTAGTGATGGGAAATATAGTTCACTAGAATGAACTAGTTCGTTCCAAACTAGTCACATTTCAGAACAGTTCATTGGGGGCTGTTCTTTTCAACTATATAGGTCACAGTCAAATGATCACGCGTACTGGCAAACTACAGAGCGCAAGTGTAACCTTGGTCCGAGAACTAGATAGGTCTTTCTCTGTACCTTGGCCCAAGAACTAGATAGGTCCTTCCCTGTTTCCTCCTTCACAGTTCCATTTCCCCTCCCCCAGAAGAATCTAAGCAAGCGTGAAACAGAAAGAGAATCAAACAAGTGATGTTTGTAAATTGATTGCTAAAGAATTAGTGTATTATTGTGTAGATGAAATTCTTTTTTATATAGAAGTAAGATAAATGAATAGTGAAAATATCATTATACAGTGTTATCTACGTCTATGTTGTATAATATAACACCAAATTACTTTTGACACTGATAGTAACGACCTCAACAATATTATAATAGGTTGTGTTGGGAGAGACAACCAGGTGTAATGTTAATTTTTCCAAGTCAGGCGTGTACAAACTCAACAAAAATTGTTCCGACACAATGGATTTATTCGTACCAGTACTAGAAACATTTTAACAGAACTTTAATTACAAAAATGTTAATATGATGCAAATAATGTCAAAAACGTATATCCGAATTTGAGAGAATATACTAGAAAAAAAGCAGTTTTTCACTTATTTGTTTGCAAGTGTGTAAAACTTGACATTACATTAATGAGCGTTTTTCTATATTTTACTGTCGTAGCTATACTCGTATTAGTGCTGGTATCAGATGTATTTTCTTACAGATACAGGAATATCTGTATGTCTGGCAACATCGTATTTATAGTACGAGTGAGTGAGAGGGTTTCACGACACCGTAACAGCAAGGTCTTTAGTGCCGATGAGGATAAAGTAAGTTAAATGGATGACACAAACATCCATACGCTGAGACTAGGTTTCGAACCCGGGACCCCTCGTATCGCAGACCGGCGTGCAACCGACTACGCAATTGGGATCGGCACGAGAAAGTAAGAAAGAACGAAAGATTGCTGCATGGCCATAGGTCTGCCAACTGTCTCGCGCTGTGTGTCCTGCAGTTCCCGACCGATTTGCGACTCATGTCAGTATTGAAATAGGTAGGTCTGCGATCCCTACAGTTTGAGGCAGTGCTGAACGAGCGAAAACAAAGATACCAATAGAAAGAGGCAGATAGATAAGTATGCACATTGCGATGTGGCCAGTCATGGAGGGAGGGATAGCCGATGGGGAAAAGCTGCAGGGAGCGATGAATGACGGATTATCTGAGTGTGCACTCTGTGGCGCGCACATGGCGTAGTTACTGGTACTGAGAGATTGACTGACCGATATCACAATAGACTAGTTCTTTCATGTCGCGGTGAACTATGCACCTAGCTCTTTTTCAATACCAGTTCTAAATGAACTGGTAGTTCGTGAACTACCCATCACTATGAAGAGTTCTAGTATTAGTGTTTCTTGGCAATTATTTCAGTGAGAAATGATGAATGTAATTATTGTGCAGAAATATAAGTGTTTGTGGAGTTCAGACTGATTACCATAGAATAGAAGGTAAACGCGCTCTCTACGGGAGTTATCAGCAAAAAATCACCAAAGAGGTATATCCACGGTTTACATTACATGGGTGGTTGTCGTGTATATATTCAGTAATGGGTGGTACATAGTCTAGTGTGATCCAATTTATTTAACCTCCTGGTAATGCACAACAAATGTGCTAGGTACAAAACGTGTATAACCAAGTTAATGAATACACACAGCAATAAAATTACTGATAACATTATAGGTAATACAAAATGATCATGATACAGCATACCTAAAGCTATTTAAAATAGATAGATAGTAAAATATAATCATCAAAACTGTAGAGAGACTTTTAGAAAGATGACTTTTTTAATGTGTGTTAAAAATTGATAACTTGTTTTGAGGATTGATTGCAGATGTGGTTATAGTTTATTGATTAATTTACTGGTTGCAACAAATGAGCTGACTTTATATTTATTAGTTTCATGAAAAAACAAGATGTAGGCTATACTTATTCTTAACTCCAGTAAAGTTAGATTCAAATCTCAGATTAATTTTCCAAGTACACTTGAAAACTCAAGTATACTTCAAAACCTAGTGTATACTGTCTTCACTATGCAATTATGCATACATCTTAAGTTTTTTTTAAACGTACCATAGTGATCAATTACACTTCAAAACCTAGTGTATACTACCTTAACTAATCAACTATGCACGTTTTCCGAATTTTTTTGAAAACGTTGTGATCCACAAGTACACTCAAAAACCTAGTGTATACTACATTCACAAGTCAAGTATGCATACTTCCCAATTTTTTTGAAACATAGTGATTCACAATTACACTTACAAACCTAGTGTGTATTACTTTCACTAATCAACTATGCACACTTAAAATCCTAGTGTAGCCTATACTACATTCACTAGTCAAGTATGTATTCCTCCAGAACTTTTTTTCCCCATTGCGCATATTTGTGCTAACACTTTGTTACACTTCTGCACGTACACTTAAAAACCAAATGCTACACTGTAGCATTTCAGATAGCTTCACAGAGTTATTTATTTATTTTTCGTCCAGTACTTTACAAGTTGTTTATGTTATGTGTTTATTGTTTACATCTCTTTATTTTGATTCAGAGAGCATATTTAGTGTATATTTCATATACTTATTCCTTTATTATCTGTTTACATTTTAAAGAAAGATTGTTCATATTGAATGTAAAGTTAACTCTACTTTGAGGTTATGTTTATATTGTGATATGAGTGGGAATTTTTGTTACTCTATATCTTCCACCAGGTTTGAGTTGTGCTGAAAGAATTCGTTAAGTTTTGAAAGTGAGAGTCGGCAAAATAATATATATTTTTTATAATGTAACTTACATTAAAAATAATTATCTAAATTTCCATTTTTGTCATAATTGCCTGTACATCAGTACTTGCATGTATGAGCGGGAATTTTTAAGTCAAAGAGGAATGGGTAAGCGATGTCGCCGACATCATAGTTTATTTTGTGAAGGACACGTCCCTAAGATCAGCTGATCTTGACGTGTGTTGAGAGTGAGTTTTCCCGAGATCTGTCTGTGATTGGTTACGTAGGAAAGGGGTCGAAATTCTGGAAGTTGGTTTCTGATTCTGTTGGAAACTGTCTCTCAGGGTTAAGGCTTTACCGAGGTAGGGCATGATAGGGTAGCCATCCTTTCATTTTATCATTGTGTGCGACAAAATGAAATTAAAGTTGTTGAAAGTTCTTCAGAAAAGTTTTCAAAGTAATGTTTTATATGGGCAGGCAGTAATAAGAAGAGGCCTGATGCCATAAATTATGCATTTCAAGAACATAAGTAAAAAGCCTACCCTGAATGCATCAATAATGGCCTTGGCTGGTGGAATTCAGACCTAAAATAAAAGTTGTGGACTAATAAAGTTTCATAGGAAATCCTTTTACAAAACCTTTTAAAAGTGACTTTAACTGCAGAAGTAACATTTTTTAAAATAACATTTTTGGCCAAATTAAAAGTTTCTTATTTGCGACATGAAAGTATTGCCTGATGACATCACTCAGGATTTTCCCCAGAGAGTGTGCCCTGTAAATAAGGTCTCGTGTAATAAACAATACCACTGACACTAGTTCGTAGTAAAAACTTGATTGACGAGATTTCTTAATTGTAGTCTACTGATGGCAGGCTCAGGGTATTTGCAAGGAAGTGTTTAATTTTGTTAGAATGATTTTTAAAAGGAGATTTAATTTCAATTAAACAACCAGTTAGAATATTAGTGTTTTTTTTCTGGTAACGTACCTGTAACACTGGGTTGTAGTAAGTTTTACATGAACCTACAGATTTGAGCAAGTCTGGTTATCCAGTGCAATACAGTTCATTTAAAAGGGGATTACATACTTCTTCCTTCTCAACTCACAGAGCTTAAGGTCTAATTTGTTCTTGTCATATAAGGCAATCGAACATTTTATTTGAGAATCACCATGCGAGAAGAGAGTAACATAGGGCAGCTAGAAATGTTCACACGCCAACTAGTGAGGCAGGCGAATCAACATTGTCAGGATCTGGGTTAGTTAATAATACTGTGGTGGAAGAAATTAATATCTCTGGAGAGGATTTGGTAACGATACTAACTTCACCACAAATAGTAGAAGTTAAGACCACTCCACAAAGCATAATGCAACAACATAAGTCAGATGCTGATCATGATGTGACAGCTGCAGTCCAGCATCACTGAGGTGAGGACAGATGTGCAAGCCAGTATTAGAACTGAGTGTTGTAAGGTTAGGATAAAAGTCACACATCAAATAGATACCGTAACCCAATCTCTTAAGGAGTTGAATATCATACTAGAACATACTGAGCAGCAGACAGGCATGAATACTACACAGATTAAGGCGTTAGAGAAGTTAGCTCTTACTAATGAAGAGACCCAACAATTTGTGAATACAGTAGCAGAACAGGTCAGTGCTGCATCAGAACAGATGAATAGGCAAGTGTTGGAGGTTAGAGATCAGTACGAAGGACAGAGGATTTACCTTGATACTGAATTCAGTAGCCTCAGCAACCACATGCACCACCAGTTGGAAAAGGCACAGCACAACAGCAGTTTAGAAGTGCAGGCTGTGGTTGTGCAGGTACAGAAAACGTAACAGGAATTGGAGAAGGCAAAGCAGGAAGTGCTGGAGAAGAGTACAGCATTACAGGTGACAACGCAGACACCTAGACCCACACTGCACAACAAGAATGTACAGTGTGAGAGTTCACAAACAGCCAAGACCAGTAACCTTGTTAGTCAGCAGACAGTTGTAAACAGTATGAGAGAGCAGAGAGGTGACCCACATGTTTGTATGGTTGGACACAATAGAGCCTTCAGCTCACCTGCAATACTACACCACCATGCACAGCGCTGGTCCAATGACTTCCCGACATTCTTTGGAAGATCCCAGGAAAATCCTATAAACTTTTTGAATAAATTTGAAGACTACTGCAACTATTTTGAGCTGTCAGAACAAGACAGATTGAAGTGCCTCAGTGTATCGTGTAAAGGAAACAGGTACTACTGGTAGAAGATGATGAAAATTCAATGCACCACGTACGAGGAGTTCAGAACAGAATTTGTAAAGCACTATTAGAGTATGCAAATCCAAATCAACCTCCGAACAGAATTGAAAACTGTCTGATTCGAACCAAAGAAGGGGAAATCCATTGAGGAGCATTAATGTATGAAAGGACACGCTATCTAGATCCACCAATGTCGGACAGCGAGTATCAGCTTGATATTAGTGCAGCTACCCATGGATTACCAATGCCAATGGACGACTACAGCCATAACATCTATCAATGAATTTAGAGATCAACTAATTCATTACGAAAAGATTGAGAAACAAATGAGAACACAGGCTAAAGATGAGGGGAGGCAAAATGCACCAAGACAGCCTCCAATGAATAACCATTGGCAGAGTCAGCAAGGGCATCAAGGTCATCAGAGACGAGGTGAGGGCCGTAATGCCAATGTGAGAGATTCTTTGGAGCATATGATGTGAACAAGCGAAGTGGCGGAAGGAATTTTTGTGGGGAATGTTGAGGGAGAGGCAGAAGAGGACAAAGGGCGAGGCTGTATGGAGACCTAGCAGGCAGGAGAGAGTCTGAGTGAAGGGGAGGTAGTAAGACTGAAGGGAAAGTCTGGCAACCGCTAGACATGGGAGAGGGTATCCCGTCTAGCAACCTACCCAACCACCAGATGTCTCGTGTCTGTGAGTGTATAGCTGAGGGCGTACACAAGCGAAGCTAAAAAGCAGCCACAGATGGTTAATTCCTACATAAGCGCCCAGTATTAATTTTAAAGTGACTTTGAAATCTGTTTATGCTAAAAGCCTAATTAAGGGAGCCCTAATGGAAGCTACAGTGCTTTTCGAGCATGACACACATTTTATTTACGCTCAAATAAAGCTTAGGAGAATGTCTAGAAGAGACTGTTGCTACATACTGATTTAACCTCCAAAAGTTGAATTCCCTACAGGAGTACACACAGAGTATCTATGTAAACAAACATCCTACTCACACTGGTCTAAAATGAGATAAGCAAATGGTGGAATACCTTGTTGGTGGTTTGAAGAAACAATCTGGTTTTATTTGGAAGCTTTGAATTTTTGTTTGAAACCGCAGCCGTTTAGCTACAGGAATTGCCAGACGTTGTGTCACCGAGGTTACAATGACATTCTGGAGGTGGTACACCTGCTGCATATTATCTTGTTTGCCGTATCCATGCCGACCGCACACAACACAACTGAAGCACATGTGGGCACGCACACACACACTGTAAGACGTGTAGTTCAGTCTACACAAGTGAATAATTTTTTTTTTCTCGGGGAAGGGATGATGAAGTTTGATTAATTATTAATGAATTATTTATTGATATACAGGGAAGGGATGATGAAATTTGATTAATTATTAATGAATTATTTATTGATATACGTTTACGTAACTGTGATTTTACTGTGGGGGAGTAGTCTTCCTAGGATACCCATTCGCCTTGTCCCAGTGTTGACACATACACCAATACACTGTTGACAGTAACGTCACTTACGTGCCCTTTAATTTTACATTTAAGGGTGGGTAACAGTTTTAACTGCCCTAAGCTAGGTGAAAAAAAAACAACGGGGAACGATGAAGAAGAAATGGTGGACTACTACATTATTATTATTACGAGGCAATAGTAAACATGTTTTCTCCTTGCAAGTGAAAAAAAAAATATATTTCTGAAAGGAAGAAAATTTACCCCTTTAGCCAAAGTAACTTTAAAATTTTAGCCATCAGTAAGGCAAATAGTGAATATCACTAAAGTGATTGCGAAGTGAAACAGTACAAAGATGTACTAAACTGGAATTTTGCCTAACGCTACTGTTGAGGTTACCGAACACAGGTTACAAAAGTAATTTAATGCCGGTAATGGGCAGGGCAAATGTGTACAACGATTTTCGTAAACGTTGACGCATTTACCAGTATTGGTCGAAGTGAAGTCTTGAAAGTTTTTCCTCCAGGGCGATGCCACAGGCAGACTTCATGATGCTGTGTGGATATTGGACTGTATATGCTGTATACTAGTCCAAGTATTGTAGTATCCACGGCAGCAGAGTCCCAGCGAAGACTACGTAATGTGGTTTCTTTTGTTGAGATAGCTAGGCCACCTGAAAACCACATTTTCCAGGGGTGATCGACAGCATCCAACATGTAGGGATGTTTTGATACTACTGATATAATACTGGTATTGATACTTTGCTTTCGATACCGGGTATTTTGGAATTGATACTTTTAATTCAATACTTTACCGGTGTCATATCAGTAAATTATTCAATACCGATACTTTTTTTTTTTCTGAATTACTTCTTGCAGTTAATTTTGAACACTTTCAATCAAAGTGCTCCATAAAATAATTTGAAAAGCAGTACACATCTACTTGTTCTGTAATTAGACTGATGCCCAAATATATCTAATATTAATAAGTGCTGTACTCTGTATTTTTTGAAAGCAAACATCAGATATGAAAAAAAGAAATTGGCGGTCTGAGTTGTCCACACCGCCATAGGTATTTTTACATGACAACATTTATGGATGGTGAAAGGAAAACATGTGATGACGCAATCGCCACATTCGCATTTCGCTGCTGCATAGAATTGTCAACTTCTTCATATAACTCTGGAATGGATCGAGATAGCTTAGTCATCCTTTGAATATTAGATTTGTCTTGTCGAGCACTATTCGTGTTAATATAATTAGTATCCTTTTCTCCTAACTCGTAATTTGTAGGAACCATGGTGGCCAAGCGGTTAGCCCATCCGCCTCCCACCAATACAAACAGGGTTCAATCACCGGCCAGGTCACTGGATTTTTGCATGTGGGAATCGTGCTGGACGGTGCAGTTGGTCGGCTTGTTTTCTCTGGGATATCCCATTTCCCGTGCTCTTACATTCCGGTACTGCACCATACTCACCTCAATCTCCCTCATCGGCTCTGAAGGCCAGTCGTAATTTGTAACTATTTTCATTTGTAACTGCAAAGAAAATTGTTATTGGTTAGAAAACCTCTATGTGTGTTTATTGCTTATAATTCTTGATTATGTTAAACTGCATCCAGTAAATTTTTGGTCAAAAATGTTGGACAGTTATGATGTTATCGAAACGTCATAAATGCCGCCATATTTGTCTGCGAAAGTGGCTTCAGCTTCCATCAAACATTTTAAGATTGGACGGGTTTTGAAATTTCTTTGATGTTTGACAGTCTCAGCCAATCACAATTGTGCACAATAAAAATGGGCATCAAGAAACTTTAAAACATTGAACAACTTATGGAAATGAAATAGGTAACGAAGATAATTATTTATGTAGCAGCTGTCTTAGTATGAATGCTTTTTAAGTGAATATTGTACATCATACTAAGAACTCAGAGGCATTAAATTTCATTGTGCAGGAAACGTGATAAATAAAATTTGAATTAAGTAAAGAAGGGAAAATAAATTCCAACATTCCTTGCATTTCTGAACTAAAAAAAGGGGGGGGGGGAACACTATAAACATAATTGAAAAATAATAATTAAAATTAGATTTTTCAGTTAATAAATTTTACAGTGTGACACATTTTCAAACACATTCAAGATTATTTGATAAAATTTGTTGGAAGGAAAAATTTGATGGCAGTATTTTGTCTTCAAGTTTTAATGTCAAATTTAGTTAAAGGCAAAAATTTGACAGTGTGAAAGGGTCTTGAAGCATATTAAACCACTCCAAATCAGAGGTTCGCAGCGCTGCTCTCACCATGACCTGATGATGTCAGAACGGTAAATTTGTGACCAAAGCATGAAGCCAGAGGATCGACCTATACTATTGTACATTTACATTTAATGTACTGTTCATTATCAACGGGTAATTGGCCACGGACTCAAGAGCAACATTTAGTGATGCTCACTTTCTGAACATAAGGGGCTGAGTTGTACGACGTTCTCACGTCAAAAAATATCAATTCTAAAGTGACCTCGAAATGAGAGAACGATCTAGGTATTAGATCGTTAAAAATATAAATAGGTATGTATAAATATGAAAATATTTTATGAAAAATGTAAGACTGGTAGAATTAAAAAAAAAGGTACAGATACTGATATATCAGTATCAATACTTTTCTTGTGATACTGGTACAGAAATGAGAATCGACACTATTATTCCGACTACTCTTTTGATACTTTTATGATATCGCAATATCCCTACCAACATGTTGATAAAGGCACGCCACATGTAACGGTCGCTAGTGATGCCGAGGCGCTGCGTGGTATCCAGTTAAGAGTTGCTCAAGAGTGTATACGTGAAGGATGGAGTGAGAAGTAAAAAAAAAAAGCAAAAGCAACAAGTATGGACAGATTCCTTCTTTGCAAAGTGACATAAGTCATGCAATTGTAGAATAATGTAAATAAGTGTACATGTTTTTTTTTTTCAACTTAATAAATTCAAATTAATTTGGAGAGCATATGAAACATGTATATATCAAGGGTGTTGATTTTGAGTACATAGTGTTGCATTTTAAAAAGGGCTAATTTCTTGTTGTACGTATGTATATACTTGTTTTTATTGACTTGTTTGTTCACGAGATAAATATGTGAATATGTGAAGTTGGTCAATATGACATATGATGGGTTGAATAACGCAGTACAGGTACAATCAAATATGGTACGATGTTGGAGAGGACTAGAGATGGTAAAAGGGTACATTTAGAAGTAACGAGTTTTTGTTACTGTTACACAGACGTATCTGTTAAAAATACATGTTATCTTAATACCCGATACTACATTCTATAAGGATAAGTATTAACATAAGTGGAAAAAATTTTTCGATTTTTTTCTCTCGCTAGTAGTTCTTTAATGAGACTTTTATATATTTATATATAATTGCTTGTCTGGATAGCGTGCCTGCCATCGATACGGAGTTATTTACCGCATAGATGACAGGCAGTATGCTATGTAGACAACACAATTCAATGTAAAAGTACCCTAAAGTACTACACTGTGTATTATTCATTGTGGTGATTAAAAAAAATTTAAACAATGCTCTAATAGTGTGTTAATCAGCAATGTCATTGTGATACTTCTAAATCATACATGTAATTTTTTGTAAAACTTACATTTACCTGCAAAAGTATTGTTACTATGCCCTGTCGTCTGTTTCACAGTACGAACTTGCAGAAGAATTCAGTTCAATAGTTGGAATTTTCCTAACGAAGTGCTTTTTCAAATTAGAAACAGAACTTTTGTAACGCAGTTTTTGTTTGCATAAATCACATTTCGCTAACTTATTATTAATTTTGGTACAAAAGTTCTAAATGCCACTTCTTTTTCCGTCTTTGTGATGTTGGTACCTACTGACTGAATACCAAATGAGGTCGCAATGAATCTGATATACTTCTGCAAAGAACGTTTAGTAGTTAACAAAATATCTCTATTCAAGTATACAGTACACTTTGTCATTTTGAAGGGAAAAAAAAAATTTCTGTCCAGTGTCACTGAACTATGGCACCACTCTAAGTATGGGGAATTACTGTGTGACAAAGTCTTAGCACAAATATGTAAAATGTATGAAATATATAGAGAAGTTTGCATACTCGACTGTAGTCAAGTTATACACATGGTTTTTAAGTGTATTTGTTTAAGTGTGTCAAAAATCATAACACAGTAATCAAATTTAAAAAAAATTAAGAAAAGTGTGCATACTCACAGTATACACTAGGCTTTCAAATTTACTTATGAAAGTGCAACATAAAATGTTAGCATAATTTTTTTTTTTTTTTTGTAGCCTTTGGTTTTTAAGTGTACTTGTAGAAATTTAACAAAGCCTTAGCACATGTATGAGAAATGGGGGAAAAGGGTCCAGGAGTATGCATACTTGACTAGTGATTGTAGTATACACTAGGTTTTTGAGTGTGCTTGTGGTTCACTACATTTTCAAAGTAAATTCGATAAATGTGCATACTTCATTAGTGAAGATAATAGGGGAGGATGGGGTTAACTGGGTTGGCAGGTTAAGTGAGCCATTTGAATAAAAAATGTAACAGTGCAATATTTCACACACACAAGAAATTTAATGTGTGCAGGTGGCTATACTGCATTGTTGTAGAAAATATGGTGGTTGTTTGTTCAAAACATTTTGGCTGAGACATCATGGCCTGAAAATTTAAGGTAAGAATTTTTATTTGACAGTAGTTTGTGATCATTAAAAGTTTGTTTTATAAAATAATGTTTTTGAAGCAAGTCTATTATATTATGTGGCTTGGAATGAAGTTTGTAGCCGCATAGTCATTTTGCTCAGGTTATGGTTGGCTGTTACAACATAAATAAAAACTGGACTGTGTCAATGGGGTTAACTGGCCCATTAGGTAGTGGGGTTAAGTTATCCATGGCCCGTACAACCTGCCACATTTATGGAGAACCAAAAGTGTTAAATTTTGTCATTTATTTGTAATATTTTTCAGGTTGGTGAAAATGCCCGACAAGAGACTACATACAACTGATAGCAGATCCTATTTTGCAGTGGCCCTTAAGACAGCTGTAGAAAAAGTGCTGAAAGAAGGTGCTTCTATAAGGCAGGTGGGTAAGGAAGCAGGTGTTTCAAGGTCTACAATAAAAGGTATATCATTAAGGTGACTCAATTTGGAACTGATAGTGTAAACTCCAGATCATGTTCAAAACACCTTAAAATATTCTCCCACGAGGAAGAAAAATCTCTAGCAAACTATATCAAACATGCATTCTTGATACACTATGGTTCGTCAACACAACTGGCTAGAAAGTTAGCATATGAATTTGCTGCTGCAAATGGAAAAGAAATACCTACAAATTTGTCTATAAATAAGATGTCAGGTAAGGAGCAGCTGTATTTTTTAATGCAATGCCATACATTTACTGTAAGAACCGGTGAACAAATTAGCCTTGGAAGAGCAACGGGGTTTAATGCTACACATGTGAACTTATTTTATGGAAACCTGAAAACCCTTAAAGAATAATACCATTTTGCTCCTCAAGACATCTACAACCTAGATGAAACTGCTACAACAACTGTTCATAAGCCCCCAAAAATCTTAGCAGTGAAGGGAACAAGACACATTGGACGTCTGACATCAGCAGAAAGGGGAATACTTGTTACTATGGTGGCAATTGTTGGAGCAAAAGGTAAAGCAGTGCCACCCTTTTTTATATTTCCAAGAGTTAACTTTAAGAACCACATGTTGAATAACACTCCATCCAGATCTAAAGAAGTGGCAACTTCATCTGGATGAATGGTTAGTGACTTGTTTTAGCCAATTTTGCTGTATTTCTGTGACCATGAGAGGCAGACGAAATAAAAACCGAAACTCATTATTTTAGGTAATTATGAGTGTCACCTCAGCATTACAGCTCTATCATTTGCCAAAGAAAATGGCATTATTTTACTCACATTACCTTCACATTGCAGCCATTAGCTACAACCACTTGATGTGAGTGTATTTTCTGCTTTCAGGAAACACTACAACAATACTTGCAGCAACTGGATGATCAATAATCCTGGAAGACCTATTTCTATTTACGACATTGGTCTGATTGCAGATGCTTTTCCTTTAGCATTTATGCCCAAAAATATTTGTGGTGGGTTTAAAGCCACTGGAATGGAACCATTCAACAGCAGCTTATTTTTAGAAGATTTTCCTTCGTATGTGACAGGCAGGCCTGTTCCATCACAGTCTAATGATGTACTTGCCACATCTCAGTCTAATCACCTGCTACATCACAGTCTAATGACTTAACTGCCACATCAGTCTATTGACAGACCTATCATCACATCTCAGTCAAATTTCAAACCCACTGCAATTCAGTCAAATTGCACACCTGTCACAGAATCAGCTCATTGTAAAGGAGATCATCATTCAATTGTATACACAGATGCTGTTACAACTTCTGACAAACCAAAAATTTTAACATCTGAAAAAGTTTGTCCACATCCAAAGGCTCCAGCCAGAAAAAGTACCAAGAGTCAAAGAACTGTGAAATCAGCAATGTTAACACACACACACCTGTTAAGCAGTGCTTGGAAGAAAAACCAAAATTATCTGCTGAGAAAAAGGCTGCAGCTGAAAACAGGAAAATGCGTAAGAAAATTAAGACGACCCCCCCTCCCCCTGCCGATACTTAAAAGAAAACTTATTGAAGACTCATCTTCTAATGAAGAACTTCCAAAAAGTTAAAGCTCATCATGTTCCCTGAATGTGAATGAGTGAAGAAGAATATGACCTTCCTCTGTTGGGTCTTATGTCATAGTAAAAGTGCTTGGCAAAACTAAATGTCTGTTTCAGACATTATGTTTGTATGATTGTATGTTTGTAAAGTCGTTGTGGTCATTGAAGGTGGATTTGAAGGCAACTTGTTGAAGCGGTTTCCTGGCACCATGAAATTTATTCCTAGAGAGGAGTCTTCATACATCCCTTTGACAGACGTTATAAGGAATTTGCGACCACCTGTGAAGGCGAGTTCTGCAATCTCTGATATGGTTTCTTTTCACAATGACTTAAGTGAATACGCCATTTATATTGACATTTTGAAGAAATTTAACAATTTCTGTTGCTCTACAGATAAGCCTACCACATCTGTTGCACTGCCTGTGTCAGCTAGGCCTACTTAGTTTGATTCAATTTTTTTATTTTTTTACTTTTGTGTGTTGTTCAGGGATAAATTGTAATGACAATTATTCTCATCTCCAGGATCCTAAGTCGAAAAGTAGGGCTAGTGATTATTTTTCTCTGATCTACACAGGATTTAGTACAAACACACATTTGGTCCACATAACTTGCGTACATGGGTCACATAACCTGCCAGTCAGGTTAACTGGACCATTGTGCAGACGTTTAGTTTTTTATTTCTAGAATTTAACAGAAAGACTGTAAAATGGTCACGTTTCAGTCTATACAACATCCTGAATGCAACTAAGTGGTTATTGGCGATGTAAAATTGACAATAAAAATATAAAAAAATTAAATCTCTGGTATGGTCCAGTCAACCCCATCCTCCCCTATATACTAGGTTTTGAAGTGTAATTGATCATTATGGTACATAAAAAAAAATCGGGAAGTATGCTAACTGGACTAGTGAAGGTAGTATGCACTAGGTTTTGAAGTGTACTTGTGGACCACTACATTAAAAAAAATTCGTGAAGAATGTATACTTGACTAGTGAAGGTAGTGTACACAATATTTGCTTTAACTAATGTACCTACCTATACTGCTGTATAACTAGTCAGGATACTCATTCATACAATTCTAGGAATAAACTCCAGTAAAGACAGATTCGAATCTCAGATTCATTTCCCAAAAACCAAATGTACACTACCTTCACTAGTCAAGTATGCATACTGTTCAAGCGTAGCCAAACCTTATGCACCGAATCAGAGTATGCAGTTTTTTGTAGGTATAGAGAGCAAAGTGCTCAAACATCTGCAAAGCTTGGAGTGTCAAAAAAATTGTCGGAGGGGGGGGGGGGGGGCAGCATGCAATGTACTAGTAACCCCTCCCTCCCTAACTCGCTCCTCATTTACTCTTGTAATTCACATATTTTTAAGTTATAGAAAGTTGCGATAGGTCTTCTTTTTTGCTTGGTAAAGCATCCCAATTGCCATACATTACACAAAATTTTTATGTTGTACACCACAATTTTCGTTATTTTCATAGGCCCTCTCCTTATCACATTTCATAGTATTTACTGTGAATATTATGATGCCCCCATGAAATTCATGCTCTGTATGATTAGTAATGTTGGTATACCATTTTCTGATAATATTTAAAAAAATTCCCCTCTTTTATTTTATGCTAGTTACAGGAGATTTTTACTTTATGCCTACTTTTTCAATAAATTGGTATACTACAAATAGTTGTGTTTTGTTTGTTTCAGGAAATAGGGAGATGTACACCCAAGCTTCACAATCTGTACATAATGATTTTAAAGTGTGTGTCGTCTGTGGAGCAATTAACTGAACGCCAGTGTAGTTACGTCGTCGTCACTGCACATTCATTTAGCAGTTTCCTGCTGGGAGACAGCCATATCCTTGTAGATATATCACAGCATTCCACCTGTATCGTCATGTTGTAAGAACACATTTGACGACATACAAGTAAAAAATACAAGCAAGTTCCCATTGTTATTTAGTACCAAATACTGTAATAAGAGTTATAATACCATAGGCCTAATGTACTTTATTTGTTTGGAAATTAATTAATGCAAACTTCAATTAAAATTCAAAATAGTGTTGTTCCACGTAACATATGTGTCTCATAACTTAACATTCTATCATAATTATATATCTATATATAAATTTTATATAAATAATACACATAAATAAATTATATATACATATATTACTGGAAAATTATAACTGGCTTATACTTATTTAGATTCAGTCGGCTCACAGTTGTACTTGGCGACGCGCGCCAATGATTAGGCGGCCGTATCTCATCAACAGTCCATCACAGAATAATGACTAATACACTGTTTTAAAGGAAAAACTATAGTGAATATCAATTGTAGAAGCCACTTTTTACCTATCTGGCATACTTTGTAGTCTCTGAGTCAGTTTATTCTTCACTTTACAAATTTTTTAACGATTTTTTGAAGGAAAATCGCTATAACAACCGTTTAAAATAATTTTTTTCCACCAAATGAATGAACATGTAAGGCAATTCAGTATAGTCTTATGGGGAATTTAAAATTATATAGAAGAGTATTGCTTTTTGGGTTTAATATCTGAAGGGTCAATTTCGCCACTGTGTCGATTCTTGCAACTTAAGACATTCTTGCCCGAAAAAAACAAGGATGCCAGCATAGAAGAATAGGGGAAATTCAGAATGTTGTTCAGGAGGCTGAATAGTACTAATGACCAAATTTTCAGCTTTATATTATTTTTTTCTGGGTTAGGGCCCTTCTGAGCCTAAAATACCTCGGCTATATTTGTTTGGGCCAGTCGTAATAAAGTACTCCGATACCGAAAGTCCATGATTTGTGGGCACACACTTGAGGCACACGACTCACCACGACACACATCATCCAACCATGATAGTGCATTTGAACAAAAGTGTTTTGGAGTACAACTGGTATTGAAATCTTTTCGCGAAAAACACCTGTCCCTACCTTTTTATGTTGTACCTACAGTTGAATTCCTAGCAACACTATCATATCAGTTCAACTTTGCAACTGTCTTTGAAAATTACCGATACCTAGGACACCCGATTTTCGCGAAAAGATTTTGTGACCAGTTGTATTTCACACTTCACCTCAGACCTATATTTTTGATTGGATGGTTTGCGTTTTATGCATCTTAGGTATCTACGTGCAAATCACAGACTTATAATATTTGGGTTACCTAATTCAGATTGGCTAGTCAAGCAGGAAACTGTCTTCTCAACCTGGGGCGGATCCAGAAAGGGGGGGGGGGGGGTCACAGGGGCCATGGCCCCTCCCAAGACTGCTGTAAAAAAAATGCCAAGTAAAAATTGAATAGTACCTACGTTATATTCACACTTTACCCAGTGCTTTAGATAAGGTAACACAACACACAGTTACTCTGTTTTGTGTTGCAACAAGTATTAACTGTGATGGTCAAGGGTACACGGCACAGAAGGTTAATCTCCTCCCCTCTTCCTTTCCATTTCCAGCATCACACAGTTGCACTTGTATACCTGTTCACTCTCGTCCTTTGACATTCATCCCTACCACCATCTCTTCTATCCCTTTCTCATTCCGGGGTTACATAGTTACACAAAATACAGCAGCAAACTCTACTGTATTTGGTTGCACTTTGTACCTGTTCAACATCCTTCTCCTTATGACGTTCATCAATATTGTTTACAACAATCCTTCAAGAGTATCGGTAACAGTGATTAGTTGTTTGAAAGTGTTGGTAGCTGGAGGTATTTGTGTTTCCACCGCCCAATCTTTCCGCTAGATTTTTAGAAGCATTTCTACAGTCTTTAAACTTAAGACGTCAGATGCCAAGCAGTATTTTAAAACAAAATACTTCAAATGAATGCATGGAGCAAGAAATGAAGTCACTTGCAAAAAAATACTATTTCTTTTTGCAAAAAGATTCTGCATCAACAGTATCTAAGATTTATCTTCTTGTGAAATTTAAACTATGGGAAGCCAAATGAAGAAGAAACCAAGTAAATACCAGAGACAGTGCTTGAAGTATAGATAACTGTGAAGCTGACATATTCCCTACAATTTGTGTGCTACTGTAAATAGTGTGTACTATTCTGGACAGTGTTACTACAGACGAATGCTCTTTTTCTGCTCTCCGGCGACTCAAAACTTGGGTTAGATCAAGAATGACTGAGGAGCTGTTGAATAGTCTTTGCCTGTTACATGTACATAGAAACTTGAAAATTGACCCTGAAAAAGTTATAGATAGATTTGCTAAAGAGATAGTTTGGCACCTTGAATTTTTAGGTAACAATTATTTTTCCACGTGTATCATAAGTCAATTAAATTATTGTAACATGTAGAATAGTAAATTTAACAATAGGTTTTAGTTTTATAATTTATGCCCCCCCCCCCCTCTCTTTCTCTCTCTCCCCCTGAACATCAAGCCTGGACTGCCCCTGCTTCTCACAAAGCCAGACCGCCAATAAGTGAAAGAAAACTACTGGCACACCTGTAGAGTATTGAAATCTGTAAGCATGTGCGGAAATATTTTCGTGAAATACCAAATAGTACATTTACGCATAATTTCCATGTGTAAATACACACATTTATTTTAAAGTGTAGCTCATTTCACCTCGAATTGTGTGGTATTCGGAACTGTTAACTTGGAGATTTGTTATTGGTGTATAGTTCTTGAAACTAATGTTTTCTAATGGATTATCGGTGCATGTGTGTGTTTCCTTGGGTAATTCCTACAGAAGACTTTGCACTATGTGTTAGGGTCTGTTTGTGAATGTGTCCCCTTTCAATTCTTGAACGTGTGAACTGAATAACACGAAACTCGGTACACATATATTACTAAATAAGTTCACCTGACTGTTATAGTTTGCGACTACACTGGGCACTTACTTTCAAAATGGCGACCATTAAAAAGGCAAGGGGTAAGCATTGAATATTGATGTTGGTTCACCATTTTGGAAGATAGCACCACAGGAAAGAATAAAGTTTGCACGTTATATCGCAATAACTACTCAACCAATTTTCACCAAATTTAGCGCGTAAGTAATACTATGATATGCCAGATAAATGTTAATAATTGAACTTATTAGGCAATTATTTTCAAAATGCTGACCATACAGTTCTTGTATGTTTATTTGGTGTAACTACCTTATTCAACCAAATTTTATATGTTGACACTATCTATTACAAGCGTCATATATGTCAAACAACAACCAATTTTGCAAGCCATTTTGTAAAATAGCATTACATGAATAAAGGAAGTTTTTTGTGTAATAACTCTAGAAACAATTGACCGATTCCTACCAAACATGGCAAACAAGTAGGCCTAGTACTGTGGTAGATTGTCAACTTATGTGTCTTAGGTATGACACACTTATTTTCAAATTTTCATCACTATTTTAGTTTTATATGTTATATCGTTACAAAACCATGGAATTAATTCCAATAAAACTTTGTTTGCTGCCTGTATATATTACAACCATATAATTTTTAATGTGTCCATACAAAATCTCTCTTGTCCGCCAGTTTGTAAAATAGTATCATGTGACAAATTAAAATTAAGCGGTATCTCCGAATAAACAACCGATTTTTACCAAATTTTGCAAACAAGTAGCACTATGGCAGGCCATGTAAACTGATAAACTTTGAGTGTGTCAGAAACATATTTTCAAAATGGGGGCCATATAAACATTCTAGGCCAGAATGTTTTATTTATGAAACTATAAAACAGATTTCAACTTAACTCTGTATACTGACAGTACGATTTCTAAATTGTATATGCAAAGCCTCATTTCTCCGGCATTTTGTAAGATAGCGCCACAAACAATAATACAGTTTTTATACAGTTTCTCAGGAAAAAAACCTATTTCTTTCAAATTTGACTAAGATATTGTACTGTGATAAGCCATATTAATTAATATGTTATAATTGTGTGTGTCTTATTTCTTGAATATTGCTCATACAAACATTTTAGTTTAGTGTGCTTTATCTACGAAACTATGGAACAATTTAACTTTGTATATTGTATCCATGACAGTAATTGAATATGCTAATACATATATTTTTGTCCTCCATTTATGAAAATCTTCACATGAACAATGGAGGTTTAATGCCATATCTCGAGGACCAATCAACCAATTATACCAACATTTCACGCAAGTATTGCTACAGTAGGGTATGTAAAATAACATGTGTTATATGCAGCAGGCATCTTTTAATAGGGATATATATCAATCAATTAAAATGATTTATTATATCTATCAATAGTTTCAACAAAATTCAACCAAATTTTGTATGCAAACAGTATTAATTAGAAGTATCGATTATGCATACAGAGATCTTCTTTTGCTGGATTCTTTTGCAAAGTAGTGTTAGGTGAGTGAATTGAACATTTTGCAATATTTTCGGAATACTTGTTTAATTCTATTAAATATAATGGAAGTAATATATTATTACTTTTTTATTACATCAAATTAATATTTTAGTAGAGCATTCCATTAAATAATATTTGTAAGTATTTTTCGTATTTCTATTTCAGCTTGCTTAACTTAAATTTTTGCAAAACTAACTTTCAAATTTTGCACAATGCAAAAGGCCATGCAAAATTACATTATTTAAATAGCGTCAGATAATGATTTTCAAAATGGTGGCCATATAAGCATTTTGATATGTTTGAATGCTGCAAATCCTACCTCCGTGATACACTTGATAGCAAACGATCTTAATTTTATGAGTTTTTTGAATTTGAATCCAGGGTAAGTCACGCGTGTATTTTGATTGCCTTGGTACTGTTTTATATCTTTCTGGTTTCATCGGTAATGATATTGCTGTCAATGAGACGTCAATGTCTACCTACCATCTAAGCTTTAAGGAACTTCACAAAATTTTATTTCCACCGATGTAGAAGAAAGTAGGCTCATAAGTTATCAGTAAATTTACCTGTCCTATCATAGTACTACATACTTTCCAAATTTGGCAAAAATTGGTTGAATAGTTTTTGAGATATAACATAAAAGCTTTATATATTCACGTGGTGCTATCTTCCAAAATGGTCGACCAACAGCAATATTCACATATGAATTCAATGCTTACAACTTGGAATGACAGAGAAAAAATTTGGTTTAAATCGGGTGAATGGTTTCAGAGATGTGTGTTAACCTATGGCCGTCATTTTGAAAGTAAGTGCCCAGCGTGGTCGAAAACTATAAGTCATGTGTTCTTAGTTATGTATGTGTATTGTATTTGGTGAAACTTTTATGAGGCTATAAAAATGGGCAATAGTAGTGGGATTTGGGAAGGGGGGCGGGGGGACACACACACACACACACAACAGACAGGCAGTTATAAACAGGCACACTGGCAGGAAAGTAATTTCTATAACCCTTTCTGTGATCTGCATACCCTACACACACACATTCAACAGACCTTGGGTCAAACTTGCTAGATGGCTTGACTCTAATCCAAGCCCTACACCCAAATACCTTCAGCCTCTGCAGCATTTCCTCAGTGACCCCTTTACCTGACCACACTTCATATGGAATCTTGTCTGCAATAACCTTACTGGGACACAGATTACGTATGAAACGTGCAGTGTTTACAGCCTCTGCCCACAAGTATGTGGGAACACCAGATTGTATCAACATGCACCTTGCCATTTCCATCAGTGTCTTATTCTGTCACACCGTTTTGTTGAGGGCACCTAGGCACAGTTGTCCTGTGCACAATTCCATTCACTTGCCAAAACCTCTGAAAACCACTACTAAAATATTCTCCCTCTCCATCAGATTGCAAAGCCTTTATCTTTACACCCTGAGCATTTTCCACCTCAGCCTTGAATGAAACAAACTCACTCATAGTGTCACTATTTCTGTTCGAAAATTTAACCGTAACAAACCTGGAAAAATCATCTATGAGGGTTAAAACATATCGCACCTCCAAATGAACATGGACGAAGCTCGCCCATTAAATCACTGTGAACTAATTCTAGCAGGTTTATAGTGCACCTGTTGCCTTTCCTCGGGAAAGGAACCTTCGTCATCTTACCCTTGATGTACATCCTACACTTAAAAACCTTCACCTGCCTTAGTTGAATTAAGATCAGTTAACCCTGGAATTTTCACAAGTGCTGCCTCATGTATGTGACCAAGTCTCTCGTGCCACACAGTGACTGCTCATAGTGCGACTGGGTCTATTACTTCTTGCTTCCACTGCTGCTCCTTAGCTGCCACCACACTTCTTGATTCGAGCTTGTTAACAGTCTCAAGTAAGTAAATTCCACCATTTTCCTTTTCCGAAAAAGACACTTGCTTCTTCCGTTTCAGTGTCTACACCCGTAGCACAGTTTCTATCAAATTCTGTATTGATACCCTTGTCGTTAAGGCATCTCATGGATAATATATTGTATTCCAAGCCAGGTACATATAGAAAATCATTCAACCCTAGAGTCCACCCACCACATTCATCTGTCATTCTGATGTGTACAGAACCAATATGCTTTACAGCCACTTTACCTTTCCCAAGTCTAATGCTTCCACTTAGTTCCTTAAACGTTACAAACACTGAGAGCAAAGGAGTCATGTGGTCTGATGAGCCAGAATCTAACACCCACATTGTTTACTCAACTCTGCAAAATAATGCTCTACCTGTAATGCATCCCCTAAATTGTTCTGTCGGTCATTACCATTATTATTCCCTTCTTCATTCTTATTATCTTCACTATTCTTTGATGCTTCACATGACTTTCATTCTTCACAGTTTGCAGAAATATGTTCAAACTTGCCACATGAAAAACACTTTACTGGACTGTCCACCCGGTTATTGGTGCACTGTTTAGAAACGTGACCCCTCACACCACAGTTATAACATTTCAAATCAGTCTTTCCACCACTGTAACCCTGAAAACTATCACCCTGAAAACTATCTCTGGTACACTATTGCGCACCTCTTAGAGTTGTACTATGGTCTTCTGCAGTGTTTCTACCTCTCAGTCACTCTGTATTGCATGTTGTTTTCTAGTACTCAATGCCCTAACCTCAGTTTCTGTATTTTCCTTTTCCATTTTCAACCTTTTCTCAAGTAGTAACTTGCTCTTGACATTTCGTGTGTTAATTGCTGCTTCATTTTGTTCCAAACTTCTTACCATAATCTCGTACTTTTCCCGGGGTAAACTCCGCAACATAAAAGCAGCAACAGTTTTGTCTGTAAAAGGCATACTACCTTCAGCCAACCGATGACCCCAATTTTCAATTTTATCCATGTATTCTCTCATTGATACTGCTTCTCTCTTCTTATACACACGAAGTTCCTCTAGAATTGTAACCAAGTACATCATACCCAGATTGCAGTGAATCTCCTTGATCAGCTCCCATGCTTCTCTCGCCATCGTACAATATCTGCTGTCAATCGACGCGTCGTCCACCATAGTTTTAATGAATTACAGAACATCTTGATTCTTATTTTGTTGCTTAGGAGTCCACTCAGCTTCGTCGTCCGGAATTTCTTCAGTAATGGTCTCCAATAACCTTCTTTGCTCCAAAGCAGCTTTCACTCGTTCACTCCGTGTATAATTTGACTCTGTAAGAATCGGCACAATGTGACTATCTCTTCCAGCTGCCATCTTCCAAGCGTACTCTTTCTTCCTTCATCGAAATTCAGCCAAACATTGAATGCCCGTACACAGACTTTATTCACCCTAAAGCTGTCGCTACATAATCCATCATCCTTGATCCATAACCTGTTATTACCATGATCATAGAGTGAACTTCGGAGCCTCTGACTCCGAAAGTAAACAGCTAGGCAGAGGTCGACAGTAAGACCGTATGGAAACATTCACCTAGATCACACAGAGAACTATTTCACCATAAGGCCCACATATCTTAGAAACATCACAACTTAGAAAATCGTAACTTAGAACTATCATAACTTAGAAAGTCATAACCTAGAACAGTCACAACTTAGAAAATCATAACTTAGAAAATGATAACATTGAAAATCATAACGTAGAAAATCATAACTTAGAAAATCATAACTTAGAAACACATAACTTAGAAAGTTCACAAGTTAGAACAACATAACTTAGAACAGGCATAACTTAGAAAAGTCTAACTTATGTGTTTCTAAGTTATGACAGCACTCCGTATTGGGATACTAACACTGTGCCTATACGATTATATTTCATGCTAATGAGTGATTATTTTGTGTACGAAGTGTGAGATAGTGCAGTAATTGTACAGTGTTTTGAATTTCAGCCATTTATGTGTAAAATTACAGTAAAATATTAAAATACTCGTAATACACAAGGTGTCATAGCCTTAAATATTTTTTTATTGTTGGGCATATTGGCAATTTAAAGTTACTTGGATTGGAGTGATAGTACCGGAAAAATAGTACTCGCTGCACACTTACAGAAACACCGTAGTAACATTGTAGATAAGTAAATTCTGCCAGTGTGCACTTAGTGCAACTCAGTAGAGTAATTGGAGCAGGCCTACATGATTAGTTTCACTAGCCACAGCATTCTCAGTTCAATTTCATCTTGAAGATTGTATTGTTTATGTACTTACTAGATGACTTTCTTTTTTTTTACGATTAGAGTGAATGTATGTCAGTGATTTTCTAGAATAGGGGCTTTTTTGAAAATGGGGAAAATAATGCCTGGATATGTTAGATATGATTATTACTAATCATACTTAATAGGAATTTTAGTGGGGCTTTAAGTAGTTTGCTGTAAAAAAAATTAAATGTGATAGGGCCAATGCCTATGAAAATTGCGGTGCTTATGCAGTAAAACACGTATAAGTTACGTCCAATGTATTAGTAAGTTGTATTACATGCAATAATATTGTTTGAAACAAATATTTGTTCACAATATTACCTATACAAACTCGTCTACTTCACAATATTACCTATACAAACTCGTCTACATGTTACTGTGATAGATCTAATGTATGAAATTCAAGCATCCTAATGTATGATATTAAAGCATAGACCCCCTCGCACTTAAAAATTCTGTACAAGCATAACCAAACATTAAGCACCGAGCCAGAGTCCCAGCAGCAGCAAGGGAGTAAATCCCCTAAACAGTGATTCTAGGCATGGCAGCTTTTTTTGTAGGTGGTGATGCGAAGCGTCACGCATCAGCGAAGCTTGGAGTTTCCCCATAAGTGAATTTCAAATGTAGCCCATTTGCACTGAAAATTAATGTGGTTGTGTTTTGCAATTTAACTTGTTGTGCTATGTTTGATATAATTGTAATATTGTATCATGAAATATGTTTTATTGCAAACAGATGTAACTGAACAAAACCTGAATTGGCAATATTACTAATACAAATTACAAATATAATAGTGGAGAGGACTGTGAACAGGAGAGAAATTAAGGGGTACAATATCATAATGAAAACGTGCATATTTTTTATTTGTTTACCCTACAATTTCCATGATCTTAATAACCCTTCTCGCTATCGTATTTGTAGCATTATTGGTAATATTGTAAATTTAGGTATTGTTTGGTTAGGTCTTTTTGTAATTTAATGTATTTTTGTGAATAAATATTACAATTGTGTAGGCCTACATATTTTCCACTTTTTTTACTCCACATTTACCCTGATCTTCATAGCCCTCCCAACTATCATTTCTGGGGTTTTTAGTGGTTATATCTAGATGCCCCTCGTAAATGTGTGTTCTGTGGAATTATACCACTTTCCTACATTTTTTTCAATAAAGCTCTTATTCTAGAATTTTACCTGTATGTCTCCCTATGTAGTTTATTAAGCATGTCAAAGATAATTTCATTTGTCTTTTACAGATGGTTGGAATAGATTGGGGCCATTGCAAAATTCTCGGCTGATATTGTACCCCTGACTAACATTGAAGAAGCACAGATCCATACCAACAATTATGTGTGTGGTAATCATTTCTTGCTTTTAGATTTCACCCCCGGGGAGAAGAAAAAATTGAATTATCATGTAGTACCATCAGTTGTGTTGAATAGTAACTCTTGTTGTGCCTTTTTATCATGTTGTAGTATTGTGTTTAAATTAAATAAATAACATTTGAAAAATTATTTTCATTGTTAATATTCTTTGTACAATTTCCTCTCCAGAAGTATGTATTTAGCAATATTTTTAAATTATATTTCTTTCCCTCAGCTGAACTAACAGCTTTCCGATGGAAGAAATATTTTGTAGAAGTTTACAGTTCAAATTTTTTTCTTTTTGTATAGTAAGCTTAAAAAAAATTGCATCCAATCATTCAATATATTTTGTTGACCCTTCTTGAGGTTGTATATGTACTTGCATTTGGAGTACTGAATATCTTTCATGAGATAAATTGTTAATAAATATGAAACATACACTTTGGCTCCTTTGTATATTAGGGATGTTTTTGTTCTACGGTTAAGCCGAACTACAAATACAGGGGTATTTGGAGTATGATATATGATTGTTTCTTTACATATTGAATGATACAGTTACATATTAAATCATACAGTTACGTTACCCATATTTGTAACCTACATCCAGGAAATGTTATATTTATTGGATTCTCCTGACAGTGCTTTTTATGGAGATTTTCAGTCTGTTTTCTGTCTCTCATGTCATACTCTGAGGCAGTTACATGCACTACTAGAAGTAGTCAATAAAATATTTTACTCTGCGTGCATAGCACTTCCTCTTATGTGAACCCCGTAGGCCGCCATGGTAGGTCCGTGCGACGCTTGTCTCGGGTCAGTCTGTTGAGGAGAGCTGGTGAGGTAAGACACTGTCATGTACGCCCTATAACTTTTGTTCACTAATTTAGGTTTCCTTAGCTAATTTAGTTTACCGGTTAACCTTTGCTTGCGTACATTTTTGCCAGACATTTTCCCCAGCTTTATGCTTCCACTTTATTAATGTAGTGCACCCTTATGGCATTTTTAACTTAATCGAGGAGAAGTGTGTCGGAGAGATCACGTGACCCGTGCAAATTGACTCAGGCGCCATCCGCCTATGTTTATGGCATTTCATTGTAACTTTTGCGTTATTGCTACACACAATTTTAAGAGCTTTATTTTAATGTACATATTTAAGGGTAATTTTCGTGTTTGAATTTTTTTACAGCAATATCACGTATAACCACGTGGTCGACAGTTGCCAAGTGTTTGTATATGCCATTGTTGCATTTGAAAGCTTATTTATGTAACATCATATGTGCCATAATTTATTCTGGGTTTTATATATTTTTGCATAAATTGATGCTTTTGTATTTGACCACGCGGTCACATTGTTTGATTTTACCACCATCAGGCAACATGCCTGTAACCACTGCAATCGTAAAGAGAATAATTTTTTCAGTAAGAATAACCTTCTGTCTGAATTTAATTTGCCATTTCCACGCAGAAATATTGCAATTTCACCTGTACCACATGGTCCGCTATGAATTTCATCCAGCGGCATCTGCATCATCTACACTTGTTTTTGCATGTATGTGTGTTCATTGTGAATATTCATCTTGTTTCCTGTATCATTCAAGGGTTTATGTAATTTTGTAAATAGTGTACGGTGCAATTATTCCCGTCCTAGCCGGCTCTGTGTATAGGCCGTCACCACACTACCCACCTGCTGGAGGACAAGCCCCACGAGTTTGCATTAGTGATGCCAAGTAATCACACATGTTAATGTGTATTAAGGGTTTTATTTGTAATTCACCATGTTCTGTCTACAGGGAAAACCTCCAGTCCACCCTAGCGGCTGTCAGCCCTCTTCCCTTGTGAAGATTGTGCTTTCACACACCTGTGTGAGATCGTCCATCTAGGCGTGCGCTAGAGCAATTGCGGGCTGCGGAGCACCCAAGCGGAATTGGCTAGTCATGACCGAGATAATAATTTCATTGGCACGTTGATGGGTATGCATAATAACAATAAAAGCAAGTCTACAGTGAACTTATATCTTTTATTGATTAGTGACATATGTTTTATTAAGTGTTTATTTTCAGTGATGTTTAGTAAAAAGTTTAGTATTGCCTACGTGTTTGTAAGTACGCACGAGTGATATGGACACACAGATCCCACAGCATCCTTGAGAACCCTTAGTCTCAATAGTGTGGTGATACCAGTAAGTATTTGTGTCATCATTTGTCTCATGTCTCAGCCAGTGGTGTCACCCCCAAACGCGAGCGCGAGTTACTTAGACATGCTGATTGATCGATGCATGCATTGTGGGAGATTGAGTGAAATTAACTTGTTTGAGAGAAGTATGTGGGATGAACCCTTGTGTAAATGTACGTCCGATGTGTGTATGCCGTCAGAGCAACGCCTGTGCACGTGCACCGGATGTGATGGGCGGGAATCAAGTGGGCGCAGTGCCAACAGTGTAGGAAAGACTCCCATTTATGATGCATAGGGCCTGCAGAATTTCCCACCTACTGCAACGGTGTTATAAACTGTGACGAGTGCCGTAAGACGAATTGTGCTGAGATCATGCCACCACCAACACCAGAGATGAAACCCACACCACCAGTAGTTGTTACGTACACGTCAAACGACTTAACTGGGTCAGATCACAATGTATTACTGCCAACTTTTGCGGGACATGACTCAGAAGACCCGGGTACATTCCTAGGTGTTTGTAAGGAAAATTTGCATAGGCATCGTGTACATAGGGATGATTGGACTGAGGTAACTGCTAACAGGGTAAGGGGAACTGCTGCCACGTGGTGGAATTTGGTTAGGGACTATCGAGTCACGTGGGAAGTTTTTTGTGTCCGATTGCTAGGTCAGTTTGACACTGATGGAGATGCTAGACAGGCACATGCGCGACTGTATCACAAGCAGCAGAGAGAAAGCGAGGGACTCGAGGAATTCATCCAGTGCAAGTTAGGCTTGTTTAAGTGTTTACACCCGGGACAAGCAATTCACAGAGTGTTGGAAATAATCGTGACGTCAAAAAACCGAACATTAGGCCGTTGTTGGGCGGAGCCAGCCGGGAGAGCGTGGAACTGTTTACAAGGGAGGCACGTGCCTATGACCAAGATAAGCAGGTGCAACGCAGAGAACAAGTGCCGGACTGACAAAGTGAACCCCCACCGCCTGTACCACTCGCAGTGGTTGTTGTGGTCACGTGACTGCTGCCCCCTGTCAGGCAGATCACATAGTCGCCGCTGCAGCAGGAAAAACTGCCCGCTATGCGGGCAAGAATGTTGTAAGTGACTGACAGCACCGTAAAAGCACTGTGAGTATGTGTAGAACTTGAAGTTAAAAATGTCACAGCTATTATTGACACTGCCGCTAGTCACAAATTTGTGTGTGAGGGTTTGATACAAGCGATCATAACATTGTGCCGGACTTGTGCAAGGAAGAGATTCTGGGACTGCCATAGCTTATTGACAACCAAGCTGTGATAGAACCGGCAAATTCTAAGATGTCTGCTCCTACTTTTTCAAAAGGTAATGTAGGAACAGGATGTGGGATGAGTGGCTCTTTTCTATTAGACATTCTTTACTTTTCACATACCTTGCACTCTGTCCCATATTTTTCAATATTACTTGACATCCCCGGCCAAAAGAACAATATACGAGCTCTAGCTTTGGTTTTGCTTATGCCAAAGTGGCCTTCATGCAGTGCCTGCAACATCTGCTCCTGCAACTTCATTGGCACTACTATCTGGTCCTCGTGGAACAACAGGCCATCTTCTTCATACAGCTCACTCTGGATACACCAAAATGGCTGACATCGTACAGGTACATTTCCTTTTCTTATGAGGCCATCCTGTATTCCCGAATCGTAACACGTCCATTAATAATGAATCTGCTGCAGATTCTCTTTGTAACTCAGTTTTTCGTTTTTCACTTATTGGTATATGTCTGCTCACACTGTGAACCATTTCACATAATACTTCCTCATCCTTTTCAACTGGTCCCTTGATGTATGTTCGTGATAGGAAATCTACAGTGTGCATTAGTTTACTAGGCAGGTAATGCATGTGTAAATCATAATGCATCAATTCCAGTTTTAGTCGTTGCAGGCAAGACGACATGTCACTCACCACAGGTTTCTCCATGACGGCTACCAGGTTTGTGGTCCATCAGGACTGCAACAGAAGGCCCATAGATATAATAATGAAATTTCTTTGCTGCAAAGACAATCGCTAACATTTCTTTCTCAATCTCTGCCCATTTCTTTTCAGACTCTGTTAGGCTACGAGAACCATACGCAATGGGTTGACCCTTCTGGAGTAAACAGCACCCTAGTCCATCCTGCGATGAGTCACACTTTATTGTAAGATGTATTTGTGGGTCAAACGTTCCCAAAGCTGCTGCTTTACTAATCGCCAACTTCAGGGCATCAATGCTGTCAGAGTGACATTGTAGCCACTGCCATACCGTGTCCATCCTCAACAGATCCCGCAGAGGTACTGTAATTGTTGCCATGTGTGCTACAAATGGCTTCAAGTAATTAACCATTCCTAGAAATTTCTGTAGTTCCCGTTTGTTTCGGGGGTTTGGTAGATCTTGAATAGCTGCTATATGATCCGGAACTGGTCTTATCTCATTTGATGAAAATATGTGGCCCAGAAACTGCACCTTTGGTGTTTTATACTGGAGTTTAGTTGTGTTGAATCTGATGTTTTGATCACGAGCTGTACGCAATACCTCTGCTACAATTTCATCATGTTCTTCCTCAGAGTTTGCTGCTACCAGTATATCATCAAAATAGACCACAACACCTTTTATGTGTCCAAAGGTGTGTTAGATATTTCCTGAAATTTTTCAGGAGCGTAGCACACGCCAAATGGCAATCGAAGGAATTGGTAACAACCCCATGGTGTTGAGAATGTGCCCAAGTTGCTAATTTCATCTTCCAGTTCTATTTGCCAAAATCAATTTTTCATGTCCAATACCGAGAACACTTTCTTTTCTGAGAGGGCTTCTGTTATTTGCTCGATTGTCGGGATCTGGTAATGTTCTCTTTTAATCACTTTGTTAAGATCTTGAGGGTCAAGACACAATCGTAAAGACCCATTAGGTTTTTCCACTATTACTAAGTTGCTAACCCGCGAGTTTGGTTTTAATACGCTTCTGATTATTTCTTTTTCTTCACGAGTTTTCAGCGTCTCCTTCAATTTGATTTTAATAGTTTGCGGATGGCGCCTTGGAGGTTTTGCCTTTGGTACTGCATTTTCCTGGACACTTATGTTGCATCAATATGGGAACTTGCCTAGACCTTGAAAGACATCTATGTTATCTTGAATAAATTGAGTTTTAGGATCTTGCTGTGTTCTGATTTGCTAAGAATGCAGAGGCTCAACTGAGTGAATCCTTTCGATTAGATTGAGTCGCACACATGCACCAAGCCCTAATATTGGTGTTCTGTCTGCACTCGCAATACGGAATTCCAAATACTCTACCACAGTTGTGGTTGCACATCTCAGGTTAACAATGCCTTTAGGTTTGATTTTAAACACACACCCCCCCCCCCCCCCCCCCCATAGAATTATAATGTTTCATTGGTGCCCCTAACCTTAAACTGTCTGTTGACCTTGTAGAAAATTGTTTCTGGGATAATGTTTACTTCCGACCCGGTGTCTAACTTAAGATTCACTTTTACATCCTCAATTAAAATCACTTCATGCAATTTGGTTACTTCATGCAGTTTATTTACACTTTTTACCTTTCTATAAGCTGATTTTGCCCTAACCTGTACACTGTTTATAAGAAAAGTATCCTCACTTTCACTGTCACAGTTATGTCGTGCAACTTTCACTTCCTTGATATGGTTGATATTTTTACACATGTTGGAAAAGTGATTGAGCTTTCCGCATTTGAAACATGGTTTGCCATAAGCCGGAAACCTGTATCTAGGGTGACTGAATCCACACTGTTTATACTTTTTGCTGGGCTTGCTCACTAGATTTTCTGGAGTGCCAATCCTGTCCCCTTTTATGTTTTGCCACAGTATTTACAGACGTGATTGTTCCACTCTCTGGTAAATGTGTATCTGGTGTAATACTTCGAAGACACTTCAGTTGCTGCTAACTGACTTCTGTCAAGGTTGCTAGTTCACACGCCCGCTCTAATGTTAGATGTTGTGTTAGCAACATTTCTTTCTGGAGTATTTTGTCACAGACTCCCATGAAGACAACAGTCCCTAACAATATCATTGGCTTGATCACCAAATTCGCAGCTACGCACGAGTGTCTTCAAGTCGGTTATAATCTGTTGAAACGGCTTTCCCTCTTTTTGCTTACAAGAATATAGCAGAAATTTCTCGTATGGAACATTTCTTCTGGGGCGGACGTAATTTTCAAAAGCCTTGATAACCTCCTCATAATCATTTCTGGCTTCATCAGGCAAGTTATCAAGATAAGTAGTCTGATTTGTAACAAGAGTGCCATCCCTCACATTTTGTGAAATATGCATTCCCAAATAATAACAAATTTGTCCTAGATCTTTCTTTCATTTTGAAATGTTTGCTCAACAATTCCTTTACAAATACTACCTCTTGCTCACTATTAGAAGCTAGTAACAAATAATCAATATATAACAGCAAGTATGTTTTGAAATCACCTTGAATTTTGGTGTACAGACAATATTCATAACCACATCTCACAAAGCCTAACTGTTTCATCATGAAACTTTTCATTCCAATTTTTTGGTGAGTCTTTCAACCCATACAAAGCTTTCTTTAATTTACATACTTTAACTTTTCCTTTCTCTTTAGGTTCATCATAACATCCCTTTGGTAAAGAAATATACAAATCATCATATCTCCCCATACAAAAATGCACTACAAAACATTGAGTTGATGAATTGTGCGGTTTTGCTCATTACAAAAAACAAGGAAAAATCTTACTGATGTTAACCTAGCAACTGGACTATAACTTTAAGGAGATAACAAATTTTGTTGAAACACCCTTACCGCTAACCTTGCTTTATAAGACACTAAATTTCCTTTTCCATCTGTTTTACATCTGAAAACCCATACACAATAACAGTACAGTCGCTAGGTTTAGTTACCCATTCCCAGGTATTCTCTCTCATTGCTATCAGCTCCCTATCCATGGTTTCCCTCCATTTGTTACTGTATACACTATACTGCTTCATCAAATGTTTTGGGTTCATCATCAACCATGTTACACAAACCAAGATGATAGTCCTCAAGAAGGGCTTCTTAATGTTTCTTCTTGGTCGTAGATTGTAGTCTTCTCCCTCGATGCCCTTAGTTTACCTTTCTGTTGTAGCAATCCGTCCTAAATCCTCATCACAGCTACTATCTTGTATACCTGTCTTTTGATTTACATCCTCCAACACGCTCTTCTACTTCATGCTTCAACTCGGCTAGTAGGAAGACAGCATCACGATGCACTTCGACCTTGTTGCTTAATGGAATAAACACACTGTAGCCTTTGACATCTTCGTCATATCCCAGAAAAATATCTATCTTATTTTTCGGATCTAGTTTCAAACTTTTCTACTTTGGTATGTGAACAGAAACTTGTGAACCAAAAACTTTGAAGTCGTTCAAGTTAACATCCTTTTTGTGATAGTCTTCATAAGGAGTTTTGCCTTCAACGGGAATTGGACCTGATCGGTTTAGCATGTAAGCTGCAGTGTTTATCACTTCGGCCCAAAAAGGCTTGGGCATACCCCCAAGCATTATATGGGCAGCTTCCACTAAAATTTGCATCTCTCTTTCTGCTCTGCCATTTTGTTGGGGCGTGTACACAACACTTCTTTGGTGCACAATCCCAAATGATTAGTACTTGTTGTAACTCAGTGTTAGTAAACTCTAGACTGTTGTCGCTTCTCAGACACTTAATTTTACATTTAGTCTCCCTTTCTGCTTTCGTGATATATTTCTTAATGCACAATTTCACTTCAGACTTGTGTTTCAGGAAATAAACTTTTCTACATCCTGAGTAGTTATCCTTCAACAATAAAAAATACTTTGCACCACCAAGTGATTGGCTTCCCATTGGACCACATACGTCAGCATTAATTCTAACCTCTCAGTCACTCGAGAAACACTTTTTTGAAAAGGCAGACAATGATGTTTTCCAGTCAAACACTCTTCACATACAAAATTTGTGCTATCATCAATGAAGTTTATACTTTTCCTATTCAATAATGATTTAACATGCTGAATGTTTTGATGGCAAAGTAACTAGTGCTACACTTCTAATTTTTCAATCCTTTTCATCACACTCACATAACATTCAGAAATGTCAAAGTCAGTAATGCTGTCCTACTCATATACACACAAGTTACTCAGATTACATATGGTGACAATATATTTCATCACTGATTTGGACAGCTCAGAATTTGTTTGTTTCCAAAAAAAAATTTGGTATAATTTGTTTACACATTTAGCAACTGCACGAACTTCCCCTTTGTCATTTACAAAGTTGCACTGCTCACTGTTGGACACTAAATAAATACATAACCAACTGAAAAAAGATTGAATTTTAACTGTGGAACATAAAGGACATTTAGTAATATAGTCTTTATGAATTTCACACCATTCCACGCATACAACTTCACTGTTCCATGTCCTATCACATCTAAAAGTTTTCCATCACCAACAGTTACTTTACTTGAAAACTGCTTGTTTTTAAAAGACTTAAACAAATGTTTGTTACCACACATATGTTCGCTAGCTCCGGTGTCCATATACCAACAATTATCATTCAGTTCCTCTTCTGCAACGAAGGTTATTAAAACATTTACTTCATTTTCTCTGTTGTCCTATAGAGCCTTGAACATCCTCCAATTTGCTATCAGATGACCCCTCTTCTTGCAATAGTGGCAAGTTCTTGTTTCCTTATTTTTGTCTATCCTTTCCACAACTTAGTATTTTCTTGAACTGCTGTTGCTTACACTGGCCAGCACTATCACTTCTCCATCTCTTGAACCTATTCTTTCTTCTTCAAACAGAAGCCTTGATGTCAGTTCTTGTACAGATTGCATTTCAAGTGGAACAGACTCCCACGCTAAACGAAAGTGTTTGAACTGCTCGGGTAGTGACATAAGGACTTTCGTAATCAACATTTTGTCTGAAATTGGTCCTCTCGCTTGCTTCAACTTTACCCTAATTTCTTCCAACTTAGACATGAAAGTTGCTACTGAATCCTCCTTAAACTCTATTAAGAAGAACTTTTGTTGAAGCAAATAAACACTTACAGCAGACGCCTTGTCATAGACCGACTTCGATTCGACCATACTTCACTAGAAGTAGTACAAGATAAAAGATGTGTGAGTGGTCCTGAGTCCATTCTTGAGCTGTTGCATCGTTCTGAACCTTTTTATTCTCTCCCTCCACAGATTCAACTTCTGCACCACTAACAATTTCGAAAAGTCTTCTTCCTTTCAAAATAACCTCCATCTGGAACTTCCACACTGCCCAGTTGTCTCCTCCAGACAACTTTAAACTCGAACTTAACTCCATTAGTGCGTTTACGGTAACATTTCAATCCAGATTGAACCTGGAGTGGACTGAAGTATCCAGATTGAAATGTTAGTATAAACACATCCGTAATGGACTGAAGTAGGAGTGGAGAGAAATAATCCAGTCCAGTTGTCAAGGTGAACTGGAATGTAGAAACTGGATTGAAATTTTACTTTAAATACTAGTCGGACTGAAATTGGAGCAAAGAAGAAGTGGCCGCCACGTTGACTCGTTAGTTTGATTATGCAAGAGGTTAGAATCATTCTGAGATTAGCAAAATAAGTGTTTTTTTTTAAGTGAAGCGAAAAATAAATGGCCACGAAGGAACTGAGAAATATTTGGACTGAGAAATATGTGAAATTCATTTTATATTATGTTTTATAGTTATGCCAGTCACCAATAGAGTGCTGCTATCCCGTTTCAATTCGCATTGTCTTGTTTACACTTTAGTTCACGTTCAAAACTTTACCTTAAACACTCATTGTCGATACGAGTTCACGTTCAAAACTTTACCTTAAACACTCATTGTCGATACGAGTTCACTCCGAGTTTCCTACAAGTTGATTCCAAACCGAGTTCGATCCAGTCCGAAATTTTACTCTAAAAGCACTATAGGATCATAATCTCTTGAATCCTTGTTAGTGATGGGTAGTTCACGAACTACCAGTTCATTTTGAACTGGTCTTGAAAAAGAACTACATGCATAGTTCACCACGACATAAAAAACTAGTCTCTTGTGATATCTGTCAGTCATTCTCTAAGTACCAGTAACTATGCCATGTGCGCCACTGCGCATGCTCAGATAATCCGTCGTTCGTCACTCCCTGCAGCTTTCCCACCCTCTGGCTTTCCCTCGCTCTGTGACTTGCCACATGCATACTTCTTATTTATCTGCCTCTGTCTGTCAGTACCTTTGTTTTAGCTCGTTCAGCTTTGCCTTGAACTGTAGGGATCGCAGCGCAGATCTACCTAGTTCAATATTGAGATGAGTTGCAAATCTGTCAGCAACTGCAGGACACACAGCACGAGACAGTTGACAGACCTATGGCCATGCAGCAATCTTTCATTCTTTCTTACTTTCTCATGCCGACCCCAATTGCATAGTCCGTTGCACGCCGGTTTGTGGTGTGAGGGGTTCCGGGTTTGAAACCCAGTCAGGGTATGGCTGTTTGCGTCGTCCATTTAACTTATTTCATCCTCATCTGCACTAAAAACCTCACTGTTGCGGTGTCGTAAAACTCTCTCACTCACTTGTACTATAAATACGATGTTGCCAGACATACGGATATTCCCGTATCTGTACGAAAATACATATGATAGCTGCACCAATACGAGTATAGCTACGACAGTAAAATATAGAAAAACGCTCATGTCATGTTTTACACACTCACAATAAAGAAGTGAAAAACTGCTTTTTTATAGTATATTCACTCAATACTTCAGATATAGCTTTTTGACATTATTTGCATTATATTAAAATTAAGTTATTTTGGTAATTAAAGTTCTCATAAAATGTTTCTAATAGTGGTACGAATAAATCCAGTGTGTCAGAACCATTTTTGTTGAGTTTATACATGCCTGACTTGGAAAAATTAACTTTTCACCTGGTTGCCTCTCGCAACACAACATATTATAATATTGTTGTGGTCGTTACTATGACTCAAAAGTAATTTAGTGTTATATTACACAACATAGGTGTGGAAAACACAGTATAAAGATATTTTCGCTATTCATTTATCTTACTTCTGTATAAAAAATAAGTAATTTCATCTACACACAATAATGCACTAATTATTTAGCAATTAATTTACAAACATCACTTATTTACTCTCTTTCCGTTTCACGCTTGCTTAGATTCTTCTGGGGAGGGGAAATGGAACTGTGAAAGAGGAAACAAAGAAAGACCTATCTAGTTCTTGGGCCGAGCTACAGAGTAAGGGCTATCTAGTTCTCGGACCGAGGTTACACTTGCGCTCTGCAATTTGCCAGTACACGTGACCATTCGTCTGTGACCTATATAGTTCAAAAGAACGGTTCCCAATGAACTGTTCTCAAATGTGACTAGTTCAGAACAACCTCATTCATTCTAATGAACTATATATCCTATCACTAATCCTCGTCATGCTGCAACTACAAAGGCGATACGAAATGTCTCAGACGCCAGTAGTCCATTTAAAAAACCTCACAGCAAAGTATCAAAAAAAAAACTCCCATTCACAAAAAAACAGGCTTGAATAATTGTGCCCGTAACCTGTTGAGAATAGACTCATAAATGTGAATAAAAGCAAGCTGTTTTAGCAAATTTTATTGACCACAAAACAAACATAATTTCGGATTACCTGAGCATTTCAGATCAACACAAAAAGGCGGTCAATGTAGTAAAAAACCACAACGACCAATACACTAAATACACTACCAACTTAATATTGTGTCCAACACAATGGAAAATGGTGTATTAGATCCTGTACTGTAACATAATATTTTATTCTCCAGAGGATCCCCCACAGCTGGTTTAAGTTTATTCTTAACATTATTTGCATGAATATCCCAAGAAAGATTCTGATCAATTAACACTCCTAAAAATTTTGCAGACTCCACTCTATGTAGTACACAATATGACGCCGTCAGGTGAGAAACGAGATAGACGATGACACAAATACTTACTGGTAATATGGGCACCGGCGGTGCTTCCCAATAACCGCACTATTGATACTCAAGGTATGTACTTACAAACACGTGGGCAATACTAAACTTTTCCTAAACATCACTTTGAAAATAAGCACTTCATAAAATACATGTGGCTAGCACACTGTCACTACTGAATAAAAGAGTTAGGTTCACTTTAGGCTTGTTTTTATTATTATTGCTCGTACAGATCAACGTGCCAATGAAATTATGATACTATCGGTCATGACTAGCCAATTCCGCTTGGGTGCTCCCCAGCCCGCAATCAATCTAGCACTCGCCTAGATGGATGCTCTCACCGTGATGGATAAAGGCACAATCTTCACAAGGGAAGAGGGCCGGCAGCCGCTAGGGTGGAATGACGGTTTTTCTCTGAAGACAGGACACTGTGAATCACAAACCCTTGATGAAAACATTTACACGTGTGATTACGTGGCAATCTTCAAGGTTCGCCCACCAGCACGGGGGTAGTGTGGTGACGGCCTGTAGACAGTTGGATAGGACGGAAGTAATTGCACCATACACAAATTATAAAATTACATAAATACACTTAAAACATGTCTAATGGCGGATTAAGCAAACATTAAGTGACCGCATGGTCAAACCCAAAAGCATCAATTTACATGAAAATTACACGGAACCCTAACAAAATTTAACATAGACCCTGAATAAAATATTGCAGACACAATATTACATAAATAAGCTCTCAAAACGCAATGATGGCGTAGACATAGACTCGGTGTCGGTTAGCCATGTGGTTGTAAGTGATGTTGCAGTAAAATATTCAAACATGAAAAATTACCTCAAATACATATATGAAAACAAACCCCTTCAAATTGCACGCAGCAATAATGCAGAAATTACGATGAAAAGCCTTTAGCAGAAGCGGATGGCGCCTGATTCAAGTTTCGCGGGTCGCATGACCTCTTCAACATATTTTTCCTCTCTTCTCGATTAAGTTGAAAAAGCCATAAGGGCGCAATAAATTAGTGAAGTGGAATTTAAATGCTGGGGAAATGTCTGGCAAAACGTACACAAGCAAAGGTTAACCGGTATACTAAAAGTGCTATTGAAATCTATAACCGTGAACAAAAGGTTGTAGTGCGTACGTGACAGTGTCTTATCTCGCCAGCTCTACGACAGGCTGTCCAGAGGCAAGCATCACACTATGGCTTCCTATGGGGTTCATATAAGCAGAAATGCTATGCACACCGCGTAATATATTTTATTATTGAAATAAAAGTGGCACAAATAAATTAAATATTGTTTTACATTTTATTCATTTCTTGTGAATTTTTCATATTAATTTAGCGTCTCTTTATGACGGTGTTCACACCGGAATATTAGTGTTCTTAATCTCGGTGCCACAGGCACTTTAAATTTCATAACCAAACATTTTGAAAATAACACACATTTTAAAACATTTTAAGACATATCAAACCCTGAAAAATAAAAATACAAGACACATTTTACACTGCAAAATAATATTTATGTGAAAGTTCAAATGCATTGGCCTCTTTGTGCATGTGCTGGCACACGTGCATGGTGAGCGCCGTCATGGGCCGCTGGCTGTTAGTGGGCGTCAAATGACTTCTCCCTCGAAGGCCAAGACGGTGCGAACAACGCAACATTGCTGTGGCGGACTCTGCCCGGCTGGTTGCCGGTTGACGGCAAAGAAAACATGGCCTCAGAGGTCTTCTCTTTCTACGACGATAACAGGGGGTGAGGGTGTAGGCAGGAACAACAATGTGGGTATGTAGTGGTGAATTGCTTAGCCTCTTGCGAGTGCTGTGTTGCGATTTGTCGACATTTGACGTCACACTCACTGCCCTACTATTCTCCCCAAACCCTTTCAAACTCTCTTGCCCTATTAGGCTCTTCCCTGCGGGAACAGGAAAGCCTATGAAAGGCGTCTCGCCTTCACTTGTGGTGTCAAAATTTACGTTTACACTTTGGTTACAACCAATTTCAGCTATGACCTGGGGAAACCCCTTAAAATTTATTTCACTGGCATTGCTTGTGTTGACATTTACGAGTGTACTTATGTTACCACTTTCTTCGTGTACACTTGGAAATCCCTTAAAATCACTGGTTTGTTGTGTCATTACAGGCATTAACAGAAAAACCCAGAAATGGTGTTTCGCTACTACTCGCTCCTACTTCCTCACTACTAGGTGGTGAGTGCTCTGTTGGTGCCAAATCCTTAAATGACAGTTCATTCCCTTGGTTGGGTGTTCCCGTGTTAGTGTTGTTGTTTTCCTTAGTGTATGTGTTGACATTTCCCTGTGAACTCCATGGTAAAATTCTCTGAGCTCGCTGAGATACTGGGCGTAACGTTGTCTCCATATCTCTCTTCCCTACAGCTGGTTGGGCTATACATAGGTCGTCACAGTGCCTTTTCATGACATGTCTTGGTCCCAACTTCGCTAAATACATGGAATTTCCCATCTTTTCCACCACTCTCACTGGCCCTGCCCATCTAGGTGCCAGTCCAGCACAGTACTTTTTCTCCCCGGCTGATAATGTTTTCCCTTACATACACACACATTCCGGGTACATGTTGGGGTGTGGCCTCTTGCTCTTCGGTACCCACACCCTACAGTAGCTTATTTGATTCGCCCTGGCTTCGTCATGCATTTGCGCCTGGTGTTCGACAATTTGTTCAGGTGGTCTACAGAGGTTTTTGTGGGGTGCTCCGGGGGCACGGAGTTTGCGACCATGTACCATCTCTGTGGGTGTCTTCCTGGTTGTAGCATTTAATGTGTTTTTTAGGCAAAACATTACCTAACCAGACGCGTAACTGGATTTTGATGTCTTGGTTACGTTGTTCGGTTGTGTTAGCCCTTGGATGGTAGGCTAGGGTGGTACAGTGTTCTGTTCCCCACCTGGTACATCATTCTCCACTTTCGCCCTACTAATTGCATGCCATTATCGGTCAACAAATACTTGGGATGCCCCCACCTCGGAAAGAACTCGTTTTGCATCACTGTGCGACCATGTGCGCACGAACATTGCTGAAAGGAAATGCCTCTGTCCAACAGGTAAACAAATCCATGGCGACAATTAGAAACCTTTGCCAGTTTTGGTGCACGGTTACAGGCCCATGAAGTCAATCGCTACTGTTTTGAATGGCTCGGTTGGCAGCCTTGGATGTTGTGGAGCGTTGCAGTCTGCTCTACTCGGCTTCCGGGTGTTACACGCAATACAGCTCTGTAGATGTTTCCTTACATCTCCCTGAACCCCTGGCCAGTAAATAAATTTCTGCATGTTTCTTCGGGTTTGCTCGGATCCCGGGTGTCCATGTTCCAAACTGCCGTGTGCATACTTTAATACAAGTTCCCGTTTTGCTTTCACCACATACGTCCGCCTTCATGCACAGTTACCAGGTGGTTTGGTTTGTATTTCTCTGTACACTACCCTCCAGTGTTCTGTGTACCATGTGGCGCAGTGTTGTCGGTGTTGCGCAGCATCTGGGGAATTTTCTTGCGCAGTGTGTACCTCTCTCAGCACGTCATGTACATTCAATGAAACAAGTTCGCGGGGTAGTGTGGCTACACTGTTTTGTATAACGAGAGTTTGTGCTTCTGCTGTTGGTATTGCACTGCAAGATGGTAGCACTTCTTCCCACTCCGCATCATCAGTTACCATTAGATTTGGACAAGGCGTCCACAACTTTGTTGGTTTTTCCCGCCACGTGTTCTACCTTGGCGACATACTCCTGAAGTAATGGCACCCAGCGGGCAAGTTTGCTTTTCCCGTTGTGCATGCCCTCTAACCACTCAAGACATCGGTTGTCAGTTTTTAGCATAAACTGCCTTCCTAGCAAGTACGGGCAGTACTTCTGCAATGCATGTACAATAGCCAAACATTCCTGTTTATTAACGTGATATTTACGTTCCGTTTCCCCGAACTCCGCACTGTGGTAACTGGTTATGTGTTTTTCCATGTGTATTCCCTCCTGATACAACACGGCCTCGATGCCTTGTTGACTGGCATCTGTTTGTACAACAATGGATAACTTTGGGTTGAACCTAGATAGCGGATTACAGTTCTGAAATGCAAGTTTGATTTTTTTAAAGGCTTGGTCGGCTTGAGGTGTCCATACAAATTTACGTTTCTCACACAACAAAGCAGTTAATGGTGCGGTAATCACAAAAAAATTTGGGACAAATTCCTTTAGCCAATTAATTAAGCCAAAAAATTTCCTGACTTGTTTACGTAATCTGAGTGTGGGTTTGTTTTGAATTTCCTGTACGTGTTGCTGTTCTGGTTCGTGTCCATCCCCTGTTACATAGTGTCCCAAAAACTCCATTCTACTCATACCCAACTTAACCTTTTCTACTTTGCACGTAAGTTTGTTACGTTCAAACCGTTCAAAAACAAGGCTCAAATGGTGCAAATGTTCTTCCCAGCTGTTAGACCAAACAAGTACATCATCCAAATATGCCATCACAAAGTCTCCAATGAATCCATCCAGTACGTTAACCATTAAGTTTTGAAACGTTGCAGGGACACACTTTAAACCAAATGGCATGGCAACAAATTGAAATCTACGTCCATTTGGGGTAGTAAATGCTGTTTTATTTCTGTCCTGTGGGCAGATAGGCACTTGCCAATATCCGGACTTTAAATCAAGTTTTGTGAAAACAGTAGCTGGTCCTAATGTTGACAAAGTATCTTTCATATTAATGACTGGTGGCAGTACGTTTACTGTTTTATTGAGGGGGCGAAAAGCAACACAGAATCGCCATTCGCCATCTTTCTTTGCAGCAAAGGTAATACCTGAATTATAGAGACTATGTAGGCTCAATAACATTATCATTGAGCATCTCACATACCTGCTGGTTGATGATGCTGCGAAAGAAAATACCTGAGTCTCATGGCTTGGAGTACACCAGGTCCTCGTGCGTTATGATCGCATGCTCTGTGATGTCATTGCATTGCAGCTTCCCCTCAGTATACTGGTCCAGCAGATGTTGCAGACATTACTGATGTGTGGCGGGCACCTCGTGCTCGAAGTCAGCAAGCGGCACAGCAGTTGTTGTGGTTGGTGGTGTTGCTCCCATAGTGTAAACATTCTATCAGCCATGTGTCCCCATGTGCAGACAATTCAGATGCTGTTCTATCATGGCTTGGTTGTCAATAAGCCATGGCAGTACCAAAATCACTTTCTCGCACAAGTCCGGCACAATGTAAATATCGCACTTGGTACGCAGCTCTCAGATCCCTTCCGTTACGTGCATAACACTTTTTGCTTCTCCCTGTTGGTGTGTGGTAGCAAATTGCAAACATCATGGTGGCACTCTAGTTGTTATAGCTTGTATTAGTGCCCAGGGAAAAAAAAATTGTGACTGGCGGCAGTGTCAATAACAGCTGTAACATTTTTTCCCTCAAGTTCTACATATATTCCTAGCGCTTTTACGATACTGTCAGTTACTTGGAACACTTTTACACCTTCATACATGGATTGATACGAACTGGTGGTGAGATTGGTGGAGGTGCGGTTTCGCCAACCGCCCGACATAGTTTTCTGACCTGTTGCCCTGGTAACCATTTTCCACTGTTGTGGTGGTGAAAGTTTCTGTGCCCATGGTTCTGCCTCGCAGGTGTAAACATTGGTGGCAGTCGTGTAACATCTGGCAGCACTGTAGGTGTTTACATATGCAAGTTTTATCTTGGGGATTGGTATGCCTGTCCCACCCGCATATCCTGTTCATACAAACAAGCTTCGTGTGTAAACTCTTTGACACTTGCCCTTGTTGCCCTTCTCAGATAAGGCCTAATGTCCAGTGCTGACACCACCACAATTATCTCTAATACCCTGCAGGTTGCCTGTCCTGGGTGTAGGCGCTTATACAAGTCTAATTTGCTATATGAATTACTCAATTTCTTCGCTCTCCCTCTACTGTTCGTGATACAGTCATGCTTGTGTCTATATAGAATCTCCGAAGTGTCAAACCGCCCTAGCAATCTCTCAAAAACTCTTCCTACATAACTCAATAGTCCCTGACCACGTTTCACCATGTGGAAGCAGTTCCTCTTAACCTGTTGGCATTACTTCATTCCAATCTTCCCTATGCACACTATGCCTATGCAATTTTTCCTCACAAATAGCTAGGAATGTACCCGGGTCTTTTGAGTCATGTCCTGGAAAAGTTGGCATTAGTACATTGCGGTCTGGCCTGGTTAGGCCCTGTGGTGTGCACATAACTACTACTGGTGGTGTGGGTTTCACATCTGGTGTTATCGGTGGCACGATCTCAGCACAGTTCGTCTTACGGCACTCGTCACAGTTTATAACACCATCGCTGTAGGTGGTAAACTCCGCAGGCCATATGAATCGTAATTTGAGACTTTCGTACACTGTTGGCACAGCGCCCACTTCATTCCCACCCCGTCACATCCTGTGTGCATGCACAGGTGTTACTGTAATGGTGTAGAGACGTCAGATGTGCATTGACACAAGGGTTGCTCCCATATACTTCCCTCGAACAAGTTAATCTCACTCAATCTCCCACAATGCACGCATCAATCGATCGGCATGTCTAAGTAACTCGCCTTTGCGGGTGCCGCGGGTGTCACAGTGGCTGACGCAGATGTCTTGAGGGCTTCTCGTGGTTGATCAGGCGTGGTGTCCGCCATTTTCTCGTGGTTGTAATGGATGGCATGACGCAGATGAATACACTTGGCCCCACTTGGGAAAGCCAATTGACGTCATCGGGTTAGACATGAGACGAACATTGACATAAATACTTACTGTTAATACAGGTGCCAGCAATGCTTCCCAATAAACACACTATTGAGACTCAGGGCTCTCATGGATGCTGTGGGTTCTGTGTGTCCATCTCACCCATGTGTACTTACAAACATGTAGGCAATACTAAACTTTAACTAAATATCACTTTGAAAATAAGCACTTAATAAAATACATTTATCTAGACAATTAATCCAGTGCACACCTAGATAGATAATCTCACCACGGTGTATGAAAAAACAATCTTCACAAGGGAAGAGGGCCGACAGCCACTAGGGTGGACTGACGGTTACAAATTACAAATGAACCCCTTGATGAAAACATTAACACATATGATTATGTAGCATCACTAATGCAAGGTCGCCTGCTAGCACGTGGGTAGTGTGGTGACGGCCTGTACACAGACATGGCTAGGATGGAATTAATTGCACCGAACACAAATTACAAAATTACATAAATACCCTTAGAATATGATGGGGCACAAGATGAGTACTCACAATAAACACACATATGTGTGAAAACAAGTTTATAATGCACGGATGCCGCTGGATGAAGTTCGTAGCGGACCACATAGTGCAGGTGGAATTGCAATATTTCTTTGTGAAAACGGTAAATTAAATTCCAACAAAATATTATTCTGATAGAGAAAATTTTGAGATTACAGTGGTTACAGATGTGTAACATGCCTGATGGCATGAAAAAGCAAACATTAGTGACAGCGTGGTCAGACACAAAAGCATCAATTTATGTGAAAATTACACGGAACCCTGACAAAATTTAACATACAACACTTAATAAAATATTGCGCACGTAATATTTCATAAATAAGCTCTCAAAATGCAATGATGGCGTAGACATAGGCTCGGCGTCGGTTATTCACATGGTTGTACGTGATGTTGGCGTAAAATATTCAAACATGAAAAATAACCTCAAATACATATATGAAAACAAAGCCCTTGAAATTGCACACAGTAATAATACAGGAATTATAATGAAACACTTTTAACAGAAGAGAAGGCGCCTGATTCAAGTTTCGCGGGTCGCATGGCCTCTCTAAAATATTTCTCCTCGCTTCTCGATTAAGTTGAAAATGCCACAAGGGCGCAATAAATTAGTGAAGCAAAAGAGTAATGCTGGGGAAATATTTGGCAAAATGTACGCAAGCAAAGGTTAACTGGTATACTAAAAGTGCTATTGAAATCTACATCAGTGAACAAAAGGTTGTAGTGCGTACATGACAGTGTCTTACGTCACCAGCTCTCCTCGACAGACTGTCCAGAGGCAAGCATCGCACGGACCTACCATGGCCGCCTAAGGGGTTCACATAAGCGGAAGTGCTATGTATGCTGCGTAAAATACTTTATTATTGAAATAAAAGTGGCACAAATAAATTAAATATTGTTTTAAATTTTATAATTTTCTTGTGAATTTTTCATGTTAATTTAGTGTCTCTTTATGACGGCGTCCATGCCGGAATATTAGTGTTCTTAATCTCGGTGCAGCTGGCACTTTGAATTTCATAACCAAACAATTTAAAAATAACAACAAACATTCTAAGACATATCAAACCCTGAAAATTAAAAATACAAGACACATTTTACACTGAAAAATAATATTTATGTGATAGTTAAAAAATATTGGCCTCTTTGCGCACGTGACACGTGCATGGTGAGCACCGTCATGGGCTCTAGTACCGCTGGCTGTTACCCGGCGTCAAATATATACACTATAAACCACTGTGCATACAACACGGAGGTATTTAAGTACATGTCTTTTCCCGCCCACTCAATGTTTACATCGCAGATTAGCATTTGGTCAGTTTATAAAAAAACTTCATTTCATCAAACTCCAGGGCATGATCTAAAACAGTAACAATTTTTCACATTCTTAACTGATGTTGTGATGTAATCAGCCAGCTACAATCACCAACCTCACGTAATAGTTGCAAATGCCGTATTTGTTAAGTACCAAACCACAAAACACAGAAGATGAGTAAAGAAGTCATGAGTTTTAAATACCACGCACATGTTAGGTGCATAAATTGCATTCATCTGCTTTATGTATGAATACTATTTACTTTCTTCATATCACCAACATTTATGGTTACATATGTTTGTTTATAAATAAAATGAACATTATGATTCTGTCCATGAATAATCGCCACCACTATAGCAATTCTGCGTCTCATTCGAATCAGATTTGTACATAAAAAAATAAATATTGCTACTTATTGATTAATGAATTGTGCCATGCTGCGAATGAAATATTGATATTCAATGTAGGAGCGATAGATCAATATACATTTGACGTTTATGTGATAGAAAATGTACGACCATGACAATTAATGCATTAAAACTTTCTTTTTACAAATGAATTTTAACCACCTCAAAAGCAAACTGTTCCAGTATTATAATTTTTATTTTATTTTATTTTATTTTACGAATTTCACTAGGTATGGCTTATATAGAGATAAATATGTAGCATCACCAAAGCCAGTCATATCAGTTTCTGTTTAATTTCAAATTACCTGTTACTAAAAGATCAAAGTAAAACTAAGAAAATAGTTTTTCGGTTGCAAAAATTAAATTATTTGTTTGTGAAAACATATCCTGCAAGATAATCAAGTGCGCTAATTTCCATGATGATTAAATCATTTGGGTTGATGAATTAATTTGGGTGAACCATGGGCGGTTGTAACCGAGATCGATTTTAGGTTTATCTGCTGATGTATCAATATCAGTACTGGTATCAGTCCAGCTTTACTAAAATGTTTATATGGAAGCCATTTTGAAAACATATGCCTGACTCTCTAAACGTTTATAAGTTTACATCTGCCATAGCGCTACTGGGTTGTCAAATTTGGTAGAAGTTTGTTGTTTTTTCAAAGATATCACATAATTTTAATTTATCATGTAATACTATTTTACAAAATGTGATTTTGTGTGGAAACATATGATGGTTGTAATATATGCAGCCAGCATACAAAGTTTGATTGGAATTAATTACACTATGTTCATTATATAACATACAAAACTAGAATAGCTATATGGCCGCCATTTTTGTAGTAAGTGTCTGACATACCCAAAGCATATCAATTAACATTACCTGCTGCAGTATTATATTTTAATCCATATTTGGTAGCGAATGGACAATTATTTTCCAATATAGGACATAAAAACTTTATTTATTTGTGGCACTATATTACAAAATTTATTACATTATATATTACATTACAAATATATTACATATTTGATGTTTTTATATACATACTGCTACCGTACAAAGTTAAGTTGGAATTAATTTAATGGTTTTCGCAGATCTAGCATACTATGCTAATATAGCTAGATGGCTGCTATTTTCAAAATAAGTGATATACTTGAAACATATTTGTACGTATCAATTCACATTACTACTTATCTGCGAAATTCCATAGTAATCTGTCAATTGTTATTACACAAAAACTTTATCAATTTACATAGCACTATCTTACAAAATGGTAGACGAAAGAGGTTGTTTTTTTGGAGTATGTGTTGCTTGTAATAGATACTGTCAGCGTACAAAATTTGGTTGGAACTGGTCTAACGATGTGGTAGTTATGCCAAATAAATCTAAAGGGCCGCCATTTTGAAAATAAGTTCCTAATAAAGTTCAGTTACTTATATTTTTCTGGTCTATCACAGTATTACTTACGTGCCAAATTTGGCAAAAATTGGTTGAGTAGTTTTAGAGATATAATATAAAGGCTTAATTTTTTCATGTGGCAATATTTTCCAAAATGGTAGAGCTATAACAATATTCACCACTGAATTCAATGCTTACACTTTGCACTGTCAGCACACAAAATTTGGTAAAATCGGTTGACCGGTTTCAGAGATATGATGTATCACCTTAAACTTTAAAGTGGCCACCATTTTGAAAATAAGTGCCCAACTTACACTTGTGCCCCAATATTACGTGCCGGAAATCATCACAGCCTACCATGACGCATTAATAGGGGTGGATATTTCGGCCGGTTTAAAACACTAGAAAAAATTAAAACGCTTACTACTGGGACAGTATTAACAAAGATGTTAAAGAATATATCAAGAATTGCCCCCACTTACCAAAAAGTCAAACATTCAAACAAAAAACCCATTGGCCAGATGATGCCACACCCCCCCCCCCCCCCCCCTTTTCTGCACTCTTGGGGTCTGGATGCTAAAGGACATCTCCAAACACGCATCAGGCAACAAATACATATTGGTAATGACTGAATTCTTCACACGATACATAGTTGGCTGGCCAGTGAAATCCATTGATGCGATCACATGCGTTAATTTTATTAAAGATGTTGTACTTCAATACAGATGTCCCAAATCAATTCTCACAGATAGGGGCACCTCATTTAACAATGAAATGATAACCGAATTGTTCCGCAACCTATGAATAAAAAAACTACAGACAATAGCCTACAACTCCTCTTGCAATGGTTTAACGGAACAAGTGAACAAGATACTATCACAACAGCTCACAGTTTGTGCTAATGAGGATCATTCACACTGGGACGAATATGTACCTTACATTATTTTCAACTACAAATCCACAGTAGATAGAAGCACCAGATTCAGCCCATTTTTTCTTTTACACGGAGTGGAAGCGGTACAACCTTCCCACGCCATTTCCAATACTTACTCCACACGTACTCATGATTGGTGCGAACAATTGAAACAAGCCCGCAAGCAGGCCTGCATCAATTTAATTTCCTCATAACAAAAACAAAAGGAAATATTTGACACAAAATTTTGGCAAAACGACCTTAAAATTGGCCAATTCGTTTGGGTGAAAAATCACGCCATGCAAAAAGCATTCAATTTCAAATACCATGGTCCTTACCACGTGCATGACATTTTAGGTCCATCCACAATCGCCATAGAAATACACAAACGGGGACAAACAAAAATTGACACTGTTAGCACAAGGACTGTAAAACTAACTAATATCAAAATCTAATGTCACTCTATATGTTACCAGCTATACATCCCTGACATGGGCACAGTCCTAATCAGCATGGTGTTCCTTGTACTGGGGCTATTCTTGAGTACTGCGGGCTTCCAATTGTTCAAAACGTACACAGGTGTATACTTCCAGCAGCTATACGACAATCAGCGCAGTACACCACTCCAGCAACCTCTTGGTATCACCCCCAAAGCTGAAGAAATCATTGCAAATTCCATCAGAAGAGCACCTGCTTTGTTCGACTGCACCAGGGTATACACAACGGTGTGTGTGCCATGCGAAATCACACTGCAAGATAGCCGAGAATATGAAATAGTATTTAGTGAATAAATGTAACATTTGTGGAATGTGTACCCTCCCCTTTACAGCTGTCGAGAACGAGCGTGTGGAAGCAGCACGAGGTCACGTGCAGAACAGGTAAACACAATAACCAAAACACAGCGTGCCGCCATTTTAATGGCGCAGGTGAAGCCGCACTCACGGTGATAGAGTTAAACACAGAGGGTAGACATGCTACGTAGGTAATTAAAGTAATTACTTTTCAGTTAGTAAACAGTCTCTAAGAAATGAACGTTAAAGTAATCCATCTTTGCAATAAAAATTTTAGCATTTAGTTCTAACATTTAAATTTCGCCAGAACGAAGATCATAAATTACATATGGTAGGATAGATGAGGTTTGACATTTAAATTACACCAGAACGAAGATCATAAATGACATGTTAGGATAGATGAGGATGACAACATGCCACAACTATGCTTTAGCATAGTAATTTTGAGGCTCAGCAGCTTAAATTACACGAAGGAATTTCATTTTATTCTATAAATGAAAGTCTGAATAATGAGTAGAAGATACTACATGTGCAGCTTCCCACAACTGAGTATATCCCCAGCAGGCCTTCATTAGTGCAGACTAAAGCGCTTTCCGTTCTGTCCCAAAAGCATTAAAATTATGTATGGCAATTAGGTTAATTTACTATAAGCTAATCAGAATCGCCGTTTAACTGAATAAAATGGCACAAACTGCATAAAGAGATGACAAGCACAGTTATGGTAAGGCAGACTCTAGGTTAACAGATATTTCAACATGAGTATAGTCCATTCCCGATTGGAAGCGACATATGAAAATCAACCTTTGAAAAACACTCTACGCATAACATGTCAACCTATTTTTTCAATAATCTGTATTCCACTGGTTAACTTTAGAGTACTGTATTATTGAATAAATGAAACTTTACCTTAATATCTTCTAAAACTTGTAATATTTATTTATTTTTAAATAGAATTAACAACAGCGAGAGTAGCGACGTGTTGGCAACGGCCGGGAAAAAATAGTTCACAGTTATAATATTATTTTAACCTAGTTTTTTAGTATACTATTTGTAAATTAAATGGTGCCTATTGAAATAATTAAATATTTAGGTAGCCCCGATGGCAACATATCTAATTTTTACAGTTTAAAATAACAGCAGGAAACATCGTGAGTAGGTCGTAATGGTACAATGTTGTTTTATCGAGCAAAAAAGCAACTGTTTGCAGAGCTAGGCTTGTTGCTCTCTCTCGCTCTCTCTCTCTCTCTCTCTCTCTCTCTCTCTCTCTCTCTCTCTCTCTCTCTCTCTCTCTCTCTCTCTCTCTCTCTCTCTTTGTTTCTTTCACACACTGGAAGTTTCACTTCGCTAGTAAGTATATTGTACATGTTTTCAATTGTAGCATATTTCATGTTTATTACAGCAAAACAATGATTTTTGAATTAGTAATTTACAAGCGAACAGAGATTTTAATGTTTGAATACTTATTTTAATATATTTAGACATGATGGCGGGGCAGAAACAAAGTGAAGTTGGCAGACGTGGCGAGCCATGACACGTGACGTGGTGTATTGCTTTTTTTTTAACCAAACTAAGAGTAAATTATACTTTCTCCGAAAATAGTTCAAATTACCACATCAAGTTTGTAGACGTGTTTTTTAAACCTACCTAAGCAATTTACGATGTTGTGATAAATCTGTGTTCCCGCGGCAGTAATAAATCTACTATTACGGTATGTTTCATTAACCACTGCGTGTGAAATAGCGTGGCTGGCTTCGTGGTGATTGTTACGCTGGATCTGTGTGTGTGTGATTTCAAATATTTGATGTGAACTATTTATACTTTTTAAATGTGAACTGTTTTTATGACGGAGTTATTTATTTACATTCACTTCTGTTTATTTGTCACAACGTCGTACCTTTGCCCTGGGTGTTGGAATCACAGTCATGTAACGTTATTTACCGCCAATTCCAACAAAATAACAAAGCCCAGACGCAATAAACTTCAATAAACCTAATACACAGTAAGTAGCAATACATATAAATATGAGCGGAATAAAAGTTACGGTAGGCTTATTTGTATGCATGTTCACTGTTATATTTTAAGTTTGTATGACAAAAAATGAGCGACATGAGTTGTGTGCTTGATTTTAATGTCTCTTTTTCGTTGGACTGGTTATTCCTTCCTTATTCAAACTGAGGCCGTCCTTTTAAAGAAATAACCCAACACATATCAATAACAAAAAGTTAAATCCTATAGTGCATTACCCCGCAGCTGTAACGGTGTTAAACACAGTCACAGCAAAATATGAACGAGCATTACGTGTAATGTGCTATGTTGTGGAAAACAAATATGTTGATGTAACACAACCGTATAAACTATCATCAATTCCGGCATTTTTAAAATGTCGTAAAGCTGACTTAAATAATGTTATAGGCCTAAACTGTGAATATTCGTACGAAATGGTTTTTGAAATAGACCTACGACAGAATTCTTTGCAAAGCTGTAAACAGTAAACAACACATTTGACAGGTCGTATGAAAGTAGAAGTATCAAGTGTTATATATCGCCGGACTCGTCTTTGCAAGGCGCATACAATTGTGATGCCATAATAAAAGTATTTCAATAAATTATTTTTTTTATTTAAATAAATTTTAATAGTTAAAAAATTTAAAGACATAAGTAATAAGTGTTATGTATCACCGGCCTTGCCTTTTCAAGGCGCAGAGGATCGTGATGTCATACCAGCATACCGCTTTGTTTTTCATGCTCTCTCAATCTCTCTTTCTCTCATGTCTCTCTTTCTCATTCTTCTTTCCTTCTCTCATTCCATCCCTTTCTCCCTTTCTTTTATTTCTCTCCCTTTATCTCTTCATCTTTCCTTTTTCTCTTTTGTTTCTCTTTCACTCTCTCATTCCATCCCTTTCTCTCTCTCTTTCATTTTTCTCTCTTGTCTATCTTTCTTTCTCTATTTCGCTTCTCTCTTGTCTTTCTATATCTTTAAATAGGTTTTCTCGGAGTGGTTCCATTTTTTTGTTGTTTCATTTCTCTCTTTCATTCATCTTGTCTTTCAGTCTACATTTTTGTTATACATTTATCTCTCACCTTTGTTCGGCCATTTACTCACGCTTGTTTGATTAGTCACATTTGCTCGACTGAAAACTTACACTTATTTGATTAGTTGTATTTGCACCTCTGATTACTCACACTTGTTTGACTCCACCATCTACATAGTTCCTTCATCACCTAGAGTGCGCAAATCGTCAGTGCATATATTTATTTAGGAATTTATATATGTAATTTTCCATACACAAGAAGGTATATAAAAATTATTGTAAAGTATATTCCGGGCAAGACTTTGTAATACATATTTTATTTTCCAATATCACATATTTTGAAAAACAATATTTTATCTTAATATTTCACTTTATTCAACTCGTTTTTACATTTGTAGCCTAGTCTTGTAACCACACATGCATCACCATGCCGACAGGCCCACGAGGCAGACGGCTTGCAGCATCCTGCCAGAGTGACCTCATCAACATGCACAAGCAGTGTCAACAGACGTCGTGCGGGGGAAGGCACAACTGCTTGCGAACTAATGCGATCGCGAGATACATGGGCTAACCGGCCCTGCCAATCAGACATCTAGGAATCAATGCATTAATAAATAATAAGAATTATTTAAATTTATTTCATTTATCATTTAAGAAAATGCCAACATTTTTTTTAAAATCACAGTAAAAATGAATCAAAAATGTTATTTTTTACAATGTAAATTCAGTTCAAAGATCTTAATTTATGTAAATTTTACACTTTCCCACGACGACTGGAAACATTTAAAAAAAAAAAAAAAAAAAGCTTCCATGTTTGGATGGGGTATCAAACCCGGATCCTTTGGAATTGGTCCGTCATGCTAACCACTGGACCGACGATCTCATACCAAGTCAACTGGTTAAAACTTGTATATAAGTTTCAAATCTAGAAGCTACATTCCCTAGTACAATAACAGAAATATTTTTACTGTATTTCTCTTTTCAACCAGTTTATATGTAGCTTATGAATAATACATTTTAGAACAGTTTAAGTTTATGTAAAGCCATGCAATGTGCTGTTTTTTACATCTCGTAACTTTCAGTCAGAGTCTGAATTCTTAAGCTCACATCTAATTTTTTCCTTATATATTCTTTTTAAAATAATTATGTAGCAAGTTGGGCTATAAGCAAGTGAATGTGTACAGACATTTAGGTAGGCAAATATAATTTGCGAATTCGTAGCAGACTAGCAGTCTTGCCAAACTTTTAGTTTGCAAGTATAATTTCTAACCCCGGGAATTTATTTGTTTTAGACCTTTGTAAGCACAGTGGCTAGCTTAAAATAACATTTTGTTATTCTTGACGAGGTCTAACAGACTGGTTACGATACAGGATTAAAATAAGAAATAAAATATTAAGGTGTTTTTTTATTTATTTGTATTTATATTTATTACTACAAAAACACTATAAAAATATTCATGCTCGTCTGCATCCTTCTACAAAGCTCAGTCCTTCGTTAAAGATGAAACCGACTTTTCTTACATTTATAAACTTTGTGTCGTTGTGCAGTAAGCTTGAAGGCAAAGTCTTTGCAACAAAAAGCGGCACCGATTAGCCACTGAAAGTTCTGTACATCATACACTAGCAGGTCCAGATGGTTCGGCTGTCGTCATGTCGGAAGGAGCAGGAACCAGCAACAAAGTTGTCGATCACGCTGATGAAACTTACAGCACGCTAACTTTTCACATAGGGAATATAATCTGCTTATACGCAGCTCAAGACAGTCTACGCTAGCAGGTGTCCAACCAGAACCCTTGCTGATATATTCTTCATGGCAAAGTTTTTCTTTCAAGGCCTCTACAGCCTCTGGGATACTACCAACATTGTGCAGTTCTTGATTCGCAAGTATTGAATGCTCGGTGACTGATGACTTCATCCAAAGCTGAGGCTTTTCATAGGTACACTCCAGCCAAACATTGTATTTTATGGGACCTTCTTCAATTTATTCTGTTAATTAATTGATTATCCTTTGCTTAATATGGTCCACTCCACGTACCTGCATGTGTCTTTTGTACATACAAAGTTATTTCCAATCACATAATCCTTTAAAGTGCCCTTGAATGCCAATTGTTTCAATGTGGTTTCGCCAACAGCTAGTACATGCAGTTTCTTAGCTGCTGAAACTCGGCCTTTACAATTCTTGCTATGTCTCTTAAGCGTATCAGCACATTTGAACAGATGCTTGCACTTGATGCATTACTGCATAGCACAGGAAGGTCCCTTAACGCAAGCAGTTCTTTCATGCTTCTTAGCACCATGGCTGTAGGCAAATACCTTGTCACAATAGCAACAACAAAGCCTTGGCAAAGTCTTCGATGACAGCACTGCTGTAGGTTATCCATCCGAAGAAGTCGATAACACTGTTGATGTCACGCCTGAAGAAGTCGATGGCGATGCTGCTGCTGTAGGTAGCCAACCCGAAGAAGTCGATGGTGCAGCCAATGCCATGCCTGAAGAAGATGATGTTGATACTGCTGCCACAGGTATCCCATTCAAATAAGTCGACAGCACTGCGCTAACCTCAGGCGTTGATAAACCAGCAACCTTTGGCTCCATACTATATTCAAGTTGCTTACGCGAGCTCGGACAAAGTGTCTTTCACTGCTGCCACTATCAAACTAAGCTTCCCAACTGAAACCTGGTTATTTTACATTCGCAAGCAGGCACTTTACCATTCAATGTTTTACCCACTATACCTCATGTAGGCCATCTGCTTTACTGACCAACACCATACCAACAAATACACCAATCAAATATTCCATCCATGCTATCATAAGATCAATACTATTATTTTAACCATCTACGACACTCATATAGTCTTAATTCCCATCAAACCATTATACTCTTACTAACCGTCCCTTACCAGCTAAGGATTCTGCCCCTCTCATACTAACTAAACATCCCATTAAACCATTCTGCTCTTACAAAAGATGAATCATAGAATCAAACCATTCTCCTCACACCAAATAACCTACACTTTTTTCATACTGCCAAAATAACCGAACATATGGTCAGGTCATGCCAACTAACTGTACAACCAATTCATACTTGTATGCGTTCCACCTCCTGTCAGGAAATTGAATATATTTTATTTCTCTCGTCATCCAATTAACCATCCAAGTAAAAAATTCCATTAAATCACTTAATTTTTTGTCATATGCACTCCGTGCATTTGTATAGAACATAGAATTTATTTTCATATTATGTAGGACACTGAATATTTTTTAACTTATTCAAACCCATTCTACCCCATGCCAAGACTTGGAAACACATGCTAAAATTTGTAGCACTGGCTCTTTGCAACTGCAATCATCACCAAAGGCACATAGCTCTGCAGGCACCACGTTTAGCACTGCAGGCACCACACTCAGCACTGGAGCCACCGCATTTAGCATTGCAGGCACTGCACTTAGCACCAAATGTACTGCATTTGAAGTCTTTTGGAGTCAAAGGGTCAAGGGTCAAATAATCAGTCTTGTAAGTAGCCGGTCTGACAGTTGTCTGCTTTATGAATTCAAGCTGAGCCAAGATAAAACAAGGGAAAAATATATTTTCACATTAAAAGAACCTTATTCACTGGCAGGGCAATAATGATTAGTTAGCAGCTATCATTGGCCATTTTTGAACAAGTACTATAACCCTCGTACGACACGCACTAGCATAAATTATGATTTGAACTGAATTAATAAGTGTTTCAGAGAAGCAGATACACATATTAATATGAAATTATACAAATTTTTTATTCACATATACATATATTTAATAGATAGATCACCACACTTTTGCAAAATATCTGCTCTACCAACCAACACCAGACTAAATATACTATAAGTCAAGTAGACCACAACCCACAGTTCAGACATCTTGAACAAACCATTGCTAGATTTAAACTCAAACACCCCCTTCATTTTATACGAGGACCAGCTGACCTTGTAAATGTCAAGAGCAAGTCTGTACCTGCACGGTAACTGGAGTCTACGTGCTTACAAGCAGTTTTCGCACCTGGACAGTGTCAGTTAGCTTTAGTCAATACATAGCATTTCTGCTCCCATTTGGTGTCTGGTAACTGGAGTCTGTACGTGCTTACAAGTCTTTACACAATCTACAGAGCGTGGGATGACCATGTGCGTGGGAATAGCTGTGTTAGCAGGTCCGCACCTGCACAGTGTCAGGTAAATAAAGAGAATAAGTCAGCAGGCTTCACGAGCAAGTACAAGCCTGCAACTGAATTGAACACAGGCCCATTTAGAATGGTGGTGGAGTGGGAAAAATCAGTGGAGAGGGGGAAGCTGATGCATAAAATTGGAGGAGCTTACTATTCGATTTTAGCTTACCCTGATACTATCGGTATCAGCATGCTGTATATTAAGTTCACCCATCACTGAGCAACGATATCAAATTGTTCTAAGTCCAAGAGAAAATGAATACATTTTATGGTTCTGTGCTTCGAACTCAGATCCCTCCGACATGCATCGCCTCTGTAAATTGCTTCAATTTTTTTTAATTTACGAATATACTAATTAATCACGTGTTAGTCTTCATTTTGAAATTCTCCGTGTCCTGTCTCCAGGAAGACTCTACAGTCCACCCTAGCAGCTGCAGACCCCTTTTCTAGTGGGGGCTGTGTTCTCAAATACCTCGGAGAAAATCATCCACCTAAGAGTACACTAGATTAATTGCAAACTGGGGGGAATCACCCAACGAAGTTAGCTAGACACGTCCGAAAGTAATCACCAATTCATATTTCTGGCACGATATTGTACTTGGGGACCAATAAATGGTATGTTGCTCGGTGTAAAAATCCATGTGTTTCTCTTTAGCATCAACCCAGCAACTCTCGCCTTTTTCAGTGATAAATGTTTAATAATGATCAGTATTCTGTAAGTATGCTCAGGTACGATGGACACACAGAACCCACTGCATCCTTGAGAACTCTGGGTCTCGCAGTGTGGTGTCTGGGAAACACCGCTGTCGCCCCCCTACTGTAAGTAAATTGTGTCATCGTTCATCTCGTGTCTCACCCAACAGCGTCAATTGGTATTCCCAAGTGTGGTCACTGTGTTCATCCACGTTAAAATGGTGGACACCATGCTAGATCATCTGCGAGAAGGCATCAAGACATCCGTGTTGGCAACCGTGACACCCGCAAATGCGTCAACAGTGGACATGCCAGCTGAACGATGCATGTATTGCGGAAGAATTAGTGAAATAAACCTGTTCAGTGAAAATTTGTGGGATCAACCGCTATGCCAATGCATGTCCGATACCATGTCAACGCCATCAGAACCACGCCCGTGCACGCACACTAGATGTGACGGGTGGGAACCAAGTGGACGCAGTGCCAGCAATGCAAACGGGACTCTCATTTGCGATACGTACGGCCAGAAGACTATGTCACCTTCCGTGATGGTGTAATAAACTGCACCGAATGCCGTAAGACAAACTGTGTAGAGATAGCGCCACCAACATAACCACAGGTGAAGCCCACGCCACCACCGGTAGTAATAACATACCCGATAGAAACGTCCTTTTACCAACTTTTGCGGGGTATGATTCAGAAGACCCAGGTACTTTTCTCGCTGTCTGCAAAGAGAAACTAAGCCGACATTGCGTGCATAGGGATGATTGAACTGCCAATAGACTGAGGGGAACAGCTGCCACGTGGTGGAATCTAAATCGTGACTACCGAGTCACCTGGGAAGAGTTTTGTAACATGTTACTTGCCAGATTTGACATCGATGGTGACACCATGCAAGCCCAAGTGTGGTTGTACCATGAGCAACCGTGCGAACGTGAAGGAATCGAGGAGTTCATCCAGAGGAAGCTCAGTTTGTACAAATGCCTACACCCAGGGCAACCTATCCATGGAGTTCTTGAAATTATTGTGGCGCTGTCAACACCAGACATCAGGCCGCTGTTGCGCGGAGCCAACCGGGAGAGTGTGGAACGGTTTACGCAGGAGGCACATGCCTATGAACAAGACAAGCAGGCGAAATGGAGAGACAAAGTGCCGGACCGACACAGTGAGCCACCACCACCGCCACAGAGGGAAACTAAGCCAGCTACGCGTGCATGAGTGCTCCAAGTCGGTGACAGTACTTTACATGAATTAAGGGTAAATATAGAACTTGAAGGTAAAAATGTAATCGCTGTAATAAGACACTGCCGCAAACCACAACTTTGTACATGAGGGACTGATACAGGCCATTGCGACTAGAGTGCCGCCACGTCTGCAATTCACTACTACCAACCAACAGGGTGAGGTGAAAAGTGTAATGTTCGTGAATAGGAATTCACGAACTCCGTACGAAGAGTGACGGTACATTGTACCAGACTTGTGTGAGGAGATGATTTTGGGGTTACCATGGTTGATCGACAACCAAGCAGTGATTGAACCGCATCTCGACTGCTTTCATGTGGGGACACATGGGAGGTGGATGATGTACACCGTGGGAGCAATGCCGACGACAACAACAGCTTCCGTGCCGCTTGCAAAGTTCGTGCATGAGGTGTCAGAGCAAAATCGGGAGGAGCTACAACATCTGCTGGACCAGTAGGCCAGTGTATTTCAAACTGATGGAAAGCTGCAGCGTACTGATGTCATCGAGCACGCGATCATTGCGACGCACGAGGACCCGGTGTACTCCAAGCCACGAGACCCAAGTATTTTCTTCCAGTGCATGATCAATCAACAAGTATGTGAAATGTTGAGTGATAATGTAATTAACACACGCAAAGTCTCTACAATTCAGGCATTACACTAGCCCCTAAAAAGGGTGATGAATGGATGTTTTGTATAGATTTTTATCCGCTGAATAAAGTAACTGTATACATGCCACCTCCAGTAATTAACATCAAGGACACTTTGTCAACACTAGGGCCAGCTGCTGTGTTTACTTCACTCGACCTTAAGTCGGGATATTGGCAAGTGCCTATCTGCCCCCAAGACCAACACAAGACTGCTTTCACAACACGTGACGGGTGAAGGTTTCAATTCATTGCAATTTCATCCTGCTTAAAATGTGCTCCCGCCACTTTTGAGAACTTAATGGTAAATGTGTTAAATGGTTATATAAGAAACTTGCGATGGCATACCTAGTTGATGTACTTGTGTGGTCGAACAGCTGGGAAAAACACCTACATTAACTGAGGCTTGTGTTTGAGACGCTCGAACGCAACAAGCTGACATATAAGATTGACAAATGTAAGTTGAGAAGTAAGATGGAATTTATAGGGCACTACATCACAGGGGACAGACACGTACCAGAACAACACGTACAACAGAAACAGGAAAAACCCACACCGAGATCATGTAAACAACTCAGAAAGTTTTTTGGATTAATCAATCGGTTAAGAGAGTTTGTTTCAAATTTTTCTGTAATTACTGCACCATTGACTGAGTTTGCTATTTAAAAAACGTAAATTTGAATTGACACCCCAAGCTGACCAAGCATTCAAAGACAGAAAACTTTATTTTCTAAACTGTCAACCACTAGCTAGGTTTCGCCCGGAACTGCCAGTTGTAGTTCAAACAGATGCGAGCCAAGAAGGCATTGGAGCAGTACTGTACCAAGTGGGAGAACAACGTGAAAAACACATTATTAACTGCTACAGCACGAAGTTTGGTAATGCCAAGAGTAAATACCACGTCACTGAACAAGAATCTTTGGCAATTGTACACACGCTGAGAAAGTATAGGCCATATCTGTTAGGAAGTAAGTTCACACTAAAAACCGACAACCTATGTTTAGTTTGACTTGAGGGAATGCACAATGGGAAGAGCAAACTTGCCCACTGGGTATGTTATTACAAGAGTTGCGACTTCCAGGTAGAACGTGGCGGGGGAAACCAACGAACTCGCAGATGCGCTGTCCCGGAATCTGTGCCCACACGTAACGGTAACAGATGGCGCTGAGTGGGAAGAGGCGCTACCACCTAGCCGTGCCACCACAATAACAGAAACAACACCTTTAGTTTTACAAAGTATTGTTGCCACACCACCTGGAGAACTTGTTTCGCTAAATGTCCACTATGTTTTAAGAGAAGTGAACGCGACACAAGAAAATTCCCCAGATGCTGTGCAATGCCGGAAACACTGCACAAACTGATATTCCAAACACTGGCGAGTTGTAGACCAGGAAATACAAGTGAAACCACCCAGAAATTGTACAAAATGGCGGACCTATGTGCCAAGGGAAACACGGGAACTTGTGCTGACATAAGGACATAACAGCTTAGAGCATGGCCATCCGGGTTCAGAACAAACGCATAGGAATGTACAGAAGTTTTTCCATTGGCCAGGAGTACAGGGAGACATACGTAAACACTAACAGAGTTATGTTATGTGCAACACCTGGAAGCTGCGGAGAACAGACGGCGATGCACCCCAACAACCACGCCTGCCTACAGAGCCATTTAAAACTGTCGCGTTGACATTATGGGGTCCGTACCCGCGCACAAACTGTAAAGTGTTTTCTTACTGTGGTCACCAATTTGTTTACTAGGTGGACCGAAACATTCCCTGTCAGTAACGTCCATGCACATACAGTCATGCACGTGATGCAGAGCAAATTTTTTACGAGATGTGGTTACCCAGAATTTCTGTTGACAGATAACGGTACCTACACAGTTTGTGGGAAAGAAGTGGAGAGAGTATTGTACTGCATGGGGACAGAACACCGTACCACCCTGGCCTACCACCCCAGGGCAAACCCAACCGAACGTCGTAACCAAGATGTAAAAATCCAGTTACGAGTCCAGTTAGGAACAGACCACACAATATGGGTGGAACTGATTCCAGAGGTTATGTTTTGCATAAGAAATACAGTGAATGCTGCAACAGGGAAAACCCCCGCGGAGATGGTACAAGGATGCGAATGGCGTGCGCCAGGAGAACCCTGCGAAAACCCACCTGTACTACTGTAGGAAATTGTCACCCACCAACTACAGATAAACGAGGGAGAATCAGGAGAAATATTGTAGTGTATGGGTCCCTGACAGTAGAAGGCAGCCGCCAGAGTTAGTACCAGGCATGTATGTGTACGTGAGGGAGAACCCGTTGTCTGCAGGAAGTAAGAACCATTGCGCAAGACTGGCACCCAGGTGGATTGGGCCAGTAAGAGTAACAGCGAAGATAGGACCGAGACATGTGACAAAACGGCTCCATACACATAGTCTGCACACGTGTAGGGAAGAGAGACAAAAAGACGACGAAAAACCCAGTACCTCTGCGATCGCAGCGTAGCATGCCAGGAAGTACACACAGTAACGTCAACAACACATGCAACAATGTCAACAACACTAGCCCTGGAAACCCATGCATGGAAAATGTAAATCACAGTCTTGTAAACACCGTGTCATTCAGGGCCATCGCACCACCCGAACATTCCACACCGAACACGGAGGAAAGCGAAACGAGTAGTAGTAAATCACTGTTTAGAGGTTTCCCTGTATGTGTAAACAACAGCGTGGTAAACCAGAGTAGTTTTCAATGGTTTACTAGTGAAAATGAGGGAGGAAGTTGTAACAACAGTGTAGACGTAACTAGTAACACAACCAGTGCCAGTGATACACCTTTCCGAGGTTTTTCTGCACCCATAAGGGATAGCCTTGCAGAACCACACAGTTTTAAGGGGTTTCCCCACGGCACGAGTAAAAACGGTTGTAACCAAAGAGAAAACATAAGTGTTAGCACTACAAGTGTAAATGAGACACCTTTCAGAGGTTTTTCGGCTCTTGCAGATGATAGCTTGGTAGAGCAGGAAAATTTTAAAGGGTTTGGGGAAGATAGTAGGGAAGTGAATGTGATGGTAAGTGTTACGTCAGATGTCAACAAACCGCATCACGTCACTCGCAAGAGGCGAGACGAGTCACCGCCCAATCCCAAAAACATGCTTCCAGCCTACACACCCACCCCCTAAAAACGCATCAGAGTGAGAATATCTCCTAAGCCTTGCTTCATCTGTCCGCGACCAGTGGTTCCAGTTCACAGCCGGGCAGAGCTCACCAGAGCAAAGTTGAGTTGCTCGCACCGTCTTGGCTTTTGAGGAAGGGATCATTCGACGCCAGCTAATAGCCAGTGGCAGTAAGACCACAACGGTGCTCACCACTCACGACACGTGGGTAAGCACGTACACAAAAAGGCCGTAACCCGCCGTAACGGAAACATTACACTGCACTATTATGTTTCTCGATTTCTTTCAGGGCTCAAAAGTGTTTTAAAAGGTTTAAAATGTATTTTCATAAATATTGCACAATTTTCTGTTAAAATTCAAAATGTGCGCTGCACAAAGAACAAGGACGTTATTATTCCGGCATAAACCGCCTAAATGGAACAGTCGTCAAATGTCAATAATTCACAATTTAAATTAATAGTGTGAATATGTAAATGAATTTATGTGCCATTTATTTTCTTTAAACAAAGTTTTACTCGGCGTGCATAGCACTTCCGCTTGTGTGAACCCCGTAGGCAGCCATGGTAGGTCCGTGAGACGCTTGCCTCTGAGCAGTCGTTCGAGAAGAGCTGGCGAGGTAAGACACTGTCATGTACGCACTTTACATTTGTGCACTGAGTTAGATTTCCATAGCACTTTTAGTTTACCTGTTAACCTTTCCCTTGCGTACATTTTGCACACATCCCCAGCATTATTCTTCCACTTAAATAAATAATTTACAGATCTTGTGGCTTTTTGAACATGTGAATCAGGTGCCATCCGCCTATACTGAAAGCTTTTCATTGTAATTTCTGCTTAATTGCTATGTGCAATATTAAGGGTGATAATGCTCTGTATGTATTTCAGGGTAATTTTCATGTTTAATTGTCACATATGACATTGTGACATAATCACCCATGACCACGCGGTAAGATAACGCCAAGTCCGTATCTGCGCCATCAATACACTTTACGGATATATTCTTGTAATATCATATGTGCTATAGGTAATCTCTGGGTAATATGTATTGTTTCATTCAAGGTTCCGTTTATTTCACATTTTTGATGCCTTTGTATGCATGACCCAGCTGTCTTTTACATGTTTGATTTTGCAGCCTTCAGGCATGCTACAAGCCTTTGTATACTTGAGTCTTAAGGCAAATAATTTTCCACTGCTACCACTTTATTCCGGTAATGAATCGCCGTTTTGACAAAAAAAAACTACTGCAATTTCACCTGCACCACGTGATCCGCTATGCACTTTATCCAACGGCATCCGCAATAATGCTTTCACGCATCTGCGTGTTTATTGTCCCTGTTCATATCATAATTTTTTTGTGTAATTTGTACAGCGAAATTATTTTCGTCCTAGCCTGCTATGTGTAAGACTGCCACCTCACATATCCATGTGGTTGGCAGATGTGTCCCGACGAGTGTGCATTAGAGACGTAATTAATAACATGTGTTAGTCTTCATTTTGAAATTCTCCGTGTCCTGTCTCCAGGAAAAATCTACAGTCCACCCTAGCGGCTGTAGACCCCTTTCCTTGTGGGGGCTGTTTTCTCAAACACCTCGGAGAAAATCATCCACCTAAGAGTGCGCTAGATTAATTGCGAACTGGGGGGAATCACCCAATGGAGTTAGCTAGACACGTCCGAGAGTAATCACCAATTCATATTTCTGGCACGATATTGTACTTGGGAAACAATAAATGGTATATTGCTCAGTGTAAAAATCCATGTGTTTCTCTTTAGCCTCAACCCAGCAACTCCCGCCTTTTCCAGTGATGTTTAGTAATAAGTACGCTCGGGTGAGACGGACACACAGAATCCATAGCTCTCATACTGGGAAGATTAAATGGGAATACGAATGCTTGTCTTTGACCACGACGATTGTGGTGTCACAATCTACATCATTGTTGACATTCATGAGTAGGTCTAGCGCCAGACAACATAAAGCTAGCAACTGTCCATTTGCCAACAGCTACAGGACCTATAAACAAGTTAATTGTGTTGTGTATGCAAATCAGAGTGCTTTGACTGTACATATCAGGAAATGTATAAAATTTTAGAAAAACATAAATACTTTTGTTGAATGGAGAATATTTTTGAGGTTTCACGCTGTTGGGTGAGACACGAGACGAACGATGACACAAATACTTACTAGTAATTTGGGCACCAGCGGTGCTTCCCAATCACCGCACTATTGAGACTCAGGGTTCCAGGGATGTTGTGAGTTCTGTGTGTTTGTCTCACCTGTGTGTACTTACAAACACGTTGGCAATACTAAACTTTTAATAAAATCACTGAAATAAACAATAGATAAAACATATGTGGCTAGGACACTGCCACTACTGAATAAAAAATAGAGTTCACTGTAGACTTGTTTTTATTGAATTTTGTTTATACACATCAACATGCCAATGAAATGGTTATCTCGGTCATGACTAGCCAATTCCACTCGGGTGCTCCCCAACCCGTAATTAATCTAGAGCATGCCTAAATGGATGATCTCACAGATATGCGTGAAAGCACAGTCTACACAAGGAAAGAGGGCAGAGAGCTGGTAGGGTGGACTGACGGTTTTTCCCTGAAGACAGGACACGCTGAATTACAAATGAATACCCTTAATACACATTAACACGAGTGATTACTCGGCATCACTAATGCAAATTCGTTGTGGCTTGCCCTCCAGCACGTGGTTAGTGTGGTGACGGCCTATACACAGAGCCGGCTAGGACGGGAGTAATTGCATTGTACACTAATAACACAATAACATAGACCCTTGAATAAGACATAAAATAAGATGGGATACGAGATGAATATCCACAATAAACACACACATGTGCGAAAACAAGTTTAGGTGACGTGGATGCTGCTGGATGAAGTTCGTAGCAGACCACGTGGTGCAGGTGAAATCGCAATATTTCTGTGTGGAAACTGCAAACTAAATTCAGATAAAATATTATTCGTGTTTGGCAAATGGTCCTCTTTACAACTAGCGTTGTTACAGTCTTGTAACATGATTGATGGTGGTAAAATCAAACATTACTGTGACCGCGTAGTCAAGTACAAAAAGCATCAATTTACGTGAAAAATACATTAAACCCTGAATGAAAAATACATAGAACCCTGAAATAAATGATTGCACATACAATGCTATATAAATAAGCTCTTAAAACGTAATGATGGCGTATACAAAGACTTAGCTTCAGTTGGCCATGTGGTTATACGTGATGTTGCCGTAAAATATTCAAACACCATAATTACCCTTAAATACATACATATAAATAAAGCTCTTAAAATTTTCTGTAAGCAATTATGCAGAAGTTACAATGAAATGCCATAAACATACGCAGATGGCGTCTGATTCAAAATGCGCGGGTCGCGTGACCTCTCCAACATCTTTCTCCTACTTCTCCTCAATGAAGTTAAAAATGTCACAAGGGTGTAAGAAATTAGTAAAGCGGGAGCATAATGCTGGGGAAAATGTCTGGCAGAACCGTACGCAAGCAAAGATTAACCAGTAAACTACATGGACTACGGAAACCTACATCAGTGAACAAAAGTTGTAGTGCGCATGTGACAGTGTCTTACCTCGCCAGCTCTCAACAGACTGTCCAGATACAAGCATTGCACGGACCTATCATGGCCGCCTACGGGGTTCATATAAGCAGAAGTGCTATGCACGCCTAGTGAAATATTTTAAGGTGAAAATAAAATGCCACAAATTAAATTAGACATTGCTTTACATTTCTATAATTTTGTTACGAATTTCAATATTATTTTAATGTCTCTTTGTGATGGCGTTCATGCCAGAATATTAAGTGTTCTTAATCTCAGCGCCACTGGCACTTTGAATATTTATAACCAAACAATTAAAATTAGTACAAGCACTTCAAAACATTTTAAGACATATTAAACACTGTAAAGACAATATAATACATTTTACCCTGAAATTAACATTTATAGGAAAGTTTAAAATTGTCGGCCTCTTTGCGCATGTGCAGTACACGTGACACGTGAGCCCCGTCATGGGTTCTAGCAACGCTGACTGTTAACCGGCATCAGTATATGTAGGTCATTATATGTATTTTGTGTGTGTGTGCGTGTGTGTAGCCTTCCCAGATAAAGCGCTCACCTGTGTCCTTTCCACGAGACCGTTGTTCTCCCTTTCAGAGATGGCAATAGTCTGTGGGTATGGATAGGTAATTCTTTGTTTGTCGACGACCTGTGATAGTTTGGTAGAGAAACAATCCTCACTGCACGGGAGCTGTATACAGAATGAATTTAGGTTTTAGAACAAATATTGTTTCATATATGCGAACAACCTTTAGTCGCGAGTTAGGTGTCGTGTTGAGTGGATGTGTTCTCTCTCGGTATCTTATTCATACTTGGTAAATGTTCAATGTCTATATCATTATTGTATGTAAATACTTGTGTAGTTGTTGGTAATTGTGTATTGGGTTAGTGTTTGTCTAATGGTAATTATGTTTACAGATTTGTAAGCGTATATGTGCATGCGTATGTATTTATTAAATAAGCATTAACCAATTTTTACATGTGAATAGGCACATGCGAGTGCATAATTAATTAATCAATTAAATCAATTTTCTTTACTTTTTATAGTAGTCATAGAATCCCATATGACAGTTGAATGCAGATGTGTAATTATAGCTCACGTGAGTAATGGACCAATGAAAAGCAATGAGTGGTATGGGTTGCATATATATAATTGGTCGAATGGATGTACGAGTGAAACAAATGACTGTAGTGAAGCGCCTACGGCTAAATGGTCTAACAATGTTTTTAGAAGCTTTTCGAGTGAACAGTCAATGAGAAAACATTGATTTGGACAAATATCCTTTGGTATATGTTATGTTAGCAGGTTTTAGTCAGGAGCTGTTTTTCATATGATGATGATGATAAGGATGATGTATAAATAGTCTCATTATGCAAATAACATATAAGTAACTTGAATGATAATTAACTCTGTATTTCCAAAAACCAAATCCAAAAATACATTAAGTACCCTGTTCAGTAGTCTAAAACCGGGGAGGAAAAAAAAAAAATTTACGTTGAGTGCTATGCCCGGCAGTCAAACGCCAAAATAAATTTCCAATGCTCTGCCCTCGGAATAGAACCTGGTATACTCAAAAGTTCCCCAAGTCCGAAAAAAAAAATTAAGTGTGCTGTTTAAGAGTCAAAGGGATTATCGATCCGCTCACCAGTCGTTAGCGCTACCATCCTGTTGGGTCTCCATCCTATGATGAGGTGATATCTCTGGTGATTCCATAGGCGTTAGGTGAAAGTGTGCATCTGACTGTGTGTGTAAGTGTATTTCCCCCCTCCAGTCCTGGTCACTTGTGATGCCTATGGACTAAGACATCAGTTTGTCTCTGTATGTGTTGAAATGTTAACATTTGTGCATGAGAGAGAGAGTGATATATATATATATATATATATATATATATATATATATATATATATATATATATATATATATATATATATATATATATATATATATATATATATATATATATATATATATATATCTATCTCTCTCTCTCTCTCTCTCTCTGCAGATATTTTGTGTAACAGTTCACTTTCTCTCCGAAGAATCTAACATGTGTGCGTATTTGTGTATTTCAGTGGATTTCCAGGAATTTTTAAAAATATTAGCTGACTTGCCTGTGAATCAAACCCGGTATTTCCAATGATTACATTATGTGTTCTCTCTAGACATCAAGTCCGATACTTATGCATCTTTGTTAAGTGTGTAGTGGACGATTACGTAGTTCATGTACGTACTTGTACTGTATTATGTCATTTCCAATGCAACTCATGTTGAGAGGACATGTGTGTGAGTTGACATGTTTATATATGTGCGTATTGTAAGTGCATAGTTGTTGGTGATTGTGTAATGAAATAATAATAATTAAATTTGGAGTTTTCTTGGTCAGTTGACTGGCTGTCGTGGTGAGTTTATTTGAGTGAGTTGTGTGATGGGCTGGTGCTTGCGTAATGAATTAATAACAATAATAATAAAATTTGAAATAGTTTTTGACTTTAAAGTTTGGCTGTTGCGGTAAGAGGATGTTTGCAAGTGTGTAGTTGTTAGTCGTATACTGGCTCGGTGAAATGGTATGTGCATGGGCTTATGTATTTGGTTGTGTGTGGGTTTATGTCTGTGTGCATGTGAGTGTATGTGCAACAGTTATCATTTTAAATTTGTTGGGAATTTTTTATATCTATAAATAAATAATTACACAATTACATCATTACTTGTCATCAGTCAAGCTGTAGCGAGTGTATCACGTTTGCTGGGCAAGGGACGTTGGCGAGGTCACATCTACAAAACAGCTCTCGTAAGTGTATTGCATCAGAAGTGTATGTATTAAAATAAAATAGAAATTTCCAAGATTTGCATTTTCTAGGACTCAAACCCCGTACCGGAAATTGAACCTCCATATCGGAAGTGTAGTGCACTACAAGTGTATTTGTAAATTTAAAAAATTGAAGCAATTTACAGAGGTGATGCATGTTGGAGGGACCCGAGTGTGAAGCCCGGAACCATAAAAACATTCATTTTCTCTTGGATTTAGAACAAATTGATAATCTTGTGGGGAGAATTTAATATAGAGCATGCTGATATCAGGGGAAGCTAAGATTGATTTGGAAGCTTTCTCTCACTATACTGTGAATATGAATGCCTGCCTTTGACCTCAACTAACAAGGAGACACGACCCCATTATCGCAACTGGTTGTCTCCAGTGCCAATTCTGCGATTGGGTTATCATCGCCTATGTTCAAAATGCCTGTATAACGAGTCCTTTTACTAAAAACATGTAATATTTATATTTGTAAACCAGCAAACCAAAGTTAATCTTTTATTTTTATTTTTGTTATTCTGACATACTGGTATGAATTCCGAGATAAGAGGTTATGATCGGAATATGTTAATCTCAACTTATTTGTTTATTAACATGATTGTATAGTTATTTTCTTTTACTTTAAAACATAATTGTTTTTTTATTTGATATTTCAAGATAGACTTAATGTTTTACCTATGTTAACATCACTGTATGTAGCAACATCTTCAGGTCGGAACTGTACAGACACGATGGGATGAAACTAATAATACGAGCCTTCTCCTCCAATTTTATATATCAGCTTGCCCCTCTCCGCTGATTTTTCCCACTCCACCACCATTCTATATGGACCAGTGTTCAATTCAGTTGCAGGCTTGTACTTGCTCGTGAAGCTTGCTGACTCATTCTCTTTATTTACCTGACACTGTGCAGGTGCAAACCTGCTAACACAACTATTCCCATGCACATGGTCATCCCACGCTCTGTAGATTGTGTAAACTGCTTGTAAGCACGTAGACTCCAGTTACCGTGCAGGTACAGACTTGCTCTTGACATTTACCAGGTCAGCTGGTCCTCGGATAAAATGATGGGGGCGTTGTGAGTTTGAATCTAGCAATGGTTTGTTCCAGATGTCTGCACTGTAGGCTGTAGTCTACGTGACTTATAGTTTGAGGTATGTGTATATTTAGTCTGGTGTTGGTTGGTAGAGCAGATATTCTGCAAAAATGTGGTGATCTATTAAACATGTGAATAAAAATTATATAAAAATTCATAGTAATATGTATATCTGCTTCTCTGAAACACTTATTAATTCAGTTTAAATCATATTTTATGTAAGTGCGTGTCGTAGGAGTGTTATAGTACTCGTTCAAAAATGGTCAATGATAGCTGCTAACAAATCATCATTGCCCTGCCAGTGAATGTTCTTTTTAATGTGAAAATATATTTCTTCCTTGTGTTATCTTGGCTCAGCTTTAATTCATAAAGCAGACAACTGTAAGACCGGCCACTTACAAGACTGATTATTTGACCCTTTGACTTTTGACTCCAAACAGCGCCTTTGGTGCTAAGTGCGGTGCCTGCAATGCTAAATGCGGTGCTAAGTGCGGTGCCTGCAATGCTAAATGCGGTGCTAAGTGCGGTGTCTTCGGTGATGATTGCAGTTGCAAAGAGCCAGTGTTACAAGTTTTAGAATGTCTTTCAAAGTCCTGACATGGGGTAGAATGGGTGTGACTACGTTAAAAAATATTCCGTGCCCTACACAATATGAAAATACATTCTATGTTCTACACAAATGCACGGAGTGCATACGACAAAAAATGGAGTGACTAAATGGAATTATTACTTGGATAGTTAAGTGGATGACGAGAGAAATAAAATATATTCAAATTCCTGACATGGGGTGGAAGGCATACAAGTATGAATTGGTTGTACAGTAAGTTTGCTTTTATGGCTGATAGGCATAACCTGATCACATGTTCGGTTATTTTGGTAGTATTCAAAAAAGTGTAGCTTAGATGATGTGAGGAGAATGGTTTGATTGTATGATTCATTTTTTGTAAGCGCAGAATGGTTTGATGGGATGTTTAGTTAGTATGAGACGGGCAGAATGCTTAACAGGTATGGTCGGTTAGTAAGGGCGGAATGGCTAAGTAGGAATTGTAGATGGTTAAATTAATAGTATTGATCTTATGATAGCATGGATGGAATATTTGATTGGTGTATTTGTTTGTATGGTGTTGGTCAGTAAACCAGATGGCCTACATGAGTTACAGTGGGTGGAACATTGAATGTTAAGGTGACTGCTAGAGCGTAACCAGGTTTCAGTCAGGAAGCTTAGTTTGATAGTGGCAGCTATGAAAGACACTTTATCCCAGCTCGTGTATGCAACTGGAATATAGTATGGAGCCAAAGGTTGCTGGCTCATCCACGCCTATGGTTAGCGCATTGCTATTGACTTCTTCGAATGGGACACCTGTGGCAGCAGCATCGACATTGTCTTCTTCAGGCATGGCATCAGCTGCACCATTGACTTCTTCGGGTCGGCTACTTACAGCAGCAGCATCACCATCGACTTATTCAGGTGTGACATTGACAGCTTCATCAACTTCTTTGGATGGATCACCTACAGCAGTGCTGTCATCAAAGACTATGCCAAGGCTTTGTTGTTGCTACTATGACAAGGTATTTGCCTACAGCCACGGTGCTAGGAAGCGTGAGATTTAAAATCTCTTTTGCCGTAATGAACAGTGTATGTTTTGTTTTGTCGTTTTTGTTGCGTTATTAATTATGCTGTGGCTATTAATGAGTAATTATTAGGCATTTAAGTATTCATTAAGTAGTATTCATTTGTAGTATTCATTAAGTATTCATTTTAAGTATTACGTGCTACACGTTGTATATGTTGTAACACTTATACATGCTTTATACAGAAACCTCTCATTACAGACATACCTGCCAATACAGACCCACCTGCTAATTGCCTTGCACCAGATGATAAATAAAGAATGATACACACATATATGATTGACAGTTGATGGTGGCATAACAGTTCTTGAAGAGAACTCATTAGGAAGATACAGCCTTGTGCTATATTGTGGTTGTACTTGATTTGATTTGAGATCCAATATACAGGATGTGTCTGTCATTATTGTGCTGCTGGAGTGATTCTGATTACATAACACTTTGTTTGACCCAATTTGGTTCATTTGTTTGGGCGCTATTGCATTTTAAGGTTTCAAGGTTATGGACAAAGAGTATCGATTGTAGTGTCAACCAACTAGTGTTACCGAAGGTTGAAGCATTTAGGATTTAACCTTCAGTTGCTTGTATAGTATGTATTTAGAGATAACTCTGTACACGTGTACATACACAACAAGTTGAGTGTACCTACAAGAAGCTTATAGATATACTATCGGCACAATAATGTCAGTAATTATATATAATATACTCTAACAACGCCTTTCATGTAACGCTATCCTGAGCCTCACGTAACTGTCAGCGCCCTAGGGAATCATGAATTCTAGTGCGCGAAACACTTTTTATAGTAATACCCTGCCGGCTTCCGAGAACAAGCACGGCTCTCTCCAGCAGAAGTCTGCAGTTCAGCGCCAGGGGTACAAGGGCTCTCCTCTCAACACTACGCTGCCATACTACTGCGACGGCCCGATCTCACTTGTACATTCCCCCCATCCTGCGGCCCTCGCTCTTCCAAGGTGAGGATGCCTGGGGCTTCCAAAGACGAGGGGTCATGCTGCGGCTGCCAACAGCAAGGGTTGCCAGGAGGCGAGCAAGCGCTGGGTGCTGCACGACCTTGGCAATCCTACCCAGCTGTTTTATCAACACTCCCGGAGGAATGGTTACGAGATTGGCACCATTAGTATAAAGGATGGGACAATGGCGGCTCGGGGCGCCATCTTGCTCCAGACGCCAAAGGCCCAGCCTGAGTGACAACTGACAAGAGGACCACCAGTCCGTGGTCAGGGATAAACGCCCTCCGCATCCGCTGTCGTAAGAGCCTCCTCGTTGCCGACTACGTTACCCCAGGGTAAATATCATTCCTAATAGGGTGACCTACGCTATGTGAGGTATCGGGATAGGCAGAGTCCTATAGTAAACGCCTTAAGAGCAAGAGTGCCTTAATATTACTTGCTTAAATATCTAAAGTAACTCAAATTATTACTACCACAACTTAATGTCTTGTACTATTTGGACCACACTTGCTTAGCTGTATTTGTATTGCTTCAGATTTGAATAAAGTAGAGTTTTGTACTAACGAGTGCCTTTACCTCTGTCTCCAAGCATCCCCCTATTGAGTACGTGACCTCGCCCTTCTGGAGGGTTCATAGCAACACTTTGTTAATGGTCAATAAGAACTTTGTGAGCCCTATCTACTGTCACCCCGTTGAATGTGTGGAAGGAAGGATATGTGCATGTGTTAATGCAGTCAGCAGTACACTGGTTAACTGCTCATAAATGGCATGACCGCATTAGGCACATTGTTAGAAGGAATTAAGATACGTAAAGTGGGCATCAATGGATACAGGGCTGAGAAAAACTATCATTAAGTCCTGTATAAATGTTCACCAAAGAAACAAGAAGCGATTCCAGCCTGGAAGTCGTACCATTACAGGAAAGTGACTAGGAACTGTAAGTGATGATAATAGATGTACTAATGGTGAGGTCTATTTTAATGAGCTATTACCTATAGCAGCACATTCAACATAGTTCCAGCAGTTACCAACAGTTGTTAGCAGCAGAGGGCTATAGCTCTGTTTACATTGAGCCAAAAGTAAAGGTGAAAGCAGTACAGGATAACTGCTTCCTGAAGAGGTGTGCAATGCACCTCAAACATCACACACTATACGACAAGCAATACAGTAGTGGTATGGGAGAGGAGACCCCACAGCCTATATCTGCATTGGTTCAGTAACCTAACAGCTAAAGTTAGCACCCATCAGAATAATTAATGTTGTATACATTAATAGGCCAAATCATAAATTACCAACAGATAATAAAGATACTCGACAATCATATAGCCTATAGTATTGTAACTAATATGGTTTTCAAGTAACACCATGAGTACCTATAAGAAAGAACTGTCATTACAACAGAGTAGGTGCAGTGGATCTCGCTAACAACAAAGGTAAAATGAATTTAAAAAAGTCAGATGTATGTACAGGATCTCCACAATGAAATCCCTTAATTTTGTTAGGTTCTCAGGAGAAAACTAATAGGAAATATGGCAGATTTGTTGAAGCACATGAGTAGCACACCACTTCAAGTTTTTACGAAAAAACCAGTAGACTTCTTTGTGTGTCCCTTTGGTGACATGCAGGATCTATAGTCTGTACTCAATTTGTGTCTAGGTCTGCAGCAACATGCCTGGAATAATAGTATGGATTGCTTCCACAATTCTGGCATGGAGGTCTTGAAGGTCTCGCACCTTCATGACTTAAACGGTCTCCTTACTGTAGCCCCACCAAAAAACCCAACTGCATGATATTTTGGAATGTGGAGGCCAATCTGTCACTCTATCTTTTCATATCCACCAGCCTGGAGAAGTTGCATCCCGAGCTTGCTGCACAATGAGTTACCAGTAAGGTGCTTTTCCAACAGGATGGTGCTGGACACCACTGGTAACTCAGTACAGCGAGCTCTGGATGCAACTTTTCCAGGCTGGTGGATAGGAAGACATGGACCAATGGATTGGCTTCCACATTCCCCGGAAATCAAGCTGTTGGATTAATTTTTGTTGGGCTATGTTAATGACACAGTTTAATTCATGAACGTGCGAGACCTTCAAGATCTCCATGCCAGTATTGTGCAAGCAATCCATACTATTATTCCAAGCATGCTGCAGTAGGCCTGGGGGCTGATTCCAAACAAACTTTGTTTATAACAATATAGCACTATATCTTTGCACGTGAAACTCATAGATCTTTAACGACGCCTTGCTTTCTTTAGCTGAATTTCTCCTATATTCGCAAAATAAACAGTCACGATGGCTGACACACAAGTAAAACACATTAAACACTGTATATATGCATTTGAATGAAAATGTTGGGGTCTGTAAACTGTGCTTCCATTTTTAATGACATATAATGCTGGTCTGAGTAAATAAACACTCTTCCAATAGCTCAATTCTGTAATAATTAGACAATAAATATAACTTCAACAGACTGCGATGTCATAGCATCATTGTCTACACTATACATTTTATTTTCCACTTACGCCCATAACTGTTGCTTAGCGATAAAAAAAAAAGTGTGCAATTACAGACGTGTACTTGCTCGCCAAATAAAAATGCTGACACTCCATAATTTTCTTGTATAAGTCCTTTAAATAATAATTAGTACACTATGTAACTTGCACATCTCTTAAATAGTAGTTATGTCTAACATAATTAATAATGCTCAATTATTCTGATAACTAAGTCTACTGCATGTAGTTCAAATATAATTTTCCTTACATTAGTAGTTATCATGCACTGAAATAAACATATTTTATAGAATGAAATAACACATCCTCTTACAGAAAACATAACACATGAAGTATTTTGGGTGGATGAAACAGTGTTATTTAACTTTGGACTATGCACAGATTTGAACTGTTTTTTTTTGCCAACAGTGTGACATTCCTGTTTTCCAAAATAAAAGCATTTTCAGTGAAACAAAACTTTATGAAAATACTTATAAAATGGATATACACAATAATATTAATTTAAAATAGTTTTGTGCACTCAATCTGTTTAAGAAAATGTTTAAGTGTTAACCCAAACAAGGTTATGTACAGCATAACAAATTACTTCAAAATTATTGAGTTTAATTACAATAAGCGTACTTTAATAAAATCAAAAATATTTTGCAAACAGAATGAAGGGTGTATGCTTCAACATATTTTTGTATTTATGTAAGATCATGATGTATTTATAACAAATAATCTCACTAAGCAAAACCTTAACGTAACAGCAGAATGTGAAAAAGTGATACTTTGTATTATAAAATGTGATGCTTTGTCCACATTCTTTTGCTTATACTACTTACCTTTTGTAACAAATTTATAAAAATAGTCTTGCACATCAAATAAGGACTGCAAAATGCAAAAAAGAAATGAGAAAAAGTTAATTTTTCTGCCGCCACAGTAAATAAATAGAACTTTACAAATTCACTGGGATTTTTATTTCTTTGTCATTTTCATACACACGACAGTCCACAGGCTTTTGTGACTGTCAGGCAATTTCTGGATTCGCAGCCGGTGCCCATCACCGTGTTTTGCTGTGAAGGTGAATGTAACGTATGCGAATAGCAAACCAGACTATGAACAGTCGTAATCATACTGAACACAAAGACGTCATCGAAAATCAAAGAGAAACGGTGCACAATGCTCCGTCATCATGCTCACTAGAATATCGTTGACCAACAAAGTAGGTATACCATTACTCTATCGATTATTGCGTTGACAGGTGTTCGGAATCAGCCTCCTGGACAGAAATTGAGTACAGACTATGCATCCTGCATGTCACCAAAGGGCTCATGTGCCTCAACAAATTGCCCATATATCTAATTGTTTTTTCCTAAGAACCTAACAAAATTAGAGTGTTGCATTATGAACATCTGTATTATCATTTAGCAGAACAATTCTTGATAAAGGTTGTTGAGTTAAAGCCTTTATTTTCTTCATTTCTGAACATTTTAGCTATCTCAAGATAATTCTGCTCATTCATGGCTCTCACCATTGCCATTTTTCGTAGAAAGTTATCAAAAAACCTTTTGGAAGCAATTTTTGAAAGATTCTGCATAGGCCCTACCTCAAAACATTTATTTGAATTATATTCTTTTCAAATTGGCTACTAGACTGCAAAATTACTCATTAAAATTTATAGTATTACCATAACAAAATTATAAGTCAAACAAGATTGATTTCATTCCTATGAAATTCAATGTCATGTCCAAAGATTTTTTTATAAGTAGTAATCAATTTCATTTAAATCTCTGCACTTACACATTACCAAAGACACTAATCAGAGCAGTATTCTCCATCTTCCTTTCATGAACTGGAAAAGTATTTCAAAATATTATATCACAAGTATCACCATCACTAATTTACTACATGGAAACTTAGAAATGCAAAGCTTTTATATAGTTATTTGAATACACTATTATTTGCTGTTGTGTGGGCAAAATAGTTTCAGAAATATAAGCTCTCCATACACTCAGTTGATATATCAGATTTATATATATACACAGCATGCTATAATTGTTTTATTGAAAACATTTTCAGCTGTACAAGAGAATATATGTATTGATTGTCACTCAGTCATAAAAACTGCTTGAAATATATGACACACACAGAGAGACCTCAACACTGCCTTCTATTAAAAGAGAAAATTATTAGAGCTGCGCTTAGTCCTGTTACATTTATACACATTTTCCACCAACAGTAACATTTCTTTGTGAAAAATACAAAATATATTCTGGCTGCTGTTCAACTACACTCTCATGACAGTCTACACATGACAGTCTCAACATATACACATACTTGACATTTGGTTGCTACATAAACTACAATTTAATTTATACTTGTTTTTGTACACAGCGACTCTCTTAACAAAATATAGCCTAACTGCATTTATTAAGAGTAAAAAGGAGGTAAATTTTAGTAATTATCTACATATGAATACATTATCTTTGTATCAAAACATGTTATTCTTTAATTTTGCTCACCTTCTTCGTTGTTTACACTGTGATGACACTGACACATATCCATTAAAAGTTACAGGTACAAGCTAGCAGCAAAGATAATATCTCTTTTGATGAGTTTGATACACTCACAGAACTTCTCGTCCAACTCAGCATTGCCCATTGTTTTGGCAGCCTGACACAGCTGGCGCAGAACCTCCTCCAGTCGCCTGAAACAGCGGATGATGCTCCCTTCGAAGATATCCGTCATCTTGCACAACTCGAGGAAGTTAGCCCCATTACACCAAGCATTCACCACATCCATCAGGAAAGGCTTGAACTGGTTCACATATGTATCCTCCTCCACTTCCAGCTTGACGTCATTGCTGATACGTGCAATGCGACGTGCCATATCCTGCATCTGGCGCAGTGCCCCAGATAGCTCCTCTGACATCTTGGGCATTTCGGTGCTCTTTTCATCACACACAAAGCAACTGAGGATTGATGCACATTGAGCCGGTGTCATGTTGTTAAACACACCATTGAAAATCATCTCCGTCAAAAGCAGCTCGTCTGCACCATTTAGCTCGCATGCCACTCTGCCCTTCAGCTTGATCACATCATCCTCTGTGCAGTACCCCAGTCGTCGCAACACACGCTTGCGACATTTCAGTTCGTCCATTTGGAGGACCGACTGTGCTGCCTTCAGCTCCAATGTCACTTTCTTCAGCTCCTCCCTTAGTGCAGACTTCTTGACGTACTGTTGGCAGAGGAAAGCCAAGTCTGGGTGATCCTTCAAAGGATGCTCCATAAGTCGATCCTCGTATAATATCATCTTGTTCAACATGTCTTTGAACATGGCGTTCTTGATGTGCATGTCATTGACAGGATCCAGCAATGGTATTTTATTATCAAAGCGCTTCTTCACTTCCTGAATGCTTTTGAGTACGCTTTTCCTGTTGTCTGAGCGTTTCAAATCTTTGGGAATGTGAAGCCTGATGGAACTAACTTGGGAAATGATGGTGTGGACTACTGGGACCACTTCAACTTCTCCTGTTTTTTCTGGTGGACACGGTCGAGCCTCTACTTCTTTATCTTCAGGCTGCTCATCAATGTGTAGCAGTACTTCCACTACGTACACAGGTTCATCTTTAGCTGGGTTGCTCCCTTTCTTGGTGCCAAAGTTTTTCTGCTTATTGAAGTTAATGACAATACCCCAGTCAAATTCATCTTCTTTGTTTGTAACTTTAACCATCCTACCTGGCTGCAGGAATGGCACAAGGAATTCTGGCTTTGTTATGTGGCTTTGCACTTGTTTTCTTAATCTGAGTAGCTGCTCCTTAAGGTTGCAGTACGATGCCACCTGATCATATTTGGGGATGACTACTTTATCATGCTCAGCTTGCTTTGCCTGGAACTTCTCAATAAGCTGTGGGATAGCAGTCTGATTCTGAAACTGATAGAAACTCCTCTCAAGCATGTATTCTGGATTTATTTCTTCTACACGAAGTAAGTTTAACACCATGTTATAAGTAAGGTGGAAGGCAGAGTAAATAGGATCTGCAGAGCCCTTCACAATGTCACGTCCTGCCTGCGGACTGACTTTCTCATCTATCATCAAAATCACTATCCCTCTGTCATCTTGCCCACGACGTCCAGCTCGGCCAGACATCTGGATGTACTCGCCAGATGTGACCCAGCGGAACTCCTTGCCATCAAATTTGCGTGGTGAAGAAAACACAACTGTCCGTGCAGGCATGTTTAAGCCCATTGCAAAAGTTTCTGTAGCAAATAATGCTTTGATCAACCCCTCTGCAAAAAGAATTTCTACAGTTTCTTTGAGAATTGGCAACAAACCTCCATGATGTATGCCAATGCCCCTTCTCAATAAGGGGAGAAGATTTTCAACCTGTGGAAGTTTTTTATCATCTGGTGACAACACATCCATTGCATTATTGAATACTTCGTCTACCATACTTTTTTGTGCTACAGTATTAAAATCAAGTTGGGCCACTTGCAAAGCATACACTTCACACTCTTTTTTGCTGAAACTGAAAACAATTACAGGAGCAAAGTCTCGTTCCATGATCATTCTCACAATCTTAAATATATTACTGTCTGAGGGATTACGATCACGAATCCCTCCACGGCGGCCTCGCTGGTCACCTTTGGCTGCATCTCCTGCATTCTGCAGCACCGTCATTGCTGCATTGAAGTTCTGCTCTATAAACTGACCAGACTCGTCGACCACCAAGTGGATACCCTCTCCTCCAGCTGGAAATATGTAATGCTGAAGTGGAACAGGCCGGTAATCGGTGTACACAACATGACACGGCTGATGATGCAGGTGTGCTACCCATTCTGCAAACTGAGTTGCATTTGGTATTGTTGCAGACAGAAAAACATAATGAACATTATCAGGTAGAAGTATTAATGTCTCTTCCCAAACAACACCTCTTTCCTTGTCACGTACATAATGTATTTCATCAAAGACTACCCAACCTACCTCGCGCATTAACTCTGAGCCGCGATAAAGCATATTCCGCAAAATTTCAGTGGTCATGATGATGCAGCTTGCATTTGGGTTTATTGTCACATCACCTGTTATTAACCCTACATCTTGAAACTCCTCCGTGAACTCTCTGAACTTCTGGTTACTCAACGCCTTAATTGGTGTGGTGTAAATAACACGCTGGTTGTCACGCAGCGACAGTGCAATGCTGTACTCAGCCACGACCGTCTTACCTGCAGACGTGTGAGCAGAAACCAGAACAGACTGCCTGTTTTCGATACACAATATAGCCTCCTTCTGGAAAGGATCCAATATAAACCTATATTCTTTAGCGGGTTTTGATGTTGGAACACTCAGCGGAACATATTCAACATCCGGGGGCACAGCGACTTCATGCACGCAGACCTCTAATGTTTCCACCGTGTGAATTTTTATGCGTGGCAAAAATAAATCTACATTAATATCATCCACGTTAAATTTTGATGAACTGTTCAAGACGTTATCGTCAGTTGCGTTGCCGACATCTGTATCCTGTGCAGTAATGTCTGCCTTTATCTTCTTAATAGGAGGTGATTCAGAATTTGAATCTTCGTTGGAATCGTCGTCAAAAACATTAAACAAATTACTACTGTCGCCAATATCCATTATTCAGTAATACTTGTATTATTTATAATCGACACGTGAAATGGGTAAACAGATACAATCACGAGGCTCAAAAAGTTCAGGTAAACACAAAAATATAAACAGTTCACACCATAGAATAGTAAAAACCCATCGACATGTGACAAAACCTAATAGCCCTAAATTTAACACGGCTATAAAAGAATATTTCTGAATATTTAGAATTGTAATGATCATTTTCAATTATCATAATCATTTTCAATTATTATGGTTTTTAGTTAGAATAAAAACTCATATTTTATTTTTTATACAATTAACTTCTAATTGACTGCTCTGGGCGCACTCTCCACTTGGTGCGATATGAACATTTTAGGTAACTGTCGTAATAAAGTAACATCTTGAAAGGAAGTGTTCTTGATTTACAAAAACATGTTTGCAATTTTTCTCTAATATTGTTAATTAGGACCTCTATCACCACCATCTGATAAAGTCCTGGATAAAAGTTATGAGCTAGATAGCCCAAAGATTCGTATTACGATTTGCTGATACTACCTATTCGGCAGGCTATCAGCTGATAAGGTACTTTGTACACTTGACCGCCATTTTACATCACTGGGACGCTACTACCTCAGCGCGGGGGTAGATCGGTCCCTTGTGAGGGACCTTGGACACCCAGTTGGTTGTCAGTTAGATTGCGGAGGCGAGGAGACGCTAACTCCCTCCACCCCGCATCCTACAAACAAATTTTATGCTGCAAAGCTAGCATTCTTGTACTGTACACTTGAGAGCTATCTATCAGCATGTCAAATATGTGTGCTTGAACTATTTTTTTGCCCTCTCCATGCACACCAACCTAGTCGGCACAACTACTGCAGCACTTCGAACTACGACTTTGCCGCCACTGAGTACTTACAGCGCTCCTGGTGGATATACTTTGAACTTCTGAAAATTACAGTATCAATATTTATATACACGTACCATTCAATATTTTTTAGGAAATTTGAACTCTTGTGGACCATCTTCAACGGTGGAATAAAATTAATGATGTGTAGTATCAGTAGATTATGATGTTCTTCCAAGAATTGCAACACATTTCATAAATTTAAACTTATCATGTCGTGACGCTTTCGTTATCAAAAACAATATGGCCAGGCAACATAATAAAAATTAAAAGGCGACTTTTTTTTTTACGTAAATCTATGAGAATGCACGAAATTCTAAAAATGTATACAATTCTTAAGCTATCTCAGTGCAATAACTAAGAAACAAATTGTAATTGCTTTAATGGGTATCAAAAAATTTCACTAAAATGATGGTAAGCATGGAGAGATCCGGAAAAAATTAGCTTCCTGTTTTTCCCATTCCTGTGAACGCCCTCTGAGCAATATGGTGGCAGGTGGTAGGAGACGAATTGTATTTGACAGCGATTCCGATGATCAGGTTTTGGATTAAATGTTTCGCAGCACTAAAAATGGAAAGGCGACACATATTCCAAATAACGTACCTTTTCTGTCCATGTATTAGAATCGATTTTTTTATTGTCTTTTCTGAACGAATTAAATTTACTAGTCCGGTGAAATGCCATTGCAATTGAGTTCTCTTCCTTCAAAATGTATGTATATGCAATAATTTGTTGCTTGTGTTATAGAAATATTATATATACATTACATTATTTTTGTATTTCATTAAATGTAGCTCATCGTAGGTGTCTTTTTGAAAATGTTGTGTGTCCCTCAACACCCTAGGCCATTTATCACACCGGCTGCTCCCAAGCACAGCACACATGCACTCTCGACAATTGGTCACTGGCGAGTAGTGTCAGTGTCGTGTGAGTGCAGATGTGGGCATGATCGGGCCAGTGCAGTGCAGAATAATGTAGCACCATGTGCGCCTACCAGCCCGGAGAGCGGGCGGAGTAATATACGAATATGTTTATTATGTGTATTACATTCAAAACGGTTATAACATTTTTGCAAGCACATTTCTCGACACGTGATCCACAAATAAAGTGTAATATATATAGAAACCCTTATGTCTCAGTGTTGTTGTTTTGAAATGTTATTGTTTTGTTCACAGATGTTTATTTTCACCGCCACCAATGTTATGTCCACCCCATTTTATCCCAGACACAAGGTAATCCTCAGAGATAATTATTGATTTGTGTTTTTGCAGTGTTTAAGATTGTTATAACATGTAACTGTAAATTTTGTCTCTCCATGTGTGCAAGTAGATCCCTCCGTGGCACATCGGCCTGCCACTGCCAGCCCTTGCACGGCGGGAAGTCAGTCAGCAAACTGCACCCAAAGGGGGAGGACTGTGTGAAATTGCGCTCATGCTTTTCCCACCTGGGCTGTATCAATCTTCATTACAAGTCATTTTCAGCAATAGTTTAATTATATAAAGAACCTTTCTCGTTTTCGCCATCTAGAATACTCTGCCTTACCTCTGCAGGAATTGCATCACCTGGGGAGTTTATAGGTTTTGTCAACACACATAACTTCATGCAAGTCTAGTGCTTTATTTTCTGCCTAGCCTTCCCCGCAGGCTTAAAGCATGCAACTGAGTAAGCTGTTCTCCTGGAGGGAACATTAGATTCTCTAATAAATAGCATGAACTGATGAGTGCTTTTTATTCAATTGCCAAAAGGCGTTTCAGGGCACAGCTTGCATTTATTATACAAGTGTTTATGTGAATTCAAGGGTAAATGTTAATTTGTATGTATGCTGCAACCTAATTAAAGTACCACGAGTAGCATTTATGGGTGCGTAATTTGGCCCTAACAATCCATGAGTATAGAGTTTGATTACATCGGTGTTGTATTTAATTTGCAATACCAAGTGGTGATTGGGCCCCCCAAAGAGCCCCTCATTTAGAAAACAATGAGGCCTCTACATCAGGTGAACAACTGCAAGATCTATGTGGGAATGTGGTCCGGATGATCGGCCTGCAACACCTCGAGGTTACGAGGACTCAGTTCTACCGCAAAAACATCAGTGATGCAACAACGGCAATGTCTGGCACCTACCAGGTATATAATTCCCAACACCTTTTTCCAAATTCTTTCCACTGCCTATAGAAATACCAACCAACCCCTTTCCAAGCCACGACAGCAGTCAAACAGTCGCCTCAATGAAATTAATTGGCACCTGTCTACCACTTTGTAAAAGTGCTGTGTACTGATTTATTCAATTAACGCAACACTTGAGATATTTCTTGAAACCAAGCAATTTAAACTTTCCAATGTAAATACTACTTCATGTTCTGTTTATTTTATTGGTGGAGTGGGGAACTAAAGTTTTATGTCTTTCATGAGACCAGATTGTTTTGAGGTTCTTTATATGAGGAAGTGGTGATTGGAACTCACTGTTTTGATGGAACGGTGGAAAAGTTTATTCGCACGAAAATATTCAATTTACTATAACTCAAAAGTTTTAACATCATCGGAAGTACTGTATGCGATTAATGTGTCGCTGTCTGCACCTATACGAGAAATATTCAACAAATGAATACCATTGCAGTTTTTATGTAATGAAACATACTAAAAGGGCATTTATTAGGTTGCGTACATTTGAAAATATCCCGCAAGAACAAATATCAATAAATACGTCACTGGTAAACCAATTTACGAAATTCACAATGTAAACATGTTCAACAAATTTAACTTTCCCCGTACATATAGTTAGAAATTCAATACAATAAATTAGGGTAAAACATGGTTACTTTAATGCCCAGATACATTTAGAATATTATAACAATAATTTAAGAAAACATTATTTATAAAACTTGCAAACCTTCTTCAATGCTGTAATTAACAGACACCACACGTTTTTTTTTTGCTGTGAATCGATCTTTCCCACTACCCTCTCAATACTTTTTAAAATATTCTCACAACAGTTTAAGAACACATTATTTATAAAACACGCAAAGAGCCTCCAATGCTGTAATTCACAGACCCCACTCGATTTTGCTGGGAATCGGTCTTTCCCAATGTAACTTGCCCAGCAACCACTAAAAGTGTTTTTAACAGAAAAAGCAGAATGTAAATCGTAAACATCACTTTTATCCATAGAAGGCTAAAACAGAGTCAATTTCGACAATGCAACTAACCCAACTGTTACTATATTTCGAGTCCCAATGGAGATTTCGATCACCAACAAACAAAAATAAATACCAGGTATCATCCGAACTTCCTGATAACTTGCTGATAGCTATTCGCATGCTATCAGGTGGTCGTAATACACAAGAGCTGGTAACACACTACTGATAGTCTTGTCAACTGATAGTTATTCAGCACTTAATACCAGACAGTGGTAATACAGGCTCTTAAGTTTTATTTTATAAATTAAAATTATACATTTGGAGCTACTCCATAAAGTATTAATTAACTAAGTTATATATCTGCCATTTTCATGCTATTAATATAATTTATATAAGAATCGATGATCCATGTAAATTTACATGTTTGAAACCTCTGACAAATAATTATAATTTAATGAGTGGTAAAAAGATGAAATAAAAACCTAAAAATGTAAATAATATGTATCCATTTTAATTTTCGGAATAAACACACATGGGCTTATTAGTTGCTTTATTTAAAAACACAGAGCCAAGCAAATAAGGAAGTGTGAACTATAAACACATTATCCGTGCAAAAAAATGTAACAGAGTTTGTTTTTAAAGAGGGCAATGATCAAAAAGTGGAGTTAAAAAAAAAACGTTGCCAGGAAAGTTGAAAGTGAATGTCTTGTAAAAAAGATTGGCCGGCTTGGTTTTGGAAGATTTCGAGGTAAATATAATTCAAAATTATTAAATGCACTAAACAGAATTGCTACGGGAAACAGAGTGAGTGGAAACAGAGTGAGTGGAAACATACTCTCTATTAGTACGGATGAAAGATGGCTCGGTTGCACCAACATCTTGCCTGATCCGAGATCAAATGATCCTAGTTCCGAACCAGAGTCCAGTTTGATCTTGATTCCAATGTAAAAGTGTTGCCTCAACTATATACTAAAGATGAGGTTGATGTTACAAAAGTTCTTAGGCTGGACCATCAAGGAGAAAAAGGTAATATGAACCATATATCAATTCAATCGTCGACACGACAATCTCTCTGGAAACTAATTAAAACTTGTTGCTGGAAATTTTGACTCAAAATGCGGCAAGAAAATTGTACATTTCATATCATTTGGTAAACATTGAATTTCTCACCATGAGTAACTTGAACACAGTCTACAAATTTCGCATGGAAAATATTGTGAAAAAAAATACTACTTTACCGTCCAGTCGACTGATGTTGCAACATGTCATGTTGCAAATGTAGTTGTACATAAATACTGTAACTTCAGAGGGGATATTGCAAAATTCATCAAGCAAACTGAATCAACTTGCAAAACTAAAGTTTCGCAGACCGAAACATGGAATCGGTAATCTCATAGTGGAAAATATAGTTCATGCAAATGGTGTGTACTCAGTCACATTGTCTAAGCATTTTATCCTGGACATGTCTTATGATTACACTCATCCGTACAAGTACATTCCTGTCATGAGCTTCGACATCGAGACTAGTGTGGATAATTTGGAAGACTTGGCCCTGGGGGTCTCACTCCAGAAAAACTGCTCATGTTTGTGCTCTATTGTGAGTATCTAGAAGTCGAAGTGAGTATGATTTCGTACCTAAAATATCGTGGCATGCCTAATGATTTCGATGTAGATATACGGATGAAATACGAAAGACTGCCCGAGAAATGCGTTTGGATCCAAGGTTTCTCACACAAAGAGGATCTCTTTACTAAATTTCTCTTTTGGTATAGCCAGTGATACATGCTGAAAATGCTAACGGAATACCAAAATTACCCACATTATTTCATAGGCCACAACATTATCGAATAAGATTTGAAATTCCTATGTGCAACGCGAAATAAAAGCATTTGTAACCCTCAGAAAATTAGTCACAGCTCCACTCATTCGTTTTCACCATGAAGGTATCATATTCGATATGTTGACAATTTAAAAAAAAAAAATGCATTGACGAGTGGGATTAGTCATTGGGTAACTTGTCTAAAAACTATCTGAGCCAAAAATTTAGGAAAATCTATTTGAACTCTGTGCTTATGCGAATTTATTATATTCTAGATGACACCACCACAGACGATGCCTTTCGTCATGAGTTTACGAGAAATATCTGTCACATCGAGCCCTACAACAAAGAAAAGCTTGATACAGAGTACACTCAATACACAAACATGAAAGTGAGCCACACCGAGTACATTGGTAGTAGTATTTGGTGTAAACTTACAGGTGAAACAAACATAGTCTCTATCATTTTCTACTGCATACAGCAGGTTTTAATTTACATCGAGAGGGATTGTGTGGACGTGGTCGGACTTTACAAGTTTAATTTGGCAATTTTCACCAACCAATTTAACTGTGGTTTCGAAGATAGTTCGATGAGTGCCATTTCTCGCCGGATCGCGAATGCATTCCTGTATCATGTGCAATCCTTTGATATTTTACTGGAATACCAGAGCAATGATTCCATTTTACTGGTCATGCACAGTTTGAAATGTTTGTTGCTCGCCGAAAGAATGTCTGAGATGGACTAAGACCAATTTACACTAAACCCAAGTTTTAAGTACACGAAAAAAGAATATACTGGAGCCGTGGTGCTTGCAAACTACTGTCTTTTTTGGAACGTTATTCAATACAATGTCAGTAGTTTCTACCAAAACATCATCATCAACAAACAACTATCCAGATCGACCGTCGGTTGTTGCTGTGCCAAAGTATTGAATCTAGTGTTTGAAAATAATCCGATATCCCACGACATGTTCAATGAAAGGCCGAGTAATGATGTAATTGCTCTGTATGTGATGGAAGACAGAAACCAAAATTATTCAAAAAAATAAACCTCATGTATTCTAGCCAGCCCATCGGGAAGATGATACTTTCTGTCACAGAACTAGAGTTGTTGGCTAGCGATACGCCCATTATGATTCGTTTATTCTCACATGCCAAAACTCCATTCACTATAAATTTTATAGAGCATTTACTCAACTGCAGGAAATCTGTAAAGAAACACATGGCATCTCTAAAGTCTGAAATGTAGAAAAATGAAGTCTCTGAAGAGAGGATTCAAGATATGAATATCTTGAATTTATAGCAACCTCACCATTGTTTGATGTATTGACCATAGTGTCATCAACCCCACTGTTGACAGATGTGTTGATGGCATTGTCCACTACATCATCATTGACAGACATGGGAAAATAGAATGTGTTGTCATTCATAATTCAATGTTTGATGGATGTGTTGTTCATAACTACATACCCCACATGCCCCCCCCCCCTTTTCCGAACCCAAATGCATATCTCCCAATTCTTTATATTGAATGAATTTAATCAGATTAAAGTACCACAGTGATGGTTCATGAACACAACCATTCTTCTTTCATATTTTGCTTTCTTCCACTCCCTTATGTAGGTATTCCGTAAAGACTTCATCCGTACACTTATGGTGTATTTGTCTACATCATATTCTCCATACTCGACAATAAATGCTAATAATTCTCGAAATTGCTTATACCTTGTATTTGCACATTTATACACCTGTTTATCTCTGTTCCAAAGAGCTTCGTATTTTTCATATATGTGAATAAAACGTTTACATAGTCTTTACCAGTATACCATTTTGAATCAATACTTCCAGACACAGTAGATTGTGCTAACTCTTTGAATTACGAGGTATGAGTGCCTTGGGAACTCTGATAGCATCAGCAACAATTCACAGTCTTTTATACCTGGCATCGTAGGAGATTTATTTATTTTTACTTTCCCCCCTCTCTAGGTTTTCTTTTCTCATTTTTTTTTTACTTTTTTACCAATGGATGCCCATATAGCTTCTTGTAAGTAAAAAAAAAACTTTTCAAGCCATGAAATACAATTGGGTGGATATAGCGACCCTGTGGGTGGAATGGAAAGATTATTATGCAATGTTCGATACATGTATGAAATCGGCAAGTAGACATAGGGGTCATTACAAAAAAAAATAAACATTTTTAGCTTATAACATTGTAATTGCCAATCACATTAAACATTTGCTGTCGTCATTCACAATGCCATATATACATGACAATGACATTTCCATTTCCATTTTAAATTTTGATAGTATTTCTTTGTATAATGAAAAACAATGTCAAAATCAAATTTGGGAGATGTAAATTACGATTCATACAATCAAATCTGGCAAACGACAACAGGCTTGTTTGTGCCGGAAGACTCAACCAGTGCGGTGCTAGGGCGAGATTGTGAACCTGTTTACATCATTAAAAAATTTGTGGCAGCTTATTCCAATAAATTTAACATTTTAAATCTGTTCAAACATTAAGAAAAGTTGTCGCCAAGTTTATGAGCATAAATAAAAAAGACACAGCTTGTGGTGTTTTTTTATTTGCAACACACTCCCAGCTATAAATACGTGGGCAGTTTCAGTAGTCGGCATAACAAAGTGTGTAGTGGAGAGAGAAGGATGGTACCAGCAAGATCAAATATGTTCTTTACACCAGTTTTACTGTTTTTCTCAACAAACATCTATGTGAAGAAATTGCCATTTTGTTTACTGTAATCTACTACAACAGAAGATTCATCCATAGTGAAGGCAATTAATGATCTTTCATTTTTGGTGAAGCAAAAGCAGGTCATCACAGAATAATTAATTTGTACCAAGAGCAGAGACAATATTTTGGATCTGGTAAATTCCTATGACAAGAGTAAAAAGTTATTTTCAATGGACAATTAAAGTATTTTTCCTTTGCCATACTTTTTCTGCCTCTTAACTGAAAAGTTTTTTGACAATGGGAATCATATCAATCTTATTACCAATTGTTGCTATTCTGTGGAAAAGTCTCGTACACAAGACAATAAGTGGATGTGCACCAATTCAACAGAAGGAAAATACATTCTCATAAACATGTATAGTGGGAGAATACCAATGTAAAGAACACTATATATATTATTGTGAAAATAAACATTATTGTAAATTGTAGTGTATTCTATCGTATATGTAAATGTAACAAAAATTAATGTAACTTTTAATGCATTTTTTTTTTTTGGTAAATAAAACCTTAAATTAAAATATTGAACGTTCACAATGTCAAGTGTATCAAATTTTCTGATGACATATACTATTTTATACCTTGGTTGAACACATGCTGTATTACAAATAATTATGTGTTAATTTAATTTGCACTGAGTTGAAATAAATTTGCATGCACACCAATAAGGGAGAGCACACATAACTTTGGTTGTTACATTTCTGAAGATTATTTTTTTTCAATAAACATTTTGCAGTTTTTTTTCTACAAGCTATTTACAGACAAGCATTTTCCTCTGTTATTTATAATAAACATATTATAAAATAAGCAGTGGACAACAAACTAGACACTGTCATGTTTCCTGTGGATTGTATTTATATAAAAATATGAATTTTCATTCAATTATTTTCAAGAGAAAGTATTTTGGTTGCAAACCACCAAGAATTATTTGTAGTTTAGCACTACCTATTATGTGATTTATGAACTACATTTCTGAAAGTATTTTAAAAATAAATTAGTGTTCATGATCTTGTATTTCATTATAAATAACTGTAATAATCTAATAAATTCCTCTCATTAGCCAGCTTACACTGCTGTTTAGATAGGTCACAAATTAAGACCAAATGTTTAATTGTTACTTTTAAAATAGTTTTCTGAAATATATTTTTATGTTTGTATAATATCTAAAGGCACAGAGTCTCAAGAAACAATTGTTTTCACACACCAGCCAAGTTTTTATGATAAAACTCAGCAACAAAGGCCTAAAAGGAATTTGTTTTGAGTTTCTTAGCAGATATAGTGAAGTCAAACAAACACTAGAATGTGCTTAGAATAGCTTCTTTCATTAGTAAACAAAAATTCAAGTAATGACAAATAATTATGTAGAGAAGAAACCTAAACAAATAATGTAGAATAAATCCCCTCCCCCCCCCCCCTGTTTTTTGGTGCATGCTGAAACTGAAAAAGTGCATGTCATGTGATTGTCAGAAATGAGAGTAAATTTGTCAACTCATCAGTAAAACTAAGTATTTGATAGACCCAAATAATGTTAACAGGTGGGCACAACCTGACATTTTGCATAATTATTATTATTTCCTTCACAGATGCCTAGTCATATTATTGTCATTTGTCATGGGATTATTGAAATATCTTTAAAATATATTAATTTTTTTATAGAACATATATTACGAAGAGTTGATTAGTTAGTTCTACTGAAGTTAAAACAATTTTGCCTATTGCAAATTGCTTCTTAAAGTAGAAAATAGAGAAATATGTTTTAATTATTACAACTTATTGTTTGCCAAGAGATAGCACAAGGTGTTTAAGTATAAAGTATTAAATAAATTAAATTACTTTTTTTTTTTTACTTATAAACAGAATCTTTAAAAGAATTTGTTTAGTGTATTTGTTGTTCTTTAGAAAAACATCCCATCTTTTTGATAGTTCATATATAAAATATTGTAAATTAATAAATACAAGAGACCATGTCTTTTAGTTTTATAAATAATTTACTCTATAAGTTTATTATAATATAAAGGGTAATATATACCCCTGTTGTTGTTCAGAGAATGAAGAAACTTGCTAACCTGCCATTAATATAGTCATTATGATAATGTAGGGCAGAATAAAGTGTTCTTTCTTAACTGTAAATACATTTTTAATTAGTTATATATCAATATTTATTCGAATTATACAATAAATGTTAAAATATTTATCCCTCAATATCGTGATCTTGGCATTAATATGCGTGTCTTGTTGACTGGTATGTTTCTGGAGTTTAAATTCTTTGTTATTTTAAAAAGTTTGTAGGTATATTTACTAACCATTTTCTTTGGTTTTCTGAGATTAATTATATTTATGGTTTTTACGAACTTAGTTATTTAAGCCAGGCACTTTTTACACAGAATCATAATAATTCAGTAAAAGATAGTTGTGCAGGGATAAATTTTATTACAACTGCAGTGGAATCACTTCTTTCTATATTGGCAACATTGATAAAAAGTAAAAAAAATGCTTCTTTGCTACAATATGAATATAAGTAGCATCACATATTCATCAAGAGATAGCACTGAAGTTATTTTAATTTAAATTATAAAATATTATTAATACAACTTTCATTTTCAAATAATATAAGTATATTTACATGAATTTTATTTGTAAAGTAGTATTTTGTTTATTCCGACCGATTATATTGTTAATATTTTGTTTATAAAACATTATATATATATATTAAAACAAATCTCAAATAATTTTTATTTCCTCTAAATTTAAATCAACTTATTTACTGAAATGGTATATCATCACACCATGCTCTGGTGCTGGGAGGAAAGTCTCCTCCAGAGAGCAGTTCAGCCATCAAAGCTTTTGTTTTATAGATGCCACATTATGTTGTTGGAAAGTAGCAGCTAACAAAAACTAGTTTTTAAGTTTATTTCATAAAAGTAAATTAATTTAATATTCAAACTCCCATGCAAACAACATTAATTGAAGTTGTCCACATGGGACCTAAATTATTTATAAATTTTAAGATTACTCACATGTTGTGATATCAGCAAGTTTGAACTTTTAAAATTAATGATGTCCACATGGGACCTTGCAGACATGAAATATTTGTATTCTTACAGTATTTTTACACTTTAAAATTACCCATGTGTCTGGACATCAGTATGTTTGGACTTCAATAATACAAATATTTAATGTTTAAAAGGTCCCATGTGGTCAATATTGGTTATGAACTTCCAGACATTCTGTGGTGCAAATACATGGATAAATTTAATATGTAAAAATGCTTCAATAATTCAAATATTTCATGTTTGCAAGGTCACAGGTGGTCAATATTGATTATAAAGTGTCAGACATTCTGTGGTATAAATATACAGATAACTTTAATGTGTAAAAATACTTTAATAATACAAATATTAAATTTTTGCAAGGTCGCACGTGGTTAATATTGATTATAAATGTCAAGACATACTGTGGTGTAAATACATGAATAACTTAAATATGTAAAAACACTTCAATAAATCAAATATTTTATGTATGCAAGGTCGCATGTGGTCAATATTGATTATAAATGTCCAGACATACTGTGGTGGAAATATGTGGATAACTTTAATATGTAAAACTACTTCAATAGGAAAAATATTTCATGTTTGCAAGGTCCCATTTACTCTGTTTATAATTTGTTTGTACCTGTCCATTGTAAGAAGTAACATCATAATATGCTGGTCCCCTCATTACCAACTAACATGAGGGGCAATTTCGCAACCATAAGTCAGCAACGTGAGCCACAAGGGTTTCCTCACACAATACAAGGAAAACGGCCATGCAAACAGGACATGAAGGAGACATGCACCTGCATTGGACATTTTCAGCCAAAGATGGTGACAGGCTTCAACAGAGAGGCAGAATGGGATTTTTTAGGTCAGTCTCTTAGTGCACAGTAACTTACTTCTGTGAGATTGTAGTGTACTCTGATTGGTTGATAAATAAAGTGAAAAAGGGGGACGAATTGTCGATATTGGAGTACTCTGGCAAAATCTCACAGAACTAAACAAACTTATCCACTGGACCCTAAACAGGTAATTAGTAATCAAGGTTGATCTTGTAAAACAAAGTTTGTATATTAAAAAGATATATAGGGTCCATGGTTAAATATGTTTAGTTCCATGCAATTATATGTGAATACTCCACCATCGATAATTCTCTCCCCCTCCTGCTCACACTTTCAACAACCAATAATATTGTGGTATTTCATCACCCCTCTCTTCCCTTCCTACTTATATGAGCTATATGTTGGTGAAATCTGGAAAAAGGACATCAGTCAACAGCAAGACCTGAACATAGAAACATCACTCTTCCTCCCAGAGCAGAAGGAAAGGAGTGTATAATAATAAATACACTTTATATATAAATATATACCTTATAAAATACAAATATTTTATAATGTATATTTACAATTATTACTATACTAGCCTTATTCCTTTTGCTCTGAAGTGGACGCAAGTTGACGTTTCTCTGTTCAGCTCTTGCCATCGACTGAAGTGTTTTTTTCCTAATTTCTTTACCATATAGGCATACTTTGAAGAGAGGAAAGTAGGGGAAATGAAATGCTGCAACATGATTGGTTATAAAAATTAGGAGTGGGGGAATTCAACTTCACTCACCACGTTTCTTGGAATTAAATAGCAATAACTTTTCTCAGAATTAAATATGGCTATTACAACACACACACTTGTAGTTTTTATTGAAAGTAAACAATGATAGTCACAACACATATGATTGTAATATTTCTCAAAAGTAAACTACTGTGGTTGCAACACTCACTTTCGTTTTGATGTCATAATCCAAGCCAAAGATTGGATAATGTCTTCCCCCCACCCTACTCCAACCATCAACAACCAATCAGAGTACAGTATTTAATTTCCCCTCACTTCCACTCATTTTGGTTTAGCTTATAAGGCAGCAAAAACTGAAGAAAGGATGTCAATTAATGACAAGAGCTAAACATGGAAACATCACTGTTTCTCCCAGGGAAGAAGGAATGGGGCAAATAAAATAATTAAAGTTCCTTTATATTAATGCATGCTCCAAGTAATGCAAATATTTGACTTATTTTATTTATCACCCACAAATATATAACTAAAATTTTTCTTTATTTATATCATATTTTTAAAAAGATACTTGCTGGAAAACATTTTTCTTTGTATGGCTGTTTACAATTATGATGGTACTTGTACCAGACTTGACACATTATCTGACTCCACAAAGGTTGTTATGTCCAAAAAAGTATAGGTATATCAGTAGATTAAGCTTGAGTAGATTGCTTTGTATACTCGCCATCATTTCGATGATGGTACTTGTACCAGATGTTGGTATTGGTAATCCACCTCTACAAAGGATGTTGGTGTCAACAATCTAGGTATATTAATACATTAAGTTTGAATCGATCTTTGGCTATCTTTGGCTTGAGTTTTGGAATATATAAAAAAAGTATTATGAAAGCCTGACTAAGGTGATAAAAATCATGTACATTATTTACATTGCTGGGTGTCAGACCGACAAATAAATGTGTGTGTGCATGTGCAAACAGAGTTCTGCCAATAACTGACCACTCATCGGCAAGAATGTATATGGAATCGTAATATTTATAAATCAAATTATTTTTATTTCCTTTTTTCTGTTTACAAAAACATTACATTCTTGGAAGAGACAATAAAATATTGTATGTTATATCATATTTATTAAAATGTTTGTCTAGTTTGTCGCAAACTTCCTGGTAAAAATTATTAGATTTGGTTTTGGGATTAAAACTTTTATTATTTTCATACCACATTTGCGTAAATTCCTTTAGTTGCCTTTCCGATACCTTTTCATTGGCCATGCATACCTTTACCATCGAAAATAATTTCGAAGTGATGTGTGATTTCAACACATATTTTTGATATTTTGCATCGACACATAAGAGTTTGGTCATACAAACTGGCCTGTTTGTTTTGTAAAAAAAAAAACATGTTTGCTGCTCGATGGACGATTCGACATGTCCTTCATCACCAAACTTCAAGTTTTGCACCACAAATCCGGAATTGTCCTCATTGAGAGGATCGTTTCCATCGCCAATTGCGAACATTAAACTTGACAATGGCGATATTCGAAAACTGGACTCGGGACGATCTGGCTGTGACAACATGGCATCTATCGGCAAGGAAGCTGTAGCCACAATTTTTTTAAGATAGTTTGGCATTATCCTTGGCAATGAGTTGTTTTTGATTGACATGCAACAATTTCTCGATTGTTGCATAAAAAGAATTCATAGATTGCAAAGTGTTGACTTGTGTGGTTGTTCTTTCATTGTCATTGTCAACTTCCATACCATGATTATGTTCATCGTCCAAGTCTCCTTTTCTACCATCAAACCCTCTTTTGTTTCTTATGCCATTATTTAACAAATCACAAAACTGAAGAATGTTTTTCGAGTCGAAAATGAAGTCGGGCAAACCAAGTAGTTTTGGCATGTGGTGTCCGAAATTTGAATGTATAAATGGAGTAACTCTTTTCTGGTTCACCATGTATTTATGAGTTAAAATATACGGCAAGTACACAAATATCTTGAAGGCAATCGTAAATGTGGTGGCGGTAATAAGCTTTCTATGAGAGTTGGAGGCAATTTGTAATTTGGAGTCAAATCTTTGAATGTAACCACAAAATTTTCTTTGATGTAGTCAAGGGGTTTGAAATCAGGTTCGATTAATGCATACTGGTTTGCCACTATGTTTGAAAATATCGGGCAGAGTAACATCACCACCAACTTGTTGTATTGCAACCGCAATAATAAATGTGGTAATTTAAGTTAGATGTCGAAACACAGGTCCTCTACATGAGGGAAATGGACCTGGGTAAGTATTGGTTTTGGAATATCATAATTGAGCTTGATAGCCACCAGACATGTCAGGGAAGTTATAGCTGTTTCAAATACATTTTGTAATGGATTAAACACATACCCATTACGAGAGACTTGGTAACCTAGACGGTTGAGAACAGCCTTGTACTCTTGTATTTCGACTCTAAAGGACAACTCGCTTTCGCGAAGGATCGAAAACTTTCCATTACCGAACAACAACACCGAGTTACCACATCGACTCGTCAATAAAATGTCCGGAAAGAAGAATTTAGTCGCCTTACAAGCTGTTGCTGATGGCAATTTTTTTATTCGAGGACGAATCCCCATTATCACCACCACCGTCTCGGCCACTGTATTAACCAAATATTTTTCTGCCATTCATTTACTTCAACAATGATGTTAATGTTTTTAATTTCGATATTATTTGCTTTGCAATAACCCGTATAGAAAGTGAAGGCCACATAAAAAAAAGTTTGAATTTTCAGCCAATAAACCATCCATGAATGCATGCATGAAATTTTCCTTGTAATGATCAAATTCAATGTCGGGTTGTTGTATAACCTCGAAACTATCAATCACATACAATCGATTTTCACTAAAGGGATAAAATTTACAATTGTAAACAGGAACCTGGTGTTCTGCACTTCCAAATGTGTATTTGAAAAAGATGGCATTGGATGAAATGTCCAGTTTTTCCACATTAATCGAAGTTTTCTCCAACAATTTTGGTATCAAACTGAAAATTTGTCTCGATCGTACTGACTATACAATTTGTAAATTACTGTAATTACACTCTCATCGTCACTTCCACTTATACTTCAATTTTGTGAGTAATTTCTTCATCAACACGTACAACAAAATACACAGCGATATATTCAAATACAAACTGGTACTTGGTCGATCCAATGGGTGACTTTACCCAATGTCATTTCCCAGTTGCTCCCTATGGTCATTTGGAACAATCTATTCCTCGTCATTTCGCATTTGCCGATTGCCTCATCGATGAACATTTATCATCTGACGTATTCGTCGGTTCGATCAAGTTTTGAAGAAAAAACTTCTCGCGATGAACTGCAAGTTATGGAAACTATGATGGCTTCACCTTCCTTAAACGGAGTGTAAAATGGAACAAAATACACAAGCTTATCCTTTAGAGTCCATATATCGATGGAACTTAGTTTTTTTGAAATGATCATTGGTGCTCAGCCATTTGGGAACATGATCTCGTATGGTGGACAAGGTACACAGTGCTGGATTGTCCAACACAAACTTGAATGCCAATCCCTTGTTCGAGTGCCAGTAGATGTGAGAAATATGGCAAGAAAATACATGCCCATTAACAAAATCCATCACTATGGGTAGAATTAGGTGAAACTTGGCCTTTTTGGTCCAATGTGTCATCAGACAAGACCTCTTGACATAAAATGTGAACGTGGCTGCAGTAACATTCTCAACAAACTCAATCATAAGATCGTGCCAAACGAGGTTCTTTTCGTATGAGTTGAAATTGTGATCCTTGTTGATGTCAAAGTCCAATATTTTATATTGGTATGCCTAACTTTTTTTTGCGCATCTAACTCACAGTCATACTCTGCTTCGCATTGTTTTTTTTTTTTTTGCCGACCAATGAGCAAACATACACTTTAACAAAAGCTTGTAACCAAAGGGCGAAATTTCCTGCGGGATGACTAAACCGAGTTCACTGGATCCGACAATGGAGATGATTTTGTTTCGACCATATTTGGTGTCATACCAGCTGACGAGGTGCATTATTATGCGATCCAGATTCGCATAGACAGTAACTCTGCCAATTTCCTCATTGTGTTTGATAATTTTCCCAATATGTTCCTGCTCCTGATCCATTTTACTCGAGTCAATAATCCTTTTTCGCGAAATAAGATGTATATCAGAATACTTACAAACAAGAATGAGAGAAAATGTTGATCGAAGTGGTAAACAGGAAAAAATTTGAGCTGTATTCTCTCACCAGAAATGCAGAAAACAAACAGTCGAAATTATTCTGCAAGAATTCGTTGGTCTTGTCCAACAATATTGACTTGTGTTTGACTGGAAGAAATACTATTTATTTTTTGTCTTATATACAATGTTATCCTGGTACAAAAATACTTTTTTAAATAGTTTTTTACAAAAGGCGAGGGAGGAAATGAAACAACCTTGGGCCATGAATAAAGCAGCTTTTTTATTTATTGCAAATACATTCATGATTACAATTTTTATCATATATGCATATTACATTACCGTATTTTAAGCAGCTGAGAAACAAACCTTTTACAAATTAATACAATCTGATCTATGATAAATGTTCTCTATTGTCCTGGGTCATCTGTGGCCAATTCTCATTGTTTCGTTTGTGCATTTAAAGTATTAATCGCATCAACAATTCATCTCGACGTTCTTTTTTTCGAAAACAGTGTTTTCGCATTATCCTGCCAAAATGAAAAAAAAACCTAGTCTTTTTTCGTACATTAATCCTTGTATTTATAACCGATAATTTCTGATTAAAATTTGTAAATAACTTTTTACATACTAATATGAGGTTGATTTTGTCCATCGTTGCAAAAAATCCAGGTATGTTTCCTTAAAAGAAATTTTCACGAATAAAATGTAAATATACATGATTAACTGTTTGAAAAAAACACTTTTATAGATTTTTTTAACTCGTTTAGTTTCTCATGTCTCGAATGTTGCTTACATTTACCAAATTCACTACTGTTATCACCCCCCTCGACACCCTCATCATCACTGTTGTTTTCAATTACCTAACACCAAGTGGTTTCGTTTACTGAAATAAGTGGTTATGTTTTTCCTCTAGGCCCAATATGCATAGTTTCAACTGCCGATACTCGAGCATTAGCAACACTATCACCATGGGGGTGTTATATATCTGTGAAATATTGTCCTCATCTTCGATGCTAGAATGAATTAATACCATTATATAATCTAGCAGGAAGTTATTTTATGCGAGTATTTTAAGTACTGATTTCTTTTGTATCTGTATCCATCGAAACATATGGAACATTGGATAAAAAAAATCAAATTTTTCGAGTAAACTCCGATAAAGATTGACATAATTACCATTTCTATTGTGATTATTTTCGCCGGCGAACATTAAATACAACCATATCCACATCAAAGCCGATTTCGAAACTCTCCATCCTCTATGCATTTCGGGAGTCATTGAAGATTCACCATATTCGGGTACGGTCACATCTAAGGCCGACCACTTGTTGAGAATGTCCATCACCATAGATATGTTTTTTCTCACGTCGTTTGGATGGGAAATGTATTCACCTTTAATTATGTTTAAACTTTCCATCGATGTTATTTTTTTCTGTTTATTATGCAACGAATGTAATAAACATTCAATTGCCAATGAAATCATTCCATCGGAATCTTCAATGTGTTGCAATAAGAATGCAGTATTACATAATATGTATAATGCTGAAAAATTCAATTTTTTTTTGGTGAAGCTCTTTGGGAAACTCAGGTTTTAGAAATGGCAAAAAAAAAAAAAAAATTAATGAGTAATTCAATACATTATAAGGTTGGTGTTATTTTTGTCTTATAGATACCTTGTTTTGTTTTCGCACTCTCATATATATATATATATATATATATATATATATATATATATATATATATATATATATATATATATATATATATATATATATATATATATGGGCATCAGAAATCACAGAGCAGTCATTCGTGCAGTTGCAGTGATTGCGAGAAGTTTCCAAGTGATAACTACCTTGACTATTTCCAGCGACGAGGTAGTATTTCAACAAGATCTTTATTGAACATGGAGCTGAACCTAAAGAGCATCAACTACAGCCTTTTAATCGTAAACTTGAAGCTGAGCCCATACAATGCTCTTCGAGAGACGACAGGAGACATTATCAACAACAAGTACGACGTTCAACATGGAATACTAATGGTGACACTGGTGATGAAGAAGGAGAGGTACATTCGACTGATGAAGATGTAAATGAAGAACAAAAGTCTTATATATAAGAAGAGAAAATATTTGCTATAAAAAAAGACAAGACTTTGATATAAAGGAAGCACAGAAATTTAGTTTAAAAAGGAAAAGACAAAGTAGTACCAACAGTGGTGATTGGTGCTCAGGGTCTTCAAGCGACTCTAGTGAAGAGGACAAAAAACCTACTCTGAGTAGAAAAAGGCTAGAAGAGAAACGTAAACTGTTGGGAAATATTATTCTAGTTTCTGTTTCTGTTGTTGATTTTAAATTTTGGTAGATATCATGGGAAAAAATATCCGTTGGAGTTTGGCTATGCTACACAGCTAGGATAAAACATTTTGTATATATCTAGACCTGTTCCATACATACAATTGGTAAAGAGTATGTCTAACGATCTCGAACAATATCGCAATTTGTACAAGAAAGAGCATGGAATACCCTGGGAAATCAACGAAGAAACATCAAACTCAAAACAGTTTGTTCAATTTTGAAGGAAGCTTGGATTAAATATATAATTGTAACAAATGAAGAGCAGGATAGATATTTACAAAATAATGAGAGTGCCCAGGAAGAAAATAATCATTTGCTACATGAGCAGTTCAAATGGACTTGGAAAAATTTGCCAATGTCATTCTAAAAAAAGTCTTGGGCCTGTGCCCTGCCCATAATTCGGTTGATTTGGGATGTAACTACTAAAGATGTGAAAAGGCCAATGGAAGATTGCAATAAATTTTTTTTTTCTGTGCGTAAACAAGCATGTATATATAAGGAAAATGCAAAAACCTCATTTTGTATCGAAATGGACATTGAACAAATACAATCACCCCAAGAGATGAGCTTCTGGAAAGAAGCTACCATAGACGATTTGTCATTGCCAGAATTTCTCCAAAAATTCAATCAAGCAACAACTTTGAACGAAATTCTTAAATTAAACTACATCAAAATATCATCCACAGATAAAGTGGGTTTGGAACTGGATAAAACGATGGCCATTGACATTCAATTTGGTATTTATGTTGGTGAAAACGTTCCCCTAGAATTTGGAACTGCTACAAAAAAGGATATTTACATGGCTCATGTTCAAAGACCAGTTCCATTATCACAACTACGTACAAGTATGTTGGGTGATTTTGGGCAAAATTTGTACCTCTACCAGAAAATGCACAGCATACCTTGGAATCTTCTATGCAACAAATATCATCAGATAATGAACATTGAAACAATTCGCAAAATCGTAAACGAAAATTGGATCCGACATATCGTCTTGAGAGGTGCTCAAAAAAGACACTTTTTATGCAGTTGGGCGTGCCTGCCGAGAAACTCCTGATAGCTACATGGAAATTTCCCATCGAATGTGGCACCTGTGGTTTTCATAATCCAAGTGCATATCAACAAAGATGTTCTCTGGTTTATGTAGATTTTATTTGGAACTATCTTGTCAGAAAATTTAATTCTCTGTATAACAACTCTTGTGTAAAAAAATGAATAATTGTATTGTGTAAATAAATCTGTTTTTGTATGTTTATATGTAAATAAATATTTTTGTCGTAAAAGAATCAATGTATTTGTAAAATATATATTTATAAAATAAATAAGTAAATGAAATGACTTAATTTTCTTTCATTATAAGTTATACCCCCCTCTATTAAAAAAAACGAATGATTAATCATCTGTTATACATAACAAGTTTTAGCCATGAGAAAAATTTTTTCAGAATACAAGTATTTTAAAATTGGACAGTTTTTGCATGAATCTAATAATTGAAATTTAAAAATTCGTTACAACGACCCATAAATTACCTCAACAAATATTTATGGATTTGCCCACTTCTATTACCATTATATTTAATATTGTGATTCACGTAGTGGCCAATTTTTTTTATGTCGGTCTCAGTTTATCGACTCATTTAAAACTTGAAAACGATGACGAGGGGGTTATATTGGTGTCTACTCCTTTGGGAAAAATGATATTTATCAACATGATGTTAAAGTACTTTTTGCATATTTCGCATTTTCACAAATATTTATGAAAAATTTTCTATTTACATCACAATCTCATTCCAGACCCCCAACTCCACCCCAATCATCACCTAGATGCCCGCAAGATTCCAATCAATCACATATGCTGCGACCTAAGATCATCTCTCCCGATACTCCCGCACCTCGCCCGCAGTCCTCTCGTCATCATCGTGCCTCGACAACAAACGTATTCAAGTCTGTTCCACAAACTGCATTGACGAAGAGTCGAATCACAGTGATGACGATGATGGGTGCCTGGCTGATGACGAAATCAGAAGGGACGAAGGTAATTGCTTACTGCCTGAAGGTTTCGATAAAGAAGAGAGTGTGGGATTACCTTTAATCGATTAACAAATACCACCCCTTTCCAAAACCATCGACAACTCTGAAAATCATTTATGCCAACTATTCAAACACAATCGTACGGTTAAATAAATCAAACAAAAACTCAGAGAGGAATACCAAGAACATAGACGATTACATCATCGAATTTTGCTCAGCGGCGTTGAAAGTTACCACAGCGATGAGATGTCTACATCTCCGAAATAACAATACCTAAAATGAATGGTGATGATAATCAGGTGATGGCGACAATCAGAACGACAATCAGAACGATCCCAAAATTGGCGACAAACATGAGGAAAATCGCATTCTCAATGATAATTTTGTTGATAAGATGTCGACTTCATCTTCTTCTGCCGCTGGGCCAATATCTACTCTAGGCTCGAGTATTTATTGGAGTTTGCAGGATTTGCCAATTATGCCAAATTGTAAGATGGGCACAATGGCATTTATTCCCGACTTATTTCCCGATACTTTAATCACCCAACTCGGTTATTCAGAAAAAAATGAGTTTAGGATTTTCACTGATAATTTATTTTCTCGAAGATCAAAAATATGAGACCGGGTGTATATGGTAAATATTTAAACTTTCGGAAACTCAACCTATACCCCGAAAAATTACAGGGTTTTCGAAGAGATTCAAGCAAACATTTTGAAGCTCCAAGTGTTATTTACAGGAACTAAATTTGTTGTGTAATGTGTTACACAAAACATCGTAAATTTCTATCAAACGTCCATGATAAATGCAAGAATGTGCTCGCAGTTTGCATTTTGTGTAATATTACCAAACATTTACTAAATAAATAATTTCAAATTACATATATAAGAACTTGATCATGCCAAAACAAAGGAGACAAAGACGACATAGCCATAGCAGGAGTGGCTCTCCGAGTCCTTTGCATAGAAGATCATCATCACCCATTCGACGCCGACGGAGGAGACGAAGTACTAGTTTGAGTAAAAAGTTAAACAAGTTAAAAAAATATAGCGTGGGTCAAGTAGTTGGAAATGGTTACTACATATGCTTAAAATAATTTAAGTTAATCGAGCAAAACTAATAATAAAACAATTTTTATTCTATATTTATTTTTTATTTACGACCAAACAAATACACACACACACACACACACACACACACACATATATATATATATATATATATATATATATATATATATATATATATATATATATATATATATATAGCACACATATAGGTAACTTCATTTTTCCATATTTTCCACTTCATTTTTCCATATTACCGATTTGAATCAACATTTCATTTTCTGTAAATTCGGTATTTTTAATCATAAAGTAATTCTTGAAAAATTTCAAGTGTGCGCTCAATGCATTCTTGACACGGCCGTACATGTTTCGAGATAGTAAATTATACTCTAAATGCAGCAATCCCTTGCATTTAGGATGTTTCTTTCGAAGCAAGGTGAGTTGCCTCTTCATATTTATGTTTTGTACGCAAATTACATACTACAGAAAATCAAAATTATCTTCATTCAATTTCAATACCAACAAATTTGGTTTTTAAAAAATTGCTTTTTTTTTTTCTGTACTTTCTTTGGTGGTATTGGTAATGATACCTTCTTTGCAGCTCGAGTCAATAATTGTATCTTTATAACTTCCACGTCGTTGGTTGTTTCTCCGAGTCGTTTTGTGAAATACTTGTTGTGATTCTGAAACTTGCGCTGTTTACCTTCGCGAATGCATGGGAGAATATGTACGTTAGTAAAATCTTGAAAATTCTCGGCAATGGGCATTTTGGAATACATAATCAGTCTGTAAATACCTAGTTCGTTGATGTGGGGCTGCTCGTTGACAATTACAACTGAAGTTGCATTTGTTGTCAGTTCGTTGAATGTTCTTCTATAATTCTCTTTCACATTATTCGTAATATCTTTTTTGTTGTTTTCATATCCCAATAACCTGGCAACGGTTTTTGCTTTAAAACATATATTATTTTTCCTATCCAAAAGATGAACAATTTTGTAGTTGTTGTACAAGAAATGATGATTTTTAAAATCCAATAACTTATCAATTTTTTTAGTTCTCATTGGCAAGAGTACACAATGACTTTACAGATGCACTGTTTATCACGAGTTCTCGCATTCTGATCTCTGTTTGAAATGTAACCGCATATATATTACCCTACCTACCCACCCACCCTCCTTTTTTTTTGAACTTGGGGGGAAAAAAAAGTTTATTGAATACTTTTTTTTTTTTTTTTCAAAGATGGATACATTGAAATAATGCTGCACACATGAAAACTCGTAAAAATTTGTAGTGTTTCGTCAGATTTTTACATTAAACAATCTTTTCTTTTATTGTCGTATAAACCCAGCCCGTGAGATAATTCGTGAATGAGTACCTGTTGGTAAAAAAAATAGGACCGTTTATTATCTTTGTCAAAACATATGCTTTGTTTGGAGGTAGGGTTGCATGTGCTTATATTAGACCTCCACCATCGAACAGGTCTCCATCTCCGTGGTCGCGGCTGGCGAATTAAATAATGCCGACATTGGAATCGTCTCTATTAGAGTACATAAACATTTCAGTTTCAAATTGCTGATTTAACACTTGGAAAATAGATTGTTTATTGAGATACGAGGGTATTGTTGAACATAATATTCAAAATTTAATAGGAAATTCATTTTTGCTTCTCTTGTAAATTTCTGGTATAAAGTGGAAAAATAAAATAAAACTACAACGACCCCGGCTATCTATAATAATAACAAAATATATATAAATACAAGCATCACATGAATTATTATTATTGTTGATATTTTGTGACAGTTTATCAGGAAATTAATGTAGGTTGATGTGGAACATCTCTGTATGTGTGGTTAAAATTCGAAAACGCCCAATATCATAGTGGTCCTGCATTTACAATTGTTCAATTTAAAACTGGTCGTCAGATTGCTTGTGGCAATTCCATCCTTGCAGCCGTATGGAGTCCCATCATCGTTCCACACGAGTGGGTAAGTCGAAATATACTCCCATTCAATTTCCAAAGGATCGGTGTTTTTCAATACTCTGGCTATTCCGTGTTTGGAATCACACAGAACAATGTTTGCGCAATGGGAAGATGTTGTGGGTGATTGTTGGGTTATTGTTGTTACTGTGGCAAGTGTTGCTTTTATTCATGGAGTGCATTTGTTTTCATCGCAATCGAAATTCAACTTTGATAGATCACACAAAATTTGGCAATCTGACGAATCGATACAGCGATAGTAGTGATAGGTAATCGACTGTCTTGTGAAATGCCATTATTTGTAAAAAATTATATGCTCTATTCGATTGCCATAATTTTCTGGAATCATTCAACGCAATGTGTGTCTGCAGAGTGTAGCCACAGTAAGGGAAATGCCAACACAACAAATTAAAATTAATTTTTTCATTAAACCTTTTTTTTTTTCCCCACTCAGTCAAACATGTCATTTTCGATCAAACAGACTGAATATAGCGGAAATTTATCCCTATGTATTTTTTGACTATTACTATTTTTGCCTTCTTCGAAAAGGTTGGTTTCAGTTTTAATTTCGCCCGAATCCATTTCCACCCACTGTCGATTCTTTACGTTCTTTGAGATCGGCTTCCATTTTGCTCAATTCCTCCATGCAGGCTCATCTAAAGTACTTTCTTCAAGTGATTGCCGTGCTATTATTTCCTCGCAATTGATTTCGGTTTCTAATTTGTTTTCACTGAAATATATTTTAACTGGTGTGGTTCTTGGCTTTCCAATTTCCAAGAATGTGGTCTCGGGCTCTGTTCTGTAGGAATTCAGTTCCACTTGTACCGTTATGGATTCGTCAGCAGTATTTACAAGTTAAATTTCTGTTCCATTTTCACAGAAATTTAAATCAGTCGGTGTTATAACTGGTTTGTCAGACAGAATGACTTTGTTTCCGAGTGGCTTGTTCTCATCGACATGATCTTCGAGGTAAACAATGGCCGATACTTTGATATTGTTAAAATTCTTTCAATCATTATCTATGTTGTGTAACTTACATTCATCTTCGCTATTGTAATCACCATCATCATTACCATTATTGCCATCATTCGCTTATATCCTGGCCGTGTTCGGATCGAGCAGATCCAACACGTGGTCGTTTTCTGCGTGAAACTCATCTCTTATTTTGTCACCTTCGACCTTCCCGATTGTAACAGTATTTTTCGGAACTTCAAAATAATCATTAAGGTTGACTGTCTCGTCCAATAATCTCAATTTTTCATATAGTCAAAAGTTTCGTCAATATTCTTTAAACCTTGTCTAAACACTTCGAGGATGAATTTTGTAAAGTGATAAACGATAAACATGTAAATGGGCGAATTGTTTGGAATTTTGACAATTAAGTCGAAATCTCCTCCTCAACAATGAAGGTTTATCAGTGTTCGTCGAAACAAGGTTTCTGTCCTTGGAAAAGTATTTCTAAATTGAGTCACTGCCAAAATAAACTGGTTTGTTATGAACGAGTGTTTATCCCAATCAATGAGAACCACTTGGTCTATAATTTTATGCAAGAGAAAAAGGACAAAATTTATAAACAAGTGTTGATTGATTACCTCTTTTAAAATCACGTACATTTAATGTGATTTTTTTTACATTGAACATACAATTTTCTTGTCGATTTTGGTATGTAATGACTATTGAATATTTCTCCATCTGCATATGACACAAAAGTTTATTATATATTTCAGTGGAGCGAGAATCATTGTTTAAGGTAGTTTTTTTTTTGAGAATCCAAAATAGTATCAATGTATTTGTTTATTTTTTCTTTATTTAGGGTCATAATTAGACCTTATATAAAAAAACATTCGAAATTACTTACAAAAAACACACCTTACAAACTTATATTCTTTTTAAATACAACATATTCAAAAATACACACATTTTCCATCACACGAATTCCATGGTGTATGATACATTGTGAGAAAAGTACAAAGTCAGCTGCATCCTTCACCACCTCTAGAAAATTAGGTATATGGTTTAAAGGTTGTGGATCGAGTTGGTGAATGGGTATGCGGGTATAAACTGACTGTGCAAAATCATGTATTTACACACTTGAAACCTAAATATGTTTGTAATTCTTCAGAATTTTTTGCACAATACTCAATGCACACTTACAAGGTACCCACCCTTCATACCAGCGTATTCCATGCACATATAAAATTGAATTTTGATTTGTTGGTTTGGTCTTGTCACTGAAACAAGTTAGCTTACACAGAGGTCCAAAAATGTAGTGTTGTGTGTGATTCGTTTCAATGTAGAAAATAGCCAACTCCTTTATGTAAAATGTTTGAAGAATTTCAAAACCTTGAACATCAATGATGCAAATCGAGTGAACTTCACCATCTACAACAGGAACAGGAACATTACTGGCAGCAGCTGCAGCATCGCCATCTTCAACCTCTTCCCGTCCGCTGAGTTCCATCGCATCACCAACTTCACCCTCTCGCCATCTGCTCTGATTTCCATCCCATCACCATCTTCACCCTCTCACCATCCGCCGATCTCCATCGAGGAATTTGGCCAAAGCAATCTCTCCGTCGCTGATGTATGCAAAGGCGAATCATATATGTTGAGACAATGAGCATTGTATCCACAAATAAAACATTTACAGAAGGCAGGTTGGTGGGCACATGCTCTATGTTTATCACACCTCTTCGACATGATACTCTTCTCGATGAAAAAGATTGTCTGATAATGTTCGAAGCATTCATGTAGCTATATACCATCGAGTTGCCAATAAGAAAAAAAATATTTTTCTTAATTTATTATTTAAATTATATGCGAGTTGGTTGAGTAATATTTGCTGAAGGTCGGTATCGTTCAACATTTGTTTATTCACGTAATTCAATGTGGGCACTTTCTTACCAAGCCCACGTGCATTTTGAGCTAATCCTGGATCGACCAAACTTGCATGCACTGAAAATTATTTCGCCAGGCATGAAACAGCACTCCCCGATGGGGCCTCATTCCTGTTATTTTTTGTACAAGGTAATGTAAACCAAACTAAGATTTTCCTATTGAGTGACATAGAGTCTATTCAAGTTTTTGTGAATATAACATGACGGATGATTCACAAACATGTTCAGCATATGCGTAAACTGAGAACGATTACACATAATTGTTGTTTTTGATTTTGTTTTAAAATCAGTTTTTTCACTTTCAATCAGTTTGTTAACTTGACTCTTCGTCAGGGACAATATTACATTTTTTTGTTTATCCAACTTGTACAGGAAATCAATTAAAAGCATCAATTCCACTTCTGATGTCTAGGGAGCATTCAAGTCATTTAGAAACTCGGCAAATGTATTTTCTGAATAGTTGTATTTTTGTTGCGTTATTCCAAGGCAAGACTTTTGGGCTGTTGTCAATTTTTAGATTGTTATTATTTTTCCTTCGACAGTGATGGGACTTCCGTCGCTTAAATACAAGATCTGCACATCGTATTGGTTCAGTTTAGCAGCTTGCTGATAAGCTGAAGTGATCATGGATATTTTTAAGGGTTTTTGTGAAGAGGGATCTAGACATTTCAGTTTGCTCACCAATGTGTTGTAAACTGTGGTGCAGTATGCTCGAGGTTTTTGGTAAATACTGGAAAATAAAATATGAAACTAAATCTTGGAAATCTGCCAAAGTACTGCTATTTTTCATGAAATTCATGTACTTTAAATGGGACCTTATGCATCGTTCACATCCTCTTTCCCAAGCCTTGAAAAAAAATCAATGGATTCGAATTGATCAACATTTTTATCATACAATGATTGTAAAGGAATACATTTTTATCAGTTGATGAACAATGTTTTCGGGCAGACTATCATAGTATCATTTAAAGAGTGGATGCATTATTTTCACCGATACGAAATGTTTCTATGACCAAATTTAGCCTAGTATCATTAGAGGTGTAATAAAAATTGGCATGTTTTCGATCTATATCTATAATTTTATCATAATCTACGAAGTAGACACATTTCTTTGTTCAACAAAAAGGTTGTGCCTATTGTTTTTTTTATTGTGATACATTTGTTTACCTGATTCGGACACAAACTCCACAATTTTCCCAAAGAGTTGGTAATTGCCGATGAATGTACAGTGTCTGTGTACAAATGACGCATAAACCTGTGAAACATTTTGAAATTATTCATCAATTGTTGTATAATTTCTTTATAAACGAGTTTCCCCAACAATAAAGATGAAATGTTGTCATTACCTTCATCATCATCATCCGAATTGGTCTTATCGTCATTGCAGATACCAGGTTTGTTGAAACATTACATTTTAAAAACTGATCATAAAAAGCAAACACCCCTTTATACCGGTCGTAGATTTATATTCGGAGCAGCATTTCCTTGATTGCCATATTTTTCTTTGCATTTTCACTCATTGTAAAACTACAAGCCTTTTTATCTGGGAAGATGTGTCAAGAGGGGGGAGATTTTACCCTATTTCAAGACTTTGGGTGTGATGTAAATATTTACACATATTCTGATATTGGCCCAGTTATTTATCGTTGCATTCCCCACATTGTAGTTGTTTGAAACATTTGATTGAAGTAGCATATCTATGTCGAAAACAGGAGTCATGTAGATTGCCTATAGTTCATTTAAATACATGGGGGATGTCTGAACCATGTTCATTATCGGGGCTCTTTCGTTTTGCAGTGGAGTCTTTTGACATTCTACTTCATGCACATTGTTGGCATTGTTGTGAAAGTCGAATGCAAAATTCTCATTTCCGGTGAATTGAAGATACTGTTCGTATTGGTCGATATCGTGTGTTCACTTCACCAATTTTGTTCAATGAGCACCAGCCAAAGTGTAGTCGTAATAGTTGACTGATTGATCCAACACTGGCGAAATATTCTTAAACAAATATCGCATAATATCAATATCAGCATAATTTAAATTTATGAAGAATTTAATCTATATAACCGTTAGGCCTAAATCGAATGTTTTAAGGATGTTGCGAATTGCTAAATCAACATCAATGGTGTGAATACAGATCTGGTCATTATAAATAAGAACACTTTGACCGACGGTTTCGCCAGACATGGTTTTCGCTCTTATATTAGGTATTATGGTAGCATTTAATTTTGAACATTGGTTTTTCCAACAGGGAGTATTTGAACATGTCGAGTGTAACGAATATGAAGAGGAAAATATATCTGATGACAAGAGCACAGAACTCAAACTCATGGGTTGGATACATATACAAATATATAAAAATAAAAAAACAACTAGTAAAAATAGTTTTTTATTAATTAATTTTTAATGAAACTTTAGTGTTTGCATATACGTTGGATGCATCGCAATTTTTTTTATTCATCAGTTTGAGAAAAAACCAAGACTTTTTTTAAAACCATCGAACTGTTGTTCCTTGAAGGCGTTGAAATATGCATTCTTAAATGTTGATTCACTTAGTGATATAAATGTGTGTATAAATTCGATGACAACATACGGTTTGTTCTTTTCCAAACTGTCCGATATTATATGACAAAGTTTGTAGTCGATTTTTTTCTGTTCTTGCATTTTTCTAAAGTCGCTTTCATAAATACATCGAACGGAGATTGCAAAGGTGGAACCAATTTAATGTGTTGGATGAACGAGTGGGTGTTGAGTACAGCTGTGCTTCGATGGATCCATTCAGCCACATTTGAACGAGAGTGTATGCGGTAATAAGATTGTGTTGTTTGAGGATTCGACCAAACCACATTATATTTTCCGGTACGTCTTCATGTTTCGAATAAAGGATGGATTTTATAATTTTCATGTACTGATGACTAACTGCTCTATGAGTCACCATTTCCGATTCTAGTCGGCCAAATTTGCAAAATGGATAGCCACCAAGGTATTTAGCACACAAGAAGAATCAATAACCGCCTTTCATTTGTGTAATGGACGTATGGATTCCCATCAAAATTTTCACGAATCGAGATATGTAATTTTTAAGTTTTTACACCAATTCTTCGTGCCGATGAGAGGAATGGACATTTCAGTCATGGTATTTACATGAGGCCTTTGTAAATGAATATGCGGATGTTGTTTTTGGGGGGGGGGGGGGGGAGAGTTTAGCGGCTGAGAATAAGATTGCTAGTTCGTTATGAGAATGTCAGAGTTGGTGCACTGTGGTCTGCGTGGTTGGAGTTGCAACAATGGAAATAAGGTTCTTTGCTGTTGCTGTCGTTGGTGCTGCATGTCAATAAAATTAGAATCTTATATGTACTGCGGAAAACCTAGATGAAAAAAAAAAACAATGAATGAAAATGTTCTCAATACCGTAGAAGCCAGTTTGATTCAGTTTACATGTACCGAAAATCGCATTTGGCGAACAAACAAATGTGGAAAAAATTATCTCAAATGCTGAACCATGCTGAATTTTTGTCATCTTCGCTAGAAAAAACTCAAATCGCTTCGAAGAAAGGTGACAAACTTTTAAATGATTTAGAAACTACACTCTTTGGTTTAGGTGAAGAATTTTCAAAAATTTTAACAGACTGGGAATCTGCACTGGTTGAAAATCAATACATTGTTCACAAATCGTGGGTGTACTTGGTACAAAAATTGGCAATTTTCAGATGTGCTCTGCTATCAAAAATAATCTCGAACATTTAATACCCCAGTTTGAAAATTTATCTCTTGCTTTCTTTCGGAATCCCAAGAATGCAAGTGATTTATTTGGCGGAGAATCAAGTTCGGAGATTACATCGAAGCTGAACCCATGGCGAATCGAACTCCAATTTTCTTTCAAGGATGTACGTGGCCGCGACCAGTTGAAAGCAGAACTCAAAATTTTAATCTATACACAAGTGTTTAAACCACTTTTCAAATTTATTATGTTTTTTGGTCCTCCGGGTACAGGTAAGAGGAGTACGCTGGCCCATGCAATTGTGTCCGAATGGATGGCCAAACTATACCAACTCAACATTGGGCAGTTATCCTCGCCCACCATCGGTCATACCGAACGCAAATTAGCCAATTTATTCAAGATGACCATCGACAACCATAACCAGCGATTCGTGACATTTCTGGATGAAATCGACTTGACAGTTTCGCAAAACTTGGCAATTCCATCCCATTTGCGAAGTGTGGCAATTAACCTAGAACCCAGTCTCGAAGGAGGTGTTCAAATGAAAAATAATGTTTTAATTGTAGCTGCAACCAATTACAAAAAAAAATCAATAAGACCTACAATCCTCGATCAAACTCAAGCCTTTTACTTTATCAGTTTGCCCTCGGAGGAAGATTGTCGCGGCGCATCAATTGATCTCTTGCAGTTTTTTAAGAATCACCATCTTAAGGACTGGGATGAAGAATACCAACGTGGGTGATTGATAATATTTCTCTACCACAATACCTCACTTTTCCAAACGTCATGGCCATACATAATATGGCAAGATTAGAAAACTTTAAAGATGAGCCATTCTCGTTCACGATCGTCAATCAATCTCTTTATTAATAAGAACTAATTTTAAAAATGGCCAAACATTTTCGATAAATATCGAAGAAGTGTACTTGAATAGGATAAAGTCGAAATGCACTGAACTTCCGGAAACTTGTGTTAATGACAAATTGCAATTTGATGTGTTGTGCATTGCGACAGACAACTTTATTCGAAGCAAGCAGATATTCGACACCTCTCATACATACGTCAATTACGTCAACTTTGTGGATTTCTGGTCAAAATTAAAATTGAAATTGAGATTCGATGAGATTAGTAATAATTACTTTGGCGATAAACTGCACGAGTTTTTTTTTCAATTCGAGGAAACATTGATGAAACAGCTTAGAGATTAAGTCGCGGACAAAAACACAGGAATATGCAAATTAGTCCACAAGAATTGAGTGCGAGATATCAACAATGTGTTGAAAGTTTGGCATGTTCAAATCGAGATCGGTCAGTAAATTTACATTAATGGGAGTTAATATCCAGCGATCCATCTTGGTGAAGAGCGAAAGTATCGGTTTGCCATTTGGGATTATGCGTGCAAACCACTCTTTGAAATCATCGATTCCTCCGAGTAGAGAATCCAAATTAGAGTTCAATTCGAAAGAATAGATGAGGTGCACAAAATTTAGCAGAAAATTATGGTACCAGTAATGATAAGATCCAACTGTTTCTTTAATGTGAAATTATTAATTTTTTTTGTTCACGACAGCAGCTACTACTCGAAATTGATTTTGTACATCGATTGCAAATATTTTTTTGTTTTTCAGAACGCATGGAAATTGTTTTGCAAAATAGATGGTTAAATAGTCGGTTAATGAAAGGTCGGTAAGGGAATTTAATGGGCATTCAACTATACAATAAGTTGCCAAAATATTTGCGAGTAATTTGAAATGCCACTCGGTTAAAATGGGTAACTGCGACAAGATTTTGTACACCTCAAATAGCTTGATTATGAGCTTCTCATTGCCCGTGCTCGTCATTTCATCTTATGTTTCTTTTACCCTTTAACCACAACCGAAAAAAAAATTATAAGGTAGGCGGCAAGACCCAAAATAATGACCGCACTGATAAAAAATATTCTGTAATACAAATACCGAAATATGTTTTTCGTATAGTCGAATACATCACCGCCAAAAGCCACAACATTCTCCACATATTTGCCCAGTATATCGGCGATCGCATCCGTCCACGAGGCATCGACACAACTATATTCCATGTTGATCTCAGTCGCGGAGGATCGTTTCGAGCACTGCCACAATGAACGCATGCAGCATCACCATCCGCCCATAAATACTGGGTGTTTTTACCTCGTCACATAAAACTTTATCTACACTAATATTATAAAGAGGTAGTGTTTGTAACTTTGTGTGTTTGTGTGTTTGGATGTAGGAGGTAATCTTCGAAACTACTCATCCGATTTTAAAAATTCTTTCACCAGTAGAATGCTACGTTATCATTGAGCGTCATAGGCTATATTTTATTTTAAAAATCAATAGGGATCCCTACTAAAACTCCAATAATGTAACCCAAAGTGTAAATAAATGACCTATAAAATTCCTTACATTGCGTGCGCTGCGAAAACTATTGATGATATAACAAAATTTACAGAATATTAGAGTTTCCGATCCACAACCGGTATCCTACTGTCATCCATTTGGCTGTACACTTAGAAAACTGCCAAAGGGTGTATTTCACGACAGGAATGGCTCAACAAGTTGCCCAAAACCCCCGTAAAACTACACTTTTAGCTTTCTTTGAGCTCTGTAACACGGACGAATTTGCAAAAACTCTACTATACCACGAAGTTCCACACTATTATACTTGGGCTAATAACACACTTTCAAGAAGAAAGCGCGGTCAAAATGTAGATGGGCATCCAGGAATAAAGAAAGACGTTGCTTTGGGAAGAGTATATGGTGTACATCCTTCTCAAGCTGAGTGTTTTTATCTCAGAATGTTATTGCAGCATGTACGCGGTCCAACCTCATTCAACCGCCTAAAAACTGTAAATGGAATTGTCAAAGAAACTTATCAAGCAGCTTGCCGAGATAGAGGTTTGCTTGAAACTGACGATCATTGGGAGAATACTTTGAAAGAAGCTGCGATTTCGTAATGCCCATTAAAGATGAGGGAGTTGTTTGTAGTCATTCTACTATTTTGACAGCCTTCCGAACCTTTAAAATTGTGGGATAGCTTCAAAGATGTTTTTGTGAAGACATCGGACACAGAATACGACAGCAAAATCAGGATTTAACTTTGCAATTCAATGACGACATGTACAATGAAGGCTTGATAGATATAGAAAATAAGCTTTTGGAATTAAATGAAAAAAGTTTAAGTGATTTCGGATTACCGTCTCCTATTCGCTCATGAAATGATTCAATAGATACAATGCTGGTACGTCAGTACAATGTCAGTGATTTGAATGATTTTGTCAACGAAAATTTGCCAAAGTTAGTCTCAGATCAATTGAAAGCATTTAATACAATAATTGATAGTGTGATGAATAACAAAGGCAAAATATTTTTTTTTGGATGCCCCAGGAGGCACAGGAAAGACATTCCTGTCCAATTTATTACTGGCAAAGGTTAGACAGCCTGGAAAAATAGCTCTGGCAGTCGCTTCTTCAGGAATCACTGCTACTCTATTAATGGGAAAATTGCACATTCCACGTTCAAACTCCCATTAACAGTATCTCTGGACCAACAATCCGTATGTTCTATACGCAAAAACGGCCCTCTTGGCAAATTGTTACAGGACGCAGCACTGATAATGTGGGATGAATGTACGATGAGTCACAGAGCCCATGTTGAAGCTGTGGATCGAACGTTAAAGGACCTTAGAAGCTCCACTGCCATTATGAGAGGAGTTACTTTTGTGTTTGCTGGGGATTTTCGGCAGATACTCCCTGTAGTTACAAAAGGGAAGCATGCAGATATCATCAAAGCATGCCTTAAATCATCTCCCTTATGGAGTTCTATTCAACACCTAAATTTGCGAACGAATATGAGAGCCTATCTTGGTGGAGACATGCATAACGATTTCCCACAACAATTACTCAGACTTGGAGAAGTAGTTTTTCCTTCTCTAAATTTGGGCACTAATTCTGCTGAAATCATTTTTAATGAGACATTAGGTCAGATAGTCCACAGTCTGCAGCATCTTATAGAAGCAGTATATCCGGGCCTCGAAAATTTACTAGAAAGAGACTTTCACTGGTTGTGTTCCAGGGCAATAGTATCGCCTAGGAACGACACGTTCGATGAAATCAACAATCTCATTATACAAAGAGTTCCCGGCCAAGTCAAAACCTATAAGTCGATTGACACAGTCACCAATGTTGACGATGTCGTCCACTTTCCTCAAGATTTTCTAAATTCGCTTAATCCTTCTGGCTTGCCACCTCACGAACTATCATTAAAAGTCGGTACTCCTATCATACTTTTAAGGAATATAAGCCCTCCTAACATATGTAACGGCACAAGATTGCTCATTAAAGACTTGAAAGAAAATTTGATTGTCGCGACCATCCTCACCAGTCCAGCAGCCGGCCAGCTGGCAAACATCCCGAGGATTCGCATGATTCCCACCGATTTTCCAATATCTTTCAAACGGTTGCAATTTCCCGTAAAAATATCGTTCGCGATTACTATTAATAAGTTCCAGGGTCAAACTTTCTCTTTGGTAGGAATCGACCTACGAAAAGAGTGTTTTTCCCATGGCCAACTATATGTTGGTTTATCACGAGTTGGAAGTCCCGAGAAACAGTACATTTTGCTACCAAACAATAAGAGGACGTCAAACATTGTCTACAGAGACTGTCTTAGCCAATAACATATTAAATACTTCTATCTCAGATAAATTTCATTGTAATGTAATGTATATTAATATGGAAAATTATAAAAATGGAAAAAAACATCTAATAAAAATAGCAAAAAAACTTTAAATTATAAGTTATTTAATTAATTATTAAATTATAATGTGCTTTTTTTTTAATGCTTTAGGAGAGTTTACCCAACCTAATTAACGCCGGGTTAAGCAGTTTTTTTTATCTTAATTGCACCCATGAGAAGCCGGGGCGGGTCACTAGTCGGCGTATAAATCTAAGTAACTATGGTTGTAAAACGTCTGACAACTGAGATGATTGACTTTACTCACTTTGAGTTTTCTGTTGTCGTTTTCGTAGCGAATGCATCCGCTTATCGCCTTCCTGGTTATCAGTTTTATTTAATGCTGGATTCAACGAGTTTAGTTTTTTTGGATCCGAGCTAAATTTTATGCAGCACATAATCCAGTAAATTTTTTATTTCGTACAATAAAACTTTATGCATTTTGTCGTTGAGATGGATGTTCGAATCGATTTGACCGAAAGTAGCATCAGACTGGCCTTTTTTTATCTTGCTCATAAATCCACAAATCATGGTGTTGCCAATTCGTAATGTTTATTTAACATTTGCAATCGTTTTCAGGCCATATATCTTGTTAAAATTTTTTTTCGAAAACTGAATATTTTGGTAAATTCGGGACTAGCGGATGTCTAATAATAGCACGTTCACCTACCTTGTCGACATTACCAGCGAATTTAATGAGAGCCTTCAACATTGTTATGTGGTTACACTTATTTTTTTATAACTCACAAGTTAGAGGTTTGGGAAGTTTGACGGCGACGACGGTAAGATAGACAACCAAGAAACAATAAAAAATAATCAACAATCTGGTGATTGGTTATACACAAGTTTTAATGCTTGCTATAAACAAGAGTATGTTGATGATTAGTATTACTACCGATGTACATATTATTAGCTGTTTACTATTATTACATTTCGGGTTTAACAAATAATTAAAAGAAAACATTTTTTATTATTTCCAAAAATAATATTCTTATAACAGCCCTTAAAAAAATTAATATATATATCTAATAGTTATTGTTTTATATCATAAATCTCGATTGAATGACAGGGAATGTTAGTAAATTTATTCTAGTTTGGTTGTTTTTTCCAGCATCTGTATTTCCACGTCATCAATTAACACACCGCTCTTGTAATAATTTAAATTAGATGTACATTCGTCTGTTTTGAGCGTGGTTTCGCATGTTGGTAAATGTTTTGGCGAAAGCGATTTTCGTTGAGGTAAAAAGGTATGCACGTTATTTATTACTCTCCTAAGGTGGTCCACATCTTTGCGTAGAATGTGCAAGTGATTTACAAAAATTATAAATGGGAATATTGTCACAACTAACAATACACCAGAAAGATTATTACACTTTTTTTTATATTTCCTTAGTTTTATTCTTTTTTTTTCTCAATTCACATGTAGTCGACAATATACACATAATATACAATGTTTTAATTATATATTCGAATACAAATATCGAAATAAAAACAGTAATATATGTTTATTGTAGTCAGCATCACCCCAAAACGACAAGAACCCCATACTGAATTCTTATTTTTCATTTTGTTTTCACCTATTTAACTCTGTGTAGCTTAGTAGTTCCTGCAGGGGTAGTTGTTTTTAACAATGTACCACTAGTACCAAAATGCATAGTCATGGAGGTTTTGAGTTTATATGTAAATTATATTAAAATGGTGCCAATTCCTGTCCACAGATATACTTTAATTTTATTATTCATCTTCTTATATATCATTATGTATGGGATTATTGTAGTAAATCACATGTTGCCATCTTCACCTTCGTAATCCATCATGAATTGATTACCATTACTGATGCATCGTAAAAGTGATGGGAAAGGGAAATCTATAAACTTTACACAAATTTAAGTATTGAAAAGTATGAGAGACTAGGAAGTGAAACCTGTTTGAAATGATTTTTTTAAATTTGTTTGGATGGAAAAAGAAAAATTTCATTCAAATAATTGGCATAATAGGGTTTCTTTGTACTTGAAATCGTAACCAAACGATTTGATTAAGAATATACTCATACCGGCCAATAAAGTAGTTGCTTTAATGGTTTTCAGTGAAATTTCAGCCATGTTATTATCATAGCATCATACATCAATGTATTCATTGTCTATTTTGTTGGCGAGGTAAAGGTTCTTTGCGACAAAGGCCAATTTACGTATCGAGTAGACATTTTAGGTGATTCGTACTGACTACAACTTGTCGAAGTTGTATATGTTAACAAGCAATTTCGTACTGAATCATCGTTGCATCGATTGTCTTATTTTATCTGTGGGTTAATTTTGACATTTACAAATTTCGTATTTAGCATCATGTACAAAGCAGAAATAAAGTATTTTCCCACTGAATAAATTCTGTTCAAGATTTTTGCACCAACACCATATTTTCATCTTATCATAGGGCCATCAAATTCCAAAATGGATAGAGGAGTGTTGGATTTCACCCCGATCGATACTTTGTTTGCATTCACGTCCTCGAGAAATAATTTTTCGTTTTCGAAATACAGAGTGTAATAATAGGTTTAAATAAATTCTTCGAGAATTCTTGTACGTTGTTGGAGTTATTGTGACCTGTGCTGAAGGCAACCACGTCGGTAATACTTGGTGTGCACTGCAACGAATCAAAACTTTCGTTATCTTCCGTTCGAACTACTTTGGTCAATTCCGGAGTACCCGCATACACAAACGAATAGTTTTGATCAAACTGGTACTTTGGCATTGCATTGAACGAACAATTGGAAAATGTTATGCATTTACCCAAATTTATTGAAACTTTTATCGGATCGCGATTAGTCCGCGAAGTAGAATGTACTATATAGGCGACAGTGTAGCCTGTTTCGTTCACTAAAATTAATTCAGTCACTTTATTTGGAATTTGTTTATTATCCAAGCATTATACATACAGATGACAGAATCCAAATGGGCAATGCATGAATAGGCACTTTGCAGTATGAATGTTGTCGTGGTTTCTGTCGAGGTCGATATAGACGCCAATTTATTGTTTAAGCTAATGACTCCAGGCTAATATGTGCAAAACTATTCGTGAACTTTCATATTGGAATTTGCATACATAAACATGCAAGCCATGACTCAAAATTGACACCATTTATTATACGTTTGGTCAGATTCGTAAAAATAGAGTTTGTAGCATTGGCCATTGAATTGCAACATCCACTTTTCCATCTTGGCCATCACTGATTTTATCGAATAAATCACAAAGAAACCATATCCTCTATCTCGAGATACCAAACTCGGCATTCTTGTAAACATGGGACCGAAATGTAATGAAATTGTCGGATGCTTCAACGTCCATTTCACTTTATCAATCACTGCCTTTGAATCTATATTGAAAAATTCTTGCAGGGCAACAAAAAAAAACAAGCCAAAGAATATATATAACTGTAGGCTCAGAGAGTTTTGTGAAACACGTACCCACCATCGGGATATAAACCTTCGTTCGAAGTAACCATTTGGAATTTCAATTGCGATAATGTGTGTTGCATTGCTTCGGTGTCGATTTCATTTTTTAAATTATCAATCAAAATGTGGATAAAAGGGTATGTTTTTTTAAATTTATCTATTTGAGTGTCCTCTTCTATTATTCGTATTGGATTTGTCTCTTTCGAATTAAAATATACTTTTGGGCGAATATTTTTATTATTGTAATTCGGTTTAGAAAACACACACACTGTAGAATTGTTATAATTTGCACAAATATTTACCGAAAGAATTCCTAAAGGTATTTCATATTCTTCAGACTCCCAAAGTATAATCACAATATATGGTCTATCATCTATGATATTAAAATTGGGGAAGGGAATGAAGGAATTTTAACAAACACACAACTGACTCGTTTTGCGGCCCTGATCAACTCTTGGTTGGATGTGTCGAGATTACTATTTGCATATAAATTCGAAGGATATTTGATTATGTATTGCGTAGTTAAATAGTAAATCCTTTTAAACATGCGAGACTATCTGTAGCGCAAAATCTTGTATGCGAAATAGGAATAACGTTTACATCAATAGTTAGTATGGGGCTCCTTGTCGAATCCACATACATCATAATGTTATCATTTATACAATGAAATCCATTGATGTAAATGCTATCTGAACTAATTCCTTTCTCAATATCTTTAATTATTTTACTCGAACTAAATACGCATAAATAATTCAACATTTTACTATAATTACGTATTTCGTCGTAAAAAGCATTTAATTTATATTTCTTCAGATTGGTAAGTCTGGCAATTACAACCTTGTTATAGAAAGCATTTGGATAACTTTTCATATATCGCAATGTGGTATTGAAGGAAGAGATCGAAATTTCACGTATAAAGTAAATCATAATAGTTAGTATCTCACTGTCCAAATCTGTATCAGCTGTAAATTAAACTGGTTCGAACTTTGTTAATCACCACAATATTCATATACCACATCACCACAGTTATTGTTGTGGGTATTTGAGGTATTCAACTAGAACAACTCCCAATACTCTTCGATAAATTGTCTATTACCTACATACGATTCAGCAGTACATTTCAAATTTTCGGTATCTAAAACCAATTTGTGTTCTTCGGACGTGCTAGAGTTTTTGTGGAATAAAGTGTTTGGGTTTGCACCATTCTCGAATTGCAAACAATCGTTTAGAACTTCAGGGAAAGCATTTGAAATGATAACGAGGTTCCTCTGAATATATTCAACGACTTAGAAAGCATTACTTTCGTTAAATAAATTGGATACATCTTTTTTTGAAAACGATACCGCTATCTCCCGTGAATGAATCAACAATCTTCACCACTAGTGTGTGTTTTCCATCGGGCATGGCTTCAAAGTACTTGCTCAAATAATACAAATGAGATAAAATTGCTTTGAGCAGTACTATTCGATTGAAATAGTGCTCGTGATTGTCACGTGTGTTGTCAATGGTTATTTCTCCCGGATCTTTATCCTCGTAAATGGTAGAAATCCCTGTAATACCAACAAAGGATGAGAGGATTACGACATAATGTCGACCATCAATCGCACTATACATATATTCAGCATTTGATGGAAATTGTTTGTTCACCGAAGGTTTGTATAAAGATGCCATCATAAAAAACATCATTGTTGTTGGCATTCAAATATTTTTTGGGGTTTTCACTAATGACAAATCGTAGTGTATTATTCGACCTGATCGTTTGGACAATAGCTTCATTTTTGTTTCTGTCGTAGAGTAGGGATGTGTTTAGATCTCCTATACAAATGTATTGATGCATGGAACTATTGGATGTGGTGCGCATTTTATACAAAACACCAGTAAGTTGTATATTTAGTTGGTTTTCCTGAAAATTATTGTTTAGCCTGGCCATTATAATAAAAATAGGCGTGTATTTGGTCCATTGGTTTTTAAATGTGGCCAAATTCGTCACCAAAATGCGGACAAATTGTTCGGAAACATTACGAAATAAGATGAAAATTAGAGAATGCATAAGTGTCGCAGAGTAATTGATTAATGCATCATTCGAGTTTAACGAATTTCGCATATTATTGATAGCTATTACGATCCACCAACTTTAATTCGTGGTTGTTTACTATGTACCAATTCAAATCTACTGGTGAATAAACAGCTTTCCCCGAGGATTCAAACATTCCTATTGACTCTTCTGCTCGTAGTTATATGGTTCGAATGAAAATATAACATTAGCCGTACTCACATCCAATTCCAAAATTTTAGCCTTGTTTAAATTAATTTGCAAAAAACCAATCACGAATGTATCAGTGGAAGGAGTGGTGGAATAAGAGACGAGTAGGAAAATTGGAAACTTTGATCGTCGTTTAGTCGCTAAGTAACAGAGATATTTTTTTGGATGACATACCATAAAATAATGTGTGTTTGAAAGAAAAAACATTTCGTGCTGATATTGCGCAATGGAAATGTACTTTTTGATCCTGTGATAGTTCATCAAAGATGCTAAATTGCTTTCGACTTGAAACAAAAAGGTAATGTTGTACTTGTTGATCAATTCTATTGCATCTCCTATTAAAAGGTCTGAAGTAGATGGATTGAATGCAAAATACTGGTATTTATTAGTATTCAAATCAGTATATTCAATTTCGTCATTCACCATGATAGTTTTTGTATTTGATATTCTATTGTAATTTTGGAATTTCAAAAAAGAATCTATAGTATAACTACAAGAGACAATTACGTGTTCTTCTTTTAAATTATCGAGAACTGGAATTTGAGCTGCGCTGAGTGCTAGCGATGTAGAACTATCGATCATAACTTTGACCAAATCGTTATTCGATGTCACCGCTACACTATTATTTGTTATTCGGCAAGACAAAAACAAAATTATTTTGTAGCTCGATATACTCGATGGTAAGGTTTATAAAATTAGTATCGGATTTATAAAACTGAGATGTGCATTTGAAAAACAACAAGTGTTTGTTTGACAGGTGTTGTAAATCATTAATGATTTGTGCCACCAACCCGTCATTGTCTTCATCGATAATGGAAATTTAAAATTTTCCCAATTCAGTATTGGGTTGTAAACGAATCTCTTTATCCGTGTACTCAAACGTTTTCACCACGAGCGCTTCGTTAGTAAATTTATTGATATTTGGTGTTTGAATTGTACCCTTGATATAGGATTTGGCCATTGCCATAGTTTGAGCATCCAACCCGCAGGTAAAATCACTATCGATTTGGCTGATGTTGGACATCAATAATTGTAAAGTGACAGCGTTTTTTAATTTAATAATCGAATTATTTACGTCCATGTAGTTCATCACAAAAACTATATATCCTTCAAAATCGTGTTTTACACATTTACCCGATTTAGAGCCAACACCCTGCATAAACCTGGTTAAATATACAGTCTCACGAGGTTGTAATTTTTTTTCGCAAGTATCACGAATCCAGTTTTACTAGTATCGAGTACTTTGTAAAAACTATTAATTATTTTGGCAAGGTCTTTCAACGAATTCGATTCAGCAACCATTATGTAATTATTGTATCTATCCAATATATCGGAATTATTAAATCTCAAACGATATTGAGGAACTTTAAATGATTTGAATTCGGGTAGATTTAGAAATATTTGTCTATTTTCTGATTCGATTTCTGCTAGGTCGATAATATTCTCGAAAGAAACTGTATCCAAATTTATAAAAAATCAAATGGCTCAGCACAATTTTTGTTTAGTGCACAAATTATGTGGTGTTGATCGTTTTCCAATAGGCCAATGTGCAAACATTTAATAGTCGCATAAATTGTTTTCAAATTACATAAACATTGTAATATAATTAAAATTTTTTGTTTAGTACATTTAATCTCATATCCCTTTTTTCCCGCCTCTTCTTGATATAAATTATCTGGAAGTTTTCCCTCAAAGTTTATTAAAAAATGTATAGTCATTCAATGATGGTAAATTTTGTAAATTGCAAATAAAGTTTTTAAATTTATTTTTTTTAATTGGCACCACCTAAATTGATAATTTTTTTTTGAACTCTGCGAACTTCCCATATTTTAATTTAGAGTCTTTTATACAAAAATTATAATCCTTTTTTTTTTTCAACACATAACATTCTTATTTACACTATATCGAACTAAAACAAATATTGGTTTGAATTTTTATGGACAAAAAATCTGCTATAAAAGGTTCAGTTTGTAAGAAACTTTGTTTATTACTCCGGCAACATCCATGGTGAAAGGTTTAAAATATCACAATGGTGCCTTTATTTATTTGACTGTACCTCGAAAATCTCCTCAGCAAAAATAAAAATACCATTTCACGGATCAATACCTTTGGAAAAATCGTCAATTATAAATTACGAGCAAAGCATGGTCTTCCGGTTAAACGAGACTGGAGTTTGTGTTTTAGAGATGTGTTTAGTAGTAATGAAATGTGTTCATGTGCGCAACAAATTCGGGGTGAAAATCTCGAGGACAAATTAATTACCCTTGTATATTAATCGAATTGCGAACAGAAAGTTGTGGAAACAACGACACATTTTACGTTGGCAAAAATAACTCTTTCAATAGAACAAGAACTTGTTAAAACAACTTTATTTACATGGCTCGATGAGAATGGTGGTGAGTTGGCTACACTTAAATACATAATGTTAAATGGTACTGCCGACAGTGGTAAATCTACATTATTGGATATTTTTCTCGAAAAAAAAAAAAAAAAAACATAGAGATTTTTACACGACCCCGCAACACATTTTATTGCGAAATATTTGTCGACAGACGAAACTAGTAAATGGTTTGACGTTATCAAGTCTCCTAATTCGGTTGACTAAATTCAGTTACTATGAATATTTGAGAAATTCATGCTGCTCTTGCCACTGATTGATCTTGACAAAATATCTACAGTGGTACAAGAATTGAGCAAGTTTTGCGATCTCGGATACAACACGGCTTCGTTTTTTGTGAAATGTAACAACGGCTATTCAATTTCCTTCGATGCACTAATCATTTTGTTTGTTGACGAATACAGTATGATCAGCGCATGTCTAGCAAAATTTATAGTTGAATTTTTGCCAATAGCGAAGCACACTTTTAGTAAACTGTTGATTGTATTTTGTGGCGATCAGTATCAGCTAAAGCCGTTTATGACAAACAAACCCAATGACATATCGCTTATTCGCGAACTATGCGGCGATAATTTTTTCCTAACCACACAGTTTATGAAAATGGATTCGACATACCAGTAGTTTCTGACAACTTTAACTACCACTCCGAATTGCAAGAACAGGTCATTTCGGCGTACACAATAGTAACATGAGTTGTTTCACTTTGGATTTTTAGTATCTGGTAGAGTTGTTGGCAACTGTGATTGAGCCGAAAATCAAAACGGCTTCACATTTGGTACTCAACGCAAAAGAGATTATGAACTGGGCGCAGGAAAACTTAGTGAAGTTTCCTAGATTTCTATTTTTTTTTTCCCCCTTTACAAACATCGAAGAACACTATTTCATTTTTAAGTGTGTCGATTGCTGTTATCGCTCAAATAAAAAGATTTCTAAACGAATGTAGCTGCCGGATTGACGTGACTAAGATGGACAAACAGAGTATTTTCAAGAATCGTCCCCGGTTCACTCCGATTTTCTTTTCGAACGATAAAAAAACATTGGTAGCGGAGAATAATGAAAACCTCAAACCCGCCTACATGCCACTATCCGTTGGTGTTGCCTACCACAGTTTAATTCATGGTCATGGAGTATGCATCGGTGGATTTTTATATTATTTGGGACATGTTGGAGACGAAATACTCACATGTGACGAGGAAAAAAAACAAACTCTTTCTGATACTAAAATGTTTCTTTAAGATGAATCTCTATACGATATATAAATTTGCCTTTCAGCACACATGTGAAGCTACTAAAAACAGTAAACTCTTGTTATATGGTTTCCCGCTTCAAATGACATATGGAAATACAGTTCAGGCAGTATAGGATTAACAATTAATAATTATATTTATGCAAATTTGATGGAATGTACACTATAAGAAATTTATATAGTCTTATCCAGACCACCGAACAAGAGTAAATTGAAATGTATTCAAGTGTAAATACTTTTTTGTACCTATTGTAAATACATCAATGAATAAAAAAAAATATTTTTTCCTAACATGTTGTGATTTTTGTCTTATCATTTTTTATCCTACTTTTCCCAACCTTATGTGAAACATTTTTTTTACATGTTGTATTTGTATATAAGACAATGAATAAAAAATATCAAATTTACACATTTACCATGATAAGTACCATTTCATTAATTGGAATTTTAGGGTTTGTGTTATGGAAATTTTAAAGTAAAACCAAAGGCTCGGTGAATACACAATTTGGTGCGGGTACATCTTTCGGAGGTGTTACTAATTCAGGAGCTGCAGCTGTAGGTAATAAGATAAATTAATATTACACTATGAAAAAAACAATAATACCTTGTGATTTTATCTTTATGCATATCTTTGACACATTCTGAATTTATGGAACCAGTTTAATTTATAAAACTAAATCTTCCGCCGTACTTGGATTTTTTTACATCTGACAGTTATCATAAATAACAAATCTTTTTTCGATTCCGTATTGAGGTTAAAGGCAAACATATATATTCGTTAAAGACTGAAAGTGATAAACTCACTTCTCAAATAAAATTTAAAATTTCGCAATTTACCCATTGTTTAAATTTTCTATATCTTAAGCAGTATACCATCCAACAAAACTGTTTGGGCCCGCCCATCACTCGCTAAAATTATAAAACATTTTTGAGAGACGAACAACAGCCAGAAAATGAAAACATTAAACAGTTGACAAATTTACTATACAAAGATAATCGCCAATCATTTCAAATTGAGGAGTTTAGGAATAAAGTTTCTTCTGTACGACACAAGTACGAAAAAATATTCATTCACAAAAAAAAATAATTTATTTTCATATTACTGCGAAGGCATATTGGTTGCTGTAGAGACATTATGGGAGGGTGTTCCAAAGACAAACGATCCCCAAAAAATACGCAAATCTATGGCACCTCTTATCGATACCTTGAGTTACTCTCAAATTTTAGAAATAATGTCTGTATTCCTCACTTGCCTGTCGGTAAAATACTATAAAAATGCCATTCAAACATCAGTGCTTCAAGTATTTTATGGTTTGCCCACAATTATTTGCGAGCCAAGCTCGGTTGCCATGGCACCCGATGGACAGCTATACAACCGACAATCGCTCTATGTAATTTTGAGCTTTTTACTATTGTTTGCCAATATATAGATAAGAACTATGAATGAAGGAAATAAGCAACTCTACATGGGATTGGATCTACTCATAGTTAGTTTAGTTATTGTAATTCCACTCGGTATTATATTTGGAAAAAACACCACAATTTTGACACATTTATAATAGAATTGGATAAGAAGGGTGGTGGGGTGGAATAAAACTACATCTCCACCACGATCGCATCTCTGGAAAATGAATTTACTACCGAAACTGATGATTTTACAAATACCAACTAATCTAGTTTAACCGACGAAAAAATATCATGTATACAGTCATCAATCATCAAGCCAGGAGAGGCGAGCATTATTCGTTTTAAAACGGCAAATATCTACACTATGAATATTCCCAGAGGTGTATTTACTGGGCTAATATTTGAGGATTTGAAACAGTTAAATTTCGGAGAATTTAATACAATTTCCGACCTTTTGAATGAACATTCGCAAACTATGTTCACGGTTCGTCCAAACGATATTGAAGACGGCCAAGTCAAGGGTTTGTTGGATGTCAATGCATTAAATTACAAAACTTTACTCGACCAACAGCTAATTTACAAACAATTTTACAATTAATGGGCTTTTGAAAATGGAATCAAATTAGTTAAAGGGTCCGATAACAAACGAATCGTGATTGTATTCCAGAGGTATCCAGAAACCTCAAAGTGTTTTCAATCAGTTTCGTCACTAATGCCAAAAATATTTTGAAATTTGAAAAGTAATACACGAATGTTAAAATGAAATATGTTTCATCAGTGGTCACTGCGTTATTTGGTAATTTTGATAAACAAAAACTAACTCCGATTACCCGACTGCTGAGGTCGAGAGCGCGAGTCAAACTACTATCTCATGAGCCCATCTGTCGTTTACATGAAACCGTTTTGAAAGTTAAAAAGTATAAAAAGTTTGCAATGAAACTTGCGTAATGATTGAAGGAACAAAACAAGAGGTGTAACATTTTAACATTTCGCATAAATCTAACCTTAATTTTTTTTTACACAATGCTCATTTAATTGACAAGATCGTGCTAATATATCCTAGTCATTTTTTTTGCATCTTAAATTAATCGTGTAAAATAAAAAAATCTTTTTATTCGATTAATCAGGGTCGGTAAAACTCACAATATCATATAAAGAAACTTACAATACTTCTCAGTCTATAAAGAAAAAATAAAAAACTGACATTCCTTCTCATCCAATAAAAAAAATCCGTACAGTGCATGTATAAAAACCGAGACGATTGTACCAAGGGATCACACTCACTCTCTGCAAACTACAGAGTGAAGACACCATGAGAGCCAACAGAGACACCATGAGAACTAGCAAAGACACCACGAGAGCCAGCAAAGACACGATGAATGCCAGCGAAGATAACATGAGAGCCAGCGAAGACACCATGAGAACCAGTGGAGATACCATGAGAGCCAGTGAAGACACCATGAGAGCCAGTGAACACACTATGAGAGCCAGTGAAGACACCATGAGAGCCAACTGGACAAACAAGACTTGTTTGACAAGAAGGAACTGTCGCTGGTGAGTTTAGCTGCATATCGTGGTTGGTTAGATGAACTTGTAGCGTGAAGGAGATGAAATTGAATTTTGAAGAAAAGGATTTTGGTGGTAAATTTCCAATTCAGCGAGCAGCAGCGGCGGGGAATTTGGATATTGTAAAATTCCTAATAGAAGAAGGTGTCAACGTTTTGGCTAAAGATTCGGCGGGTATAACAGAATTGTGTTATACCAATTATTATTCTAAAAATTTTCCCATACTTATGTATTTGGTGCAAACAATAGACGTGATAGTGAAAGGGATTCATAAAGACTGGAAATTGTTGGTGAAAGCAGCTAATGCAAATCGTGAAAACATTGTGCGTTACCTAATTGAAAAACGTTTGGGTGAACTGGTTTTCTTAGAAAAGGATTTGTTACTGCATTTCGTGGCCCAAGACGGCATCGTGGAAGTGGTAGATTATCTGCTAGAAAATGGAGCAAATGTTTTATTAATGAGACGTAATAAAATTACAGTATTACACAGAGCTGTGTCTCGTAAAAATTAATCTACAGTTTTGTGTGTTTCGGACCATATAAAAGAGGCATTGAATAACGACAAGGAAAGAATTGAAGATTTCTTAAATACTGAAGATTTGAATGGTGTAACTGCAATTATATGGGATACAACGAATGAAATTTGTGAAATTTTAATTGAACATGGGGCAAAACCCTAAACAAAACTAAAATAAACCAATGTCTTATTTGTGGGTATGCCAGAAGGTATCTATGAATATATTTTTTGAATAAAAATGGTTAAATGTTAGCAAAAATGTAAATAAAATATAAAAAAATTATTCATCTATGTATATTTTTTATTAAATAAATCTATTTAAAAAATAAAGAATTCTGTTTTTTTTTTTTGTAAATGAACACATTCAGGTTAATTATAATACAAATCAGAACCATATTTCTGGTACTCTCATCGATTTGTTTTGCTAAGATTATAACAGGTTCTTTGGGTTGTTTCTCGCTGTAATTCACGACGAGAAATATCGGTCATCTTGGTTGGTTTAGGATACTTTCTTCGATGTTGGGAGATGTTGCTGGTATTAGTCTGGAACACTTACTCGGTGCTTGTTTTTGCTTGGCATGGCTGGTGCCGGGTACTGATTTGTGCTTTGTGCTTCTCTGTTGATGGACATCAGAAGCTGTTTGAGGTCTCTATTGGTGGGAAACGACTATAGCTTTGTGCCTTTGCGATCTTCCAGCAGTACTGTTGGCAAAAAAAATATTATTTTCAATTATAATAATTACAATCACAAAAAAAAACTACAATAAAAGCCAGTGATAATCACATATATTCGTGCAAAGAAGTTGTTGGTCCAAGGAGAGAAGAGGTTGATGGTCCCGGGGCTGAATAAGTTGATGGGCCAGGGACTGAAGAGGTTGATGACTCATTATCTTTAGCCGAAAGCGTCTCATCCACTTCCTCCACATCCTCCATGTCTGTTTCAACCTCAATTTGGCTGGAACTCGAGAGATTCAACAGAGATTTGGGTAAAAAATCCAAAAGACAGGTGATTGTTCCATATTACGTATCTAAATCGCTCACAAACCATTGTATTACGTATCCAATGGTAAAAAAGTAGAGACAAAAAACCACCAATTATATATCCAACCATAACATGGAAAAAGGCCGAATAAAATACAAAGTTTCCCCCTGCATATCCAGAGCACCTTGAAAAAACGTTTTTTTTTTTTTTACCAAAAGTCCCCCCCCCCCCCTTTTGCATATCCAGGTGACAAAACGCGCAGGACCGAAAAAAAAACAACATTGCATATCCATGCGGGAAGGGGGGAAATTGTTGCCACACCCCACTTGTTTCGAAATGTGTATCCAACCAAGTCTGGGAGAAATTTCAACCAACGCCCAATTATTTCCTAAGGCTTATCCAAACCGAAAACAGAATATAGGGTAAAAGGCCCCATTTGTTTCCCGTGGCATATCTAGGTGCCAAAAGTAACTGTTGCTAAAACTTTCCTATAACGTATCCAAATAATTAATTTTTTTTTGCATTTTTCTTGTCCCTGTTTAAATAAACGCGATTCACGAGCATAACATTTTAATCTATGTTAAAGAAAATATTTAATGAATATTAACATTTTTTAAAATAATATTCACAATTTATTATATAAACTTTCACATATACGCAATTACTAAAAGGGTACGGTAAACATTGTACATTTAAAAATTCAACATTTTAAAAATTTTATCTTATAGATTTTAATATTATATATGCAATCACTTTTTTTTATATATATAAATTACCTCAACACTCGAAATTGGCAGGTCCAAAGTCCATGAAAGCAACAGCGTATGCAATCTTATCTGCCACTGGCCAAACCGATAATGACAGATATGACCGCGCTATGCCTTTTCGGGATCGCGAATGAATGTAATTTGAAGAAGAAAAAATCAATTTACCTCAATAATTGAAACTGGCAGATCCAAGTTTTCCAGATGCAACAGATACAAGAACACCCGCCACAACCTACTCGACTATTTAATGCTTTTTTTTCAGATCACGAATGAATATTTACACAAACACCACGCCAATCGAAAATTATTATTTTTTTACTGAAACAAACAGCTACACTCTCTCATTTGCACCTGTAACTTAAAGCAAACAGCAACTCAATTATACATTAGTTTTAATTTGAATCAAACAACAACTCAATTAAACACTATTTTTAATTTGAATCAATTAGCCACTCAAACAAATTTTAATTTTAAATTAAATCAAACAGCATTTCATTTTACCTTTTTTTAAAACCAAAACAAACAGCTACACTGTCTCAATCACACCTGTAAATTAAATCAAACAGCAACTGAATTAAACATTAATTATACTTGAATAAAAAAGCAACTCAATTAAACATTAATTTAAACTTGAATCAAACAGTTACTGAGTTAAATATTAATTTTAATTTAAATCAAACAGCTACTCGAATAAACATTAATTTAAACTTGAATCAAACAGTATGTCATTCACAATTATTTGCTTCTGTAATTTAAATAAAACAGCTACACAGCCTCGCTCGCCCCATAATTGCAACTGCAATATCAATTCAATCTCGCTTGTGCCTATAAATAAAAAAACATAAGAAACAGATACATGTCGAGATTGGGATAGCCTTCACCGCCATCTCCTCTGCGCCGATTACGATGGTGCATGTCGGCGGTGTGAATCACCAAAGCTTGCAGTCGTTCTCCATACCGATGAATCTTTTTCCAGACGTATTCGGCCAGGTAGCCGACCCAGGATTTTTTCCATCGGCCAAAACAGGGAATGTTGTACCGCACAGAACACCAACTTCGCTCGAAGTTTTGAGTGTGCACCCTCGACGTCTCGCCCCTCTTCATCTTTAGAGTGTTTCGAGTATTTACCATTCCGCTCTTTTCGTTGCACACGAATTCCCTCCTGTAATTCACCTGCATGTGATGGTAGCCGTGAATGTCCAAGTTGCTGTAACCGCGCCAATAGTCTGAATTTATTGTTGTGTCCATAGCGATCAACTCGCGAATGATTTTGGTCAGGGTTGCCATGTTCCTCTTTTCCACCGGCACCAGGAAAATTTTTTTCAGATCACCTCTCTGCACTCCCTCAAAAACACACTAGCCATGAACTTTTTGTCCTTTGTGGTTCTTGCGTTTGCCCAATTTCGACTCGTCGATCTCGACCACTTTTCCCAGTCCACCGATGAATTTCCTGTTCATCACACCCAGTCTATGCACATTTGATGGCAGAAACTCGACCAGGCGATGACCGTCTTTACCGAGCACAAAAGTTTGTTCACTATAGTCTGCTGTCGAGAGTATTTGATCTGGCATCAGAGTAAACACAACTAGACTATCTTGCCCGGAGACAAGTTTGAATCTCCAAAGAAACTACCCTGTCTCGCCGACACTTTAAAGTTGCATTTGGTACCATCTTCCATTCGCCGTAGGCACCAGTAAAACAAGTCCCTGTTTTCCACCAATTTCGCTTCACCTTCCCCACATTTTTCACACCGTATCGTCGATTTGAGGACGTCGTGCTCGATGATAAGTGTGTTTATGTCTGGCGAGGAATGAATAACTTGCCTGGCGTTCAACATTGTGATTTTACATCTTGCGCACACCATCTTGTAATTCACAAGAGAAATTTGTGAAAAAAATTCTTGTATACGCGGTACGTAACAATAGTTGCAGAATTTGAATACGCTAAACGGAACTTGGCCAGATACACAAAACTGCACTAGACTGCTAAGTAAACCATTCGGATGGATATTTTATAGTACATACAGCATATTTGTATGGTTTTCCCATTATGATATGCAGTACGGAACAATTACCAATAATATTAAATCTGAAAAATGGCTTGGAAATTATGTTAACATATAACGTTTATTCACACTGAAACAATTAAAACAATTTCAAACAAACACTACAGGGCCATGGAAACAGATGTAAACAAACTACATATACACTTTCTACAACACGCCTATTTAATCAAACTGAACCACGCACACATCACACTGGCTGTACATGGTGCGGACGGTTGTGGTCGGCTGCCTTACCGGGTTACTCCTCTAGACATGGTGAACAGTCTAGGGCTGGGATATGTGGTACATGTCAAGTTGTTTACAATTCGACACATAGTTGTTAACTATGGGAAAGTCTCTTCTTATGTGCGAAACGAAAATAAAAATTAATATAAATTAAATTTTGTGATGACTGTTTAGCTTCTGTGCACATTTTGCGTTTGTACTGACGTGTGTCTATCATCGCCCTAGGCCATTTGTCACACTGGCTGCTCCCAAGCGCAGCATACATGTGCTCTCGACGATTGATCACTGGCGAGTAGTGTCAGTGTCGTGTGAGTGCAGGAGTGGGCAAGGTCGGGCAAGTGCAGTGCAGTGCAAAAGAGTGTAGTGCCATGTGCGCCTACCAGCCCGTGAGAGTGGGCGGAGTAACACACGAACACTTGTATTATGTGTATTACATTTAAAAGGGTTATAACATTTTTTCAAGCACATTTCTCGATACATAAGGATATGTGACAGAAAATTAAGTGAAATATGTCTAGAAACCCTTATGCCTCAGAGTTGTTAGTTTGAAGTGTTATTATTTGGTTCACAAATGTTATTTTCACTACCACCAGTGTTTTGTCGACCCCATTTCATTCCAGTCGGCAGATAAGCCTTAGAGATAATTAATGATTTGTGTTTTTGCAGTGTTTAAGATTGTTATAACATGTCTCTGTAAATTTGTTTCTCCGTGTGTGCAAGTAGATCCCTCCGCGGCACGTGGACCCACCATCGCCAGCCCTCACGTCACGGCAGGAAGCCAGTCAGCAAGCCGCACCCAGAGGGGGAGGACCATGTCAAATAGAGCTCGTGCTTTTCCTGCCTGGACTGTTTCAATCTTCTTTACCGGTCATTTTCAGCAATAGTTTAATAATATCAAGAAACTTTTCCGTTTTCGCCATTTAGGATACCCCCCCCCCCCCAAGCAGCCGCACCAGGAATTGCATCACCTGGGGACTTTATAAGTTTTATCAGCACACTTAACTTCATGCAAGCATAGTGCTTTATTTTCCTCATAGCCTTCGCCGCAGGTTTAAAGCATGAAAATCTGTAAGCTGTTGTCCTGGAGGGAATGTTAGATTCTCGAATAAATGAATGAACTGACGAGTGCATTTTATTCGGTTGATGAAATTTGTTTCAGGATATGGGCCCCATGAAAATCACCATTTTCTTGTGCATATGTTTATGTGAATTAGAGAGTAAATATTAATTTGTATGTGTGCTGCAACCTAATCAAAGTACTGCGAGTAGCATTTATGGGCTTGTGGTTTGGCCCTATAACCCAACTTATGTAGGGAGTTTGATTACATCGACATAATATATAAATTGCAATATGAAGCGATATTTGGGCCACCCAAAAAGTCCCTCATTTAGAAAACAACTAGGCCTCCATGTGAGGTGAATTACTGCAAGGTCTATGCGGTAATGTGTTCTGGGTGATCGACCCACAGCACCCTGAGGTTACGAGGACTCAGCTCTACTGCAACAAAACAGCGATGCCGCCACAACAAGGTCTGGTGCCTACTGGGTATATAATTCCAAACACCTTTTTCCAAATTCTGTTCACCGCATTTATAAATCCCAACCTACCCCTTTCCAAGCCAAGAGAGCCATCAATTGTCGCCCTTCCGTGTGGGCAAAATTTCCCGCCAAAATCCATGTATGAACTTTCAACCAACATTTCAAATATTTTCCCACCTCAAGTTGTCCATCTACGCCATCCTAACCCTGTTTTACTGCCTACCCGTGACGAGAGGAAGCAGAGGAGAACTTCTACAGAGTACCGGAAAAGGACCATATGCTCTGCAGGAAAAAGGGTGCGCAAACACTAGTTATTCACCATTGTGGGGGAAGTGTTGAATAAGGCTGGGAAAGGCTGCCATTTTTATGCAGTGCATGACATGAGGGCTCATGCAACCAGGCAGGACACAGGACAAAGGAAGGGGAGGGAATGCGCCCCAGTGCCACCCCCTCTGCTGCCAGCAGCAGCGCCCAGCAGGACAGGAGGGAGGAACGAAGGGAGGAGAATTTCCCCTCCTTTCCCATGCTCATTGCTTGTGCCGCTTGCCGATGGTCAGCTGAGTGGAAACCGGTTCGTTGACCTCGTGCCAACACGTATACTCGAGCAGGGTTGCCACATCATGAAAACCGCACCATGCACATGGACTGGAACTGTCATCCGCACTGCTCACGTGGACTGGAACTGTCATTCATGTCGTACATGTGACTGTGAACTGTCAACATGGCCAACTACACCACATTCACCGCGACATCAACACCATTGTGCTTCCAGTGCCTCAAAGCACCCCCATAGGACTTTGTTGACAAATTCGGGCGAGGCACTCAACAACGAACAACCGTGAATGGAAGATAGTGCAAGACATTCAGAAAGTAACAGCATCAATGCAACCAAAAGTGACAGTGCAAGTCCCACGAATAGTGAACATTTCAGTCCCAATAAATATCGAAACTATTTTCTCAAAATTTTCATCAAACAAATTACGGCCAACAATTTGCATGCAGAAATCTATGGTGTACCGGCCAGGGTGTACCGCAACTTTATTGTATTATATGTTGACAGGCATATCACCTAGTGTGCCTAAACAGAGGCAAAACAGCAACAGTTTGTGGACAGACATTTCAATGCTAAGAGTGCAGCAATAACAGCAAGTCAAGGAACGTTTCTATGGCGAAGAATTATCAGTCATTTCCACAACGAGACAGTTACCAGTGCGCCACCCACCTGAACAAACTGAGCAAGATCCGACACAAGCATTATAACTATGTTAAGGCAGCCGCAGCTCACTTGAAGAGTGGGAGTGGGCTGCCATGGCTCAGTGTGCCGTAACTCTCTGCCATGTCCACATTGGCAGGAGTAAACACAGCGCCACATGGCCAGTCAGCCAGATCTATGCTGGCCGCAGCAGACGTGCCTGAGCATGACAGTGGTCCAACTAGCACAGCACAGTACTGCAGCGGACTACAGGGCGCCGGCCAAAACATCACGTTCACCCCATCCCTGCAGGTACTGTATAACCACACAGTACCACTGACACAGTGGATGCTGTAACCGGCCGAAAGCAGTTCGAAAGACCATCGAGATCACTAAGGACATAGTGACACAGGTGAGTGAAAGTGTAATGGAGGATATTCCACTGTGTTCGGTCCCCGCGGACCATGTGTTACATTGTCAATCACTAGTCACCTCACCACCTACCACATCGCTGGGGGAGAACAGCGCGATAAAACTGATGCTTCATTCTGTGACAGAGCGCACACAATGTTCTAAGTCACCATCATGCCATTACCAAATTAAACATTCAGCGCACAGTAACAAGCAAACGACAAACAATTTCGAGTGCTTGTCCGCCGCATTATCTGGGCAATTTGCGAACAAAGTGAATATTTGCTCATTTGCCAAAGCAAAGTAAGTTTGCAAGTGTAAACATTTTTTTTGTTGTTGCGAGTGTAAATATTGGTATTTTTTCATATGTAAACATTGTGTCATTTATTCCAGGCTAGATGATTTCAAATCTCGGCAAAGTCAATCATTTCAAATTCATTCCTGTCTGTTTGCGCGGAGTTGACAGTGTACGCATCGCTAGCCATGAGTGTTTGTGGACGTTTGGCCCACTCACCAATCGAATTCGTGGCAGGATGCGGGTGGCTAGTCACACCTGCCCCCATTCTGCTGTGGCCCCACGTCAACCACATATGTTCAATTCGCCCAGGGCGATGTTTCGGGTCCCACATGACTTAACCACTTCGAATGCTACAGCGCTATCCACAGGGATCATCACACCACTCAAGACACCAGCATGTTCATCATCATTTTTCACTTAACTAAACTAGCAAGAACAAAGAGCATCAAGAGAGGAGGGAGGTGTAACGGCACCTCAGGATGAAGGAGTAGCTCCGGCTCCACAAGAAATGAACCACCTGGGGGAACCACCTGGTGAGCCCCATGACGGTCTAGTGGAAAATGAGCTCCCTAAGCAAGCATAAAGCGAGGAATATACATCAGTATCTCTAGCAGGAAGCGGGAAGAGGGGGAAGAAGAACCAACAGTGCCCGGAGTCATCATGCCTGACAGGCATCAATGGAGCTTTTACCCACGTCTCTTCAATGGCGACAGGCCTACGAGGGCTGCCGTTGAGGATACGGAACCCATTCCAGTAGCATTACTTCTGGATGGGGTGCCTGCAGCAGATGCACCAGCAAGTTTGGAGTATGATGCTGCAAGAGAAGAGGAAGGAGCAAGTGAAAACACCGCAAGTGAACAGGAGGAAGGAGACAGTCCGGGTCGCGCCCAAGAATGGCAGCATGATGCAAGTGTAGAAGAGGACAGTAAGAAGAGGAGGAGCGGCAGGAGCAGACGAAGGGACTCAAGCAGCAGCATCAAGGATGGCGGGAATGAAAGCAGTGGGTCCTTACCTCATTCCGCCTCTGCAGGACGTCATGGTGGGATCACCCGCCACAGCAGTGTTGCCAGTGTGGGTGCGCTTCGGCCACCCGAGGTACGGTTCGCCACAGACACGCAGGAGCACCGGGAGGAGGTAGAGCTAAGCAAGGAAGGGCTTACAACCTACGCATTTTGAGGATACCGAGGACACCCGAGTGCTGCAGGTAGCGGCGTCGGCCGACAAACGTCCACCGATGAAGGGGGGTGGGGTCATTTCATGTGTGTCGCTTCTCACCCTAGGCTGTTTGGCATGCCAGCCGCTCCCAAGCAGAGCACACATCCGCTCCCGACGATTGACCACTGACGAGTAGTGGCAGTGTTGTGTGAGTGCAGGTGTGGGCAAGATCAGGCAAGTTCAGTGCTGTGCAGGAGAGTGTAGTGCCACGTGCGCCTACCAGCCTGGGAGAGTGGGTGGAGTAATACACATACACGTGTATTATATGTATTTCATTCAAAAGGTGTCATAACATTTTTGCAAGCACATTTATCGACACATGATGACACGTGAACCACAAATAAAGTGTAATATGTCTAGAAACCATTATGCCCCAGAGTTGGCATTTTTAAGTGTTATTGTTTTGTTCACAAATGTAAATTTTCACCACCACCAGTTTTATGTCCACCCCATTTCATTCCAGTCGCAAGGTAAGCCTCAGAGATAAATACTGATTTGTGTTATTGCAGTGTTTAAGATTGTTATAATATGTAACTGTCGATTTGTTTTTCCGTATGTAAAAGTAGATCCCTCCATGGCGCATGGACCCACCACCACCAGCCCTCGCACCACAGCGGGAAGCCAGTCAGCTAGCCGCACCTAGAGGGGGAGGACAGTATGAAATAGCACTCATGCTTTTCCTGTCCTTGCTGTATCAATCTTCATTGCCTGTCATTTTTAGCAATAGTTTAATTATATCAAGAACCTTTTTCGTTTTCGCAGTTCGGGATACTCCCCCTCGCCACCCCAGGAATTGCATCACCTCGGGAGTTTATAAGTTCTATCAGCACACATAACTTTGTGCAAGCCTAGTACTTTATTTACCGCATAGCCTTCGCCACGGGTTTAAAGCATGCAAATGTGTAAGTTGTTCTCTTGGAGGGAATGTTAGATTATCCAATAAATAACATGAACTGGCGAGTGCTTTTTATTCGTTTGCCGAAAGGCATTTTAGGGTGTGGCCCCTTGAAACCCGCCATTTTCTTATGCAGGTGTTTACGTGAATTCGGGGATAAATATTAATTTGTATGTGTGCTGCAACCTAATTAAAACACCGCGAGTAGCATTTATGGGCTTGTGGTTTGGCACTAACAATCTATGCATATGGAGTTAGATTACGTCGACATCATATTTTATTTGCAGTACCAACCGGTGATTGGACTGCCCGAAGAACCCCTCGTTTAGAAAACAACGAGGGTTCCACATCAGGTGAACATCTGCAAGATATACGTGGGAATGTGGGCCATGTGATCGGCCTACAGCACCCCAAGTTTACAAGGACTCAGATCTAGCGCAACAACATCAGTGGCGCTGCCACAGCCATGTCTGGCACCAACCTGGTATCAAATTCCAAATACCTTTTTCCAAATTATGTTCACTGCCTTTATAAATCCCAATCAACCCCTATCCCAGACATGACAGCCATCAGTATGCGAGTCCTGAAATTGTTGCTGTTTCGGTTGGTTGGAGACACTCGCGAAGTTTCTGTATTTGGCATCTTTTATACTTGTTGGCCGAAATGTTGATTTTATTCGTGAGTCTGAAATTATATTGTCTGTGGTTCAATTATCATTTCGCGGTTTCCGCAGTGTGGTTTTATCATTGGGCTGGACTCGAGCGAGCAATCACTTAGAAGACTGTTTACTTCCTGTTTCAGGCCGGTAACAAGCTGCATAGGACGTAAACACAGCGGACACAGTCGTTGCTCTTGTGGGTGACTGGTCAGCCATAGTTTATGTTTATAAACAAATCTACGTGGTCGTGGTGCAGAAGATGCAGGTCACAGATGCACGGTTTTGGTGGGTAATTGCGCTATCCCTCTCGCGGCTGAGCCCTCCTGTGCACGCCGAGAGGGCGGTGACCGATCGACATGGGGTGGGAGTAACGCTCTCCCCTCATCACCCCGCTGCTGTGATCAATACCCTGCTCAGCTTGCTCTAGTGGGAGGTGGGTGGCTTGTCATCATGCCGCCATCCCAAGATAGGCCGCTCTCTTCCTCCATGCCTTGTCCGTTATTGGTAAAGGTTGCTGCTTTTGCAGTTTGGTCTGCTTTCTGACAGGCATCATGTGGCTGTTTCCTGGCCATCTCGTAGGAGTCTATTTGGCGTCGGAAGTTGTTGAGCCCTTCTGTGTTGTTTTTCCGACGTTCCCACGTTGCTGGTATCGGGTTAGTATCTAGGAAAACTTGCAGAGTTGGACAAATTTGGAAATTGGAGGTCTGGGAAAAATTGCGGGAATAATTCAGAGTTTGCCTAATGTTGGCGGGAAGCTATGGCAAGTAAGTTGGGCGCCATTATGACACCAATTGGGGTGTCTCCATGGCGTGGAGAAATAAAAAAGGAGCTTTAAAATGGAAACATGGTAAATAGGTTAGGTTTTGCCCAGCTCCAGATATTGCCAGAGGCGCTGCCAAAGTTGCAGAGCTGATTCTTGCTGATGCTCCAGGCCGTGCTGCCGACGACTAATGCCTCCCTTTCCTGGCTCCTTGTAGAATTATGAATTATAATTAAATGCAAATCTTCATGGACTCTTAGGGCGTACCACACACCACCTGAATTAAATACGTTGAATTGAAAATATTGCAGTACAGAACACATTTGAATAAACATGTAAAAGCATACTTTACAAATGGCAGGAAAGGAGGTTCCCATGCCCTTATGCACCCAAAGGTGTAGACAGTATCAAACATGTTCTTTCCTAGTGACTTTATTTATTCATCAATGAATCTACATACTCCTCTAGGAAGACACTTACATGGGAACCGAACTTGAATGGTCGGTGATGATGAAACTGAACAAAAAGCCATGTGGGCTACATAATAGTTATGGTACATTTAAGCAAACCAACTTATAGAGGGGGTGTTGTCCTGGGTGGCTATGCATATAAATGTTCCATTAGTTAAAGTCTATTGCAAATTAAAGTTATAAGTAACAAAGTTTTAATGCCACCCAGGCATGCACGATGCTACACACGACAATTCAACTCATCTCTCCAGGTGCAGAGCGATTACTGACTTGGTGTGCAGACACAAGGGCTGGCGGTGGCAGGCCCGCTCGTTGCATGGCACGACTTTCTTGTACAAAGTACCATTAGACTTACTTAGGGTCAGGCACAGGTGTAGGATGCACACAATAAAATGAAATGTACTGCAAAATACACAATTAACCCTTAAAACCAGTTGGTGGATGATGCGGGGGTGAAATATGTGAAATGTAAACAAACAGGAAATTACAGATAACAGTAATGAAAGCAGTTACTCCTTTAAATGGCTTTGATGTGTGTGTCTTTCCCAGTCTTGCAATAGGTTTGCATATTGCGTGAAGCATTGATAATGTATTTTTGTTTTCAGCACAATTTGCACTACTTACATATTCCTTTGCCACACACAGTAGCTGGCTGGTTGCACACACATTCTCTTCCCTACATTAAGCTGCCTCCTTGCTTAACCTGGCTTGCTCTACTCTACCCTGCATTGCTTTGCACTGACTTGACACCCTTCACCAGATACTACACGCTGCTGCGATCTGAGTAGAGCACGCATCACATCGGGACAGTCCCTCGCTGCGGCGGGCAAACTGTCTAGGGAGAAGCCGTGGTTGGCATCAGCGTGTTGTGAACTCCGGCATTTTCATGTGCATGCCAGGCGTCCTTCAATATTATGCATCTGGACATTAACTACAATTCACTTTCATGTAATATGGTGCTCACCCCAGCCTTACCAGGATGGGGTGAGCGGAGATGAATGGGCGAGCTGTGTTGGAACACAACTCCATGGAGAAGTACGCTCTTGGTGGGCAACTCTCAACCATTATGGACTTCAGTGGGAGGAGCTTCAACATGCATTCCAGTGCAGGTTCAGAGGGGTCTTTGCCTCTGTACAGGCCCAGAGCAGATTGAGTCTGCAATAATTCTGGAGAGAATGCATGAATCACCATGCAATGATGCAAAGACAGTAAAAGGGCGAACCAATCAGAGAGAGGGCAGTCTAAATACATATCATTCTGACAAATCACAAAACTTTTCACAGAATTTTCATAGTAATAATAACGGACAAGTGCATGAAAAGGTATATAGTGGGGAGATGGAGGAAAATATGTATAAGCAGGATCAGAAGAGGAGCGGAGCCATGGGGTCCGGTGGCCAGAAGCCACAGTACTGAAACACAACTGGTAATGATTATAGCCAAGAGCAAGGATGGAATCCGGGATACCCACCTTGGCATCCATGTAGGTACAGCCCAACTCCACAATACCACTGGCATAATAAATGCCCAAATAACCCACACATGAGGCAAATCACTGAAGCGGTAGAAAGTAAGCAACAGGGAAACTGATTTCAGGGGTGAAGGGGCCAGGTATATCTGACACCCACCCGCTAAAATTCGGATCACAAACACAAAATTAACCCCACAACAAGTGTTGGTGCAGCACATGAGCAGTAGTCATGCACCATGTATCCACATTTTAGTTTCTATCAATGACCAGTTGTGCCATGCCTTAATCGATACTGCAGCCTCACACAACTTCATATGTACACACTTTGTAGACGAGCAGGACGTGATACCTACAGACCATTCGATTCGGTTGGCCACGAACGAGCATTGTAGTACGCCATAGGACAGGTAGTAGTAATGGTCCAAGTCCGTGACAGTTAAATGTAAACAACGTTCATTATTACACCTGAATAAAGTCAGGAAGCTATTTTGGGGATACCATGGTTAACAGAACAATACACAATCGTGGAACCAGCCACAAGGTGAATACATTTTGGGCAGAAAAAAGATGCACAGTATACAACCTGGATCACTGTCCGACGGGTAGCCTACCCGAAGTAAAACTAGGGGAATTTGACAACCAGGTCCTGCACGAATACCGGGCCGCATTTCAGCGTGTCCTTGACGAATGACGCAATGTATTTTGCAGAAATGATGCGTTGAAGCGCACAACCGTTGCTGAGCATGCAATACCATTGGTAGATGAAAAGTTGGTACACACTAGCCCGCAAAGCTAATTGCCGCACCAAACATGGATAATAAAAAGGCAAATTTTGAAGATGCTTACTATGGAATGATCTAGCCGATGGATAGTCAGTTTCATTCTGGGATCACATTGACTCCGAAAAAAGATGTAACGTGATTCTGTGTAAATTTACGACCAATGAACCAGGTAACATGTAGTTTACTTCTACCATACATAAGTTTGAAAGATGCATTGAGCATGTTAGGGCAGACGAATGTTTGGACATCCTTGGATTTGAAGAGCGGATATTGGCAGGTGCCGGTGAAACTTGAAAATAGGACGAAAACTGCAGTCACACCCCCAGATGGCTGACATTTCCAATTTTGTGCGATGCCATTTGGTTTGAAATGTGCACCCATGACTTTCCAGGCAATGTTGGTACATGTGCTGGATGGCATTATTGGAGTGTATTCACTGGCGTATCTCAATGGTGTTATTATATGGTCAAACACTTGGGAGGAACAAGTGCATCATTTCGCAGTAGTCCTGGAAAGTCTCGCAATCAATGGCCTCGTGTGCTCAATTGAGAAATATCATGTGAGCAAATCCAGCACATAGTCGATCAGGAGGAAAACCGGCCAAATCTGGAATAATTATTATTCATTGACAACTACCCGCAGCCAAAAACACGCAAGCAGCTACGAAAGTTTTTCGGGCTCATAAATTGGTTGCGAGAACACATCCAAGTTTCGTAACAATCACTGCACCTCTGACAGACCAGTTGTCTCAGCAGAAACGGTTTCAGTGGACAAGCGAAATGGAGAAAACATTGTCAGATATCAAGTGTGAATTCAGATCATGTTCGACATTAGCACATTACAAAACAAGCAAGGTTTTGAAACTTTAAACTGGTGCAAGCCCAGAAGGAAAAGGTGCATTATTGTACCAGGTTAGCAACAGTGGGGAGAAAAAATTTTATCGACTTTGCGAGCATGAAATTGGGGCAGACGTTGTAACATCAATGAGAGGGAATGCCTGGAAGTCATTTGGACAGTCAAGAAATACTGCGTATTCCTTGAGTGCCATAGGTTCACACTACGGACTGGTAACCGGTGCCTTGTGTGGTTGCATAGTATGTGAGAAGCAAGGAGTAAGTTGACGCGATGGGCATTACCCTTGCAGACCTACGATTTTGTAGGGGAACATGTGCCCAGAAAATATAATGATCTGGCGGATGTGTTGTCATGCAATACCAAAATGGGAAAATTTTCCTGGATGAAGCAGGAAGGAAGAACATTTACCACCAAAAACGTGCGACCCAGTCTCATAGGTATGCGTACAACAAATCGCAGCCGCCAACAATGAGGGTCTGATTAGCGACTTGTACAAGGAAGTTGTTGAGGTGCAGAGAAGCTGGCGATTCATGCAGGAAAAGATGAGGCAATGTGAATAGCGAGAAGTGGAGGGATGGCATGTCGTAGACAGTTGGCTGAAGACCTATTCGGTTCAACAGCCGGGGAAATGGAGGGTGATGTCCCCACGTCTGTGAGGGATCATGTTTTCGCCTATTCGCACTGAGGCAGCATGGCAGGACACCCATGTGTTGAACAGATGGTCAGGAATGTACGTGATCAATTTTTTGTACAAGATGTGTCATGCAGATGGGAGGCAGCAGCATCGACCACACATGTCCCATGAACCATTTGAGACAGTATGCTTAGACTTGATGGGTCCATACCCAAGATCAAGAGGGGGTAAACGATTCCTAGTCATGGTGAAATAATTTTTCACGGTGGACGGAGGCATATCCCAATAGCGGGGCGAGCGCAAGGAACGTGGCAAAAATCTTTGGAGGAACAATTTTTCCCATGCTAGGGATTTCCACATAACCTGTTAACAGATAATGGTACACATGTTACTGGCCATAAGTGGATAGACCTATGTACCAGATGGGGCATTAATCATGCCACAGTGGCTGTGTATCGCCCGAGGGCCAACCCAATGGAGAGAAGGAACCAGTAAATAAAATATCAATTCCGGCTACATGTAGGCGAACACCATGCTACCTGGGCCGACCACATTCGCGCAATTCCCTACAAACTCAAGAGAAGAGGATATGCGGCAATTGGAAGGTCACCTGCCAAGATTTTGTTAGGCCGTAATCTACGCCTACTGGGGGAGGCATAATGTCCATAACAAGAGGGCAGTAGGGAAATGACGAGCATGGGCACCCAACCACAACAACAGCAGAGAAGCTTCTGCAGAGTGAGGCAACAGCAAGATCGTTACGGGGCAAGCTGGCTACCAGTCACAAACCGACCATCACCAAAACTGCATGAAGGACAAGCGGTGTATGCATGGATGCACCCTCAGTCTACAGAAAAGAAAGATTTTTGTGCAGTGTTAGCAGCATGATGGAATGGGGTGCATCAAGTGCTACAAATGCACGGGCAAACCACATACATAATTGGCATGGGAAAGAGGAAGGTGAGGGTACATCAGGATGACATCCAGCTAACCGCAGGTGCCGTCGGCCACGAAGTCTGTCCTGGTGTGTCCCGACCCCATGCCGGTGCAGGCTGTGCTGAGCTCAAGAAGGAACGAGAGGAGACACAAGGTGTGCAGTACTTCAGGGGGGATATCCAGCAGAGGACCCGCCCGTGCATGCCAACGAAAATTCATCACCAAAGGTGAGGCAGGGTGGAAACACCCAGGGCGGAAAAATCGTCGATGAGCTCCAGCAGGAGAGAAGTGGTGCAAAAGGTGCATCAGCACTTCAGAGAGATACAAGGGAGGAGGAGGAAAGTGTGCCCGAGTTACCTGGTGTCGATACACCCCTCAGGGAACCTGTAATGCTTCCAAAAATGCCAGTGCAAGAGCAAGAGGAGCACAACGTGCATTGAGCAAGTGCAGGTAGAGGAAAAGTATGCAGAGCAAGAGAAGCAGGAGCAAGCGAGCAAGCATGAGGAGCATGTAGATGAGCAGGTGTTAATGGAAGTGCAAGTGTGTTTGCAGGACTGTTCAGCCGGGACGCACCTGGAAACTGCAAATTCAGCAGGAGGGGAGCAAGAGTATGGAAGGAGACAGCGAGGGCAGCGAGTCAGGCAGCTTGCTTTGCCAACGGCAGTCGTGTCGGCGGGCACATCCACCACCACCATGTCAATAATTCAAGCAGCCAGAGTTGCCTGGCAGGAAGGGGCAACCACCGGCAATGTACCGTGTGGCAGGGCCACGGGAGCGGGGGTACCACCTGTGGTCATGCAGGATAGCTCGCATCTGCAGCTGCTGACAGTACCATCGGACAGCCTACAAACTGTCTCAAAAAGGGGACCATTTGACGTGAGCCATGTGCTCCTATCCCTAAGACAGTTTGTCTGGCCATAGCCTGCAATGTCTCCGCAGCACAGGTGCACGCTCTGCACCACATAGAGTGTGCACCCGGTCGCTGGAGGAATCAGGCACAGAGCAAGCGCAAGGGCATGCTGGTGCTGAGCAGCTGGTGGTTGCCATGGAGATGCCGTACAGGAGGGTGAAATAGGCAGACTATTTTAAACTAAGAGTATAAGGCCTAATAAAAGACATTGTTGTGTTTTGATGAAAAGATTGTTTTGTTAATTTGAGTGTTAATTGTGACATGTGTCACTTGCCTACACCCCTAGGACCATTTGTCCGGCCATCACCTGCAATGCCACCGCAGCGGCACACTCTACTGACGGGTCGAGTGTGCGCCCAGTCGCCGGAGCGAATACGTGCAGAGCAAGTGCAACGGCACACTGGTGCAAGACCGTTGGTGGTTGCCTTGGGAAAGGCCAATTTAGCTGAACTGGAGAGTTAAGGCCTAACTAAAGATTCTGTTCTGTTGTTCCTATTTAAATGTTCGTGGTTTATTTCGTGTGTATTGTTTTATTTGTTATATTTCCTAGGTAACATGTCATTATTTGTTTCATCCTTTACAGAGTGTTTTGCCCATCTAATTTCAAGTGTTTATGTAGCAGGGTTATTTATGTTGTTTATAATATGATTATTTACTTGTTCACATATCGCAAGGGTCATTAATGCAAGTGATGTTATAAAGTAGTCCCATTTCGGTGCGAGGGCAAGCTGTGGCAAGCCCGCAGGTCGAGCAGGAAGTTTGTCGGCACGAAGCAACCTGCAACCTACATAGGTGGAGTGCATGCCGTAAACTCCTGCGTTTTGCTGTGCATACTGGACTGCCATAAGCTTCTTGTATTGGACATTAATGGCAATAGACTTTAACTCACCTGGAATTTTGTTTTTCACCTAGCCACCCAGTAAGCCACTTGCACTCCACGGTGGAACAGAATCGCCCCGGGGAGCTTCAGTTTTCATGTAAACCTTAATTGTCGCAAGGCATTTTTGCAGTTTTACCGCATGGCCAGTTATACTAGCCAAGAGTGTTTAGTATCAAGTGCCCTCATCGAAGGGGATATAGTTTTAATGTAATAAATACATGTATGAACTAATGCTAAATCATTTATTTACGATCGCATCTTGTATGACAGGGGATGGGCCCTTACAATACCCACTCATTCAAAGTACATAACTCATTCAATCAGCATGTATTCTAAGTTCTATTTCGCATTGTATGGGCATGTGGGAGGCCCTGAATTCCACGTATGTGTGTGTAATAAGTAGGATTTTTCCCGCCAAGGTCAACAATGGTGAATAGTCGACAAACAGTCCATGGTTTAGTAAATAATGTTCATCTGGAGCAGTAATCAGCAGGGCAGTGGTCAACACTTCAACTTCAATGGCGAGGAGATTGTTCCTGGGCGTACGGCCCACAACCCCAAGGTTAAGAGATGCAACATCAATATTGAAATTGTCTTGCATCTACCAGGTATAATTATTCCTCGACTTCACAATCACTAGCCTGAAAACATCATCTAACCCATTCCCAGCTTCTCACAACTGTCAAATTGGTTGGCCCAAGTGGGGCAATTCTCCTATCGCCAAATTACCCTGCCAGAATTTTATCCAAATTTTTCCGCCAAGTTTCCAAACATTTTTCTAAGTTTTCCTGGAATATCAAATTTCCCCACCTTTTTCCCTGCCCGCAATGGCATGAGGACGATAGCAAGGAAGCAGCAGGAGCAACATCAGTGTTGTGATGCTTATGGGATTCTGCATAGATGCTTGGTAGGCTTGTCAACATTGTCAATAATCAGCAGGCGATGTCACGCCATAAGCCATGCCACATCATTTGGAGGGTGGGCAGCAGCGAAGGAGAAGCGACGAGGTGGAGGCTAATCCTCCCCCATCCCCCTGCACACTCCACAACCAACACACAGCTCACCCCTCGCATGCATCGCGCGTCAACTGTGGCATTGGGTTATCAACCCTGCATGGTGTAAGCAGGCCAGCCATACCGTGAGAGGTGATGGCAATCCCTGTTCCCCATCCCCGCACATCCATGCCGGTTACCCATGTCTTCCGTGCATGTGGTTTTGTTGACAAACAAAGCATGGCTGGCAGGACAACTGACAGTGTGCCAGCACTGTGGTGCCCTGAGTGTTTACACCCTATGGTAACCTATGAACAATCACTTAGTACAAACCATGCCTATTATCAGTGCCATCATAAGACCAGCCCAGTAAAAACCCACGCTGGTGACAATTGTGTAACAGACAGAGACAGTAGCAGTGCCAGACAGACAAAATTTCGAAACCCAAGTGAAATCTGTAAACAAACCTTTTCCAAATTACATTTTTCCAAAATATCGTGACAATTTGTTGGACTATGGACAGAGTACCATTGTACTCCATTGGGTAGAGTGTGACATTAAATATCATCAGGAATATCTTAGCAGCACAGAATAGAATTTAGTTACAGTACTCATAATTTTTTATTTATCATGTCACACAACATTATCGAAATTTAAGGAGATAGTTAATCGCTCGAAAAACAGAACCGCAGACACCCCACGTGATGTGCCATTGGACTTATTAAGGTAGTGGGAAAACAACATAGCTGTGAATGTGAACATCAACCTTTCGCATATAATAGTGGCATGGGATGTGAACAATGTGTAAGGTGGAGTGGCACAGAGCAGTGGAGGGGAGTGGCACCAGAGTAGGGGAGGAGAGCAGAGCGAAGTCGAGATGCTGCGCACTCCTGCGACACACGTGGAGGATGTAAACAAACTCTTGCCAACCAAACCTAACCAAACAATCACACCGCACACCTACCAACCGCCTACACCATTTTTCCTGCCACTACCACACTTGTTTCCTACATCAGTCTATCCAGCAATTCTGCCAAATTACCAACAACTTTTTCGAAATTTCATACTTGTAAATCTGTACACAACAGTGAAGCCGCAAACTGCGGGAACGGAAAACGCAGTCCGAAATGGAGCCACGGAGCCAGCCCACCTCAACATCTGCCAGGACTGACAATGGCAAAGACACCATCAAACTTTCAAATATTGCCCACGTTTGCAGGTACGCCAATGGAAGATCTGGCAGCATTCCTAGCTGATTGTGTTTCCCGCCTTACCAGGTACAGGGTAAGCTGTGATGAATGGACAGCTGTGTCTGAGCGCAACTACACGGAGACATGCGCTCTTGGTGGACATCTCTCAACCACTATGGACTTCAGTGGGAGGAGTTTGGATGTGCATTCCAATGCAGATTTCGAGGAGTTTTCACTTCTGTACAGGCCCAGAACAGACTGACTCTGGAAGGTCATCAATTGGGTGATTCATAAATTGCTTTAATTACATGTAAAAACCAACTTGTCAAACCTTTCCATCCAAATTTGCCCGAAGGGGAAGTACATGAAGTAATTGCAGAAATAGCTCAACCGGAATTTAGAGCAGCCTTAATTCATTTGTTAAATGAGATACTAGTAGACCTAATGCATGCCACAATAATTCTAGAGAGAACGCATGAATCGCCCCGCCATGATGATAGCAGAGTAAAATGGCGACATGAGCCAAGAGAGGAAAATGCAAACAAACATAGTTCTGGTACATCACGAAATTTTCAACAGTATTCTAGTAGTAATAGTGCATCAATGCATGGGACATATTATTATGGTCCACAGCAGCAGAAGAGGTACAATGAACAAACGCATGGTAGCACATACAAACAGGAACAGAAGAGATGCAGCACTATGAAAACAGGTGATCAAAAGTCACAATATCGAAGTGGAATAGGTAATGGCAACAAACAACAGCAAGGATGGAATTCGGATTATCCACCCAGACATCCGTGCTGGTACTGTCCGACTTCACCAATTCACTGGCATAATAAATGCCCGATAACCTGCACATGAGACAGATCAGGGAAGCGGCAGAATGTAAACAACAGGGAAACTAGTTGCAGGGGTGAAGGGGCCAGATGCTTCTGACACCTCGCCCGCTAAAATTCGGACAACACCAAGCACGAAATTTACTCCACAGCGGCACTAGTACAACAAATTAGCATCAGCCACACACCATTTATCCATATCATAGTTTTCATCAACAGCCAGCTGTGCCACGCGTTGATTGACACTGCAGCCTCAGACAACTTCATACGACCATACTTTGTACACGAGCAAGACGTGATGTCTACAGACTAAGTGATTCCGTTGGTCAAGAACGAGCATTGTAGTACGGCCATAGGACAGGCAGTAGTGACGGTTCAAGTCAGTGATATTGAGATAACTGTCATTGTTATGCCAAAAATATGTGAAGAAGCTATTTTGGGAATACCACGGTTAACAGAACTGCACACAATAGTGGAACCAGCTGCAAGAAGGATACATTTTGACACAAAAGTAAGATGCACTGTGTACAATCTGGACCGCTGCCCGATGGGTAATCTACATGAGGTAAACTTAACGGATTTCGACAACCAGGTCCTGTACGAGTACCAGCCCGCATTTCAGCATGTCCTCGACGAATACCGTGACATATTCGATGGAAATTAGTCATTGAAACGCACAACCATGGCTGAAAATGCGATACCACTTGTAGATAAAAAACCAATCCACACTAACCTGCGTAGTTATTTAACGCACCAAATACGGATAATCAAAAAACTAATCCAGGAGATGTTTGATAAAGGCTTGATAGAGCCGAGGAACAGTCCATTCAATACCCCGATTATGTTAGTTCCAAAGAAGGATGGAAAATTGCTTCTGCAAAAACTTTCGACTGCTAAATCAAGTAATATGCAGTGCACTTATGCCATATATAAGTGTAAGGGATGCACTGAGTACATTAGGGCAAGTGAAAGTTTGGGAGTCCGTGGATTTGAAAAGTGGATATAGGCAGTTGCTGGTGAAACTCGAAGACAGGCCAAAAACAGTATTCACTGCTCCAGATGTTCGGCGTTTTCAATTATGTGTGATGATATTGGTTTGAAATGTGTACCCACGACATTCTAAACAATGATGGTATGTGTGCTGGATGGCATGATTGGAGATTATACACTGGCGTATCTCGATGACATCAAAATTTGGTCAAACAGCTGGGAGAACACATACATCATTTGGCAGTAGTCCTGGACAGGCTTGCAATCAATGGCCTCACGTGCTCGATTGATAAATGTCATGTGGGTAAAACCAGTATCTACTTTCTATGGCACATAGTCAATCACGAATGAAACCGCCGAATCTGGTGCAATTAAGGCTCACCGACAGCTACCTACAGCCCAAAACCCACAAGCAGCTGAGAAAGTTTTTCGGATTGATTAACTGGCTATGGGAACATGTCCCAAGATTCGCAACAATAACCGCATCGTTGTTGTTTTAAGGGCCTTTTTGAATATTAGGTACAGTGTCGTGGGAATTTTTCTCACGCAGTGCTTCGTTATTATTTTTGTTTATTCCATTTCTGAGCATCAAGTGCTAAAGGTGTGTTCTGCATCGTGTAGTGGTTGCATTTATGCGACACATCAATAATTACATAAATTGTCGATGTGCTTTTACCAGTGTTTGATGTTATTATTGCAATTTAGGGTTATGATGGGCTCTTAGTGTATTGTGGCACATGTGTTTTATTTATTAATTTTGTGCAATATAACCCTGACTTAACAGCATGTAATTAATTTAGGCACTGGCCTTATAGTGTTTGTTTACAGTGTAGGTCAAATTTTTAAGACGTATATTTACATTATATTTAGGGTTTACGTGTTCATGTACTAGTGTGCAGATATAATTTACAATCACAACATACGTAGTTCGGTTGTTTTGGTAGCACAATCTTTTAAATATTAATTAATTGTTTTTCAGTAAGGTTTTGCACTTGTGTGTACAAGCAATTATATGTTTATAGTGTACTAACAGTACTGCGAGAAGCAATACTTGACTTTTCCTGTATTCAGGGTTAAGTTTATACACTTCGGCTAGAATAACATGTAACGTAATGACCACGTGGTCAGATAACCCTACTTTTACATTGTTATTATTATTTCAGTGTTTGGTGTGTAAATTTTAATTTTGAGTTAATTGCCTTTTGTTTCAAAGCACACTAACATAATAAATTTCATTTGGAGTGAATCCCACACAGCTACAGCAACATGTAAATGTACACACATATTATATTGAGATTAGGTTGTCGTGTTAGCTATTTAAGTGTTAAGATTAAATTTCATTTTATATTTTTGTCCATGCAATTTGTAAATTTATAAGAAAGGGTTTTTATTTTATCATGTGTCATCAGAACTTCAGTTATCCACAACATTCCATTTATTGTGTTAATAATTTGTTATATCACGGTCATGTGAATTTTAGTAGGAGCTTTGGCCAAACAGCAAGCACCACGCGAAACCATTGTGCAGTAGCATCTTTGTTGTCTCGTGGAGTGGACATATGCATGTCGTCCTCCCTGGATCATCACCTTTTCAAATGAATCATGTAGTTCAGCTATAGTTTTAACGTAATATATCGGAACCTCTGAGTTATTTTATTCGGAGAGTTGGCCACTCCACACCCGGGTTATATTTTACATACAGGCATAGGACTGTTTTAGTGTATATGTAGTCGCCCACTGTAATAGCGAACATGTATTTTCAGTGATTTCTAGCGAGGGTTTAATGAGAATAAAATATGTTATAACCAAGTTCACGATTTTATTTACTCAGTTGCCTCTCGACTGCATGACTAACCAAGGTATTACAGGTAACATGTAAGGCACCAGGTGGCCTTAACAACTTGCTGGAGGTGAGTATGAGCGTTTGGGGGAAGCTCTGATAACCCTTACTAGCCTAGGCCTTGTATGGATACAGTGGGTCTTTTTCGCCGACTTCTGCAACAACTACAGAGACATGGGGCTATCGAGGAGACCACTTCAGGGCCGTCGGGCACACAACCCACTCATTATCGCGTACTCTCCACTGAGAGAGATGGCACCCCTGGCAGATTTATGGAATTTTTGAAACCCTATCCTCATAACTTAAAGTTCCTCAATAGCCCAGCCTAACAGTCACGCCAATATCATAAGGTAAGTGCAGTGTACACTTTATGTACTCAAATTTGTTTATAAATAAGATTATTTACACATTGAAAGGGTTTTTGTTGTGCAGAGTATCAATTGTTTTGCACGATGAAAATCAGCATCATAATATTTCCATACATCAGGCACAACAAAGTGCACCACAATATACCCATGTAATGTTATCCCACAAGGGAAATATGAGTAATCGTTTTTAAATTATTTATTATTTTTAATGTTGTATTAGAATAAGTCAAGGCTTAATCAGAAAACTATTGACTATCATGTTTAGTTCCAGAGGCCACACATGGCCAACATGGTAAAATATAGTTTTTCAATAAGGAAATATAGAATGGAATTTTTACTATTATATACTTTTAAGTGGTTTTGTTGTGTACAATAAAGATTTGTGTGCTCATAACCTCTGTGAATAATTGGAACAAAAATTATATATCTTACAAGTCACATGCTCAAGCCACAAAAGTGTGAATTTTTAGGTTAAGGTCTAAGTATAAGGATCGTTATGCCCCGTGATTTTTTATTTATATATTTTATTCTTCTTATGATTTATAATACGAAAGGGTAAAATGTCTACATCACAGCCGCACCAGCATTCACATATCATAAATTCTGCACTTCATAATGTACCAGCATTTACAATTTTTTCCATCCCGTAACATGGGTATTCTGCACTTGGCATCAGCTCTCCCATATGCAGCCATTTTTAGTAGACTTTCGGCACACATGTGGAGCAGACCTCTTTCAATGATCATTTAGGTTTCAGTAGTGTTAATTTGTAATATGGAACTTCAACTTTGTTTTGAATTAGCCCAAGGAGAGTGCTGCTCCACAGTTCTGCTCCCTTTTCAACGACCAGGCCTTAACATTTAACAGTAAATCCTAATGTAGACTTTGTGCCATTTTTGCTGTATAAGCACCCCCCCGCTTAACTGAGGAATTCAATGTATGTGCCTAGCGTGATAATAGATCAATAAATCAATAGACTGAAAAGATGTTCGCCTATGTGTTTATTTATTGGGACCATTTCGCTGTCCACTTAACCACTTTTCATGTAATGAAGACATAAGGTGTGAGGTGACCTAAACAACCTCTAAGGATTGAGTGGGCGTTTGGGGGAGGCCTAGAAACTCCATTAGACCTTGCAGTATGTGATTTAGTTCTACAATTTCATCAATATTAGTTTACTAGAAAATTATAAAAAAGAAGGAAATTCTGTCATGTGGTAGCTAGATTAAGCACCTCGGATTGTGGCTACCTTCAACACACAACCTCACATTATGAAAATACTGGTTAACAGCTTATGACATGAGAAAATTTATTATATATAGAAGTATGGTACATGCAATAATAATCTCTTTTTGCTTTAAAATTTAACATATTTTAATCAGAACATGCTCTGTACTGAACGGGACTGTGGGGTATGCAAAATATAAAATGTCAATTTATGCACATGGCAATTTAAACATAGCTCTTCACACAATTTTACCTAAACACTCTAAAAATAATCATATACAAAAGCCCTCACTAAAACACTGCCCATTAATTATTAAGACTTTTTTTACATAACAAATTATATGTACATAGCACATATGATACTATATGCACAATAAAGCACTGCACATGAAAACAAGTAAAGCACTGCACATTAAATAAACAAAGCACTACACGTGAAATAATAATTAAAAGGCAATGTGAAATAAAAATAAAATAAACCATACTGTTCAAGTACACATACGTGCACCCCCTTGGATCACTGGTTGGGTGCTGCTTCCCTCATGTGGTGGTGTAGTGAAATAGGCTGTGCTGCTGACGGCATGGTGAACAAGCTTGAGGTTCATGTGGTACACAACAATGATCAACCACATAGTTGAAAAGTGGGCCCTATATACTAAGGCCATCGGGGGCTAACATGGTAAAAATGAGCCTGCACTCTGCAAATTAAGGTGGCGTTATTAAACTCCTGGGTTTACAAGACCGCAGGAGGTGAAGTTAAACATTACATTAGGTTCTGGTCGATAAAAACTAAATGCTATTGTTGCTGATAAAGTAAAAAATAAAAGTTGATGAGATTCCTGGGAGTCACTGACTGTGTGTCCTGATACAGTGAATGTGCACTCCAGTATAAATGGCTGCCGAAGTCTTTCCAACCACTTATTGTTAAGATGCCATAAGTTGCATAGCAGTTTAGCATCGAAATTCTGAAAACTGGGTTCAAGCCCAAAATTAATTCAATGAACTGCTGGGAAAATTACCTTATCTATATGTGATTTTATATTTCCCCTAATAAACCTTGTTGATGCATGATTTAACTGAATAAAAACTAACTTTCACCTGGTCAGGTGATGCCTGTGGGGTCTAGATTAGGTTGGCTTGGGTGAAGCCCTTGCTTTGAGTCTGAAGTCGTTGCATTTCACTTTAGATGTATTATTATGTTGCGACCCACTCTCCCCAAGCCCATAAGCTCGCAGTCTCCGGCGATCGCTACAGGGAGCAGAACTCTACCAGGTGCTTCTGCACACCAGTCCAGAAGTGCACTGCATTGGTTACACCCTAACACACTAGTTCAGGATGCAGTCTGGAATGCTGATAACAGCGCTCGTGTCGAGAGCAAGTGCAACGCAAATGAGAGCCAGGTGTGGTACACACACGAGCGGTGGCAGTCATGCATTTGTAAAGAAGATCTTGTAAAACAGGGTGTAAGTTAACTTCGGTTAACTATGAGACACTCTACTGTGTCTCGAGGAGATGGATGTGCTGGAGGACAGGGTCATGTTTTTGCATGCTCGGGCGGCACTGCAACTCCTGAACTTCTCATTTCATCGAAATAAACTTTTAGTATACCGGAACCTTTGTTTATTTAGCTGCATGAGAATCTCCACTTCTCTCCTTCCCATGGTTAGCATTGCCTCGGAAGGCATAACTTTTCCATAAGCTTTTTGGCTGTGTGCCGTTTATACAGTGTTACCCTGCCAGCGGGTTATACCCAGCAACTGTTTGTTAAGTTGTTTCATAGGGAACGTATAGTAAAAACCATTGATCTTATGTATGTATCTTCATTTGGGTTGCCTTCGATCTATAGGGGCGCGGGCCCTCACATCTCCTGCCAATTCATGAGTGTATTATGCAAAGTGTTCTACGTGTATTTGCAGTGATTTGTATCTTTGTTCAACTAATTTATGGGTGTGTGGGTCGCCCTAAGACCTCACTGTATAGCATGCGTAAAACTGGTAAAGTATTTTATTCACTAAACATCTGGAGCAGCATTGGAAGGATAATGCAGTGACCGTCTGCACAAGACCCAGAGGAAGGAGTCAGCTCTACCTACAACAACTTGGTATTGCAATACTGCAATGTCTGGTGCCCAAGAATGAGAACAGGGGTTTGGAGATAAGTCACTGTAAATCTCCTACCTGCACTCCCAACCTTAAAGTTGACCACTTTTGCTTAACCATCCTACCAGCAAATGTCACCCAACTTAGTGGTGATATCCTTCTACCAATAATTCCTCCTATCAGCCCAAGCTACAACATTTTTTTCCGAATTTTTCCTGCAATTTCAAAAATTCAAAATTTCCTATCAGAAGTTTGCCACTTATCCTGAACAACGCCAAAACCTAGGTGGCATGCAGAATAACTGATGAGTACAACTGGAGCCATGGGGCGCTGTCGCGACGCCATAGGATTTCGGAAAACCAAAGCATATAGTCAGTGAGAAAAAGTGTACGGAATCTGAAGGGACACAGTCTTGCAGCAACCATAAGGGAGAATGCAGAGGAACAGAGGACAGTGACCGTCTTGGTGCACTATGACGACAGCCACGCCGCACCATCTAGGCAGCTAGCAGGATAAAAGGGCTGCAACCCCGCCCCCTTAGCCATCGTCACAACTACTCGAGGAGGACGCGGAGGAAAAAGAATGGTGAGAAAGAGGAAAAGAAAATCGCCTCCCTCCTGCGCTACGCGCTATCGCGCCCCAGGCAGTCAGTTGTGCGACCGCCGGACATTAAATCCTGTCTTGCGCCATGCCATGCAGGACTGCCACGTCATGATATCACCCATGCCACACCTCATGCCACCTGCCCCCTGCCATGCTCCCGCATATTGTGCACCCACGACGACTCTTCCGTGACCATGTGGACTTGCTCTTCAACAAAATGGCTGGTCTAATACTTAGCGAAACAACGGCGTTGCTGTGTCCGCATTGCCAGTGCCTGTTTCCACAAGACCTAATTGCAAAGTACGAGCAAGGTACAAAATATTGTCTGTGCAAACGACAAACCAGCCCAGTGAGCAACGACATCGTGGTCAACTGTGAAAGTGATGACAGGCAAAACATGGACTCAAAAATCCCTAACAAAAATTTAGTACAAAATTTGTGGACAATCAAGCAGTAAATTGGTGCCACTATCTACTTTGTCCAGGTTGAGACACACTTTTCCTAAAGTGTAAACAATTTAATGACCGGTATCATACCGAGTGCCTAGACAGAAATTAGCTCCAAACCATCAACAGGTTCCAATGCAAACACTGCAATGTACAACCAATCCCACCCAGAAAAATCACGTACAATTTGGACACTTTCTTTGGTGAACTGCAGCGGATGAATACGTGCGATCATTCAGAGTGCCCGGGAAATTCAAACGGAAGAGTTTACAACTGCAGTACGTGCAACACTAGGGTACATCAAATTGCCAGACTGAGATGGAGCAGCAGATGACAGAGGAGGGAAAATTCACATGTCGGGACTGCGTGGCCACGAGGAAGGAAACATCTGCAGCACCAAACGTTCAGAATACGAATGCTATGCCACCCAGGACTTCTGCAACCGAGTTACAGCCCATGTTCGCAACTACCCTTCCATGCACCTCTCTTCAACCATAACAACCACACTCTATGTTCCTCCAAAACAGATCTACTACTCCACACCAATGTACAAACCACACTTTCCTGCAGTATTACCCAGTATGATAAATCAATTCCCGACATCCAAGCCATTTCCAAATGTACAACCAGTGGTCAACAGTTCTGTAGAAACAACACCCAGTGGAAGCAATAATACAGATATGCAGTTTCGACCGACATCGACCTGATTCCAGACCCTGCCAACATTCTCCGGCCGATTAAATGAGCATCCATCCACCTTCGTCCAAGACTGTATCGTGCGTCTAGAGTGGTACAGGGTCTTGTAGGACGAGTATCATGGATGTGTAGAGAAGTAAATGTATAATAGGGATCCTGGCTCACCTATTGTTTTTCATCGAAAACCAAGCTGTTTTCAACCGAAAGTAAACAAATTTGAGCCAAAATCAAGCTATGTTCTTAAATGATAGAAGTAGCAATTCCAGGTCCTCATAAAGCAAGTAAATTAAACCAAAATCATGCAAAAACAAGCAAATTTTTTCAATTGTCCCGAAAATGAGCATGCAGGATGTGGTGCAAGGTAAAACAGAGCAAAATTATGCAAAAATCAAGCAATTATTTCATTTTTCATGCAATTTTCTCGTTTTCTAGAAATGTAAAACCAATTATTTTCACTTTATAAAATAATTTCTTAATAAATAAAATGAAAAGTATTCTCGAAATAGAAAATAATAACAAATGCAAGCAATGTAAAAAGTGTGCAAAGTATTAAACATAGAAGGTTTTGCACCACAAAAGATAAACATTGTAACAACTGTAAAAAATGTTATTGTGAATATGCTAGTAGTTGTTATGAATTTAAAAAAGAGCATGTAATGTGCGAATGTGGAAAATATATTAATAATACAGCTTAAAAAAAAAATGAAAATAGTAAACTACACAATACAGCATTAGGTATTCTAAACAAAAATCATGATAACTGTCCTACAAAAACATGTAAAGTGTGTAATGAGAATAAATCTAAAAAAATATTATTTTCTCTTAGCAAAAATAGTAAGGACATTTCAATCACATGTAAAACATGTTTTAGTGATTATATGAATAATTTTCATCTTAAAAATAAGATAATTTGGTTTTCAAGTATTTTAAGCACTTATCGATTTATCTCGTATATCTGTTTTATATTTTATTTATAAAATGTTATGTCTTATAAATAGATAATTATGGTGATAAACTATCTAGCAGTTGAGCTGGGTGAGAAGACACTACAGGAGTTAAGAATTATAGGTAGAAGATTTGAAATAAAATATTTGCATCATCGAAGGAAAGCAGTTTTAATTACAGCAAATATAACACATATTATTGATTGGAAAAGAAGGAAATACGTCATTTTCTTATGCCTATGTCAATGAATTTTATAAGAAAAATAGAAAGGAATTGAAAAAGAAATATCTTTATTCTCTAATAATCTATTTTATAAACAAGAGAAAAATTAATTTAAAGAATTATTTCCCTATTCTACCAACATTTTTGAAAAACCTGCAAATAAAAGCCAGTGTGTAAAAGAAAGGATAACCAAAAATTATTTTTTAATTTGCCTTTGGCTGACTTTAATATCCTGAAGATAGAAAGGAAGTGGAAGAGATATTCCCATTCTATAATAATTTATTTGTTAGCAAAAGAAATATAAGAAGAACCAATAAAAATTACTTAGTTAATAAAGCTTTTAAAAGTAGGATATAAACATATAACATTGTAAATACCTATAATATTGTACAGCCTATTCATTTTTTGCCTTCAATAAAAAATAAGGTATTTGAGATAATACACCCTAATCTTAGGAACCTTAGAGGTCTGAAAACCAGTATTAAATTATATATCAATTGTCATAAGCAAGATAATAATCAAGTAGAATTATTTACATTTTAATCTCCCAATTACACAGTATAGAATGAAGGAGATATCAAAAGGATTTATAAATTCATAATCCATAAAATAACTACACAATTATCTGAATTTCAAAGTAGAGGTTCAGGCTGGACATAATATAGAATAATTGGAATACAATTAACTATAAATAAGTATAATCCGTTAAATGGGCCAACATAAATATAATTACCATAAGTTATTATGAATAAGAAAGCAGGCATAAATGTTAAAAATGATGATCGAAAATGCTTTCTTTGGGCAATAAAATTTGGACTGTTTCCAGTAGATAAAAATTCAGACAGAGCTACTAAATGTTAAAATATGGGCATGATATTGACAAAATAACAGATAAATATGAATACAATGTGAGCCATGTAACCCCAGCCCTAAGACCACTTGTCCGGCCATAGCCTATTCCGCCCGCAGCGGGGTTGTGCCCTCTACTGGTGTGGAGTGTGCGCCCGGTCCCCGGAGCGACCAGGCCCAGAGCAGACACAAAGGCTCACATAGTAATGCAAGAGGCAGTGGAGGAATAATTAGGCCAGTATATTGAACTGAAACATTTCAGTCCTAATTAAAAGACCTTATTATGACATATAAATAGCATGAAGTATCTGGTTTTTGCTATTTTATTGTATCTGCTTATGGTGATTATAAGCCGCCAGTAGTATATCGAGGACCAAACACACATACAATTTTTATACCAATCAATAAAAAGGGAAGTAGAAATATTTGGGGAAATATATTCACAAAATGAACCAATGTGACTGCTTAATAAAGAAGAAAACGAGTTATATAATAGATGTAAAAAAAATGCATTGTATATGAACGCGATTGTTCGAAGGATAATAAAAAAGTGTGACATCATGATCATTCAAATGGCAATTTCACTAACCCTGTGTGTAATAATTTTAATCTACAATTAAAATTGACCAACTTTGCACCTATATATCTTCATAATTTAGCTGGCTATGATGCTCATTTATTTATTAAAGATGAGGCTATGATAAAAAATATATAGATTTAATTGCGAATAATGAAGAAAAGTTTATTAGTTTTGGGCAACAAACAGAGAATATAAAAATGCGAATTATAGACACACTTAATTTTATGGCTAACAGTTTGTACAAATTATCATCTTATTTAACTAAAGAACAAATGAAGCACACATGCAAACATTTTTCATAAGATCAAGTAGATTTAGTTACCAAAAAGTGTGTCTATCCATACAATGATACGGATAGCAGGAAAAAAATTAACGAAAGTATGCTTTCACCAAAAAGCGAATTTTATAATAAACTAAACGAGTCTGATATAACTGATGACGATTATGAGCATGCAAAACATGAATGGAATCAATTTAATACTAATAATCATGGTGAATATCATAATCTATATTTAAAAAGTGATGTATTCCTGTTAGCAGATTTGAAAATTTTAGAAAAATGTGTATAAATTCATATGAATTAGATCCAGCATGGTATTTCACAGCACCAGGCTTATCGCGGTAAGCAATGTTAAAATGACTAAACAACCATTATATTTATTACTCAGTAATAATATGATTGTAATGATTGAAAATAAATTAGTGGTGGAATATCGCAATGTTGCAAACGATATGTTAAAGCAAATAATATATAAATCGATGATCATAATCCAAATCAAGAGTCCAACTATTTAGCATATCTCGATGCTAATAATTTATATGGTTGGGCAACGTCACAATGTTTACCATATGGTGGTTTCGAATGGGAGAATTAGACAGAACTTAATTTTTACAAAGAACATATATTAAGTTTGGATGGTGATTCTGATCTTGGATAGATATTAGAAGTTGATTTGAAATATCCTAAGAAACTACATCAATTACATAAAGATCCTCCATTTTGCACAGAAAGTAAGGTAGTTCCAGGAACAAATCAATCTAAATTATTAACATATTTAAATAAAAAAGAAAAGTATGTAATTCACTATTGTAATTTGAAACAATGCCTAGAGAATGGATTAAAACTTACTAAAATACATAAAATATTAAAGTTGAATCAATCTGATTGGCTGAAAAAATATATAGGTCTGAATACAGAGATGGGAACTAATGATAAAACAACATCCAAAAACTGTTTTATAAACTGATGAATAATTCTGAGTTTGGTAAAACAATGGAAAATATAAGAAACAGAGTGGATTTAAAACTAATAGCAAATGAAGAAAAATGTGAAAAATTTATCGCAAAACCAAATTATAAGAAAATTACTATATTAAATGAACACCTTGCAGCTATACATACGAATAAAACATGTGCGAAATTTAATAAGCAAATATATGCTGGCATGTCAATTTTGGACATATCGAAAGTATTGATGTACGATTTTCATTATCAAGTTATGGAAATGACAACAAAATTGAATTATGCTGTCAAGATACCAATTCGTACATTTATAACATAAAAACAGACGATTTTTACGATGATATGAAAATAATGTTCGACAAATTTGAACGAGTGATTATCCAAATGATAATATATGACAATATGACAAGCAAATATGTATGCATATAGAGTCGATGATAAAGAAAATAGAATATCTAAAGGAGTAAAGAGATGTGCAGTTAACAAGCGAATATTATTTGACGATTATAAGAATTGCTTGTTTATCGAGAAAATACAATACAGAACAATGAATTTAATAAGTAGCACAAAGCATGAAATATATACAATCGAAATTAATAAAATAGCATTAAGTCCTAATGATGACAGGAGAATTATTCTAGAAAATAAAATAGACACAGTACCAATTGGTTATCGAAACAGAGAATCTCAAACATCTTTAGATTCTAAAAGAATATCGATATCAGCACCATCGAAATAAATCAGTTTGCCATTTTCGTCTCTAATATCCAAAACAATATGATTAAATCGCTCATTGTTAATTTGACAGAATATTGGATATGCAGTCTCATAAATAATAAAATCTCTAAAACCAGACACAGTTTTTGGTGGGGAACTAGCAATTATAACAGTTTCTGAATGGTTATATTCATCACATTTTATAAACATTCCATATGATAAATTACAATGAAAATTTATTGTTTTAAATAGGTCAAAATTAAGTAGTTTAGTACCTACATCAATTTTGTCTTTGTCAATAAGCATATTTCTTTCAAATCCAAAAATATAAGGTGGTTGGTCGTCAAATTGATTATGAAACTTAGATTTTATATATATTCTATTTTTCATATTATCTGCTGTTAATTCAATGTGATTTGTTGAAAATGGATCAATCGAATGTATAGTTTCCTTTAACGATTCGATATCGTATTGGCCTCTAGGGATAATTGTAACTTCATTTTTATCAACAACAGGACTCAATTTTGCAAATGTTGTTAGAGTATTTGTTGTGTCTATTTGGAGTCAAAAATGTTATATGAAAACTAACTAATGCATTCTATTTTTGATTATGGATGATATCATAATGAGGCATCTTCTTCAGTACAGAATTATTATTTGTTGACTTTAATACTCTATCATCCATTTCACACTAAAAATTATCTTATTAAATTAAGAAATTTAAATAGGGTGTCAGTGTTTTAATTCATAAAGATAATTCCGATATTAAAAGAATGATGAAGTATTGGCTAACAATATGAGGGCCATAATATTAGGTCCAAGCTATCGTGAGAAACTAATTTGATGTTAATTTTATTTATAATATAATATAAACACATATGGTGATATTAAAGTTTTTTATTGTTTTTATTAACTTCAATTGGCTTCATGCTGATAGTGCTATGTATTGTATTGTTGCATTTTTTCACTAATTAATATAATACATTGGCCCACTTATAATTTCCATTCAAAGCAAATCCCTTCCACATGTTATTTTTCATTGTGCGGTTAAATCTTTCAACAACACTTGCTTTCAATTTGCTAAATGCAGAATCATGATTGAAATAATATTTTTCCATTAGTTCATTAAATATTTTATTTGGAAATTCGGACTCATTATCACTTTGAATGTTACACAGTTTTCTTTTAATTAATATAGATTCTAAAGCAATTGCTACATCTTTAGCTGTTTAATTTAATATGAACAGCAAATGCAAATCTAAAAAAAAAATCAATAATTGTTATAATATACTTGTTGTTTGTATGTGGTTTCCTTTAAAATTAAAAGTATTCATTTCTACACTATCAATTTGCAATAAATTATCAATGCCATCAGAAATTACTTTTATTCTTGGAAAATTTCTTCTTGCAGACTTATGTAATGCAGTGGGCAATTTTACTAAAATGTTGATTTATTAGAATTACATATTGAACATGCACTTTTCTGAACTAATCGGTCATTTTTAGTATTTTCAGTTTTTATATTATTATTTGTAGTGATTTTTTTTATACTTCAAGCACCAAATGTTCTCCATTTAATAGTAAACAAAAATTAAAAATATTTATATTTTACGAATAGTCCTATTATGGTCTTAAAATCATCACCATATTAAGATATTCTTTTTTAAATTATTTTAAAAGGTAAAGTATCACCTTTGCTAGCATCAAAAGACTCAATGTGATATATTTTTTTACCCCCTTTAACAACGGCTAGATGATTATGTGAAATAAACTTAGTAATAACTATTTTATAAACAGTACACTCCATCTAAAAAATAAAGAAAATTTGTTTTTTATCAAAGTGAAAAATATTATTAGTTTTATTCCACTTTACAGATTAATAAACTATATGAGATTGGTTTAACTTTTTTAATTTAAGATCTAATTCTTTATTGGAAACTTCTTTACTTTTTTCATCTTTCAAATCAACAAGTTTATCACAATAAGTCGAAACTGTTTGACATAAATTTTGAAATATATAAGCTATTTCTTTATCAACAGCATCTTTGCCTTTTTTATAATTCAAGGTAACAAGTGTATCACAGTAATTCAAAACTGATTTGTTTAAATTGTGCCATTTATCAGTTATTTTTTATCGAAATATCTTTTATTTATAGCCACTTTGCCATCCACATGATCAGCCATATTTTTAATTCTACGATTTTGAGTAGAAATGTAATGTATTGTATAAACAAAAACTTTACTTATTTGATCTTGTAAAGAAGAAACAATAGTATTATATTTTGATTCTACATATTATTTTCAATAAGAAACACTAGTATTGTATTTTGAATCTTCATTGGTTTTTAAAGCATAATCTGAAACAATAGTTTAATATTTTGAATATACTTCATTTTTTAGTGCCTGCTTTGCATTATTTATTCATATTATACAATCAGCAATTGTGTTGTATAATTGTAAATTTATATATTCTTTTAATGCATAATCAGAAACAATAATTTTATCATTCGAATCGACATCCTTTTTTAATGTATAATCAGAAACAATAGTTTTATATTTCGAATCAATATCGATTTTTAATGCATAATCTGATATATTTATATATCGAAATATCTTTAATTGACACCAACTTTATTACCTACAGGTTCACGTATATTAACAATTTTAAGTCCTCGAAAAGAAATATAGGAGCTTGTAAAATCAAACCAAGAGCTTAGTTTACTTTATAAAATAGAAACACTCTAATTGCATTTTAAATCTACATATGTTTTTAAATCTTCAATAATATTTTCAATGTTTTCATTTAAAGATTTCATTAATGGTTTTCCAATTATATCTGTCATTCAAAAATAAAGAAATTATATTGTTAAACTTAAAGCCTTTAGAAAAAAGACATAAAACAATTGAACATAGATGTCCATAGATAACTGAATTAATATTCTGAATTCGATCATTATTGTAATAAACATTGCTATTTTTTAAATAATTAATTAAATTACTACGAATATTGACTCCAAATGAATTTAAAAAGTAAACAATATTTACTTTAAAGTAGCAAACCCAATGAGTACCAGGATTAGCTGAAATGTCAACAGCTACCACAGAACATTCATTTTTTGCATACTTTTCGGTAATTCGTCAGTCATATAAACACTTCTTTAATGGTTAATAATGAATCATTATACATTTTTTTTAAATATGTATTTGATAGTTGGTATTTATTCAATTTTTTTTGGCCGTCCTCTTTTTGCACTTAATTCTTTTTTGGCCTTGATTCCTCCAGCTAAATATTGTATTTTTTGTTCTTATAATTCCCTTTTTTTTTTTTTTTTTTTTTTAGGTGGTTCAACAGATATATAGGTTGCAGTAGCTCCACCACCTAAACCACCAGCTAAACTGCCGAGTGCAACTAAAGCAGCAAGTACGAGGGGAATAATTCCTCCATGATGTAAAACTCTTCCAGATATATCTTTGGCCAACTTAATGACTGTTTGCACTGGTAAAGTTAATTTGAAGCATTTACCTTCTTTCAGTTTTTTATTTTTTGCGAAATTTTATCTTTAATTAAAAAGTGATCTATACCTAAATATTTTAATTCATCAAAGGGAATATAGAAAAAAAATGTATTTTGTATTCTTCATTTATAAGTTATATACATATCCAAAAAAACATTTAAATTCCCCGACCTAATTTTATTTTTGTAAACATAGTTAAGACAAAAACATCAGAAGCCATTTTTTCTCCGATTGGATTATTTTTATATAATACGATTTATTTTGCTTCTTTTTGTAAAATTTTATCAGCATCATGTCGACGTCGACAGCACCTAGGCCTCAGGCCATTCTCCGTGTCGTACCAGCAGAGACGTCAAGAATGCAACAAGACATCACAGTGGAGCACCTGAGTCGACAAACCAGTGGCATGTACGTGTTATGTATCAAGTGCAAGGGTGTGTAGAACGTGTAATTAGGGTTCTCAGTTGTTAGGGAGGGTGCGTTATATCTTTATTTTGTATGTGTATGTCATCATCTTACAATGCCACAAGTGTTAGTGCATAAATTACAAATGTTCTAATGCCACAAGTGTTAGTGTTCCGTATCGTGCACCAGTGTGCACAAATATGTAAAGTTAGGATACCACGCAACCAGGTACGCACTTATACGAATATAAGTGGCTGTGCATCATTCCGAGAGCCACGTGCTTTTCTTTATTTTAGTGTTTACATTTGAGAGTCAATGTTTATGTAGTGCCATATGTTATGCCAGTGTTTTATTTCCCCATGTTACCCATGTCACGTAAGTCCAAGACAATATTGACATACTGGACTTTCCTACCATGTTCCAAAACGATGCACCAAAGTGTACTGGTGCACATAGCCATGTGGCAAATAGACACTATAAAATTGTAAATGTATTTTGAACCGTTTTATGCCAAGTAAGATGAACACACATGTTTTGCCATTAACACAAATTACGTGGATGTAATAAACTTGACTGGGTACACACCATTTAAAGATATTTTTGTTTATTTGTACATGCCAATAGTGAGGTTATGTTGCCATGGCAATGTGGTCTGGTCGAATGTGTGTACTTATTTTATATTTTTGTTATGTGCTTTTACATTTTGTTGTTAAAAGTTTATTGATATATACATCTCATTGGCACTGTTGAACCAATTTCGTTTCATTTATTGTATTTCACCTTATGTAAAATTATGTCATGTGATGTTTGGGCAGGAGCATCTGCCAGTGAGTGGCCTCTGTGCCAAACGAGAAAGTATTAGTGTCCTAGTTCTCGTGAGAGTACCACCGCGCTGTGGTGCTCCGGCCACTTCATCTTTGTTCGTTAACCATTGTGTAATTCCGCTTAAATCATGTTAGTGTAACGGAAATTTTTGTTTATTGCTCACATAGAATACTCTGTCCCTCACCCTCTGTTCGTCTTTCATACAACCGAGGCATAATGCACAATTTAAGTTCATAGGCCCTACAGCCATTTTATCTGTGTAAGAGCCTGCCTGGCTAGAACAGTGGTATGTAAACTTCAGTGCCCTAACAGGGAACAACTTATAATAAAAACGCACTGGTAAGATGCTGACATTTTATTGTGATTAACCACCTATCGGTTACTTAACATTTTTTCTTAATTTTGTACTTACCACGTGTTTTAATAATGGTGTTGGGAAGCCAAAATAACCCTTTGGGAGTGAGCTGGTGTGAGTGACTAGACGAGGCAATTGGAGTGTAGTTTATGGCTGGCAGAGACGTATTCCAACTGGTAACATCTATCAAGATGTGGACATGGGGGTAGGCCAACAGTCGTCGGCCATCACGTACCCGAGAGGAGGTGTCTCTAACAAGAGTAACTTCGTGCTCGCACCACGGGCTGGCGCCCTTAACCATGGCAAATAGCATTTCCTATCCACAACACCTCATTCCACCCAAGATCCAGCAGACCGAACATCATTGTCTATATTCTAAATCTTTGTGATCTCTGTAAGAAATATAGTGATATTTGCATGCTTCATCTAATTTATTTATTCCTCTATCTCCTCATTCCAATCTTTTATCTAATTTTGTAAATGGGCCACAGTAATTATAGCCAGGCAAATACATTTCGGGCATATTTAAATTATTTAATTCCCATTTATAGTGCCTTTGCCTTGGTGTTCAGAGTTCCAAAATGAATGCGGAATTACATTTAAAACATTTATAAGATAAGGTATTCCTTCTGGATTATTTATAACAAAATCACAAAACTTATTGTTCAGCATATTCATTATGATTACTTTTTCATTGTAATAATTGTTATTTCCAGCATTTTCTTCACCATGAATAATTAACAATCTATAGATTGATTTTCTAACATCGTCCATCCAAATATGTTCTTTTGGCAAACTATTGTATTTTTTATGCAATCACCAGTTCTAGGAGAATTTGTAGAACTTTATCTTTCTGGTGTGTTTGGTGTTGTTTTTATATAATCATCACAAATCGGTTTAATTAAATTTTTGTATTTCCTTCCAACACTTGAACTTGGATTATTCCTTCTCTCATTAGGGATATATTTTTGAAACACAGCATTGGTTTATAAAACAATTTGTGTGTAATTTTTAAGGTAATTATCATTATAAGCACCTGCAATTTCTTCATAGCTACTTTTTGTTAACAAATTACAAAGATCTGGTGTTAAAAAATATTCTATAGCCTTACAAATAGTGTATCTTCATTCATCGTTACTTGCGTATCACCAATATAAAAATTTTCTTCAACTGCATGTAAACCATATTTTTCATTAATAAAATTTATTCGTTTTGCAATTTATATTCTGAGATTCATAGTAGAAACAACTGCTATAGGTGCCAAATTTTTCAATGGTACAATTCTCATATGCTCTTCCAAATTAGGATATTCTTGTTCTGCAAATAATCCTCTTTCAAATGATGTTTCTTCCTGTTTTGGTGGAAAATGTAATTAATTTTTTTTACTGCAACATGTACGATCTGCGACTCATGTCACATTGAACTAGGTAGGTCTGCTTTGCGATCCCTACAGTTCCAGGCAGTTCTGAATGAGCTAAAACAAAGATACCGATAGACAGAGGCAGATTGATAAGAAGTATGCATGTTGCGATGTGGCCAGTCATGGAGGGTGGGGGCAGCCGGAGGGGGAAAGCTGCAGGGATCAACGAACGATGGAGCATGCTCAGTGGCGCACTGTGGCGCGCTTGGCATAGTTGCTGGTACTAAGAGAATGAATGACCGCTATCACAAGAGACTAGTTATTTTATGATGCGGTGAACTATGCACCTAGTTCTTTTTCAAGACCAGTTCAAAATGAACTGGTAGTTCGTGGACTACCCATCACTAATGCATATGTTTATGAACAATTTAGTTTACTAAAGAGAGATAAGGTTGGCAATGAGGGAAAATAATTTAAAGAATACAATATTGATGTTTGTTCAAACTTTTTTCCTTTCCAATTTTCTAGAGTAGAAATCTCAAAATATGGAAATGTTATTGAAGCTGTTGATATTCCAGGTATAACATTAAAAATTATGAATGCTTTATTAAGATAGCCTAATGAACAACATTATTTAGAATTTCTTGGTGTTGATCATCAATATCGAGATAAATCTGTTTCTAGTGAAAAAATAACAAAATAGGTTTAAACAGTTTCTTGTGTTAAAACAAATGAAATAAACTATCTTCTTAGATATATATTTGTTTTTATTCGTGATAAATATTAAGTTTATTGGAAAGGTGGCTATAAAATTACTATTTTTCTTAATTCATCTGATAACAACTTTCTATTTCTTTATGAAATTTTCATAAAGTTTATAAAGTTATGAAAATCGTCATGGTCCTGGTAAAAATGTTATTGAAAAATTAGAAATGATGGGGCCTATTGTTGAATATGAATCGAATGTGGCCATTGCAATTAAAGAAAATATAAGTTATATAAAGAACCTAAAATACCTATTAGGTTTGATGATTGGCAATTTTAAGAAAAAGACGTTCCTAAAGAAACAAATGTTTTTAGCTTTGATATAAAATATGAATTTAATAATTTACATTTTGATATGCCTGATTTTGTAATTGTAAATTTTCAATTGAATAGAAAAAATCGTGCTGAACAATGTAAACATGCTGCTATAGTTGATCATTATAATGTGAGAAACATTTATGGTAAAAACAGTAGAAATGAATATTTTCCTAAAGAAAACTGGAATCTTAACATTGAAAATAGTGTTTATCTTAAACAATTTCTTGCCTATATTGATTTCAGAAATTCAAAAACCGAACTAAATAACTACTTATAAATAATGAACTTTATTATAAACCAACTGTAAACTTTGATGGTGATGTTAATTACTATTGATTTTGAGGGCGAAGGCCTTTATATGTTATTGATTGTTCATACAAAAAAACAACCATAGTTAAAGAAAAAACAAATATGAAAATTTGTGTGAATTTTAATAAAGCTCCTAAAGAAGCAGGTGCTATTTGTAATGTTGATTTAATTAGTCGAAGTAATCTTACTTACAAATATTTGAAAGAGAGAATTACCTAAGATTTATAAATTTCTAATATTATTAAATGGAAGAATAAATAATTTTTCCCATAATTTAAAACAATATTTTGAACGTATAGTTGAGTTGTTACATTTAAAACTTTTCCGATTTTTTGATCAAATAAAATATAATTTTCATAATTATAAACAAATTTCTTTTCCTTATAAATAAAACTAAAAAATCTTGTGTTGCCTTGAGGTTTGACAAACGTTTTAAAAGGTGACAGTGGGTAAAAAATTCCTTCCTATAGAATAGATAATGCATCTGAAGATCTTAAAAATATAGTTTACAGTTTTTTTAACATAGAAAACTTACAATTAACAATTTTAGAAAACATTGACGATAAATATGACCTCCGAGAAATAGGCGAAAATCTATAGAAAATAGGAAAAAAATTAAAAATATTAGTAGAACTTCGATAATGTTGTTTCATAGAATTTATTTAGTTTCTCGATCAGATTCATCATCTTCATTGTAATGAAATTCAACATACTTGATGTGTGCCACGAGTCCCAGCCCTAGACCGTTCACCACATCTGGATGAGCAACCTTCCAAGGCAGCTTACCACCACCTTCCTCACCATGTACAGCCAGTGTGACGTGTGCGCGGTTCAGTTTGATTAAATAGGTGTGCTGTAGAAAGTGAATATGTAGTTTGTTTATATCTGTTTCCTTGGTCCTGTAGTGTTTTTTTTTTTTTTTTTTTCAAATTGTTTTCTTTTCTTTCAGTGTTAATCAGTGTTAAATATGTTGATGTAATTTCCAGGCCATTTTTCAAAGTTAATATTATTGGTTGTTACATAATCACGTGGTCCGAATCATGTTGCATCATATGCACTAGTGTGACGTCTGCACGACCTTGTGTTCCCTATTTGTGTATTGTGAATAGCGCCCGTACAATAAAGTGCCCATATAATATTCTTTAATTTAAAGGTTTATTTTTAGTGTTTTTATTATGATGTATGTTTATTGAATGAGCATATTGAGGTGCACAATACACGTAAACATAAACAACCACGCAGCCATGTTGTAAGACTCAACTCACGTGGAATATTAGTATGCATTTTTTTTTTACTTGGATCTGTTTTATTTTATTGCTTTATATATAATTTTCGTAAGGAGGACGGTACAAACCATTACCAATACTGGACAGCAGTATATTGTGTTACATTGGCTGTAAGCCATTGGACACAATACCATAACATAACACACTCACATGCCAAAATGCAGACATAAATATTAAGTGTTCTTTTCCATTTGTTATCCAATAAATGTGTTGTGTCATTTTGTTGTGTACAATAATGAATAAAGTCCAAATGAGTGTAGAGGAATCGCGGCACATGCAGAGCCATGCACTGGGAAAACATAACACACCAAGTTGAGGCTAGGTTGCCTTATGTGTTATGGTTAAGTATATGTTTTTATATATTGTTAATTCTCCTTATTATTCAAGTGTAATTTGTAATGTAAGGTTTTGAGAGCTTCATATTCATTTAGGGCAACATTCAACCACTCCATTTCATGTATGTATTTTTCACGTAATTTATGAGCACATGATATGGCAAGAGAGTTTGTGCCAGGAAGGCGGCAGCTCGCCACAATGTTTCAGTAGTCACCTCTTGGTTACTGCGTGGATGGTCATGCCGTGCGCCCTACTCGAGTGCTTCACTGTTTCGATACTAATCATGAGACCTACAATAGTTTTAACTTAATTAACTGGAACCTCTTGTTTATTTCTGGCACAGGAGTGCACCGTTCCACAATCCAATCCATTTGTACATGGGTGGGATGAGATTACCACTTAATTTTCACGTAGGCATTTTGCTTCCTTCTCCGCATCACTGTGTACCCAACTTTAGCGGGGCAAGTTTTGTAAGTGCTTCCGTTGAACGTCTAGAGAAATAAATATTCATGTCGTGAATTGTCGGACTATGTTTATTTCTTCAGTCACCTCTTGGCGACATAACTTGTTTGAAAATTTTTCACAGGGCATAAGGGTGCCTATAACAGCCCGGGAGTGAGCATGGGCATATTGGAATAGCCCTAGTATTTCCCACTTCGTGAGGCATTGGATATGGATAATGGGATAACTGTTACAACTTCTACAACTACAAGATTGAGACATCGGACATCAAGGAGTACCCAGTTCAGGTAGTCGACCACATGCCCGAGTTGAACATGTGCTGTCTACTGAAATGATGGCACCACCCAGAAAACATGGGTGTAATTTTTGCATCCTTTCCACATAACCTATTATCCTCCTTGATGGTCCAGCCTAAGATCTAGAGACACATCGAATGGCATTTCTAAATGATGCAATGGTCTCTGCTATGTCATGTGGTTTTCCAACCAGCAGGGCTTTTCCTGTACCAGTTAACCCTAACACTGTTCATATTTCCCGCCAGAAAGTTCACAAATTTCCTGTCAATTTCCTTTATCAATAATCTCTTTGCATGCCACGCACAACCACATGCGCCCACAAATCTCTTTTTTCCTTTGACCAAAACAGTTCCAATAAACGCTACTGGCGATCCTCCTAGATAACAACTACGCAATACCTGCGAGGAACAGAGGAATAGTTCCACAATAACAGTAAAGGAAGAGTTTGGCGCCAAGTCACCATTGGGGCGAAAGTGTGAGAAAGTCCTCAATTTTGGAGCACATTTTCTTCAGGGGTGCGACCGTGATGTCAGCCAACCACCATCTTGGACACATGACCGGCTAAAGGGAAGCATGCCACCTGCCACCTCCCCTCCTATCGCATTGCACATTCCGCAGGAACCACCCATACTGTGATGCACACGTGGGTGCGGCTGCGAGCAATGAGCTTCTTGTCCCGACGAAGCTGATGCCATGGACCCCTCGCATCATCCGCACCACACTAACAACCGCTTGTGCTTAGACTTCCACACAACGAATTGCCAACCAACAACTTTGTGCCGGAAATGTCTGTGAGCTATGCCGAAATCCGACCTGTTTTCTCTCGTGAATTAGCATATGGAAACTTGTATCTGTCAGGATACATCTGTTGAAAAGCTGTGGGCTACTGTAGGCGAAGTGAATAATGGTCAATCCAGTTTTGCCTACCAAGCCTATGTAAGTGTGATGCCACAAAACTAAGCCCGCTACACTCGCCTGCACGATATGTTAGTGTTTATACCACGAGTAGTATGTTATGGCACAGGAAATTGCAGCAAAATGTGATGAGTTCTATATAAACTATTTGAGATACCAACTAGTGATGCTGAAATGACCACAACCAGCAGAGCAAACAAACTGCCGACTCGCCAGCTACCAAGGGTGGAGCCGACAGGAACAGGAGGAATATGAGCACAACAATGACAAGTGCCACTACTCATGCTGCCATGCCTGCCAACCAGTACAGCACATGCGGGGATGGCACAGCTTACAACATCCCCTGCATGTTTCACACCACTACTCCGGATGGTGCCAGCCTGTCAATCGGAATTATTGGCAGCTCCTAAGTTTGTCGAGAACTGGACAGGGAGGAGAAGTCATTCGCCAACTACACCGACAAGGTTTCAATCCGGGATATACTGGGGGTTCGAGCGAAGATCCCTCTGCATTCCTCCGGGATTGTGAAAATCGACTTACCAGATACGGGCTTGTCTCGGAAGACTAGCCAAATTCAATCGGCGAGCGATTTGGTGGAGACGCTTGACTGTGGTGGAAAGGAGTGAACAGCTAGGGACTCATGTGGGCTGAGCTTAGTCAGTTATTCCTGAGCCATTTCGCCAACTCGTTCGCTTCTCTGCGCGCCCGCAGTCAGATGATGACAGAAGAACAAATGAGGAGACAATGTACAATTCTGTAACACAGAAAATTAGTACCATCTGAACATACCAACCAGAACTCAGCACACAAAAGGTCTTGAAGGTAGTCGCATGTCCATATCCGGCATATCGAGCGGCCTTGGCACTCATCACCCACTCAACAGAACGTGGGTTTTTGCAAACCATCGTGTTGTTGGAGGCAAGCATCCCTGCAGAACCATTATGCAACCATGCACGCGAGCAACCTCATTGGGAGATGGAACACTCAAAATCGCCACAGTACCAGGAAGAGAACAGAAAGGAGAATAGTGGACAAAACGTGTCGAACACTTCAAGACAGAAAGTGACGGCCACGTCTTCCACAACACATGACAACAGGGCACAACAGTCATGCCCATCAACACAGCCGAGGTATCTGGTACATCCATGCGACTGGTGCGACGGGCCACTTTGCCATAAGAGCTGTAATTAAATCAGTTTTTCTTAAATGACATATTTTTAATTTTAAAGATTTTAGCCTTAGTTCTTAATTTCAGAACTGTTAAAGCATTTAGATTCACTATAGGATTTTTATAATTATGTCCTCTTTTTTTAATAATATTTGCAATATGATCATCTTTATGTAATTTATATAATTTATTTTTATTTCTCTACCTATTATTTTCAACTCGCGCAATTTCTTTTCTCTCAACTCACCCACTAGGTTGCTCGTCTCCATATTTATATATAATAAATTTTATTATAATAAAAAATTATGAAGATGAATTCTGTGTTTCACTTTGAATTACTATTGATGCAATATGTGATTTACTATTTTTATGCTTTTTCAGAGAATGGTTATGCACAAATTTTCCACATTCGCATTGTACTTTCTCTTTTTTGACTCATAATGTTGTTTAGCATATTCGGTATAACATTTTTTGCAAGTTTTAAAATGCTTATCTATTGGCGATTTTGTGAGATGCGAAATCGTCGTTATATTTATTCTCCCTTCATACTATGCAGGTCTTGCTTGAAGAATCACATTGTAAAATTTCGTAAGTATTGTGCAATTTAGTATTTTTGTGCTTTTCGAAATTTACATTGCAAACAGATTTTCCACATTCGCAAAGTACTACCTCTTTTTTTAAAACATGTAGTGACATCTAGAATATTCATTGTAACACTTTTGTGCAGGCTTTAATGTACTTATCGTTTACGTGTTTATGTGATGGAAAACATTCAATGTTTAAAACTGCACCATATTTTTTACATTGCTTGCTTATACTACTATTCCCCATTTTTATTTACAAAGAAACCAATTTTATTAAGAAAAAGAAAACGAAAAATCAACATTTGTATATAAACCATATTTATTGATCAATATAGTGAATATTTTGTACATCTTCAGGAGCAGCACTTTGGTGCTATCCAAGAAAATTCACACAAAAAAAATTCTATACTCGAAGATCTACTAATTTTTTTAACACTTCTTCTTTTTTGAACTCGATATTCATCCATTTCTCGAAGTTCATAGTTGTCAGTGTTTTCGAAGAGTGATAATTGCAATCTTTTAAAATTGAAATTAAATGTGTGAACTAAATTTTAAGATCTTCAGATGCTTTATCTAATTTATAGAAAGGCGAAGTTAAAACATCACCACCTTTTAAGATCTTGGACAAGCTGCAAGGAAAAATAGGCGAAGTCATGTTTATTTATAAAGAAACAAATTTTCTAAAAAGAATGAAAACAATTTTAATTCATGGTTTAAAAATTTTTAGATCATGGGCAAATCTCCCATTTTTCCATTTCTTTTAAAACTTTATACTTAATAAAAACTTGTTTCTCATTTATTAGTTTCAAAGAATTTTTATCGAGTATCTTGACATAGTGCTCTTGTAATGAAAATTTTAATTTGTCATCTAGACTATAATTAATTTTTTTCTACCTACATTAGAATCATAAATTTCAAAATCTGTTGCCCTAAACCATTATTTATTTTCTATATCTTGTAGTTTGGCGAATTCAAGTGAATTGTTCAACTTGTTGAGCAGAGAATCCATTATTTGTTTTATGGTTATTTTGGAAGAAAATGTATTAAGAGGAAGAAAAAAATGTGGTGCTGAAATTTTATCAAGATAGTCTTATATAGCATGCAGAACTGTCCCTAAAATAGAGACACCTTCAAACATGAAACCACATACAATATTTATCAATGAATTTGGGCTATATCTTATTAAATTATTTTCTTCAATTTTTCATTTTCTTCATAAAAAAGAATGTATGTAAAAAACATATTTCCCCGCATACAAGATGGTCGATTCACTGGAAAACCGACTAGAAGATGACAATAAAATTTCTACATTATTTGATTTAAATAATTTAATTATAAAAAAAATAATTTTTTATTATATGTTAAAAATGAGCCCTGGTTTTGTGGTAAATATGTTGCTGAAATTTTAGAATATCAAAATACAAAATATGCTCTTTATAAAAAAGTTTTTCCACATTATAGATCTTTACTTTCAAAAATAGGTGGTATGCAAAGCACACACCACCTCTCTTATAACGAAGGCAAAGAAGTTTATATTATTGAGCCTGGTTTATATGAACTTATTTTTAGTTTGCGTTGTGAAATTGCTAAAGTTTTTAAAACATGGATATTAGAAGATGGTATTCCATCAATTAGAATACATGGCGAATATAAGATTCAAAAGGATGTAATGCAATTATTCAAAGGTCAAATAAAACACATTTAAATATGCACGAAATTAAATTAAATCATTTAAAAGATAAAAATAAAATTAAATATTATCACATTGAAAATTTAAAAGAAATAAATAAAATTAAAGATGGGCATATAGAAAATTTTACACAAACAGTTGATATAGTTCATTCACACTTTCTTCAGCATTTTGGAATCAAACATTCGAAAAATTACCCTAGGTGTAACATGTGAACCTGGTTTGTTCAATCACTCGTATTCCACAAATACATAACACTGTGATTAACTTTAAAGTACTATATTTTTGAATAAATGGAACTTTTATTAATATCTTCTATAACTTGTAATGTTTATTCCGTATTATATACGAAATAAAAACAGCGAGAGCAGCGGTGTATTAGCAATGGCTAGGAAGATATAGTTCTCAGCTCAAACATTGTTTCAACATAGTTTTTTGGTATGCTCTTCATAAATTAAATATTCCTATTGAAATATTTATATATTTAGGTAGCCCCAATAGAAACGTATTTCATTGTTACAGTTAAAAATAACAGAGCAAAATAACGTATGTAGGCCATAGTGACATGGTGTTTGGATTTTCGACCAACGAAACTGTTGGCTGGGCAAAGCTTATCGCTCTCTCGCCCTCCCTCTCTGTCACTCTCTCTCAGGAAATTTCCCATTGCTAGTAAACATTAAATTATACATGTTAAAATTGTAGCATAATTTATTCTTATTAGAGCAAAGTAATGATTTTTGAATTTGGACTTTACTACTGAAAAGTGATTTTATTGATTAAATGCCTATGCTATTTATATGCGATAGCGCGATGCGTACAAATCCAGCAGGTTGGCAGAAGTGGTGTGGAAGGGAGAACTAGAACTTCACCTTCCATGTGCTTGCCCCAGTATGGCGGGCAATTATATCCAGTATTTTTTATATGGCCTTACGACTGACAGCAATGTGGCCTCATGTCAATGATAAAGTGTGTTTCTTAACATAACATCAATTTCGTACTCGTGTTTTTAAACATCCTAGGCAAGTTACAATGTTGTGAAAATATGTGTTTCCACGGCAGAGTAAAATGTGTTGTGACTGTTATGTTGGAAAGGTCATGGTGGCTGCATTGTAATCATTATGCAGGCCATTTGTGTTGATTTCAAATATGTGCAAAATTTATACATTTTAACCATGAACTGATATTATGACGAAGTTAAATATTTACATTCATGTCTGTTTATCACAATGTTTGCACATTGTGTTTGAAAATCAGTTGTCTAACAATCTTACATATCTGTGATTTGAATGTCTGCAATAATCCCAACGAAGTACTAAGCCCACCAAAATAAAAATAACTAAATAATAAAATAAACCTACAAACCAGTAAGTACCAATGTCTGTAAATAATAGTGGAATAAATGTTACAGTAGGCTTATGTGTTTACATATTCACCACTATCTTTTATGTTAGTCGATGTATAATAATTAAGCAACACGAGATACGTGCTTGAATTTACTGCATCGTTTTGTTTGGACTGGTTGTCCCTTCGTTTTAATTTTTATTACAAACACACATTAATAACAACAGGTTAAATACCACTGTTGTTTCCGCCACAGTTGTAACAAATACCATCGTGGCAAAATATTAATGTATGGTCGGAAACATATAGTTCTAAAGCTGACCTAAATATTTTATAGGCCTAAATTGTGAACATTCGTAGGAAATGGTTTCTGCAGTATGAGATAACTCATTGAACAGCTGTAAACAGCAACCAACGCATTTGGCAGTTATAAAAGTAGAAGTCGCATGGCAGTTTTTATGTTTACATGTAGCGGAAGGATATGTAATCAGTAACCAAAAATAGAAATTTACTACAGCTTCAGAAAAGGCCGAAATTATCGAGAATCAATTATATAGCCATATATGGAATAAATAGCAGAAATGAGATAATTAGAGATATGGCCCCACAAAACCTAAATTTAAATCTAACTTTTAATCTTCGAAAATTATTTTATGATGATTGTGAATTTGATTATTATGTTATTAGAACTCAAAGAAAATTTGTTCAAAGACAATTGCTTAGAATTGGAGATATACATCCAAATTGTGAAGAATTATTGAGATTTGAATATATTCCAAATTCTTTAAATTTATAACAAAGAATGATGGAAACAATGAATGGCAACATTGAATTTTTCTATAACTATTTTAACATTGTCGGAAATAACTATACTCGACAACAATTAGTTAATGGTATAATATATTCCTAGTCGAATTGAGTAAGAAACTAATTTTTATTTTAATATTCATTATGATGTTTCAAAGCCTGTGAGCGCAGGCTCTGGAAATATGAAAAAAAAAAAAAAAAAAAAAAAAAAAAAATTAACTTACTGAACTCAGAACTGTCCCTAAAATAGGGACGATTTCAGACACGAAACCACATACAATATTAATTAATTAATTTGGGCTATATTTTATAAAACTATATTCTTAAAATTTTTGTTTTATTTTTAAATGAGAATATATATAGAAAACACATATTTCTCCACATACAAGATGGGCGAATCACTATGGTTTAAAGCTAAATATATATGTGACATTTTTGAATATACCAACTCCAGAAAAGCCATTAAAGACCATGTTTATGCAAACTATAAAAATTATTATAAAAACATAAAACCAAATTAACATGTTTGCAATATTGGTAACAAATTTATATAAATAAAAATGGATTAACACAACTATTGACAAAGTCTAGAGAAGCCAATACATCATTGGTAAAACAAATTTGTAAGGAACTTAATTTAAACCTAAATGATTTTTTAAGAAAAAAAAAAAAAGAAACAAAATATATTTCTCACATTATTACAAGTTATAAAAATAAAAAATTCTAAACAGTAATATAAAATATACAATTATAAAATTGATTCATATTTTCCATATTTAAAATGAGCAATTGAGTGTGACAAATTTAACCACAGAGATAGAAATATTAATTATGAAATAGAGAGGCCAAGGTGTACAGAGACACAATTAAATTGCAAATTTATAATGTTTAATCCTGATGAAATTAATTTTGCTATAGCCGAAGGTGTTAATTGTATTTTCGTTCATATATTTAAAAATATTTAAGCAAAGATATTTAAATTTAAACTACGTCTGTTTTATTAATCCATGAATTACGCGAGTTATCAAAACCCAACCACTTTACAAATATTTATCACCTTTAGTTTTTAAAACTCTTTTGGCCAAATATTCATCGGGATAGTTTGTTTTGATAATTTCGTATTCGTAAAAACTACCCATTCTTTCTTTGCCATTAATATCTTTTAATTTGTAAGTTGGCACAACTAAATTTAAAACTTAAGAAAAAGTAAACAAGTTGTTGACCAATTAGCTGTATAACCTTTCCAAACATTTTTTTTTTCAGTTTGCTCACACAAACAATATCTCCAACTTTATATTCTGGTTTCGTAAACACAAAATTTGTTTGCAATAAATTTTGCCCAGCATAGACTGCTTTAGCTGTCACTTTTTCATTTTTTTATTTACTTCAATTGGTTTCATACCAATAGTGCTGTGCTTTGCATAGTTGTAGTCTTTCACTTAGTCATCCAATATATTTATCCATTTGTAGTGGCCATTCACAGCAAATTTAATCCACATAATATTTCTTAAAGTTCGATTAAATCATTCAACAATACTAGCTTTTAATTCAGAAAATGAAGAAAAATTATTTATGATTATGCTTTTCCATAAATTCTTTAAATATTTTATTATAAAATTCTGAGCCATGATCACTTTCTAAATAATTTGGTTTACTTTTCATCAAAATGCTTTCTAAAGCATTTGCTACATATTTTGCTGTTTATTGTTTGATTGGTAAAGTAAAGGCAATTTTTGATTTGAAAAAAAAATTGATAATTATCATTATATATTTATAGCCTTTATTTATGGGAGATATACCTTTCAAATTTCCAGTATCCATTTCTACATGATCAATTTGCCACAAATCATCAATTATATACTAAATAACTTTTCTGGGCTAATCGCCCATTTTTTGTAATCTCATTTTTATATTATTATTTTTAGTGACTTTCTTGCACTTCACACCCCAAGTATTCTCCATATAACAATAATAATATATTTATTGTTAATATTTATGTTTCACAAATATTCATATTATAGTCATAAATCCATAAGCATATTCAGATAATTTAGCCTTTTTTATTTTAAAAACCAATTTATCACCTTTTTTAGCATCAAATATTTTACTATAAACAATTTTTTCGAATCCTTAATTACAGTTAGAAAATCATCAGGTAAATTATCAGAAATTATTTTATAACCAGTACAAACCATAAAAAAAAGAAAAGAATAATTTTTCTAAATGAAAATTATCAGTTCTTTATTCCACTTCTGCAGGCAAATAAAATATGTGAGATTTTTCTTCAAATTTCAAGTTAACGAGTGTGTCACAGTAATTCAAAACTGATTGATTTAAATTTTGCAATTCTTGATCGAAATACCTTTTATTGACAGCATCTTTTCCATCAATAGGATAAGCCATTTTATTAGTTCTACGATTTTGAATAGAAACGTTGTCTGTTGTGTAAACAAAAACTTTTCTTATTTGATCTTGTAAAGCAGAAACAATGGTATTAGATTTTGAATCTACGTATGTTTTTAAAATCAGAACCACTAGTTTGTATTTTGATTCAACAACTGGTTTAAAGCATAGTCAGAAACAATAGTTTTATATTTTGAATCTAGATCATTTTTTAAAGCATAGTCAGAATCTAGTTTTATGTTTTGAATCTACATCTTTTTTTAATGCCTGTTTTGCATTATTTATTTGTTTTATACAATCAGGCAATAGTGTTATTGAATTGTAAATTTATATCTTCTTGTAAAGCATAATCAGCTACTTTTTATTTAAAAATATTTTATTAACTGTGTCTTTTCCATCAATGGTATCAGCTATTTAACAATTTTTCGTCCAAAAAATGAACCATGCGATTTTGTAAAATCAAAACAAGTGCTCAATTCGCTTTGTAAAGAAGAAACACTGGAATTGCACTTGGAATCAACATAGGTTTTTAAATCTTTACCAATAATGTCAAAGTTTTTATTTAAGGATTCTATTAATGGTTTCCCAAATATATTTGTCATCTAATAATATTGAAATTATATCGCGAAACTGAAAATTTCTTGAAAAAAGATATAATACTATTACACATAGATGTCCACAGCTAACAGAATTAGACTTCTGAACTCGATCAATATTGTAATAAATATTATTGTTTTGATATAATTAATTAAATTATTAGGAATATTGCCACCAATCCCAATGAGTGCCAGAATTTGGTGAAATATCACAATTAACCACTTCACATTAATTTTTGAGCATATTTTTTGATAGTTCATCAATCATATAAACATTTCTGGAATTAATTAAATAAAGGAGTTAATTTTTTGGCCTTCCTCTTTTTTTTCGCAACTACACCACAACCAACTTTATTTCCCATTGCTAAATTGTGTATGTGTTGTTCCTCTAATTCTTTTTTATTTTCTTAATTTGTTCAACCGAATTATAAATTGCACCAGCTCCTCAAGCTATTGCACCAAGAGCTCCTAAAGCTGCAAATAAAATTGGTAAAAATCCTCCATGATGTAAACCACTTCCAGTTATTCATTAGCTATAGTTTTAAGTGTTGGGAATGGTAAAGTTAATTTAAAACTTTTTCCTTCTTTCAATTTTTTTTTTAAGTTGTTCTGTGTAAAAAAATTATCTATGCTCAAATCTCTTAATTGATCAGTGGGTATATCGAAAGTTAAGCTTTTTATCTTCATTAATATAAGCTTTATGTAACTCATATAAATGAATATATATTCAATAAAACATTTTAATTCCAAAACCTCATTTTCTTTTTATTTACATTGTTGAGGCAACAGTTGCAGAAGCAATTTTTTCACCTATTGGAGTATCTTTATATAACATGATTTCTGTTCCATCTTTTTGTAAACATTTGATCTGCTTTATGCAATATCGTGAAATTGGCAAGCTTCAGCTAATTTATTTATTCCTGCATCTCCTCTTTCTAATCTTTAATTTAATTTTGTAAATGGCCCACAATAATTATAACCTGGCAAATGCACTTCGGATAAATTTAAATTGTATAATGCCCAGTTTATAATGCCTTTTCCACGGTGTTCAGAATTCCAAAATGAGTGTGGAATAATATTTAAAACTCGTATTAGATATTGGAATTCCTTTTGTGGTATTCACAACATAATCAGAGAAATTTTTGTTTAGTATATTCATAATGTTTACTTTTTCATTGGAAAAATTTTTATTCCCAGCATTTGCTTCACCATGAATAACTAGTAATCTGTGAATTAATTTTCTAACATCGCCCATCCAAATATATTCTGTCGGAAAATTGTTGTATTTTTTTACCTTCTCCAGATCTAGGAGAATATGTAAAATATGCTGTTTCTGGTGTGTTTGGTGATGATCTTGATGCTTTTATATAATAATTATAAAATGGCTTAATTATTTTTGCATACTTACAACTTCTATTCGATTTTATTCGCTTTTTAGGATTATGTTATTGGGATTCAGCATTGGTTGATAAAACAGTTTCTGTGTACTTTCCATAGTCATTATCGATTCACCTTCAAGATCTGATTGTGTTTTTTGTTAACAAATTAAAAAGTCCTGTTAAAGTATATTCTTTGCCTTTAACAGATAGCTTATCATTATGTATCTTTACTTCTGTATCTCCAATTTCAAATTTATGCCAATTCCCTTGTAAATGGTGTTTTATAAACAATATTAATAAATTTCTTTCCCGAATTTTATAACAGAATCGGGATGCGTCAAATTTTCAATGGGTAAAATGCCTATTCTCTCTTCTACACTAGGTAATTTTGGGAATAATTCTCTTTCAAAAGATGTTTCTTCTAGTGTTGGTGGTAATCAAATTTTTTTTGCAGCAACAGGTACCAGTGCTCTTATTAATTTTTTTAATTTTCTTCACTTACTAGTTCTACTTTTTTTGCCAATATTTTGTAATTCACTAATAAATGGTAGATATTATTTCTTTTTTTTTTTTTTTTTTTTTTTTTTTTTTCCCCATATTCTACCTTATGGTTCATTTTACAATTTCTATATTTCTCGATGAGCAATTTAACTCGATTGACTTCCTCTGAATCCTTCATTTATATATATTTTTTAAACTTATAAATGAGTTTTAAAAGCATTGAGAGTTTTGAGAATCAAACTTTTCCCCCAACTGAACAAACGAGTGGAGATTGAAAAAATTTACTATATTAGAATCGAGTTTGATATTCCCATAGGAGATAGCTTTTCTTATAGAATTAATGCTTATGTTTTGGAAGAATATCGCCTACTAAAAATAGATCAAATGGGAGATTAGGCAAAATACAAAAAAAAAAAGATAATATTGATGTTTGTTCTAATTTTTTCCCATTTCAGTTTTCTAGAGTATAAATTTCAAAACATGGACATATTATTGAAGCTGTTGATAATCCAGGAATAATTCCAACAATGCTGCATATTTTGCAAAGAGCACCAAGTGAACAAAATTATTTAGAGTCTACTCGGGTTGACAGTAAATTTCGAGTAAAATATGTTCATAGTGATAAAATTAATGAAATAATGTATCCATTATGATATTTGTTTGGCTTTATTCGCGATAGTAATGATGTTTACTGGAAATGTGGTTATAGATTCCCTTTTTTGTTTAGAAATTCATCTGATAACAATTGTTTATTTGTTTATGAAACTAAAAAAGCAGACGGTTCAGTTGATAAAACTGGTACTGATCATGGCAAAATTTTTATTGAAAATTATAAATTGTGTGGCCTATTGTTGAATATGAAGCTAACACACCAATTGTAATTAAAGAAAAATATATAAAAATCCTAAAATTCATATTGGTTTTAAGTATTGGCAATTTTTATAAAAGAAGTTCCTGCTAGGGCAACTGTTGTTATCTTTGATATAAAATATTAGTTCAATAATTTGCAATTTGACATGCCTGATTTTGTAATTGTTGGTTTCCAAACTAGTAGAAAAAATCGCGCCCAGCAATATGTGCGTTCTTCAAGGTTTTATCATAGTAGTTGATGCGTTGCGCTTCCAGAGGTGCTTGTGGTGTGTTTTTGTCCTGCCTGAGAGGAGGTGGGGAACAGGAACTGATTATGTGCCCGAAGCCACATTCGGTATAGAGAATAATTGTTGATGAGAGTCGTACGGCTGATGGCCTACGGTGACTCTGGATACAGTGATGTATGCAAGACAATTCTACCCCTACTACTGACTTGACTTCTGACCGCGGCAATGGAAATGCGCATTGTCTGCAGTGGAATCTCCTGGCTGCTTGATTTGCCTGGTCAGACATTGCCAGTGTGTTTTGCGTCCGTACGCCTCGCACCTCACAGTTTCTTGTGACCCTTGCCTGAAAATTTCCTGTTCACATTGCTCGTGTGCTTGGAAATGTTCTATTTTGACTGCTTTGGAAATTTTGTCAGTTCGGAAAAGAATGCAATCTCACATTTCACAGAGAATACTGCCTTGTTGATCCGTGGTGGCCTTTTCAGTCCGGCTCAAACAATCAGGATGAAAACTACCTGCACACTGTACACAAATTACGGTTCCGTTTCCCCTTCCTGCACACACAATTTGTTCTGCACACCTGCCATTCTGCCAATGAGTAATTACATTTATTGTGAAATTGAAATCGATTAAGTGTGGTTGTTGACATTGACAAAGAAATTGACTTCGCAAACCTTGCTCGTTTTGCTTGGTTTGTACTGTGCCACAGTCGGCACACAAAATTGCTGGTGTACCACCTGAGGTACAACTCCATGTTTCGCCCACTCAGGCTCTGTTAGTCACCGTTATTCTTTCTTTACGAATTTTCAAATTCTGTTTTTCCCTACACGGACATATTATTTCTTTAAAGGGTTTTTTACTGATTGTGGGTTAAGCACATGCCAGTCATAATGGGCTCGCGTGTCCTGTGCTTGTACACCAATTCTAATTCTGCCGGACAGTAACTCGTATCACTGCGTGCTGTGGAGCACGGGCTGCAAGGTCAAAACATTGTGTTGTTATGCGGCTGGCCCTCAGTCGCTTAGGGGGGGGGGGGGATATATTTACAATTTCTTGCAGTACATGTTCCATCTGTGCACATGACGTGTGTGTTTTTGCAGTATACTGATTGCTTTGAAATGGAAAATTACTACGAAAAATTTCTCGAAAATTAGTTGTGGGCTCTTGAATTATCATTGCTGCACAACAACTTTGAAAAGCTTTGCAAAAATGCTATTTATAAACTACCGCAAAAATTTTGTTGACTTTTGAATGTCAGTGAAAAATCCTTAAGATTTTTAATTATTTCTTAAAATGATCAGAAAAGTTTTAAAAATGGGTTTAATACACCGTTGCACTTTAAATTTGTTACTCTCCAAGGGAAATAACTGAAAAAGTTTATTGTTTATTTTGAAAATGTTTGAAAATTTTATTGCTGAAAAATTTTGATTGATTTTGTTTCTTAATTGCTGACTGGTATTGCTTGAAAATATCGTCTTTACTTGTCGTTATACCTGTTGCCAATTACTGTACACATTGATAATGCCTCGCGCATTTGATTACAAAACACTCTCGCACATTTTTATGCATATTTGCCATGGTGTGTTGTATACAGGTACACTTCTACATTTAATTTAACTTGCAGCGTCGATTAGGTGTGTTCGACTTGCATCTCTTTTGGCTTACAGTTGTGTATTTTTAATTATGTGTTATCACATCTAACCATTGTATGTTTAAAAAAGTTAAAACATCTGATGACGTTGTAAGAAAACAACCCAGATTAGTGGATTGTTTTGACAGATGCAGGCCCTCACTAGATGTCAGTTGACGTACGTTATTTACCACTCGATTCACTGTACATCTGTTGATATAACGCATATGCACTCTACAGTGAAAACAAATCTGACAACTTGACCAATGATTATTTCTACAATTAGTAAGACAAATTAAAACATGAACCCTTGATTTTATCCATGTTGACAGTAGATACTGCTAGTGTGTTCATGCCCAGTCTGAGAGCAAGTGGGGAACAGGAACTGATGATGTGCCCGGCGCCACGTTCGGTATAGAGAACGATTCTTGATGGGATTCGTATGGCCTACGGCGACTCTGGATACACTGTCAATATGGAGGAGAGCTGAGTGAATTTGTCCTTTATATTACATAAAGGTAAAATATTGGCTGTGGGCGAATCTGTCGGCCACTTCGCATGCCTATATTACTACAGAATTTACCCTGCTTAAGGGAGGCAGGCCTCGCTAATGCAAAAAACACTGAAATACACTTGTAAATTTGAAGGCTGCTATTAGGGCGCAGTACCCAATGAACTCAGGAGAGTAAATGCAATAAAACACGTCTAATTATGGTATGACTGTTTTATTACTGTAAATGTACAACAAAATGTTACTACACTTATTAATGAGTACGTTAGTTAAGCGGATCCGGAACTCTGGACCTGCTGGTGGTCGCTAATGCTGGAAAATAAGGTGTAGGCATTAGATTGTAATTACATGAGATGCATCTCGTGCGTGAATTTCTGGTATGTTACATCAGGATCCAGGGAGAACTGCCCTCGGCTAAATAAAAGTTTTAAAAGGTTCTTGAATTATATTAACTATGAATATGAAAAAATTGCAGCCTATATTGAATTGCCAAGGGAGGTATGCGGAGCTTACCGTCTGCCCTGCCGGTTGTCTGGAGTGCTGAAGTCTGACTAACGACTTGGCGTCGGTTTGGCCGCACATCCGGCGAATCCGGCAACAAAATGAAAATGTGAAAAAAAAAAAAATGAACTTAATGAATAACATGATAAGTGAAATTGATGTTGGGCATAATTAAGATTTCTAAACTAAAACACTGTGGTGTCATACTCGTGAACGTCGGAGTCCCAGTTATGGCTAAGAATGTGACGTAACGAGAATGTCACCGCTCTTGAAGGGTGATATGAAATGAAATGATGCCTAAGGTGGCTGATTCTCGATAGATGATTACATGTACACTCTTATAATTAACAGTTTAGTATGAGTATGTGTTGTTATGTAATTAATTTTAGGAATGTGTATGAATGTGACGACACACGGATTTCGTAACTAAGGGTAGAGTTACACCCTGTTTTCTATGGAATTTTATCGACTCTCTATGCTGGAGCGAGTGGTTTCCCTAGTGAGTTATGGTGTAATCACCATGAGTTATGCTTAAATATGCTCCTATTAATTAAGGCTGCTAGGGAACAGCTCGCCACTTCACACTTCTTGTGGGAATTTCAATCCCCATATTTTGAAATCACTCGGAGCCACGTTGCACTCTGGATTCGGCCATGTGGCCCATCGATATCGCGCACATCGTAAAGTCGTAGGAATAAGCGGAGCTGCTTACCCAGTGTTCCCTCCAATTGCTGTTGTGTCTCATGGTCATGGTTTCATGGGACACACTCGTTTATGTTCCATATCCATTTATCACTAAAGTTACCTCTTGTGGTGAATGTTAAATATTATGACCCAGGGCAACGAGTTACAGGGCGGCAAGAAAAGTGAAATGCCGTTCTTGTCGACCTGCACTGATCGAGACCACGACATAATGTCGATTGGTCGAGTGTTGCTGTATGGTTGATGCATCTGCGATGGAACAAAAAGGCACAAGGGATACATGGACGTTAGGAACACATCATATTTAAAAATAAATCAAATTTTTAAATTGGTGTAGATTTTAAAAAACCTGCTGAATGTTGTAATGTTATTATTTTTAGGCAACGAAATTTAAGTTATGATTATTTTAAAGAAAATATTACTGAAGATATATAATATTTTTATTTTATTAAATGGATAATGTAAACGATTTTACAGAAACAAGAAAATGTAATGCATTTCTTTTTATTTATTTTTTTATATATCTGGTTGAGTTGTTTTATAGAATAAAAATCACTTTTTAAAAATCTATGGGGATTTTTTTTTTCATATATGTAAACATTTTTAATAAATCATTAGAAGACTATTGCAGATATTGGTGTAACTCAATAATTTAAATAAAATTCAAGCAAATTTCTCAATTGTAAGCATCATTTTTCTTATATCTTCTGAAAACATGATTCATCTCTTCAATTTCACACCCAAAATCGAGATAGTTTGACCCAAATCTTCATTCTCAATCAAGCACATTTTTTTTTAAAACATACTTTTTTCACTCTTTGATCAGTGGTCCATTTTCAGAGTGAATGTGGATAACTTAAGGTCAAAAAGGGCAAATATTTACTTATAATGGGAATATCACAAAAAGTATGTAAATTCTTGGAATTTCATCAAAATATAATGATTTGGCTTGAAAATGAGTCTAAAGAACCACACACAAAGAGTGAACACAAGTTGAAAATGGATTTTGATTTTGACCCCAAATATGATTGATTTTGAGTTGCGCTTTGCAAAATTTGATGGGGAATTAGAAATTTGTTTGAATTTAGCATGAAATTGTTTGAATTTTTGTTAAATTATTGAGTTGTGCCAATATCTGCAATAGTCTTCTATTGATGGCGGCACAGGCAGTGAGAAGACAACAGTGCAAAAGGCACTGTGCAACGAAAAACTTACATGAAACCACAATTCGGACAATCATTCTCAAAATGTTCTAATATAAACAGCCATGTAAACAGTGCACAGGGTGTCGGGTATAGTAAACAAAACAGTGTCACACGTGTTCCTGCGAGCCAAGATGTCAGATTGGAGAGAGTAGGGAAGCCACAACATCATTGTCACTACTGCAGACCACCAGAGGCCTATAATTGGCACAGCCAATGTCCCAACAATCAACACCTAGATGGCTATCAAGGTACCACAGGTAACCAGCAGGGAAACGGGAACCAGGTGTAAGGGGACCCGACGCCTCTGAAGCCCCTGTCCCATCAAAAGAACAACAATCCAATTTGACACCCCAGCAGGCACTAATAAATCATGTGAGTGGAGCAACGGGACAATTTATCTGCATACTTGTGTTTGTAAATAATAAACCATGTTATACATTGATAGACACTGCTACTTCACACAATTTCTTGCAACTGCAATTTGTCAAAAGAGCCAAGGTAACTCACACTAAGCATGTTATAAGGTTAGCCACAAGGCAAGATATAAATATTGCATAAGGGCAAGCAATGGTCACTGTTAGAACACACGATTTAGAAACCATTACTGCAACCATAATTACTGCAGAGATTACAGAAGAAGCAATATTAAGTGTGCTCTGGCTAAGTGAACAAAACACTATTGTAGGTGGATATTCAGGTCCCTTTTTATGACGTTTTAAAAATGCCTGAAATGACGATAGATCTTAAGGTTATGGTACATTAATATATATGTTTTCCACGACATAGAACATTATACATAATGCACATTAATATTATGTCACGGCTGTGTTAAACACTGTTACAACTGCGGGGTAATGGACTGTAGGATTTAACTTTTTGTTATTGATATGTGTTGGGTTATTTCTTTAAAAGGATGGCCTCAGTTTGAATAACGAAGGAATATACAGTAAAACGAAAAAGCGACATTAAAATCAAGCACGCAACTTGTGTCGCTCAAATAAGCCTACCGTAACTTTTATTCCACTCATATTTATATGTATTGCTGCTTACTATGTATTAGGTTTATTGAAATTTATTGGGGCTGGGATTGGTTATTTTGTGGGGATTAGTACTAAATCATATTACACGACTGTGTTTCAAACACCCAGGGCAAAGGTACAACGTTGTAATAAATAAACATTCGAGGACGTAAATAAATAACTTCGTCATAAAAACAGTTCACATTTACAATGTATAAATAGTTCATATCATATTTTGAAATCACGCACACACAGATCCAGTGTAACTATCACCAAACAACCACGCCACACTATTTCACATGCTGCGGTTAATGAAACACATCGTGACAGTATATTTATTACTGCCGCGGGAACTCAGATTTATCACAACATCGTAAGTTGCTTAGGTAGGTTTAAAAAACATGTCTACAAATGTGATGTGGTAATTTGCAGTATTTTTCGGAGTAAGTATAATTTACACTTCGTATGGTAAAACAGCAACACGCCATGTCATGGTTCGCCCCATCTGCCAACTTCACTTTGTTTCTGTCCCGCCATCATATCTAAATATATTAAAATAAGTATTCAAAAATTAAAATCTCTTTTCAGTTGTAAATTACAAATTCAAAAATCATTATTTTGCTGTAATAAATATGAAATATGCTACAATTGAAAACAGGTACAATTTTTTCGGCATACTAGCGAAGTGAAACTTCCCGAATGTGAAAGAGACAAATACAGAGAGAAAGCGACAAAGCTCGCTCAGCAGCCAGTTACTTCAAGATTGCTCTCACTCGATAAAACAACTCTGTACCATTACGGCCTACTCACTATATCTTCTGTTGTTATTTTAAACTGTAATAATGATATATGTTGGCATCGGGGCTACCTACATATTTTAACATTTCAATAGGCACCATTTAATTTACAAATAGTATACTAAACAGCTAGGTTAAAATATTTTAACTGTGAACTATTTCTTGTTGGCCGTTGCCAACACGTCGCTGCTCTCGCTGTTGTTAATTCATATTTAAAAATATATATATATTACAAGTTATGGAATAAATTAAAGTAACGTTTCATTTATTCAGTAATACAGTACTCTAAAGTTAACCATAGAGATATATATTTGTGGAATACAAGTTATTGAAAAAACAGGATGACACGTTTTGCTTAGAGTTAGAGTGTTTTTCCCAAGGTTGATCTTCATAAGTCGCTTCCAATCGGGAATGGACCATATACACATCGATTATTAAAGACACTAGTAGTATAAATATGTGAACCAATTGACTTCTGGGAAATATCGGCAAAGTCCGGACTTTATGCGTCTTCTGTGAGCTCACCTTTTCTGTGCGACTCGCGCAGAAACCAAAAACGGCTTCTGATTGGCTGTTCTAGTCTTCCGCTCTATCCGTTCCGCTTGATTGGCATACATGTGAATCCGTGCAACCAAATATGTTAGAAGAGGGTGCAACAGTTTTCTGTGAAAGTCGGTGTGTTCGCATAGTTTGCTATTCTGCTAGTTTAGTGCTATTTTTTCTAGTTGCTGTTCGTGTTACTGGATGCACTTTTTTGTAAGCAGTTCGGTTGGCGGTAGCAATTGCTATTTATGCTATAAAAACAGTTAGTTCTGCTCTTGCTCGCCGAGGTACAGCAGAAATATATAAACGAGCATGGTGGAAAAAAGTTGCCACCAAATATCACACATATCGAAGTATGTCAAGAGAGATGATTGCAAATAGTAGTTTGCTTTTTCGTAGATTGATGAAGAGAATATGTTTGCGTATCCTGTAAGAAGTTGAAAAGGGAAATGAAAATATCTAAAGCACATTTATTCTCGAAAATAATTTACCGTGAATGGTCAAAATGTTTAATATATGTCAATTTTACAGAGGCAAAAATGGATATCATTTTTTTTTTTTTTTTAATAAATTTTCATATATTTATTTTAGATATTAATTTACTGCTGCTTGTCGTTCGTGTCGCACTGCCGAGAGTAACTGCTTTTGCTACTTTTCTTTTTACTTGCTCTCAGATAGTATAACAAGCATACCACGCAAACAAACCTCTTAAATCTGATATATTGAGTTTCGAACCACATTGGTGCACCTGGGAATATAGGTGAGGTAACGTGGCACATGCCAATTCGTTTGCACACTATGCTGTAGAAAATATATATAACTGCAAAGTTAGGATTTTTGAGGTTTAGATATTTTTCCCTTACATATTTCTTATTTTTAACAATCTTTTTTAATAAATATTACCATGTAAATAATAAATACTGTGTGTATTTTCCACCACACGTAAGTAAACGTCTAAGGCAAAAATTAAAGATATGTATTATAACTATTATTCCAAATGAGAGCATTTTCAGATGTGCTCACTTCACCTCGCATAGTGTACACTCCTGTGACGATGGGCTATTTGCGATAGTCCACCGAGTCTAATCATTGTCGATACTCTGAGCAGAGGTAGACCGGGCCCTTGTGAGGGCCCATTACCACCCAGGTGGTTTTCATATTTGATATGTTGGTAAGGAGAAGCTAAACCCCTCCCCCCTCGTCACCCATCAAAATATTTTAATCTTTCCTAGCTGTTTTTGTTTTAGGGAATGCTGAGTTTCCCCAGTAAACCCTGGTTCCCAATGTTGATTTCCCCCTACTACCCTGCCTGCACAGGTTCGTGGGAGGAGGTCACAATGAGGCTGTTACCTGTTTTTGTCCCTTGAATGACGTTAATTTAGAAAAAAAAAGGAGGTAAAGTTATAGACTGGACGAGAGTTTGTTAGACTCCTGGTCAGTCTTTCCTTGTAAAAGTGGAAGCTAATCCAAAATAATCCCGTAAATTTACTCGAGAGATGTCTGGGTAAAGGCATTGCCTGCAGTGATATGAGGTGAGGTGATTGTGTACATGAGATGGTAATTATCCTAATATAGTTGTTCATTTAATTATTGTGTTATAATCAACCATTCTCAATACCCTAAGGTGCTGTTAGTATCCAAGTCCTAGGACAGGCTAGAAACGTATGGTTGCAGCACATTTGTATTATATTATTGATAAAGTAAGAAGTTGTTACTGGTAATTTCGATATTATTAATAATTATTATGTTATAAAGTTAAATAGGAAGTGGTAATTGCATTTTACTTGTGCTTCATGTAAAAGAGGAGGCAGTACTGCCATCTCTGGGTGGAGAAATCAAGGCCCCGCCCCTGGGGAAGTGAATAGCCAATCAGAACAAGACCTGCAAGAAACAGCATTTTCGGAGCAGAAAAAGATGTTTTTACGTATGTATTTAGCTTAGTAATGCAAATTAATGTTTGAATGGCTTGCAATTATACTACTGCATTGATTTAATTATGTGGTTGAGTAGAGTTACGCTTAGAAAAATAATAATATTCATCTGAACTGTGTGGTGTTTGTAGGCAGAATGAGCAGCGAAGTACTGTTGCAAACTATTTTTATTAAAATGGCCGAACTTTGTCCCGCACCGACAAGAGAATTCTGGCTAGTATCGGGGTTTTGCATGTTGCAAAGGAGAGTTAATGTTTGATTAAACTGGCAATCTAGACATTTTAGGGCGTCTCTGCCGCGATTTTATGTCTGGGGAATATTTACCTATTTGTCTAAGTATTGGTTTATTATGTATAGCCATTCTATTATAAAATTTATTGTTTTCAGAGATGAGTTTATTTCCGATGTAGGGAACCTTTAAAACATTATGCAAATCAACTGTTCTTGTGAACCAATGGGCATTTCGTATTATTCTAAGATATTTATTTTGTACAACTTGAAGGTGGTTTGTTGAAATTTTAGCTTAATTTCTCCAGACTTCGTGGGCGTACATCATAGCTGATCTGACCATTGCAGTATATGTTAAAAGCTTTAATCTCGTGCGGAGTTTATGATGTTTAAGTAGTGGGTATAGTTGTCTGATTTTCTGATAGCTGTATTATTAATTTTATTTATATGCACGCCCTAGTGAAGTTTACTATCAATAGTTAAGCCTATATATTTAGCTGTTTTAATATAAGGAATTTCTACTCCGTCATATTTGATTGGCTGGATGTTTACTTCTTTAATGTGTCTGGTAATTAGCAGGGCCTGAGATTTTTCTGGGTTTATTTGTAATTTTCCAGTGCTCGCACCACTGACCGAGTTCATCCATTTGTAGCTGTGTAAGTAATTTTGCGAGTGGCAATTTCTTATCTTTGGCATAAATGAGGGTGTCATCGGCATACATATGAACTGTAGCATAGTTATTTGGAATGCCAGCTGTATAGACAAGCCTGCGGTGAGTAGGCGGGTAGAAGACTAAGAATTTTCTATTGATTCATGAAATCGTCTGTTTGTGAAATAACTGTTTAGTAAGTGGATGTAGCAGTCGGGAAATTTAAAATGGAAAAACTTTTGAATGAGGCTAGGGATCCAGACTTTATCAAAAGCTTTCGCTATGTCAAGAAATATGGCTATTGTAGATTGTTTATTATTTAGACCATTGTATGCAGCCGTGACGAAGGTAGTTAGGGCGTGAGTAGTGGAATGTCCAGCTTTGAAACCTATTGAGTTTTTGGACTAATCTTTTTACATTCTGCGTAAGATTTTAAATGTGTAAATAGTACTTTTTCAAATATTATACTAAGTGAACTCAGTAGTGATATCGGGCACCGGTTCTGAGAGAGGCAGAGGTCCTTACCCGGTTTCGGGATTGACGATACTTTAGCCCGCTTTCATTCCGCGGGGAAAATAGTTGTACTTAAAAATTGCATAAAAATATTGAGAATTATGATTAAAGCTGGGTATGGCAAAATTTTTAAGTAACTGGTGTGTAGTTTTATCATGCCCCAGTGCTTTTTTTGGGTGGACTGTTTTTAAAATAAGTAATAGTTCGGGTGAAGTTACAATTTCCAGTTTATTCTTAGATTTTTTTCGCTAGAAAGGCGGTAGTAGTTGTATTTATATTGTGAGTGAAATTGGGGTCTCCGAGGTCTAAATTTAGTGTAAATTGGTCTCAGAGAGAGTCTGCTATGGCCTCTGCCTTATCTATTGGCGCATATTTCAATCCTGATGGAGATAAAGTGGGGGTAGAATTTGCTTTTTCTTTTTTGCCTCCGAAAGTTTTTAAAATTCGCCAGAAATTTTTCTTTTTATCTGAAATTTCTGTTATAAAAGTTTCTCATTTGTTTATGCGTAGTTGAGATAGTTTATTGCGAAGGTCTTTCTGTAGTTTATTATATCTGGCTTTTAAGTCAGGGGTTCTATATGTTTGGTATTCATGCCGAGCCTTTCGTTTCTCAGCTAGCAGAAAATCGACGTCGGGATAGTTTTTCTTTAGAAATTGCCTTCTGGTGATAAACTGAGTATTCTATTGGAGCTATTATGTAATTGTATTTTGAAATACCTCTAATACTGGTTCTATGTCAATTTTCTTTTTAATATGTATTCTGTGTTTCATAAATATTCCGTCCAGGTCAGTTTAAAAAAATTCCCAGTTTGTTTGTGGCAGTTTATTGAGAATTACTTCGGGGTGTTTTACTAGATGAGTGCTAATTTTGCAAAACACTGGTTGGTGGTCAGAATATAATACATCCAGGACAGTTAGTTATAGTATTGGGTTGGCTATGTTAGTTAAGATAATGCCTAGTACATCTGGCTGTAATCTTCATTGTGGAGGAAAGTGAGTGGGCCTGTCCGGGGCTTGTATTAAGTAATTATTTTGTTGCGAATTGCATAAGATAAGCCTGCCTTTTTCGTTAATCATACGGCTATTCCAGGCTGTATTCTTTGTGTTTAAGTCCCCTGCAATTAAGAGCAGGTACTGCTGAGTAGTTACTTTATCTAGCTCTGCTTCTAAAAGTGTTTTATGGGGGTATTGGTATGCCGATATTAATGTAATATGCCCGAAATCGGTTTGTATATTAATGCAAATGGATTCTAAGTTTTTACAGTCTGGAGTAGCATATAAATGGGGGTGAATTTTATTATGTATTAAAATCATAGTACTGCCGCCCTTAGTTGCTCGGTCATTTCTGTAAGTAACATAATTTTTAATCATGCATCTTTTAATGGATTGCAAAAAAAGTCTCCTGTATTAAAGCGATTTCTATGCCATACATTTCCAGTAGTCGTTCTAACTAGTAAAGCTGGTTAAAACCGCCATTGCTGTTCCGATATAAAAGGGACAGGGAACCAGGGTTTTGCTGGGGGCTGTGGCACATGAGGGAGCGACTCGGAACATAGAGAAGGCCTCTAAGAGCAGCATTATTTTTGCCATGGGATAGGCAGTCTGTTTGGCTGCATCCATGAAGGAACAGAAATGTGCCATCAAGGCCTTGAAGTTGGCCTCATGCAAGAAAGCCAGGAATTCCTGGACTTCTCGTATTCTATCTCCAAATTCACTAATTGAAGGCACAATTGTGGTGTGGATCGGGTGGTGTGTGGGTGTGGGGAGAAGACGTGGTCGTGTGTTTTCGACCGGAACCTGTCTGGAAAGTGTGTAGGATTGTGTGTGGCCCCTGGTAGCACTCGCATATGAAATTGCAGAATGCAGTGTCCGTGAATCGAAGAGCTTTGGGTAGGCAGAGGTCTCGGCCGGGGAGAGGGACTGCAGGTGCAGCCAATCTGTGTTGTGGCCTCAGTTCTGTTTTTCGCTCGACAGCTGCCTGCCGGCATTCAACAATTTCTATTACCTTCGGACATTGCTTGGAGGAGACCAGATGAACTCCATGACAGTTACAAGTTGGGTTGGGGTTCGATTTGGTGCAAACTTTCAGGGTGTGTGGGCCAGAGCAGCCCCCCCTGCTCGGGCAGATTACAGTAGGCTTTCGTATGGTCGAGGGCAAAGCAGTTCTTGCATTGTACTGCATCTGACAGCCGCTTGCAATAGGGGCAGGGGTGTACAATCGTCATGTTCAGCCGTTTGACTTCGAGAAGTGCAGAGTGTCGTTGCGAGTGGCTGTCACACTGAAGAGGCACAGCGGAACCAGCTGAGGTGTTTGTGTGGGGTTGGTGGGATCAACTCGCAGGGTTTTAAACTGGTACATGTCTAGCATAGTGTAGTCACGCTCCGTAAACTCATCGCGGATGGTTTCGGGGGGTGTGTCCGCCGGCAAGCCGAACACAACTCTCTGGAGTTAACCCACATTGAGGCTGAATGTGAAATACGCGATGTGGTTTTCCTTGAGGAGGTTTTTTGCTGCATCGTACAGTGTCAGATCGGAAGCCACAATGTGTAGGCTGTTGTGAGCCATGAAAAGGGTGAACCCAGAGGCGTGGATAGCACGAAGTAGTATTACAAGGAATGAGTAGCGAGATGTGTCTCGCAGGACAAGTCTGTATTGAGATATCTTCATGTTCGGTGCAGAGCGCAATTGTGTGGTTGGGGGTGGATTGCCTGAGGGGCCAGGGTTTTTCTGAGTCTGTGACTTCTCACAGGGCGACGAAACGATTCGAAATCGGTACACCTGACTGCACAACCTCTGGTTGTGAGGGACGGTGGTTTCTTTAGCTGTCTCTGGCCGCAGCCAGTCGTTTCCGAGCTATAATCGCTGTTTCCTTCTCGCACTCGAGGTTCATTTCTGCCTGGTGTTTGCTCATTCGTTTAACTCGTTCTCTCATTACTAAGTTGCAGGCTGTACTATCTCATTCCAATACCATGTCGTCATTGTCGTCCATCTCGAAGTCGAGCTTGGCGGGAAGGGCTGTGTGTTCTTGTAGTGTGGTGTTTTCGTGCTCAGCTGGCATTAATTAATCTGTAAAATTTTGTTCGTCAATGTAATTAACAAGATCAGAGCTTGGTTGGACATTGTTTGGGATGGAAGTCAGTGTGGCCTGCTGATGGAGGGCATCACCCGTAGCCAGAGTCGCAGACCCATCCAGGGCCGGTGGGTCATTGTAACAGCAATGTGTAAAAATAATACATAATAAAAATAATGGTTTGAATTAAATAATTAAATATAAGCTACAACCTAGTTCGGTGAACAGAGCCTTGCCGCTGACCCAAACGGGCTAAGCTCGAGGTGGCCTGTTGTGGGAGCAACAGGCCGGCAAGAACTCTGTTGTCCACGAGCTAGTTGCGAAGAACCAGATAAAGCAAGTCACGCACACCCAGCAGACACCAAGGCCAAGCCAAGCTGTGAGGGATTGCTGCATTGGGATTGCTTGCATTGGTCCGATCATAGAAAAGATTTTAGTTGGTCCGATGGTCGACCATTCATAAGTTGTCAAGTCATTAGCAAAATTTTGCTTTTACCAATTAGGAAGTATATTGAATTATTTTTCATAATTTGCAACTCTGTGATTTTCAAATTAAACTTATATATATATATATATTTTTTTATATATATATATATATATATATATATTTATAATCTATTGACAAAGTAGGGTACTTGGATACTCTAAGATTTTTGAGTGTGTATAGCACCTAATTTTAGTATCGAAAACATTGTTTTACCTGTAAAATTGCTGATGATCGTATCAAAAAATTGCATTCTTCTTATTTTTGCTAGCGCTGTTAGTTATTCGTTTGGCAATGTCGTAACTTCGTTACTGTAGTGTGGTGTATATCCAATCGTAACTCGTGTAGTAGGCTATTTGTGATTCGGCATAATCGGAAGAAGAAGAAAGTTCCAATGTGAAATGAGACACTGTTGTTGTCATGACATGATACAAAATACCTTTTGTGTATCTACAGGGAGTATTTGCGTTAAGTTTGTGGTCTGTTAGTGACCAATAGACAATTGCGTGAGAGTAAAAGCTACAGGTTCCTTGTCCAGATATTGTAGAACCGTTTTATCATATGAGAGATGTCTACTCCTGCCAGAAGACGGCTGATGAGAGATTTCAAAAGGTATATTATTTTGTGCAGACTGATGTGTAAATCTTTTAGCAAACTACTGTAATATTATTTTCTATCTATGGTAAGCTGTCATGTTTTTAATTCTTAGATTGTTTGTCTAGGTAGGTTATGTATGTTATTTATGGCGGTGGTAGTTTGTTATGACAAACTCCAGTCACGTTTGTTCACATACTTAAATCTTTTTGCCCTTAAGCTAAGATGATGACACAACAAATCCACATTATTAGTGTATTTTTGAATTTGTAGTGACTAAATGGGATGAGCAGTATGGGATGAATGTGAAAGTTTTTATAAATATTGAGCTACTTAGAATGCTGAATGCCGTCATATTCTTTAAAGTTTTGAAGGTTAAGCAAACAGTTGTAGAGAAACATGCATGTTTGTATTAGTTTTATTTTCCTCTATTTTACACCTTGCCGGGAAACTTGAACTTTTCTAGGTGTTTCGAACTTGTCTATGTTGACTGTGTATGCATTAAATATATTTGACATTACCTCTGGACTATTAGGTAATTCTAAAAAATAGCTGCTTTTTGAAGGGGCGGCAGGGGGGAGGGGGCTACTCAACATGGTCTAATTACACACAACATGTATTTCCTAAGGCCATCAACGTTTGACAAATAGAAACCCCAAAAATGATAGTGGGGAGGGCTATGAAGATCAGGGAAATTGCAGGGTAAGAAAAAAAAGTATGTTTTCATGATAAAATTTTACCCCACAACTTACCTCCAGTTTATAGCCCTCCCAACTATTGTATTTCTAAATTGTATTGGGAACATTGTCAATTTAGGTAATGTTCTGTTGTATCTTTTTGCAAATAAACATGTTTTAATGATACAATATTACAATAATATTACAAATAGTACGAAAATACAGAATGTGTCTAAATTCCAATTACACAATGTAAGGGCTTGTAGTGGGGACCAAGACTGTTACGTTTTGCATAGGAACGTATGTGTAGAAACTTACAGTTTCTCAGGGACAAAACAAAACACCACCACATCACATGTTGATCTCTCCCACGTCTGCAACACTCTGTACATTGTTTGTCTTCAGGGTCCACTTACAAGAAGGGCTGTTATGTGTCGACCAGCAATGTCTACACAAACACTGTACCTAGATGTACCAAGTTCTGGTACATACAATCACCAATACCTGGAAGTCCAAGATCTGCCGCAGCCATAATCCGCACCACCTGGTGTTCCTCTGATTCCACAGGGGTCTTGTAAATCAAGCCCTTCATGTGGCCCCACAGGACATAGTCTAGTGGAGTCAAGTCGGGTGAATGTGCAGGCCAAGCGACGGGGTGGATAGGTCGAGGTGGCCTTATTGCTTGGCCTGCACGTTCACCCAACAAATTAACTTATAGACCAAGAACCATTAGAGAATCAATTGAAATATTAAAACATCCAAATAATATCAACAGAGAAGATGGTTACAAGTTAAACAAAGTATGGGCAAATCTCTTCATTGAAAACCTGAAATCCTGTGATTGCGAGAGCAGAGAACAGAGACTCGCCAGGATTGACCGACCACCTCAGCCAATCTGTAGGAAGACAGACTGTGATTGGCCTAAGAACCCAGCCAATCAGGAAACAGCCCTCCATAAATCAGAATATATAAGCGCCTCTTCCTTTGACTGTCCTCAATTGGTCAGGTATTGTTCCCCGATGATGGCAGCTGCGACGATTGCCAAAATGTTGGGGAAGAAATCCACCACGCAGCTCAATCCCTGAAGCCTAGAAATTGACTACAATGGCCGCGAAAGCCCGCAAACTATTTTAATTAAGACAGTTTTGTATAATCATTGCAGTGAATGCTAAATAGGAATATATCTGTAGAACTAGAAGCACTGCTAGCATTAATTGAGGGGTTAGCTAGCCAGGTGAGCGCAGGTGCAAATAGGTTGAGGAAAGATGTAAAAAGTGAAATAAGTAATGGAAATAGCAAAAGTAATAGTGTCAACGTTGATGTAAATAGTGTAAATTAGAATATAGACAGAAAAATGGACTGTGAATGAACATGTAGACTGTAAATTAACACGAGAAATGAATTTGTGGACAAGAAAATGGGACTGTCAGTGAAAGAATGGACAGCATTGAGAATGAAATATAACAGAAATGAGTGCACTCAACAAAGAATGGCAGGAATTTCTGCAACAGCTGAGTTTGACTACCGTTTCATTGATAGTCAGAAAAGTGAAGAAGCAGTGCAAGAGGAAATCAATACAGCAACCTCGAAGGGGGGCAAGAAGATTTATGGCATTGGAGTCGTGCAACCAAGTGTAGGGAAGGGGTCCGTATTAAGCCAGTCACTTATGATGGACAGACTTTTTGGTAGAGTACCAACACCCGTTTGAAATAGTCATTACCCTAAATGGCTGGACAACTAAATAGTAGGCTTACTTCCTTGCTGCTGTACTGAGAGACCCTACACTGAGCATACTACAATCTCTGTTAGAATGACATTGACTGGAGTACCCCACACTGGTGTCGGCCTTGGAACTACGTTTCAGCGACCGGCACCTGCAACATGCCCATCATGCCAAGTCGCACCCAGTGACCAGGCGAGCCACTACAGCAGTTATGACAAGACATTGTGTGGCTGTCTTAATTTTGTTTGGAAGGGTGCTCCGAGGAGGTGCGCAACATCATCACTGTCAGCTTTTTCATTGATGCCAGTGCCGACACAGAGGTACGACGATCAGTATGTTTGGCTGCACCTCACAACATACAGGACGATCTGGGCTGAGCACTGGAGGTGGAGTCAGCAAAACAGGAGCCCACACCCCGATATCAAGTATGCATAGTGATGTTGAACAAAGACGAGGACAGGATAACAAAGACACTGAAGGAGTTGCAGTTGACTCTGAGACACATTGCTTCCAGGGTTCATGCTACAAAACTTTGTCGCCCTCCACACAAACGGAAGGAGTGTTGGTCATGTGGACAGCTGGGGGTCGTGAGAGCCTATTGCCCACAACAGCAGCAGCAGGAAAAGAAGCTGTGGAATGAACAAATGGCTTCGATGAGCGCATGCAAGCACTTGTGTGAAGAAATTTGTGAGCTTTGTGTATATGCCCAACAGCTGAGAAACTTCATTGATGTGCTGATACTGCAAGCTGCAATCCTCACAAAATAGTTGGAAAATGGGCATCATAACTTGTGAATGCTGTCCAGATTTCCTGTGCACAATGTGCCACATAGCAGTGAAAGGAGTCCATGATATGGAGCAAATGGTGTGATGGTCCCTTTTAATAGTGGCTCTGAGGGTAGCTGTCGCCTGGAGGAAGGGCCTTGATCAAAGAACCAGTTACATGAGCTTGAGAATGGGAGTGAGGTGGTTGACAGGAGCTACCAGCGCTTCAGGGTACATTGGATGAGGATACAGCAACATCCTACAGCATCCGCTGCAAGTACCACCACTTTTCAGATTGGTAGACATGGTCTAAAGGAAGATGCAAGGGGAAATTCCTACTTGCATTACCTTTTCAAACCAGTAATGAAGGGATTAGGCCTTATAGTGGCAGGATGAAGACCTGGTATGACAGGAGCTACTTCACGAAGGACAAATGGTGTGGCTGTACAACCCACAGAAGAGAAATGGGTTCTACCCGAAGCTACAGATGTGTTGGAAGGCCCCTACAGGATTCTGAATAAGCTCAATGATATGGTCTTTCGGATTTGTTATCAAAGCGCTTGGGCAAAGCCGAAGGCTGTCCACATGGACCGACTGGCTCTCTTCGATGGTCCGGATGTTGCAGTGTTCGTTCGGGACGAACAGACTTGAACACACTTGAGGAGTGGGCAGTGTTACTCACTCGCCGCTTTGCATTCTGCATGAGCAAGTGGAAGTGAAGATTGCAATTATATGATAGTGGTGGCGGCAAGTCAATGGAATGTTTTGAATTATAGGCGTGCGCTAAACCAAGAGCCATGTATCTATTACCTAAAAGCGAGCCAACATGATAATTCTTTTGCGATGCATGCTGCGGACCTTGTTTGTATTGAGTTTCTGTATTTATATGAAGAATGTTTATTGGTTTGCTGCTATAGTTTCTCTAAGCATGACTCAGGTCACATCAAACTTTCCAGGTCAAGACCAGCAGAATATAAAAAGCACGTGGGGCCTCCGAGCTGGAGTAGTTGTTGGATGAGTTTCATATATAGAAGACTAGCGAGAAGAGAAGTGACCAGCAGGTGGCAAGTCTGCGAGTGCGAACACCAGAGCAGTGAAGAGGGCGACTCATTACAAATGATGGCAACAGATAGACTGAACGTGTGTTAATGATGAGTATGAGTTAATTCACAATAACCAAACAGATACATAAAGAAAGACGTTAATCACGGTTGAAATTGACATTAAATATTGCACACATTATGAAGTAAAAAGAGTAATATTGAAGACAGATAATTTAATGCTATAAATAATAGCTGTGTGATAAGATTAAATATCAAATTTAGTTGTTTTATTTTTATTAAGACCTCCATCCTTCACAAACTCAAATATGCCCCTCAGGTATCTTGTAAGAGTTTATTGTTTTACTGTACGTACTCATTGGAGTTTGCAGCAAACATCTGCTCGAAACTAGCTCAGATGAAAGCACAAAGCTCTGACCCTAAAAAAAAATGAAAGTTTGTTGATAACAAAAGTGCCAACAGAAAATGTGTAAACGATGATAAATGTTCACTGAAGTTTATTACTGTCTCTTCACAAACAATTGACACTCGCAGCAAAAGAGAAAAAAAGAGAGAATGGCAGTGTGGTCACTCGCAGCTTACACAAACACTACATCGCTGAACTGACTGATGGATAAACTGTGTGACAAGTAATCTAAGAACAAATTAACAAATGTTGCTGAATGATGACTGAGAAAGGGTGCACTTACCCTGTATATAGTGACAGAATGTTTTATCAAGTATACTTGGTCCAATTGTGACTTTGTGAAGTGCGATAATGTATAAAAATAGCCTGTGAACTCTTATGGTGCTATAGAAATAAAAGGATTACATGCACATGGGTGGTCACAGTGGCTAATTGACCCCAGTACACTCGTTCGTTGCATCAGGTTGTGCTATACTGTGGCTACATGTCTAGCTTCCTAACCCAGTGAGAAGAGTCCAGTTGCATTGTTATCCTATGACGATGTTACTACTGATGTAATGACTCAAATAAAATAATAAATTTGGAAAAATGATCATATACAAAATATAAACAAACTATTATTGCAACAATCTTCTAAATATTAAGTGAATTACTATCTTTTACACAGAAATATGGAAAATACAAATAATTCCCTAATATATCAATTATAACATATTGCAATGCTACATTAACCCCCTCGGTTTGGGGAAGATTTCGAAAAATCCTGTCCCGCGTTGAAACCTACATGGATGTTGTCTGTATAAAGGCTGAACTGCTATATCCATCTCTTGCAAGAAAAATTATTTGATTACATGGTTATACAATCATATACAAAGTAGAAGTCACAACAGAGTACATCATAATACATTATCACACAAAGTAAATTAATTAATTAATACATGTTACAAAAATGTACTATACATTGCATGTCTCTTTTCAATTAAATCCAATGTTACATTCATATTCAGTTTGAATTGTTTACATGGTTCATTAATGGAAAAATAAATTGAACCAATACTCAACATGTAAAAAAGAAACGGAATCCAAGTTTTGGATAACAGTAAAAAGGAAAGGGATTCCAAGGTTTGGATAAAATGCAAGAGAGCTGATACCTTTCACTTTAAAGTGCCAAAGTTAACTCAAGGTGCCACAAACCTGTCCCAACACAATTAATAAATATTAGTGTTATAAAAGTATGGACATCATAAAGAGAGCAAAATCATTGTATACACATAATACACTTAATTATTACACTTGTGTACAAGTTCAACCTATGTTTTCATTGGTTTACAAAATTAATCTGCAACATAAATTACCTTTTCAAAATCAACTTGCAATATACATCAGCACATAAGCATCGTTTTCTGTGAATGACTATACAATACAATTATGAAATATGCTTTTGCATAATTTAACTTCATTAATACATAAAACTTACTGTGCTCTGATTCCAGCACAAAAACTAATTACAATACAATGCCATTTACAAAATCCGCCCAATACGGATGCACGTATACAGCCAATTTAAATATGTTTATCCCTCAAAATATGATTCTTTAACAAATTTATCATCAAACATACATACCTTATACAGTTTCTTACTGCATTATTAAATATCAATTCAATCCTCAATAAAGTTTGATTATAATCTCGCTGAGTATAAGACATCATAATTATACATTTATATTGTTTTATCAACAAATTAAGTTGCTCCACTTTTTTGATACGCCATGTTGCATCTCATGATGACAGTCGTGAAAAAATTAAATTTCATTTCTGGTAATACTTTAATAAAATAAATTCTTCAGATTTATCATAATCAACTAGTCCTAACAAAATTACATTGCAACACATTACTTTGTGTTAGTAAATTTTACTCATAGTACATTCAATCAATATAACCTCAATTTTAATTATATAAAGACAGTATATTATAAGAATGATGTAATATGAGTGAACGCTAATTTAATTGTATTAAGCTACATGAGGTCACAAACTATACTATTTTCTTCTTTTTTCTCTTCATCATTCTCACTTTACACAATTTCTTATTTTTCCTAACTAATTTTCTCGCCTGGTATTTTACAATTTCCTTACACCTAGCCCTCTTGAAACTACATTTATTTTTTTTCTCTTACAAATCATCCTTGGCACCCCCCCCCCCCTCCTGAACCTTGCCTTTCTTTCTCTTTTTTCCTTAAAACCCTTTTACTTAATAATTCATTAACTGTAGACAAGTTTCGTACTTTAACATACTTTACATTTGGGTCAACACTGTCACTATTAGGTTTACATAATTCACAATCATATTTCCTTTTGTGCAACCCCCCCACTTTCAGAATAATATTCTTCCTCTGTTGTGGTCTCAGCAGTGTCACAAGAAATACAAATATTTGGAGAAACCCTTGGTGGGTGATAAATAACTGCCGAATTTAACCTCAATTTTAATTCCCTAAGAGTTTCTTGGGGATTGACCCCCTAAATTTTTTTTGTACAATCTGAATTTTGTTTGCATGTGTTCCTACATCCTGATGATTGTACTCTACCATTTCTGTTTGATTTTGGCAATTTTCAGCTTCACTTTGACTACTGGAAATATTCTCTAATAATACATTTTTATCTTCTGAAAAAGCCTCGTAATTTTTACTCTATTCTGAACATAATTTGAAGTTGAATGTTTGTTGAATATTTCCCAAGATCTGCAAAATTTTTATGCTAACTATTGTAATTCATGTTTAAAATTGTTTTGTTGAGTCTTAAATTCTTGAAATTCTACCTGTTTAGTCCTAAATTCCTGGAATTCTACCTGTTGTTGCACCCTATATTCCTGAAACACTGCCCTAAATTCTTGAAATATGTTTTAAACTCGTTTTTTGACTCTCTGTGTTGTTATGTAATTATCTTCATGAGTAGGTTAGGCTGATCGCTTATTTTTGAATTCATCATACTGGTCAAATTTAATAACCTGTATTATTATTATTATTATTATTGTTTATTGATGTTATGACTAAAGAAGTAAAAGACTTGAAAGAGCTCTCATCGAAAACTTGCAAGTTACAAATGGAAAAAAACTCGTGCTTCATGCTCAGCTTCCCGAGTTTCGGACGGGTCACCAAAAAGTAGTATAATGAAATAGCAAATAAAGTTGCCACGCACCAACGTTATAGATGTAGCTCAGCAGGATCAGTTCATGGAACCAGCAGCAACAGCTGCCAATGGTGAAGGCTTTGTTGTCCACCGACGCGGAACTAAAGCGCCAGCTGAAAGTGAATCACAAGTGGCCAAGCCAGCTGCGACACAGAAACAAGTACAGTTGGGCATTAGGAACAACATAAATATGGAAACTGTCCCCAAAATTGCAAAACCCAGGATGATGGCAATATTCGTCTCACAATTTGCTCCTGAAGTGGTGGAAAATGATATAGTGTTGTATATCAATCGGGAACTGCATGTGTCCAATTTGAAAGTGGCTAAACTCAAAACTAAATAGGACACCTATTCTTCATTTCATGTGTCGGTGGCAGAAACAGACTTCAGACGTATTTATAATACTGTATTTTGGCCAGCTGGCTGCCTAATCTGCCTGTTCTATGGCAGGCTGCAAAATGAGCAACTCTTTCATGCTGTAAGTGCATCAAAATCTTCAAATCAAAAACAGTGATATTACCTTGTTGAACATTATTTATTGTATTATTTATAGACGAAAAAGTGGCAACTTTTTTATTTGCTATTTCACTGTACTTTTTTTTTTGAAGACCCATCCGAAACTTGGGAAGTTGAGCATGAAGCACAAGTTTTCCTTTGGAACTTGCAAGCTTTCGATGAGACATCTTAATAGCGAATTATGATCTTTCAAGTCTTTTACTTCTTTGTCATATGTTTAATTAATGCTTTCCTAGGTCACTTATGATGTTCAGCAATCAATAACAAAGTGGGACTCAATATTCCAATTTATACCCATAGAACCTTTAATACTTTTTCTTCTTTGAAGGTTAATAAAGATCTTGTTAATAAGTGTATTACCAAATACAATAAGTTTTTCTTCTAATTTTGATCCATTTATAACAGGAAACTTACTTTTCTGGAATTATAAGAATTGCACCAGTTAATTATATAGATAAAATTTTTATTCTCATCATTTAATTACAGCTTTTTTAATAATTCTTATATTTTTTATTCTATCAGTTTTAGGATGTGGTTGTATTTCTGTATTCATGTTTTTTTCTCTCCTTTGTTTATGTATGTTATCTTCTTCTTATTATTATTAATTTAATTGGTTTTTTTTGAATTTTTATTTTTTTGTATAGTTTTTTTGTGTTTTTGTGCCATCCTGTTAATGGTTTTACTATTCAATGCCACATTAATATTTATATAAGTAAATAAATAAACTTTTGGGTAGAACATAAAGCGTATCAATAAATAAATAATAATAATAATTATTATTATTACTGTCATTGTCATTACTGTTGGGTGGCACAATATTCTTTAATAAATACAAAAAAAAATATTATTATTGGGATGTGTCTCACCTTCGCTCCAATGATTGTCTTATTTCACAGGGAAATATGTGAGTAGTGTCCGAATCACCTGATCTCTTGGACTTTAAGGGGTTTTCGTACCCTCAAGTTCCGATTTATGTTCATTGTGCGGGAAATTGTTTTTGGGAAACAAAAGTTTGTTAAATGAGTTGGTCCATGCGGAACTCGCCTTCACAGCTAGTGCACTGGTACAACTAACGAGGATGAATATCTCTGTGTAAACTGTAAGGAGGTAAGAAATATGTTTGATTTCTCTCTAAACAAAAGAAAACTAATTTGAACAATAATTAATCAGTGAGCACTAAGGAATTAATGCTTACGGTAGCACTTGGTGACGAGTAAGTCACCAGTAAGAGTCATGAGTAAGTACTACTTTGTCACAGGACGACATCCTCAAAAATTGCAGAAACCATGGATTCCAGTGTGCTTTCCATGTTTGAATTTCAATGATCTTTGAAAAGAGGTCAAGGACCTTGAGGAGAACAACACCCTCTTATGTGCTTTATTCGAAAGTTTCCTATCTACAAATGATAAAAGTAATGTACTTCTTTTGCAACATTATGTGTTGTTTCTGAAGCATCCCATACTGGACAGATAAGCAAGCAAAAAAGTCCTATAGCGATATAGCTGAAAAAAGTTCAAAACTTCTCCTCCTTTAACTGATAAGGCCTTTAGTATGGCACAGTCAGGCAAAGATTCTGCAGCTTCAGCTATTCAGGTGAACAGCAAGGATGTTTTTCAGTCGGAGAGGAAGACCCGATCAACAGCTGACGATGAAGGATACGTGTTGCAGCCGGCTAACAGCCAGCAACGCTAGTGCCCATGACGGCGCTCATAACACGTGTCATGTGTACATGCACGTGCGCACAGAGGCTCAAGTCTGAACTTTCCTAACGGAATATTATTTTTGCATTGTAAAATGTAAAATTTCTTTACAGGCTTTGAAATGTCTTAAAATGTTTTAAAGTGTTTGTTGTCAATTAAAAAATGTTTGATTATGAATTCAAAGTGCGCGCTGCACAGAGTTTAGGAACAGTAATATTCCGGCGTGAACCAGTCATAAAGAGATACTAAAATAATACAGAAAATTAACACGAAAATTCTAAACTGTAAAACAATATTTAAATTATTTCTGCCACTTTTATTTTCTATATATAAAAGTTTTACTTGGCGTGCATAGCACTTCCGCTTATGTGAACCCCGTAGGCAGCCATAGTAGGTCCGTGTGGCGCTTGCCTCTGGGCAGTCTGTTTAGGAGAGCTGGCGAGTTAAGACACTGTCACGTACGCATAACTTTTGAGCACTGATGTAGATTTCAATAGCACTTTTAGTATACTGGTTAACTCTTGCTTGCATATGTTTTGCCAGACATTTCCCCAGCATTATGCTTTCGCTTCGTTAATTTATTTCGCCCTCGTGGCATTTTTCAACTTAACCGAGGAGAAGGAGAAAGATATCGGAGACATCGTGCGACCCGCGAAACTTGAATCTGGCGTCATCCGCTTTTGCTAAATGCGTTCCATCATAATTTCTGTATTATTGCTGCATGCAATTTCAAGGGCTTTGTTTTCATGTATGTATTTAAGGGTATTTTTCAGAGTATTTTATGGCAACATCACGTACAACTACGTGGTTAACCGTTGCCAAGTCCATATCCGCAACATCCTTTAGGTTTGAGAGCTTATTTGTGTATTACCATGAGTGCAATAATTTGTTTCAGGGTTCTATGTATTGTCATTCAGCATTCCGTGTAATTTTCACGTAAATTGATGCTTTTGTGTTTGACAACGCTGTCACGTTGTTTGCTTTTGCCGCCATCAGGCCTGCTACAGCCTGTAACTGCTTTAATCATAAAGAGGATAATTTCCTCAACAAGAATAACAATTTGTCAGAGTTTAATGTGACAATTCTACGAAGAAATATTGCAATTCCACCTGCATCATGTAGTCCGCTACAAACTTTATCCAGCGGCATCCATGCCATCTCGACTAGTTTTTACAGTGTGCATGTTTATTGTCAATACTCATCTCATGTCCCGTCATCTTCTAGGGGTATTTATGTAATTTTGTATTTGTGTACGGTGATATTACGTTCCTTCAAACTGGCTGTGTGTATAGGCCGTCACCACACTACCCACGTGCTGGAGGGCGAGCCCCAACGAGTTTGCACAAGTGATGCCATGTAATCACATGTGTTTATGTATCATCAGTTGGTTCATTTGTGTAATCCACTGTGTCCGGTCTTCAGGGAAAAATCGTCAGTCCACCCTAGTGGCTGTCGACTCTCTTTCCTTGTGAAGATTGTGTTTTCATACACCACTGTGAGATCATTCATCTAGGTGTGCTCTAGAGTAATTGCGGGCTGGGGAACACCCAAGCGGAGTTAACTAGACACGACCGAGTTGTATGATTAAATTTCATGGCACGTGATTTGTACGCACTGTATAAATAAAACAAGTCTCACAGTGACTCGTTCTTTTATTTTGTAGTGACAGTGTCCTTGCCACCTGTGTTTTTCAAGTGTTAAAAATGTGTAGTATTGAAGTTTTAGTATTTGCAAACGTGTATCCTAAGTATGCTCTGGTGAGATGGACACACAGAACTCAAAGCATCCCTGAGAACCGTAGTCTTAACAGTGCGGTGATTGGGAAGCACCGCTGGCGCCCATATCATCAGTAAGTAAATTGTGTCGTTCATCTTGTGTCTCACCCAACGGCATCAGTGTTAGACAGCCGAAGAGGCACAAAGGCTTCGACTGAAAGTTGTGCATCAGCAACCCGGTCCACAGCCAGTAGAAAACTGATTCAGTTCGGCATGCGTTACAATATGACCATCAAGACAGTCCTGAAAATCGCAAGACCTCGAATGAAGGCGATAATTCGTTTCTAGTTTTGTGCCGGAGTTTGAAGAAAATTATATTATAACTTATATAAATCATGAAATCAAAGTTTCCAATCTAAAAGTGGCAAAACTGAAAATACTCTATAATTCGTACTCTTCACACCTTGTTGCTGTAGCAGAGCCTGACTTTGACCGTATTTTTGAATACTTTTTTTTGTCCTGCGGGATGTCTCATAAGCCCCTTTTATGACAGGTTGCAAAGTGATCAACTCATTAGCGCTGATAATTCTTCACATAGTGAACAACCTAATGTTGCATCCCGAGGAGCTGAGGCAGAAAATTCTTAAATCATTAGGCATTCTGAGGGGCTAATACTCAATTTGGTGTATGCCGTACAGAGATTTTGAGGTATGTTAACAAAATGAGAGGGAGTGAAGAATGAAATCCTTAATTTTTTCACAAAATATTAATAGTACAATTTTTCCTGTTATTTGTTTAACCGAAACCTGGTTTAATCACCTTGCTATTAACGCACATTATTTCCCGGAACATTATGCCATTTTTTTGTAAGGACCGTGATGTCAACTTAATTTACCTTAATAGAGGCAGTGGGGTCCTTATAGTGGTAAATCAAAATTGCTTCACTTACTTTGAGCAAAAATTGGAATTTCTCTATGAAACAATTGATATCTGGGTTGAGGTAACGTGTAACAATGTTAACAAAATTTTTAATAGGAAACATTTATCTTCCTCCACAAGTGTCTGTGGAAGAATTTAATAGCTAGTTTAATTTTTTGGAAGCTAAACTTGGGAATTACTCCTATAACATATTAATATGTATTGGACGACTTTAATATTCCCTGTATCAACTGGAATACCTTCCATACTCAAAATATTCTTTATTATTATAATAAATTAAATGGCAGTCTCTGTTACAAACAGTTAGCACTCTTTCTCTTGACCAGTTAAATTTTTTCAAACCTGACTCTGAATTACTTGACTTAGCCTAGTTTTTGCGAATTTCCGTACTAATGGTTTTAAATCTATTGATCCTTTCGTGGAGGAGGATAAATTTCAATTTGTCAGAGTACTATAGAAATCAAATTAACACAAAATTGGCAATCAGAATTTCTTTAGAAAAACTAACTCCAATCATCATTATTCCTGTTTTTCCGAACGTAGGAAACAGGTTAAAGAAAAAATCAAAAATGCAGAAAATTTGACAAACAGACGTTAATAATAACCTTAAGAGTAACCCCAATAATTTCTGGAAATCTGTTAAATTTATGGAAAATTGTTATAAAGAATGTTAGTGTATAACTGTTGACAACATTATGACCCAAGACCCTCAATTACTTGTGAATATTTTTGTTAACTATTTTGCCAAAGGATATGTACAGTCACTTTATAATTAAAATTATCAATCTGTTATCTATTCAAATAATCTGGACATTAGTATCTTAATATCAGAAAGGTTAAATTAGTAAGTACAGACTGTGACGAAATTCCCAACTTTGTCATTAAAGGCTGTGCCGAAATTCTTACGCCAATATTAACTCGCACTTTCAATCTCAGTTTAACAAGTGGTATATACCCAAATCTCTGGAAACAAGCAGTTTTAATTCCTATATTTAAAAAGGGCAATAAGTATGATTTAAGCAATTACAGACCCATATCTTTATTATGTAGTTTAGCAAAAGTTTTTGAAAAAGTGATATTTAGACATTTATCTTTCTTTACAAAAAATTTCATTACTGATTCTCAACATGGTTTTCAATTAGGGAAAAAAAACTTCATCCCATTTATTTACTTTTGTTAATAATCTTTATTTTGAAGTTCCTTCTTGTAATCCAGTTGATGCAATTTTCTGTGCTCTACAAAAATCATTTGACACCTATCAAAATGAAATTATTCTGCAAAAATTACAAATGATTGGTCTTATATTAAGTGATTTTCTAAATATTTTTCTGAACAGTTTTTCATAGTCAAAATTGAAAAATCATAATCTTCATCACATCTTGTGTCATCAGGTGTTCTACAAGGAAGCACCTCAGCACCATTGCTCTTTAATATTTTTATGAATGATGTTGTCGGTGTGATAAGTCGCTCTAGTGCTCTTCTCTATGCCGATGATCTAATGATTTATAGAAATATTAAAGACAATGATGACTGTGTAATGTTGCAGGAAGATATTTTATAAAGCAATTATTGATGTAAGGTTAATGCAATGCAACTTAAAACTAATAAGACCCGCTGTATTTCCTTTTATCTTAAAACTAACTTAATTACCCATAAATACTATGTCAATGATGTCTTACTAAATAAAGTAGATCAGGTGCATGATCTCGGGGTAATCTTAGTTCAGCGCAACTGCATTCCTGACCGCTTGTCCATGAGTCACGTTGCTGCCGCCACCTGCAAGATTCTTACCTCCCGGGCCGGGACAGGCATCCCAATAATTATTATTTTGACTGATGATCCACCAGGAACATATGAGAGGTCCGTGGCGAGTACAGCAGTGTGCTGCAAGATGCCTAAATCCTGGCGCTCTTCAGTACGCCGCTCGCTCGAAGGATCTAGACACTGGGCTTGCACCCACTGTCCCCCTCTCCAGACGCACTATGCCAGCAGAAAAAGGGATGGCAGAGGAGTATATAAGGGCTTGCAGCCTAGCCTCTGGATCGTCAGTTCTGCTACAGTTCTCGATCACCTCTCCTGGGCTATCATCACCCCAACTCTTGGTGCAGAGACTCCAACCTCTCCTACACTTCATTGCTCTCCTCATGGGGCCAAAGATTCTCTCCAGCGCCTAACTGAAAGAAGACTAGCGGCCATCGACAGTTCAACACTTAGACACGTTCAGTCCCTTACGGACACCAACCTTAGAGTGGCGTTCTCCCTGAGGAAACATGCACCAAGCTAACTGCCTATCCTGCTAGCTTTTGCACAGGGTAACTTCCCCTGTAGTACGATAGGGTGTTTAACCTTCTGCAAAGCCCGTGGGGAGATTAGGAGTTAGCACCACTGCCATCAGTGTTTATTTCCTGTTGGTTCAATAAACACTGCTCTTATAAGTCATCTTGACTTTCACTCCAAGCTCCTTCCTTGTGTCATCGGAGCTGGAGGACTTGGCGAAAGAGTGGATTTTTTTTCTGCAGAACGCACTCTAAACAACAGAACAGCACATCCTTAGAAGGCCAACCATTCTCTGCCCCCCCGGCAGTGAACGGTAGAGCCACAACACTAGGATACCATCCCCTGGAAGTTGGCTTACCAGCTCAGTTGCCACTTCCTCACCGCCCCCGCTTGTGGAGCCGAGGAGGGTATCTTCTTTGTGTTTGGGGAGATCAGTAACCACTGAACACTCACCTCACCACCATTGGATGGCCACCCATTCCTTGCACCATGTGGAAGGAACGGTAGAGCCACGACACTAGGTACGCTCCCGGTGGGATAGATATGCCGTCCAGGTGCCCAATTCTCATCGCTCCTTCGTGGTACCAAGAGGGCTGCATCCTGGTGCAGGGAAATTTACCCCCACGGGACAACACAGTGCGGTTCCCGCAACCTTCACTCAGCAGCCCACACCGATTCTACTTGGTAGTCATCGAGAGCGCGAGGTGGTGTTGGCTGCAGTAATTAGCACATATACGTGAACACTGGCATGTCAACTGCCAAATTCTTGCAACTCCGATCTAGTACCTCATGACTTTCTTCCACAAGGATGGAGTTGAGAGACGGGCCAGAAAGGCGAGAGCTATTCCCAAGCTTCCCCAGGGGTTACGTATCTTTCCTAGCGGGTTCGGGTTACTCAGTCCACGAGAACAAGCTGCGCTCCTGCGACGCCTCAGCGTACCAGCACCTGACATCATCCCCATACGACTGTTCGAGCCACCCACCAGGATCACGGAGGGATACAACCCTATAGTACAGGAGGCACTATTTTGCATTCATCAGCCAAGCACGCCAGAACTGTAGCCGGCTCCCGTACCTGAGCCAATAACCCCCAGTCGAGTGCAACGCCGGTCACAGCAAACAAAAGTATGCAAGCACCCTGCCACCTTGCCGAACTGCTGCAACACCCACAAAGCGTGCACCTCATCGTATCAAGGTCGTAGAGCCCGACTTCGTACCAAGTGTACGACCCACTAGGCCCATGTTATACACCAGGCAGAGATAGTCAGACAGCCGATCTGTCACTCGTCACTACCTAGAGACATCTATGATGCCCTATTTTAATTAACTCTTTTCTTGCATATATTTCCTTTATAGTAGTTCATAGGAATGTAGGTTTAAAAATTTCTGCTTATACTCATAGATCACATACATTCTCTGCATTAAATATTTTTTTTAAATATTCAGTTATGAGATGTATAGCTTATTTTAATAAGTATTTTTCGGAATTTGATCCATTCTTGGGAAGAAAGATTACTTTCAATGATCTGTACAAAAATAAAAGCAGTAAGAGTTTTTAATGTTATACTAGCTGTATAGATAATGTATCCAGTTCCAACACTTCATTTCCCAGGTTCAATTCACTATTCTTTTAGATTTTTTCATGTTTTGATGTGTAGTTTGTTGTTGTATGTGTCCCGTTTGTCTATTTTTGTATTTTTTATGTCTTATTCAGTGTCCTTGTATTGTATGTCTAATGTTTTGTGTCTTGCCATTTTCTGTATGTTTTATGTAATGTGCCACCCTGTTATTGGTTCTCTACTTTTGGGTGGCACTCTTACCTTTCATTTGAAATGGCATTTTGACACTTAATTTGTAATTGCATTTTGACACTTTTCACTTTGAATATCATTCTGACACCTCATTTGTAATATCATTCTGACACATTAAATTTGTAATTGCAGTCGGATACATTTAATTTGTAATTGCAGTCAGATACATTTAATTTGTAATTGCAGCACGACACATTTTTGGTTTTAGTTTACATTTTATCATAACAATTATACATTCATAATTCATATTATGTTATATCTGCAGTGTATAGTAAGGTGAATACTATGTTATTGTAGTGGCATTTTAGATTAACAGTTTAAATTAGCAAGAATCAAATCCAATGTTCTAAATGAGATTAAGCATTGAGCAGATGATTTTTAGGATGTTTATGCATTTGTATGTGTGGTGTACGGTTAACATTTTTTGATGTTGCAGGCTTCAGGAAGATCCCCCTACAGGTGTGAGCGGGGCCCCAACAGATAACAACATTATGATATGGAATGCCGTGATATTTGGGTGAGAAATTTTGTAAGACAGTACAGTGGTTATTTAAGCATGATATCATGCCAATAAGTCTGTATTCCAAAACAACTTTGCAGTACCTTTTGTAAAAGAGAATGTCAGTGGTTTTGTGAAAGACTGTCATATGTATGGGTGTTCTTTGTTCTTATAGGATGATCTAAACCGAAATGGAGAAATTATAACTTTTTAAAATTTAAGTCTTCTAAAATACAGCCTTGTGCTACAGTTTATTTTCATGATAATTTCTTAGAGGCAGTATCTATCTCATTTTACTTCAGTATACTTAATAGAACACTTTTTTCTTTAATTACCCAAATAGAGGGATTTGGTAAGTAAACTTCTGACCATTTGAAACATGTGTATCGAAAGTATTTGCATAAAAACTAACAATTTTTTCTGTTATTGCAATAAATTATAATTTTAGGGAGGATCAACGCCATAAAGTTAAAACATTGCACGAGTTTAAATATGTGCTTTGACTTCCAATTAACCACATTTTCATTATTAAAAGGTGATGGGGGTGATTAGGCAAAAAAATAATAATAATAATGAAACTAGGTCATATGAAATTTCTTACATTCTCTAATATTGCAGCGGAAAAGTCATTAAAAGACTGCCTACTTGACATACAAATTAGTAGTGTTACGAATCAAAAGATGTGATACATTTGCTATAGCAATAATTTTAGTGGACCATCATGATCAATATGAAATACAAGGTAAGAATACCCATTTAAATCTAGTATAGGCCGTTCACGATAAAGTGAGCACTTTTGAATGCCCTGCTAAAATTCTACTTTCTTGCCCATTATGTATCCTTCCACCACATGTAACCAAACATTGCCATGTGACTGCCATGTGATTGCCACATGTTAATAAACTCAATGTTTACATCTTAGGACTGCTAAATGGGTAAATATATAATGTATATATATATGTATATATATATGTATATATCATGCAAAATATACAATACATATAAAATACGTAACATATATAATTGTTTGGGTCATCCCACAGCTTCGATAGACAAAAACTTTACACAACAAACAATTGGAAAAATGAACGCCCTAGCGATGAAGTCATGGAAACTGTGAAATAGCAAACATTAAACTTTGGTGGTGAGCAAGAACCAACAAGACACGTTAAAAAAGGACACACATTAGTTAAGCCAAAAAATAATTTGGAAGGGCAGCCAAATCCGGGTTATGAAATATACTAGCACTACTGCACACACAAGGTACAACACCACTTGTCACACAAATTACCAAACATTTAAAAACTGTACCACAAACTTAACATTTCCCATGACTCACTGTTTTCTAAGTGCCCCATCGCTCTGTAGCGTGATTGGTAAAACGTCAGCTCTAAAACATGGTAGCTGTGTGTTGGCCCCAGCTGACTGAAGTTAGTTGCAACTAAGCCATCAGGAAAAAACATACATTCCGCAGGCATAAGGTAGCGGCGTAACGTAGCAGATGTCTGAAGCTTATAAAGTAGACAGAGCGAGGCCATGCAAGGACTTACTTAAAAAATGACAAATCAAAAAATAATGACGCATGAAGGGGAAAGGGGAAGGCAGTGAGGCAAGGAAAGACGAGGGGATCTGAGCCAAGCAAAGAGTACACCACTGCACAGAAGTAGATGGTGCTAATGAACTTAACGTGACGTCGCAGTATATAAAAATATGTAATATCTAAAAAGGAAAAATATATAAAATATGTGCATGTATATGTACATTTTAAGGATAGTTTTATATGCACCTTTATAAATGGAGATAAATATATTTCAACATAGGCCTATACCGTATATATAAAATAATAATAATTTACACTAAAAATACAAACATATCAACTCAGTTACTCTGTGTTCGTACCCTTCTGAGACCCCCCAAAAAAGAACTGAACATTTATACTGTGAATTGACGTGGTAAAAGAAGGGTATACAGGCTTGTAACTGGCACCATCTTCATTTGTACAAAATAATTATAAAAATAATGTATATTATTTATAGCTAAGTGAAATGCCGATCTGGTGATGGCCACATTTCCGGTGTCTCTTGTGGCCAAAATGGGTGCGACATTTTCTTTTTGTCAAACCCACACAGGCCTCAAGAAACCAATTTTACAGGTAAAGTGCATGGACTCTCATCATTATTGTGGTTCCTGCATTGCAATGACTGCAGCAAAACTGAAAACTTAAATGAGAAAAGTATTTAAAGAAAATTACTATACTTACAAAAATGGTTCATGCGTGTACACACAAAGCTGAAATAAATGTCTTATTAATGTAAAACCAATACATATCCACAAATGACAAATTGTAATGCTTTTAGGTAATGTTTAAAGTAAAAATTGAAATGTAAATAATTAACCATTTTAAAAATTTCTCTGATCAATTGAAAATATTTATTAAAAAAAAAAAAAACCCACTACCAACTCTATGTACAGACCTTAATTTCTTCGGTACAAATGTAACAACATAAACAAACTAATATTATTATTGTTATATCAATTGTAGCCAGGCCACTGTACTTTTGTTTTTTCTATGTGCTTATCACTATAACTGTGAATGAGTGTGAGGTATGTCAATTGTAGCCCGGCCGTTATTGAAAGCTATATCAGACAGCTTCTTTAGAAATTTTTAATGTAACACATACATTGCGTAATGTAACCTAATCTTTACAAAACATGCACTCGCAAGTAAACAGGAGCGGGAGTCTGGGGTGTTGACTATGATGTGTAAATTAGTTACATTAAATTTCAATAACTACAATATTTTTGCGACCAAAGTGGCAGATATTACAAACAATTATGCCTTCTCAGTAATGCATACTATCTTCATTGATATTTCTCATAAGGTAGCAAGTTGTCTTGTCAAACATCCATTTCAAAATTTAAACAGGGAATTGTTCTATAGGCCTAACTGTTGACAATTAATTGCAAATACTTTCTAATTCTTATTACGGCAAGAATTACCAAATAAAACAATTAGGCCTACACTTGCACCACGAAAGAATGTCGGCAACAAGCACAGCTATAAGTCTATAGTTAACTAAACCAGCTTCAAGATTTTATAGTTTGTTGGAACACCTTTGGTGTAGCATCAAATTGCGACATTTATGTTATGTTATCATTAGTAAAACTTAACACTGTAACTTGAGATGAATAACTACATGAACACAAGTTTGAGGTTAGGCCTACATTACAAAACCACACAGTGATATAAAAACGTGTAAAATTTATGTATAATTATTGACTGCCAAATTTGCACTTGTTATAATGACAGGTTTGAAAGAAAGGTTAAACGGATGGGCATAGGTACATAGGTACAGATAACTTTTAATATTATTTGTCAAACTTAGTATATAACATTTACTTCACAAACTCACACAAATATATTAATGTTGCATTTCTGCTGTCGTTCATTTACTTTATAATTGTTATTTAACTTTCTTTTTATAATATCACATTTCTAACTGTCTATTTATACTTGTTCTTTTCACTTTTTTTACTGGCGATGTGCCGAAAACACGTTGTAAAAACACATTTACATTTACCTCTGGACAGTTGCAGTTGAAATTTTCATCATTTCTGCAACTCGTTCGATCACCTTGCACAGCTTCATCTCTCCTCGATAAATTAAAGAATAAATACTTTCTGCAAGATTTATAATGTCCTTTTGATGCTGAATATTTGTAGGTAGTTTGCTGGAACTCATAACTTTACGCAAAATCACTACAACTCAATTAAACACTATACGACCTATAATAAAACAATGCTGATTGCAGATAAGCCGAAAAATAAATGAGAAATATTAAAACACAACTACTTCCAGATTTTAAATTTGTAGTTTGCCTCACAAGCAAAGCCAAGCAACAAGCATGATGGAACCACAACAACGGACCATTGGTTTTGACCTTTACGCCAATAATTACTTTAAAGTGTATAAAATAAACTTCAAACAGCTTAAGTAGCCATAAATTTAAACATTACACTTGCAATACCACGTTATTTCGTAGAGTTATTTTTCACATTTCACTGTTCAGCCCCAGCCTGTATGGTGACACACATGGCAGTTGTGGGCAGTTTTTTTTTTTTTTTAGAGTGCTCAATTTAACGTGAATGCCTTTAGCTTTGGTTTTCACCTATTACTAGGGTACAATATTATGTAATAAAGTAATTACGGAACATCAGTCAGAAGGCTTGCGTAAGCCAAGTAGCAGTGGATAGCAAAACAATTGGTTTATTGAACTGGCAATAGTGTACATCTGGTGATATATAGCAACGGTGCAGTGCCATTATTCCTAACAATCCTATTGGGCATGACAATGGCAGACCTTGGGCATTTGTACATAACAGCACAATGCAAGCTTAGAGAGACTGTTTACAGTTCCAGCTAACTTCTCCTAGAATTCAAGTTCTATCATGTTGATTGGAACATTTAAAAATAAATGACAACTTTAGATTTGAGTGATGTTTTCTTCACTGTAGGACAGGGCTGTCACTAGCCCTGAAGCTGAAATCATGGTTCATGTATATAAAAATCCTGTAATCATTGGGTCAAATCCTTGGAATTAAAAAATTGCAAATTACAGATAAAAATGGATATGAAGGACGTTTACATATTTAATGTAGTTGTTTTGGTTTGGATGTACAAACCATGTTAATTCTTTTCTCCACTCACACTTATACTTTTGTTTATACATGACTGTATTGGCAATAATTTGTTTCCTCACCATTGTGATATCAATGCCAAACGCTAAACACAATCACCAAATTTGGATTGCATGCGTAAAAATGGCAATTTGCGGTAAAGGTTCTTTTCAATAATATCCTTAGCCTTTGCATGTGATCATACAGCCAAGAACAGAAATATATAGTAGATAACTGTATACCCATGCCCGTGAATAATTAAGAAATATATTTTGGACTATTGAAGCAATGGCCTATGTCCAAAATATTTTGCTTAATTATCCACCACCATTGTAAGAATCTTTCAAACAAATGCATCAGTGAAACTGACACATATCGCTGTGGTCACTAGTGTCGCCACTTTTGAGCAAAGTGAAAAAAAAAAAAAAAAACACATTTTATTTTGTATTTGGATTTTACTGGTGTGTAAAAAATCCATTAAAAAAATTGATAAAATCCGTTAAAACAGCAGGCCTGCTCTAGGATAAAGTTTTCTCTTTTCATAAATTGTGTTCCATTACTAGCTTTCAATACAGTGTTGTGTAATAGTCAATGTATGGGTTATTTCCTGTGCCTTTATTCTCACCATTTGCTGTGTGTTCTTATTTTCTCTTAGCAGAATGATTCAATATACTAGTTTTTTGAATTACATTGTTACAGTTATTTCCTTCCAAAGGATGATAGTTTGATAATATTTTCAGTGAAAATTTGTACTTTAGATTTTATCTATGATTTGGAGTTTGAGGATGTTGCTGAGAGCCTTATTTTAAGCAATCCCTTTCTGGCCACCTTCATTTTGGCACAGCTGCCCAGCTTTAATTCCTGTAGCATGACTGCTCAGTATAACAACAGGATCTTCTGCAGAGGGGTGAAAGTATGTGAATGTGTGGGGCTCAATTGAGATAATGTCCAGAAATGCCAGTAATTGGTTTTTTTAGTGGTTTTGTTGCCTGAATTTTGATCGTCCAGGGATGACATCACCCATTATGTTACGTCAGTGGTATATGTTAAATTGTGAAATTCTCTCGAGTCATCTAAAATGTTTTCTAGAATTTGAACTTTTGTTTTAAGAAGATAATTACTTTTTGTCTATTTCACCACTTTTTCTGGCATTTATGAGGAGAGGCCTTAATTTAAATTTTGAACTACCAACTAAGCTTGCTAATAAATTTAATTAGTTTGAACGTCAGAATTTTGGCATGTTCCTCTATATCAAGTCATGTAATGAATTTTGTTGTATTTATGGGAGAGGTAATTTAGAGAAAAGAAAATTAATTTTTTTTTACAATTGTGTAATTTACCACAACTCAACAGCATCATAAAAAGTTTTTCACTTGCAATATTAATTCTTATCTTAAATTATCAAGTTGGAATATTTTCTTTTGCATTTATCATCTGTCCCCATAGTAAATTTTCAACTGGGAAAATTACTTTTCCTCCGTTTTGTTATTGTAGTTTCTATAATATTTCTCCAGTGTTTTGTTTCTGTGGTTTCATGTCCTGGTCACTTGAAGGGTTTGTTTTTTTCTTTTACAGGTTGTGTCTACTGAAGTACTGGATGTATGTTTAATTCACAAATGGTAAAATGTGGTTTAATACATGTTTCCAGCATTTGCATTCGCAAGTGTTCAAATCCTATTTATGCTATTTGCATCCTGAGCAGATTTTATCTTCTTAACATCTAAGAACCTAGAGAGATAATTGGAATTTGTATAATAGAATTATTTGGTGCCCAGCATCGAGCTTTATTTTCACCATTCCATGGGACAGCATGTAAGCATTGTTTCTTTAATCACAAATGAAATTTTTAACTATTTTAAATTCAGAGAATTTCCCAGCTGTAGGACCAGTGATCAGATTCATTTAAGGGTCTGTTCCAGTTTTTTTTTTGGGAGCACTATACAACCCGCAATTACGACATTCACTAAAGGGATACTTCTATTAAACTTCTAGCAATATAACAGTACAAGTTAGAACATTTCACATTTACACCATATTAAAGACACAATCGTTCTTGTTTAGCGAGCATTCTTTGAAATTGAAGTGAGGTATAATTAATGGTTTATCACAGTATTTATAGATGTCTTCAATAGTCACATGTAATAACAGAAATCGCCATAGTATTCTCGTGAGCAAAATCTTTTATTGAAAGTGGTTAACACTTGACAATTTCCTGTGTGTAATATTTTATAACAATATGTTCACGAAGTATTGTGCATTATATTGGTACCATGATAGAAGTAAATATAAAAGAATGTAAAATTTGAAATACTGTTTCTTGGACATGAGTAGTTTTTATTCTGGTTCGTGGAGTAACATGCTAGACTGGGCATGTAGACCCGGCACATTTAGTCTGTACAAGGGATGAGAAAGAGAGGTTGGAGACAATGACCCAGGAAGAGCTGGCTCCTAGATTGGCAAAAAGCAAAGATCATAAAATACCCTATTTCTAGCAAAGGCATTTGTGGCTGCGAAACATGGAATTTTTTTTTACTATACTGTTAATTGGTGTTTGTCGTGCAAAGGAAAACATTTGCTTATATCTCGCAACAAAAGAAAAGTAGGAAGGCAAATGCATGAACATGGAGATAAACAATATTGAAGGATGATTTTCTGCAATTTATACATCACCATACATTTTGGTAGGCTTGTATAATGATTGCTTCACCCAACAAGTAGCATGCAACAAGCAGCCAGGCCAAAACTTGGAGTGTGTATTTCTTAAGCACCCATCATGTTTCTCTGAAGTGAAGTAAATCGCCCGTGAAATGAGAAACTTGTCAGTTTTTAACTTTCATGTAAAACGTAAATGTAACTTAAATAATTTAAATAGCTCAGTTAGTCCAACCGGCACAACACATCAGGTCTATCACAACTTTGAAAATTACCTACCTAGAGCAAAAATATAATGTATGCAAACTTTATTCAATAATTTTATGTATTTTTCGCAGGAAGAAAAAAAACACTGTCCAGCAGTACCCCATGTTGCCAATCAAGTCTTTAAACATTAAAATCACATTTAAATTATGGATCACAAATTCAAACACCATTATAGGCTGTTCACGATAAAGTGAGCACTTTTGGAATCAACATTTGAAAATTGTCACTGCCCCTACATGCAAGTATTTTAATGGGTGCAATGAGTGGCATGTGCCCAATAAAGTTGGTAACGTTGGAGGGGAAAGTAGTTCCATATATTAACGTTGAATAAAAAGTATTAGGCAATCATTTGTGATACCTTAAATTATTTATATCGCTTTTTATGTTTGTTTTAATGCATGAAAGTGTAAAAATGAACAAATTAGTATAGTATTTACTTGTCTAATAATATTACAGTTTCACTTGACAGATGCATGAATGAAGTGATAAATGCTCATTTTACCATGAACAGTATAAAATTTGGTAAAATCTAAAATGTGTAACTATTCTTCGCCAGTTAGTACTTCATAAATGTGAATCACAATACATGCAACAAAAACAAAGGTAAGCGACAAGCTATGGCTATACATGTTTCTTCCTGCCTGCAAAATGATAAAAAGGAAATTATTAACTACATGTTTTTGTTGCTCAGACATGTGTTAATTTTATCATAAGTAATAATGAAGTAAGTTTACACCAGTCCCTGAAACAGTATTCCAGTAAGAAACTAATACTTTACAAGTAGTGCACCAAAATTCAATTTAATATTTTACATGAAAACTACTGCTTTTACTCGCATTATCTACATATTAATTACACCAATTTCAGCCCCAAAAATGTTGAATGCAGACATTATGTGGGGAAAAATCTTAGGGAGGAATTTTGATGTAACTGCTACAAAACAGCGCACAAAAGTATGTACGTTCAGGCCTACTTTAAGTATGTTTATTTCCGCAGCACCTTAATGAATGACGTTACTCTAAAAGGGAAGTATGCGCAGAGCAAACAAAAATCTTATTTAAAAACAATATTACACACACAACAAAGCCAGACATAAATATTTGAATTGCAGAATCTCTCTGAGGTGACAGCTTACAATGTGCTACTCGGTGTCCGTGTTGTCCGAATCTGATTCGTCATCTGTGTCCTCTGCCTAGCTGGGCTCACCGCCAGTCTTGCCACAAAAGGTCATCCTCATTGCCATTGAGTTCCAAATAAATGCCGGTCTTCTTAAAGGTCTTTAAGATGATGTCATCATGAGCCCAGCTCTGTTTCATCCATTTACAGATCATTGGCAGTGACTATCGCTTTAATTTGCCAACTGGACTCAGTTCTTGAGTGCCACTTGCCATCCACTCTGAATAAAGGCAACGGAGATGGCCCTTCAATGGCTTGTTTATGGAGATAAGCTGCAGGACTGATGTTAGGCCACCTGGCCGGACAGTTTGCTAGGTCTCAAAATGAGAGTATGTCCATGTTAAAGAGGACGTCTGGTAACCCTAAACATGGCCCAGCAGATGGAACCATTGAACCTTTTTCTTAGAGCCAGTGACTAGCAGTAATGGCTGCTGAGGGAGGGCTGCGCCTCCTAATATAGTCTCAGACTGCAGACCTCTACTAATCTGCTACTCAGCAGATAATACTGCGTACTAATACAGAGGTTATTTCACAGCCAATGTTTCCGAAATGGACGTAAATAAGATAAGTTTAAATGCAAACCAGAATTCAAGTATTATTTTTAATTAACATTACTAAGAGCTATAGAAAAGTTTTTTATGATCTCGGCAATGTCCTTTGGCATTTTCTCAAGATGCTATAGATTTGTGTAATTTAATAAATATGTTTTAGGGTTATCAACTCTACTACTATTATTCTACGAGTAAACCAAGTTGTTTAACATTTTATGAATGTCTACTTTTCATGGGATGTTTTTTATAATGCACAGTAGCCATGTAACAGAAAAGTAAATAATATAAAACTACAAGCCCTGTACTGATAATGAAATACTGAACAAGAGCTCCACTAATTATTATAGATATTTGTTTTATTCCAGAACATAAGCTACAGTTTGGGTTTCATATTTCTGAACCTAAGTCTGGTAGCGATATCAATACATGCTGGATTTTTTGCGGTTGTATAAGAAACTTAAAAAGGGTTTTTCAGTTCATATAACAGAAATAAAAACTTTTAGGACTCGCATAAATTTACGGTACCAGGTGTTACAAAAAAAAATGTAATGAAAGCTATAGTCTACACAGCACTTGTTTAGTTACCACAACCAATGAAAGGTAGGCTTAGTGTTTGACTATAGCGATATGAAACATTACAACATAGACTAGTGGCACGCTGCATGGTTTACTAATCAATTTTGCACATAGAAAAACCTTGGGTACTGAGCCTCATCAGTGTACAGTGCTGGCATAAAATAACTGCTGTTCATTATATAAACAATTGTGGAAGCCAAGTCTGAATGGATCAAAGTCTTGGATGGATGCAAAAACATAGTACATGTATTTATTTCATCGTATTGTCAAAAGCAAACTGATAACATTGTTGCGATAATCTGTAATGGATTAAAAATTGAAAAATCTAGACAAAGTCTTCATTAACTATAGTGTATGTGCAAGAATTAATGTCAAATAAGTGCATGTCTAGTACGACTGTAAAATGATAACAGTTATCACAAATTATACTACATAACTGAACTTTGTAATCTGTGACTTATCAATATGAATGGGTGAGGCAAGCGTAATTTGGAATGTAAAGTAACTTTTGTATTGCCATAGCAAAATATAGGTACTTAACTTTGTCTTGTTTGTGATTCTTGCTTTTGATAATAATATTTGCTTCTATTAATTGATAATTAGCAATATTATTTTAACTTTCTGCAGATACAATATTAGAAAAGTGTAATGAAGATAACAGAAAGCAGAAAGTTCGTAGCTGCCGCTCTCGTATATGGCTGAAATATTTTTGAAGTTTTACAAACTGTAAGAAGGAAATCACAAAAGTTAATGGTTTAAGAGGGACATAAATAAACCTTGGTGTTTTATTTCTCATTTCATATGCATATCACCCATCTATCTCTTAGAACAAAAAAGTCTCTCGCATGTTACCTTCTTTCCTGTGCAGTCCAGAAAAGATAATGATTGCATCATGGTTAGAAAATATAAGTGATTTGCCAGTAAAATTTTGAAAATATTTGAGTATAGGATCAAACTTATATAAATAAAGTAGAAATGACTGTAATGTAAAACTATGGAAAACTGAAATCTAATAGAATTTTATCATATATTTAAAAATGATTATTCTATTCTCATAACAGGATCTAACATGCAGTTAATATTGTTTTAAGAACTTCAATAATTTAATATAAATGTTTCAGTACTTCATCTGCAGCACATTGTAGAAAGTGAGTCGTGTTCATGTCATACCTTATTCTAGATTGTAGGTGTATTTTCTTTTTCATCCAGGCATTTTGGAATGTGAAGAGGGGAAGGGAAAGAAAAAAAAAAAGGGGGGGGGGGGTATTTAAGCCAAGGAAAAATAAACCTTTTAATATCCATATGTTGGTGGTGGGTGGTGGTGTCTCTCACTCTCTCTCTCTTTCTTTTTCTCTCAAACACACACTTTGCAAGCAGATTATGGCTATACATGCAGCTATTTTATGTTTTCTAAAGAATACACTTAAAAATTTAATACAAACTTTCTTTCCTATTTACTTTTTTCCATTTACTAATTGTATCGAGAATAATATGTTTCAGTAGCGATAATTACTAATGAAATTGTTTATTTTTTAAACTGCATTGAATTTTTATTTTAAAATGTGTTGCTTTGTTGTATACCGAACCATAGATAGTTAAATTTGTTGTTGGCATATCTGTGATTTATGTTTGACATCTCAGGGAAGGCATTAAATTATCATCATTAACATCTTTTATGACTTATTATGAGTGTTAATTTTGTTGGCCTCATCTATACTATAAAAATTAACAGAAGTAATGTTCTACAACTATTCTGGCATTTCATAGTTAAGATTGCCATTACAGATTTCTAAATGTTAAGTGTAGGAGTTGTACTTTGACTTCTGCTCTTGATGGGTCATGAAGGTTGTCATCTGTCATGACTGATTGTGTAGATACAAAACAAAGGAATCCTTGAGTTTGCTTGAGGGTCAGACATAACTTGGAATTTACTTGCAGTGTGTTACACAAATGTTAATTCTCTCGTTTATAAGGCATGGGGTTGCACTCACCATTTATTTGATGGAAAATTTGGTTAATTTATAGATGCTACATGCCATAATTTTTATTTAATAAAACTTTATCTTTTGCACAGTTTCTTCATAATTAGCAGCAGGCACTTGTAGTTTTTATGTGATATGGAAATAAGAAAATTTTACACTTTTACTAAACTCAAACTATGGTGGCTTAAAACATGTTAGTACTTTGGTGAATTTAAAGACATTGTTGGCAACTTTTATTCGTAAAAATGTTCAGCACTTTCATAAATGTAAGTTATGTTCAGTTTTACATAAATTGCCACATAAAGAAAAAAATATGTAGATATGTCTTGAAGCATAAAATGATGTCAAGTTTTAATATACAGTGTTTCATTTTGGTAAGGTATGTATTTTTTCTTTATCGCAAATCACAATTATTACTACTGTGAATTATAGCGTTGCAGACGTCAAAAACATGAGATGACTGAAGCTCAGCTCGACACTCAGTAAACATGAGCATAAGAAAAATTTGTAAATAAAAGCACCACTACCCAAAGCAAGTAACATAAGTCTGAAACTTTTTACTGCGATTTATTGTCGTTGTGCAGTTCGCACACTTTACACAGCAGACACACTACATAGTTTGCTGAATACAAGCCAGACGGACTACGTCGCAGAATCCATTGTTACATTGCCGTTATTTATTTACAAACATGGCAACCGCAGTCTTTCATCCATCTATTGTGACAGCTTGTTTACGACTTGTTTTCTCGTTGACGATTAGTATTGTTCTGCGAGGTGTCAGCAGGTGCTTGCCGCTAATAACGCCACAGTGCATCACTCCCATCCCTCACATCCCGTGCATCACAGACACACCCAAATGAGGACATTTTGTGGTAGTGCACAAGAAAAATTACCTCAAAATCAACGTCAACCACTTAAAAACTAATCACTTTAACCACATTAAAGTTCCTACCTTACACTGATGTACTATACACCTCGCCTAAGGCAATACTCTCAATGGTTGATTATGAAGACTCACCTCTTATTGCTTCTACTCTCTCTAACTCTACCACCCAAAAGGAACTATAATTTTTTTGATCAACCGACGCCATTCCTCCTGAAATACTTAACTCATCTTGACGAGAACTTGGTGGCTTCCTCCGAGCCGCAGCAGCACCTCCCGACCGTCCTCCTAGTTCGCCATCTTGTAGACAACCACCTTCACTGCATCCAACCTCGCTTTACCTCACTTATTGTGCCATTGGTTACGACCATTCAGAACGTAGCAAAACTCCCTGGCAACAGTGAGTCACCAGAAAATTCCTGCCGCGATCCTCACTTTCCCCTCGGTGGCCTACAGCATCTGCTGGAATCAGGACACCTACCTCTCGCCTCTTACTGTACCACCAAACCCAGCGGCTGCAGTCACATTGAAGTGGATAAATGATGTGGTTTACGGGATTTGCCGACAGGACCCTCAGGCGAAGCCTGACCGACTGGCGCTGTACAAAGGTCCTGATGCTGTAGAGTCTGTTCGGGATGAACAGACTTAAGGAGGGGGCAGTGTTATGCGCTGCGGCTGTCCGGTGTCGTGGGAGATGATCCACCTCGCCATCCCCTTCCTGGAACGATGTGCTTGTGGCTGGCTGACCCCTCTTCTGGGAATCCTGTGAATACCGACAGAGGCGAGACTTGTTGGCATCACAGACCTCCTCTCACCTGCTAGAGTTTCTAATACGTTTAGCGATGTTCTGGTGAGACTGGTTGTCCCCTCGGCCCTCAGCGACGCATCACGCCTGTTGGGTAAGATTCTATGTGGTGGCCTAAGACACTATAGATACTGTCGCAACTCAGCGGCCAGCAGTTTTTGATGGAGGCCGCCTAGTCGAGTGTGTGCAAGCGAAGATAATTGTAGAAGTTGACAGGAGATTGCGGGACTACGGCGAGCGAGGTGTTCGTGGCTTGAATGAACGAGAGGGTGTGAAATGGACAAGTGAAGCCTACTGTGCATGAGGGCGCTTGGAGGACTCTAGAACATTACAACTGGCGGGACATGGACTGAACTGAGGTGGGACTGAATGGAAGTGTAATACGGATTTTATTGTAAATATTTGAACTGTCAATTTGGACACATATTTTACAGAATATCTGAATAGGTTGATACACTGTCTATTGGGATTGATCTTTAATTATTTAATTTAATTGATTTCTTTGTGGTAATTATAAATTGTATTAAATTGGAGTAATTATTTGTGAACAGTAAGTGATATCAATTTGTGAGATTTTGAGTTCAGAGAATTTTGCTGTAGTTATTGTAAATAAAATAAGGAACTTATAATTAATTATTTTATTCAAATAAGACCTCCATCCTTTAACAAACTTGGTATAGCCCATTTAATTTCTGGACAGAGAAATTGTAACAATAATATAATTTGTTCCATATCAAACTGAATATTTTTATTACACATTTCATAATCGCAATGATGATGTTAAGTCAATAAAATATTTTGAACATTGTTGTAGAAACAACAAAATATGTGTCTGGTTATTTGAGGTTATACCTGAAAACAACATGGCTGCCAGATAGGGTGTGAGAGTGAGCACTGGGTGTACATCGTCGTTCACTCTTCCTCTCGTGCTCTTTCCTCGGAGTTGGGATAACAGAGAGGACTCTCTTTGACATCAAGAGTGAGCGAGAGAGTACTCTCTCGGCGAATTGGGATACAGTCAAAGTGTGTGTTTATATATCACTGTATCTGTACGAAAACGAACAGTGACGTATGTATCACCTTTTGTTTTTTAATTGATGTTAACATTTTTGAAGTTACAATAATTTGAATGTTAGTTCCATACAAGCAAAATTTTCTACTGTTCCATCAAAACATGTAACTATGAAAATAGCACACATTAAAACAATGCCGTCTCACGAAAGATGTTAAACGAAAGCCCCCAACCCGTCACAGTTTCTTTTTTTCCCTCAAAATATAATAAACCATACCCCAACAAAGGTAACTTGGCAATCACAAAAATATGACATGTTGGAATGCCAATCCTACAGAAAAGTTGGCAGGTATGTGCTAGCACTGCAAAACTTCTTAGGGGCAAGATAAAAAAAGAAAGGCAGGCTCCACTCCGCCTACCCAAGTTTCTTCCTTGGAAAAGAAAAACCCTGAGGTCACTAGGATCTACACGCTGCTTTTTCTGCTGATATTTTAATTAGTAGTAATGAAATATGTTCCATCAGTGCTACCTGAAAATATTATTATTTTAACTTAATAGGAAATGTTTAATTTACAAACAGCATACAAAAAAAAATGAGATTCTAACATCATTTTAACTGTAAACTGTTTCTTACTAGTTGATGCCAACACATTGCTGCTTTCACTGTTTTAGTTAATTTTGAATACAAAATAAATATAGTTAATTGGAGATACATTAAAGTTTAATTTAATCAAAAATATAATACTTTAGATTTAAAGTTAATTACAGTGTTAAATGTTCGTGGTATAAAATAGAGGAACATGCTACTTTTGGTGTGATTTTTTTCAAAGGTTTGTTTTAAAATGTGTGAAGAAACTTTGAATGGAGTACACCAGTCAAACACTATGGTGGCACACCAATAAATAGCCTGTGATTCCTGTCAACTGAAATTAACTGCCACTGTATTTGATAAAGGCTTATCCAAAATAATTAAGATATAAGGAGTAAATGCAAAAAAAAAGTTATTATTTGTGTTGCTAATGTATACTGTGTGTAAAGAACTAATTTTAATAATAGAGCAGACCATTGTATTGGTTTTAACAGACCATTATTTTGTTATTAACTTCATTATATTGGTGTTAACCCAAATCAGTTTAATGATTTTGGTACCTAAAATTGAGTGTTCCACACAGTACGTTGCCATTTAGGCTTGGCAGTGTAGTAGTGGCATGTACTGTGAGATTGAAGTTGTCATCTGTTCATACAATAATGTTTTTTCACAGTCCGCATGACACTCCCTTCGAAGATGGAACTTTCAAGTTGACAATAGAGTTCACAGAAGAATATCCAAATAAGCCACCGACAGTCCGGTTTGTCTCCAAAATGTTCCATCCAAATGTTTATGCGGATGGTGGAATTTGTCTCGACATTTTGCAGAACCGGTGGAGTCCCACGTACGATGTTTCTGCCATCCTGACATCTATACAGGTGGGTGCCGCTTTCTGCCCTTATTTCAGCAGCCTTGGTGCTTCGTAAATGAACCTGTGCTTTGCAGCCTTACAGCAACAAGAGGTGTGTTAAAATGAGAAAGTGAAAAGGGCTTTTCCACTCTTTTTTATTGTATTTTGAAGAATATACAGTTATGCAACTTAGTTGTAATAAATCTGACTATATTTAATCTTCCCTCTATTGTACGTGGCAAAAGTAAATTTTACAAAAAAATGTTGTTGCCAAGGGATTCAAAAACACAGCAGTGAAAAAGTATTGGTGGTTGAGGATACATATATTTAAATTTGACCTTGAAAAGCCTTACATAGTTAAAAGCATGTTCACTGTCTCAATATTCACAGTTTAAATAGTTTTACCTCGTTTGGTAACTGCTGTAATTCATATCTACAGTTTCATGTGTAAAATGTGTGAAGTGATTGTATTACAGTATAGTGCAGTTTACACAAAAAGAAAGTATATGCATAATGTACATTTTTAAAACTTATTGCTCCCTACATCCTGTTTGTATTTACTTTGTATAATTTTTTGTGGAGAAAAACTGATGTTTTGGTGTTGCTTCAGTGTAAATTGTGCCATGCATGACTACACATTTGAGAAAAGGTTTTATTCCCTATGTTGGATTTATCTTTTATTGTTGTTAATGCAAGGATGGCTATAGAAAAAATGCAGTATGTATCTTGGTCACTGTTACACTTTGAGTATAATAAATCTTAAGTTCTTCGGAATCAAAATTGTAAGTGCATGTTTATATCCGTGCACTGACTAAATCAAATAATTTGAAAGGACTTTTTAAACAGCTGGTGGTCATCAGCAGCAATACATAATGATTTCTGGAAAATAAACAAGACTAAAGAAAAATTCAACATAGTGACAGGCCAGTTCTCAAGTGATGTCACAGTCCAGCATCTAGTTGCTTTCTCCACGCATGTCACATAGACCTGTCCAGTCTGAAAGTAGTTTGTAATAAATACTTGACAACCCAATTCTGAAGCTAGAAGTGAGGCTGTTTGTTGTTGTTTCTCACTATGTGAACAAAACAGTCACATCTAATCTTCACTTTTCTCTCTCTCTCTTTCTCTCTCTCTCTCTCCTGGGTTCCAGTCTCTTTTGAGCGATCCTAATCCAAATTCGCCGGCGAACTCAATGGCTGCCCAGCTTTACAAGGAGAACAGACGAGAGTACGAGAAGAGGGTCAAGGCATGCGTGGAGCAGAGCTTCGTAGACTAGTGGCACGTTATGGTGGTGGTTGTGGTGGTGTTCGTGCTCCGTGCAGCCGCCCAGCCATTGAGTTTATTGCTCGTCTGTCGCTCTTAGCGGCTCACAATCGCCCGCACGCACTCTTTTTGGACTGTTTTTTGTTCTCTAAAGTTTTTTTGTCACAGCCATGAAAATAAAACTGAAAAAAAAAAAAATTTAGAAGCCATAATGTTTTTAGTGTTTTCTCACTCTCCAAATGGAGCATTGAACTCCATCAAAGAATTCAGTTTCCAAGCCATGCTTTAATTTGGGAGCACTGGAGGAATTTTATTTGTTAAAAATAATCACAGTGTTTTTCTCTCTTGTAGGTAATTTGTGAGTGGTAAAGTTGCTTGTGCTGTGTAGCACAGTGTAAACCTCTCCCTGTAAAGAAACAGTGTCATATGCTCTCAAATTAATTTTGTTTTTGAATACTAAAATTTTTTTGTTAGCATATTCACAGTGGAAACTAATCTAAAAAACAAATTCATGACATTCATTATTGTCACTCAAGTTACATAGTACTTATTTGCGATGATGGACATTTGGAATGAATTTGTAGAATATTGTTTGACACCTCTATTCAATGGCGGCAAAATATGTAAAATGGAACAATGTACACAGGTTGCAATTTTGATAATTTCTGAGTTTGTAACAAACTGTTTGATATTTTCTTTGGTATTATTGATTTTTCCTGTTAATTATTTAGGAGCAGAGCATGTTATGTACACTAAATCCAAAGTGTAAAATATAACAGAAATGTTTATATATTTTTGTGCGTAAGCTTATAGAAACGTGTGAATATGCTTGCAGTTGGTCTGGAAACAGTCACATTTGTTGTGGTATATTTTATTATTATTTTTAGTGTAATTTTGAAGTGTTAATATGCAATAAAGAGTCTGTACAAAAGTTTTATTTAATACTGTAGCTACTGTATTTAGTGTTTGGTTTTTTCTCCTGAGATTCATTATTTTCTGTAAAATTCGATAGATTGAATAAAGCAGAGATAAATTTAAGGTACCTTTTTAATGACTTTAATGTCTCTGCAAATATTGTATACAGTAGTTTCATTTTAGGAGGGGGGGGGGGGGCAGCTGTTGAAGAAGCTACAGTATAACCTGTTAAGACATTTCTGAAGGCACTGAAAGAAATTATTTTTACTAACCATGAAAACTCAATATTGTTGTTAAATTATTCATGTGTATATAGACAAGGTGTAAAATTAATAAATTTACTATGCGAGAAACTTCTTAGGAATGTTTCATTGTATTTAATTTATTCACTTTTCCATTATGTTTGGCAATGAAGTTGTGTGGTAGTTTTGTTGTGTTTGATAATGTACACTACTGTACAAATAATACACAAAAATGCAAAATTTTACCAACTACATAGTTACTTTTCTTGTAAGGAAAGTAATAAACAGTGTTATTGGTGTAATGTACAAAAATACTTCTTACTGTAATATACGTAACGTATTTTTACTTTGCTAAAATTGACCACACTATGCCATTGCCTTTGTATTTTACATTGGAAGGTACAGAGGTGTCAGTTTAACAGTATTGAAGCCAATACAAACTGGTTTATAAGTGATATAAAATTCATGTAGCAAACATATTTCTGGTAAAAAAAATTTTGTTAGATGTGATGTGACCTATTCAAAATGAAGTTGTCATGTGGTATGTTTGTGTTACTGAAATGTAGATAGGAAATTATAGCTGCCTTTAGGAATGTTACCTTTCAGAATAATTGTACTGTGCAGCAAGTGGTATGGATTCCATTATTAAATGTATTTACTGAATAAAGAATGTGTTATGCCTGTCAAGAAGCATGAGCTATTCAATGAGTGTACTTGAGGAGAGATAAGTATTGGGTATGGTAGGGTGCATTTCAAGGCTCAAAATATTAACAGTGGAGTTTACATATCTCAGTAACTGAAATAGCTTGGAGAATTCTTCCCGCCTTTCCCCTCCCCCAGCTCATCAACAAGCTTATGTAACATAACCTACTTACCTGGGTAAGCACAGGGTCTTGTCATCACCAAGGAAGTTGGAAGGTATAATCCACCCCCAATTTTGCAATGGTTTACGGTTCCCTAGAATATGCTCGCAAATCGCTACTGTTTCAAAACCAAAAACAACCAGTTTTGACCCCTAAATTTTTTTTAAACTTATGTTTTAAGTTAATTTTTTACATGAAGTTCATTATTAACGGTCTCTGTTTTATATATATATATATATATACACACACACACACACACACACACTTTTTCTGAATAAAATTGTATCAGATAAGCGATATTTAATCACTCATCATCACCAAAAATGTTCATAACACTGAGTGGCACAAAATTTTACAGAGTCAGTGTTTTGATCATCTCTGGCATAAAATCAAATTAAATTAAAACAATATTAAAAGAAACATTAATTTGAGTCAATATGCAGGAATCTTTGGACTAAAATGGTGCCCCATAACGACGACTACTCGGTTCTTGTTTCTATACAGCAATAAATTTAGTAATATTTTGAGATGATGATATACTGTCACGGAGCAGTAGCACCTAGAAGAAACTTAAACTTCGTGGCAGTGACCATAATTCACACCAACCGTCATATCAATCACTTGCACCATGCAAATGAGTATTTCCAAAGATATTTAGCAGAGTTATTGAAAGTAAAAAAGGTTTTACCAATCCCCTGACACCCCTTCCACCAATTACCCCCAAAATTGTGAGAAATGATCAACACCAAAATTCCAGTTTTGTTTTCCTTTATAATGGGCTATTTATTTTCGTATTCTTTTTATAAATAGTGCCTAAAAATTGAATACAAATGTATATGTTACAAAATATGTCTGACAACAGGCTTAAAAAGCCAAAAATACAAGAGTCCAAAAGGTACATTTTTATAAAAATATATTGTACAAGAAAATATTTAAATATTTGATTACATATAAAATGGGCTAGGACAATTCCCTCACCAATAAATAATGTTACAAAATTCAATACTTATCTTGCAAATATTAATGCCCCAAAATTTTTAGGTTTTGTTTGTTTGCACTATCTTTTAAAAATGATATGCCCATAATTAAAAGATTCTTTTAAAAACATAGGATTTGCAGTCTGCCTGTTCGTTCACGTCTGCCCCTATCGTGTGTGATGTGTGTTGCCCTCCTGTCTGCTCTCTGGGAACATCCCGTATATACAGTCCATGCAGAATGCTGTTGAGTGTGGAGGAACATTACAGATCATGGTAAAACATTTTGCTGGAAACACAAGTTCGGTTATTTCAAATTCTTGATGTGTAATAATGCGTGAGACAGTTGTTTATTTTTGGTGGTAAATTCAGAAAATTTAGAATATGAAAAAAATTTTGTGTACCATATATTCTTATTACGTCATAAGGTATTTTTCTCTTGAAAATGGCTTTCCATTCAAAATATACCTCCAACAAAAGAAAGATTGCAATATTTAGTTGTCACAATAAAATTTTGCAGTACAGGAGGATTGATGGATGACGGATTGTTGTGAATTGCTTTCAACTGACGGATGAAAACATGGATGGACGACTGACAGGTGTGATGGATGGTTGTGAGTCCAACTTAACACAGATGAATACATTTTTTGTGGGATGTAATAACTACGCAGTAAACAGTTGCGCAGTATTTGTAAACACTGCTGCCAACTTTACTCGTCTTCATTGCTTTGTGGTTAGGTTATTGGCAACTAGCAAATATACAGCATTTGCAACTATTGAGCGAGGGTGGTGATTGTAGTCGGTTGCATATGTCTCAAAACTGGTTTACAATGCCAAAAATAGTTACTGTTTTACATTGTGCCCAGGAGTCTGAAAGTGATGTATTTTTTTATAAACTGACCAAAGTGCAAAACTGCTATAGAAACATTGAGTAGTGGGAAAGGACATGTACTTGAATACTGCTGTGCTTTATAGAGGGTCAAATTTCTCACATTGCCGCCTGTAGGCCCATTAAAAATTTCTGTCCCCTCTGCAACCTGTTATTTTTAGAAAATTTTTCTTTATTTATTATTTTACAATCCATAGCAACGAGATCAGATGCTTCATCATTACAATATGAATACATTATAAATTGATGAATTTCAAAGATAAACAAGGTAAAATTTAAGTTATTGAATTAACTTTTTATAAAACACTTAAATTTACGATTGCAAGCTTAACTTTTTATTTGTAGGCTTGAAAACCCGAAACTCAACGAAGCTCTACTAGAAAGTCTCATGCCCCAACTATACCAGTTTCTGTCCCCTGATAAATATAAAACTGGAAGTTCTTACTGGCGGTTACCGAGGCAACAAGGACCTTCGTTAATATCATAAAGTAATTTATTCCCAAACACCAGTCGCTTTAATTGGATTTATTTTAGAATCTGTGTACATTTTATTCTAGCACGCAGCCGTAGAAAAAACACCAAAACTTTTTTTTTTGTCCAATGCCATGCCGCACCCTAAAAAGTTCCGCTCTAGGCATGGGCTTGGTCTAATGGGAAATCCGGCCCTGGCTGTATGTATTGTGATTGGTGATAGTGGGGTGGAGGCCATGAAAAATAAGACAACTGCATTGGAAGCAAATTTGTGTAATTTTCATGTTGCCAAAACAAAAACATATAAGCAGGATTCTACCACTTCATTGTAAAAAACATTTTTACTAAGTAAGGAGTATTTTTTATCAATAAAAAATATTATTTTTTGTAGTAAAGTTCTAGATTTGTGTGAGTGATATTGACCTGAACAGGATTTTATTAAGATATTGTCATCTACAAATGAACAAAATCTATATATTGGTTATTTAAGAATCTTGTAAAACTCAAATGCTAGTGAATGTTGTCGGGCAGTTTTAAATGTCTCGATAAAGTACAAGATTTATCGCACAAAAGTTATTGTGATGTTACAATCATATGGTTGTCCTTTCATCCTTATTGTTACATATATTATAAGGTTTTCCACTTAAATATGTACTAATTAAAAGATTGAATAACAAATTGCATTTATTTTTAATGAAATTTAAAAAAAGCAAATTCGTGTTCCAATAATAATGCAAGCATTTTTTTGCTATAAATTTGACAAAATGGAAATATTTTTTTTGAGCGAAATGTTAAAATTTTAATAATGAAATCAGCTAACTTTATTTACCGCGAAAGTGAGGCCCTAGCCATAATTTTTTTTTATTTTGCTAAAAGAGTTGTAGTGTTACTGGGGATAGTGTGCTAGTGTTGTAGGATGACAAGTTGTGAGGTGTTGCGAACACAAAACCCTAATCAACATGACCTGCCAGAAAACACATACAATCCTAAAATAAAAAGGTGGTGTAGTTTCGAGTGCCCAGATCAGTGGGAATGGGTGGGGACAACACTGAAACCATTCAGTATTTACCTTAAAGTACCCTTGGTGCCAGGCGTCTAACATGTGATACTGAATGTAGGGTAAATTCTGTGACAGTTTCACTCATTTTCTCAAATACAACAAGAACACTCCCTCAAGTGGGATATGTGAAAAAGAAAAGTTATTTGTACTATCTAGTGCAAACAACATGAGTGAGTATGCATGGTACACACTAGGTTTGTTACCCAATTTAGAATGCATTTTGTACCAAAATTCACCAACTTAGCAGAAATCATATTGTCACACTTTGGTTCGACTCAAGTTTTAGTAGACAAGTTGCAGATTGAGTCTGTTGTCACTAAAAACAGACACTGATACTGACAACACATAAGACACGTAGTAAACATACTACAATGATTACCCAAAAAGGAAATTTAAAACTCTGTTTACTGAACTTAAGACACATAAGAAAAAAAAACTCTTTAATATTCAAAATGACGCACAAGAAACAAATAGGCAAAATACATTAAAATTGCAGGCTTACAACCCTCAACATAGCAGAAACAACATAGACAGTTATCAATAAGCAGAAAATAATTCAATTGACATACAAGCAACAAAGAAAACATGTTTGATCTCACTAAAGAATTAACTTACAGATTCTTAGCTTGCAGTACTGGTCTGGGCATGAAGAGCTTATTTTCATAAGTGTAAATTTTGGTGTGGGTCTGGAAAAGTACTTCCTTAATCAATTGAAACATCACAATGAAATTCATCTAAAGCAAATGCAATCTCTCACTAAGGATGCAAAAGGAAGCAATTAATAAATTTTTAATTTTAGACCAGCTTTATCAGTGTCTCAAAAAATATATTATTTCACTTGCACTCGGCTTAGCCAGATGGGCAGAATAGGGCTTCTGGGCTTCCAAATTTATGAAAGCACTCGACAAAAACATAATTAGGCACATGATGTGTTGCAAAGAGAAGTAGTTGAAATCCTTTAAGTTCAATATGATGTGTGCATACAAAAGTCCAGATCAGACTGCAGATCATAAAGAAAAATTATGCGTCACTCGCTTGATTTTTGCAGCATAATTGCAACTATACCAGTCGTTTACATTTAGCCATTACCACAACCATTTCTATAACACGTCAGTACCAGGTCCTATATCAGAGGTGATGCCGTCTGTGTTGGTCCGTTTAATTCACACATTTCAGATCATTTCCTTGCCTGTGGGCTGCCTCGGCAGGAATCACAGGATGCATACTTCAAACACTGATGGCAGACACACATTTTAACTAAACCTGGTGCCATGCACCGGTATATCATTTGACGAAAATTAGGACCTCTTGGAAGAGATGTCTGGTTGGATTCATGGCTGCTGGTAGAAGACTGAATTCGGGGCCTACACAACCATACCTATACGTGATTGCAGGAACCCAAATTGCATTATCAGTTCAACCATGATTGGCTGATAACAATGAAATTCAAATTAGGCTCCTATCAAAAATAGCACACATTCTTCTTAAAATTAATTTAATCAAATGACCAAAACATTACAGGTCACAGGGATAACTGATGATCATAAAAATTAAATTAAAAATACAATACATTTCAGACTGAAAAATTAATGTTCAACTTTTTATGTTAGGTTCAAAGTTCATCACTAATTGTGAAAAACCACAGTTTAAATGTTCCCAAATGCAAGATCCATATCGGCAAATACAGTAAAACCTCTACATAGTGAACCTCTTTATAATAAAACATGTGTTTGGCCTGGTCAAAACTGTATGTGATACAGTACAATGCATTTTCTACTCTTCATAACAAATTATTTTTCCTTCTTTGGCATAAAGCCTCTTTATAACAAAGACTGAAAATATTATATTATTTTTACTTACAACTGTAAAAGAAACCTTAGATTCGTCACTCATTTCAGATAAAAATAGAAATTAACAAAAGTTATTATGCTTGTTAACTACTGTAGAAGCTGTATTTTCTCACTTTGTGTGTACCAAGTATTTTTTATCGTAAGAGTTTCCATTACTTATTTAAAATTTAAGAATTTTGTAAACATTTTTTTTTACATAATATTGCTCCAAACAAAATTAGTGGCATATTTTTTTATCTATGACAATGGTAATTTATTAATAGTGGTCATAATGGTTTACTGTACAAGTTTAAAAAAAAAATGCTTTTAAATAAATCAATACAAAACAACCAATGGTAGTCAATTCCAGCGGCAATTAGATTCTAAATTGACTACATGATAAAAAAAGAAACACAGTGACACAATGTAAATCACATCTCTCTAAAAAAAAAACCTCTATAACAAACACACTAAACTTAGGTCCCTTCAGTTGTGTTATACAGAGGTTTTGCAGTATTAGGCTCACATAGCACTGTAAATATGATGGTTAACAGGATAGATGGTAAAATGTAAACAAAATGTAACTATCCAAAAAAATAATTCCTTTACATGGGGTCCCGTAATGACTAGCATTGCACACTTTCAATTTACATCATTGGAAAGTTGATTAGATGTAAGTTTTAAAAAATATTTTTAGAGTTTTCACAATTTTGTGGATGTATGAAACTAACAAAAAAAAACTTAAATTTTCTGCAAATTTTAAGATAATGTAGCTATTGTTGGTGGTTTTTAATTACTAGCAGAGGACCAGGGGTAGTGAAAATATCTGGCTAGAGCTTAAAGTCTGGGGGATGAGTTCCATATTTTGTAAGTTCTGTATGTCTCTGGGAATGCAAATTCCTTCTTATAGCTAGATGTACTTGACTTTTTCTCTTTAAAGCTCTAGTGTTTGTGTTGGTGTTGCTTTAACTTCATTATCTTGTGAAGTTTCTTGGTGTAAGTTAGCATGATCCTGTGTATTATTAAATGCAGTGTGATATAATTTGAATATATTAGGGTATAGTTACTGCTGATAATTTAAGTATACATGTAAAATATGTGTATGTTTCTAGGCCTACTGCATCTTGACTTTGTGTATGGTACATTGATAACTATTCAATAGAAATGTTTTTATATGTTGAGTATATATTTTTCAATGAAATTGTAATATACAGTTGGCAGGGACATGATGCTAGTAATAAATGTAACTTTGTAGATTGATTTTTTTTTTTTCTGTCTTTTGATAGAGATGGCTTTTAATAAAGAATATTATAATGCAGAAAAATCGTAGTTGTACAATATTAGGTTAAAAATTCATAAAATGGCAACTTACTGTGAGGCACATCTGAACACTATTATTTGTTGTTTTTCTGATTTACTACTTCTTTTTATTGGCACTTTAATTATTTGATCTGTTAAAACAGTTTTTATTAGAGATGGAATGAACCCAGATTTTGGAGCCGAACTAGAACTTAACCCAGAATATTTTTATAGAACTGAACTTTTAAATTTGTACACAAACCAAATTATGCTATAGTTCGCAGAACACTCGAACTGAACTCGAGCCGAACTTTAAAAATTGTCTTATCCTCGCACATGTGCCTTCCTAGTTCAGCCCTAAATTGGTGTGTGTGTGTGTGTGTGTGCACGTGTGTGCATGCGTGTCTGTGTGGGTGGGGGTGCACGTGCGCGACAAAAAACATATATGTAGAACTACCTTAAAAATACAGTGGATTATGGATGTTAAACAGTAATCAGTGTGTGTACACATGTATATTTGCAAAGTAAGTACTTAAGGTTTGCCGATAGAAAAATTCGCCATCTGGTTCACGGGACTGGGCTGGATGGCTGCTGACTGTGGAGGAATGTGTAACTAGCCCGCAGCTGACCCCTCCCTTACGGCTGACTTTCCTCCAGCTGGGTCGACGACCACAATATGTTGGTTCAAAAATGTTTACTACCTGTGGTGGATCTCAGTATAGGCCGTGGAAGGAACAAGGCAGCGAAGACGCAGTAGAAACAAACTTTTGTCTCGCTCGACCGTAAAAACTTCTAAAGTAAACTCACATCTTTCTGTAAACCGAACTATTCATTCTGAAGACTTAAAATTTTCACTGTATACAAATAAGCTTTTCTGCCTGTAATTCAATATTAATTTTCTTTCTTTGAAATTTGAAACATCGCTACCCTATTATTTTATTGGTGTAAAGTCTGACGTGAAGTCCAGTGCAGGTTTCTATCGTGGTTTCGCAGAAATTTGTACTCCATACAAATGCCATAATTATTCCATACTAAAAGGCCATGTCCGATTCCTCCCAACAGTTATCTTGGATAGTATTTGTGTATGTCTCCGCTTCTAATGCCCCCACTGTTGGTGAGGCGACTGCGGCCAAAGCGAAGATGCAGAACCCTGCAATGCAAAAATTTTTGAATCCGTACCGAAACCAAAAACTTTTCTGTTTGTGATCAAGATGATTTACCATTTTGGATCAGTAGCCCCGGAGAAATATTAGAGAAAAAGCATTATATATTTGACGAAATAAATAAACCAGTGCAATATGTTACATACTAGGTTGGACAAAATAAATATAATAAAAATCCATGTAAATAAATGTTGAATGAAAGTCAATTTATATTTGAGTTTGATTAGAATCCAATTATTCATAAAATCAACCTTTTTTAAGTTAAATTTTAACTTGTATTATATCACATACTTAAAAATATCACAATATTATAAGTAGGCTTATATACTTTCCAAAAATTGTATCTGCAATACATAGTATGTTACAGCCATTACATGACAGCAGCTGTTTTGAATAAGCCAAAGAGTAGTTTGTACTTATGGTAGTAACATTACATTATTCATATTAAAATAGACTTATTCTGGTGGTTTGATAGTTCTAGAAATAAAAGAAAAAACTATTAATATATTTATTTTGGGAACTGTTAGTTTATTTCATACGTAGAAGAAAAAGTAGGGTATGTAAGAATTATAAGATCTTGTTGGTTATAGAGGTAATCATGCAAAATTTAGTCCTCCAGTTTATCTTTTTAAAAAGCCCTGCAATAATGGGTCCGAGAGATCGCATTTCAGTAGAGGAAACGTGAGTTCAAACGACACCTTAACAATTTTGGTTGTAACATCTTTAGGTGCAAGGTAGGTTAGGTAAATTGTTGAGTAGTTATCTTGATAATGGCACCTGCCTACCTGCAAATATTTTGCGTGTTAGAGGCACGGAAGCCGTGAAGTGATAAGAGCGACAATGTCATGTGCCTACTCGCCTCTTCATGCAAGACATAGAACTGGCATGCATCTTTTCGTCGTGTTGCGTATAAATATATGAGACTTTCAGCGGTGTCCTTAGTATTTCATTGGTGGAAAGTCTGAAGTAAGGTCCAATGCAGGGTTCTGCCTCGTTGCTTCAGCCGCAGTCGTCTCGCCAACAGTGGGGGCATGAATCCGGTTAATAGTTTTCAGCTATAGCAGAACAAATTTAACAGTGTATTTACTAGGAAAAAAAACTGAAGAGAGTGTTATATATATAACACACATAACACAGTTTAGCAGTTTCATATTAAAACGTGTTTTCTTAACATGCTCCAACGTATTTCATGACGCAGGTAGTTGGGCGGCTTATATGAATATACAAAACAAGTTACAAATATAGCCACATTTTCTCATTGCAGATATATGTTTAGTTATGTTTAGAGGAAACACATACTTAGGTCTACCTATTAATTGGTTATATTTCAAATTATGCGTGTCAATGCTGTTTCTAAACCCCTCCACTATTATGTCAGCTTCCATGGCAGTAGACGATTTGTTCCAGTTCTTGTAACACACATGGGAATTTGTTTATTCGGTATTAGATGATGTTTGATCACAAATGGAACAGTAAGTTTCTTGTACTTGCAAATAAAACCTTCTGGGTTTAGCACCAATGATACATGCCTGTGAACAAGAGAAACAAAATAGTACTAATGAAGTACCACTATACAGATAATTGTCTAATTACCGCTCCAGATAAGATGTTATAGTTGGTTATGTGTGATCTTCTGCTGCAAGCCCCATCGGTTACCACTGCTATGACAGGGATTCCATCATCGTCTACCTGTCCTGCTTGAATAGCTAGAACTGCCTCTTCTTCTCCTGCTGCTTGCATTTTTTTTTGCCAAGAAACTTCCTTTATAACAGCCGACAAATTCTTTTGAGAGTTTTGGTAAGTCTCCTTAGCCGTACATGGCATGTCCAAACTGTCTCTGAGCTGGGAAAACCTCGGCCTGTAAGTAACGTACTATTTACCCAAGCATATTTTGATTTCCATAGATTTTCTGTTAGTCTTACAAGTTTCGGTACAAATTTTATCTTTTAAGCCACACATAGAACATTCAAAGAAGAATGTACTTCCCATTCCTATTCTATGTTCTTTAATTAACTTCATATGGCTAAAATCACAATTGACTTCATATGGCTAAAGTCACATTCAAAAATTTTATTGTGGTTACACAATCTTCTTATTCCCGTAAATAGGCGATTCTCATAAAAAATGCGACGTCCCTCTATAGCTTCGCCATGTAGCCTATAGTTTTACTATTGGGTGGTGTAATATCTTGATTAGAAGGTGGTTTATCCACGCATTACAGATCTGGACATAATCCCCTGTACTTGGAAAAACATTCTCACTATGTTTCCTTGTGCCAGTTGCCTCTTTCACGTCTCGCCAGAAAGAACAAACTGGTTGGGTGTTTTTTATTGCTGCTTTCACTGGTGTGGAAGCTGCCTCAGGTAACTTGCAAAGAATTCCACTGCTGTATTGTTTTCCTTGTCACTTCTTCATAAATTATATGAAGAAATTAGCGAATTAATTTGATGACAAGCTAGACTTCAAAGACGTTAACGTACTCTAATCTACAAATAATGACAATGTTGTAAATTTTGACTTGAAATCTTGATTTTAAATTGAGTCATTCGAATTGGTGGAACAATACAAATTGTTTCAGTGACTGAATGCCACTGATTTAAATGAGATATACTGATTTAAAGTGTATTTTACTAATCTGGTATCTGGTTTACTATGAGTTATTCTGATTCGTCGGTAACAGTTTGTTAACAGGATTTTCCGTGAGCCACATTTGTTCAATTGTAAACACAGGTTCGGATTTAGTAGTCTATGTTTGTGTCACATTGAAACTGAGTTATGACATGTAGATGTATGTTTTGTGCCTCACGTAGTGTTGTAAAATCTAGTATGTAAAATTAAGAAAGGGCAATCTAAAGAAATACGTTTCTCAATCTCTGAAAATGTTGGTATACCGGGTGCGCGGATCAACTATATCTTCATGACTGACATCATAAGATTGCAGTTTGCTATTTGGCGGAAGAAACTATTCTGAAGTATTGTGGGAGAACGAAGCAATTATAACAGAAGTCTTTATAATAACGTTCTACAGGATTGCTCCATGGTATATTTTCCCAAAATGCCTGTAATTTAGCACCAACTCCTTCAAACACGCTGATTCCACCAAAACATGTTTCATGGATTTAGTGGACATGCCCTTCAACACTAATCTTGAAAAGAGAAAACTTGGAATTTTCAATAAATTTGAAAGCTGTCGGGGCAATCGGGAAAATGTCAGGAAGTTTGGAATCAGTTTTAAAATGTCTGGAAGTTCTCTTATATGCTCATCAGTGGAGACCTCTTTTATACAGGATACACGAAATCGCAATATTTCCCCCTTCCCCCGAGATTTGTGTATGTTTGAGAATGCAAAATAAATAATTGTGAAGCGGAATATTTCTTTTAAAATTAGATTTACATGTAGTGTAGCGAAACCGTTTGATTTCTAGCTATGCAACAAATGTAGAGCCCAATCACAGGTAAGCAATTAAATTTAAAAATTTATTGTGACGGCAACCAATAAACTAATGATAATTTGTCGAGTACACAAACTACTCTGAAGTCTCCCTAGCGTGCACACAGAAAAATGTCTATATTGTGCCAACAGTATTAATGTTACTACAACATTAATTCTTTGTTCTCTGTGAGCTTTTAGTAACTAATGTTGATGTTAATGTAATGTACTGTTAAGCTATTAATGTTAATGTAAGTACTTTTGTGACATTACCTCCTTACTTAAGGTGGTGTTTATGTTGCTGCAAAACAAATTTTGTGTTGTGTTCAAGTTACCATTCGTGTAAAATTTTTCTTGTATTATATATTTTTTGCTTTAAGTAAACATTGTCCCACTACCGGACACCGGCCTGCCAGGCTACTTGCGGAGATAGCAGCACACTACAAAAGTGCGAAACATGGTTTCGAAGATCATTCACCATTAAAAATTCAAAGCGGTGACTCTATGATTTTAATCGCGCTAAGTCTGAGGCAAAGTTCAATGCGTGTTTATCTGGTAGTTTCACTTGTGTCTAGTTCATATCTTTTTGGTTATAGCACATTGGAAAAACCATTTTTAGCCATTTTGAGAGGCTCGGAAATCATATTTGTAGTAAACGAGATAACTTGAATCTGCTACAAAAACATTGTCTGAAGTGTGTGTTCTTTTCGTAGCTAGTCACAATGGGCGCACGTTTAATAGTTTCGTAAAAAAACATGTTCTTTTAAAATGCTGTATCACAGTTTACAAGCCGAATAGGCGGGCGCCTTAACATCTATTACAGTGACCACCGAGGATAATTTTAGCAGTGTTGTCCACTCAAGTAATGAGAGTTGTGTTAATGGACCTCTGGACTTGGCTACAAGGTGCAAATTGAAAACAACATATATACATACAGCCTTCATAGTTCAGTCCCTATCTGTTCAAGTATAAAACACAAACAAACTAATACAACCGCATTCACAATTTCATGTCTAATTGTTTAAATTTATGGGCCTAAAATAAACAGTAAACACATATCACACACACACACACACACACACACACAACCTGCACAGTTTTACCACTAACAGTTCCAAAATGTAATAGCCAAATTTTTACTAGGGTGGAAAACAGGTACAAAATTTTTGGTTTTTATAGATTTGTTTGATATGGTAATTTATCATAACACTGAGAAATGTATCTTTCTAGTAGTTTTAGATGTGGTATGTGAAAACCATAAGTAAGCAATACAAAAAATTTTTAATTGAAAATGTATTTTTCAAAAACTCAAGCAGTTCCCTTATTTCGTATACAATCATTTAATTAAAGAATAGCACCTTGTTTTACACACTATAGAGCTCAAGATATAATGCTGTCATCACTGCTACAAAACCAATAATCAAATATGACTTGTTCGGTAATTTTTGTGTGTTGCATTGTTATTTTCAACTTCTTTGATGTGAAGTACCACTTTTACTCGTGTATAGTGTACACCATGTTTTTTTGCAACAAAGTTCTGGGAAAAGTTTTTTTTTTTTTTTTTTCAACAATTTGTGGGGCCTTGTTAGTAAGTATGTAACAAATTATTCTTTTATTTTAAATTAATTTGTGGCGATTGCGATATATTTGGAAAATATTTTAATTAAATAACTCATGGGGCTCTAAAAGCCAAAATATTGTGGCATTCTGTAAGGTCATGGTAACATTATGGTCGTTAAAAGAAGAATGTCAACAACTGAGGTGGACCACTGGCTTCCTTTTTTTTTTATGCAGTGCCAGTCATAAAAAGAGAAATGTGAACAGCCTTGGGTGGCCTGCTTTCTTTTTTTGCTTCATTTAGGCAGTGGCAGGCTGGTTTTTTTTGTTGTGCTGGTTCTTTTTTTTTTTTTTGCTCCTGGTCTTTTTTTTTTTTGCCCTGGTGGAATGTGACACTACCCTTCTAAAAAAAAAAAATGTGTTGCCTCTTCCCTTCTTCACCCAGATAGCAATCCTCTATACTCTTCCACTACACTTCCCTTTAAACATTACAGGACAGGAGTGGATAATTTACAACTGCCACTCTACCACTCTTCAGACTCCTCAGAAATGTTTCCCTATATTTTAGGAGAAAAGGGCATGCTCTTCATGAGTAAATACTTAAGTTTGTTTCAAAGTTTGTTAATGATGTTCCTTTGTAGTACATTTTCGAACCGAACATGAACTCCTGTAAATTTTTCGAACTGATCTTTGAAATGGCAATAAATTTTGAACTGAACCCTAACATAACCTTAAAGTTCAGGTTCTGTTCGAAAATCGAACGTTCGGCCCATCTCTAGTTTTTATAGACGAAAGAATTTGACTTTATCAGCTGGGCTACTATATATAAAAGGAAAATTACTATACAGTACTGTATATCCTTGATTAACTATTGTAACATTTGTGAGATGATTTCCTTATGCAAAACGAGACAAAACATAATAAAACCCATCATTGGTGAACTGGAAGGGCAAGGTTTCGGTTAGAAACAAACGTAAATCTAGACATTATGACGAGTGATGGTTCATTTTGATCAGAAGGGTTTAGGGAGGTCGGAAAATGTGGAATACTCCCGAGGAAGACGTTTGAATTTCAATCGTAATATTGCTTTTATAAATTTATCCAGGGCTTTTGTAATAGCTAGTAGGATATTAAAATTTAGGATTTAGCTATATTTACCTGTAGCTTTTCCTTCCTCCTTTGAATCTGTCTTATCCCTTGGCTATTAACTTCACACCTGCATATTCGTAACCTTTCCTTTAAATTTTTTTTTTTTTCCTTGCGGGTGTAAGGGCCTCTAGCTGTGGGGGGGGGCCTCAGAATTTCCGACCGGCCATCCCTGGCCTGTCCATCCTTGAAACCCATAGCCTTAAGTGATCACCGAGGAAGGTATGCATCATTAAATAGGTTTAAATGATTTCAGTTAAAAATACCAAAAGTTTCTCGAGATTAGACATTTTCAGTAGAGTTAGTATTAAATGGTGTGAAATGTTAAGAGTAATTTGTAATACTGTCCCCCTTCAATAGTGATAGGGAGTGCAATGTTATTGCACTTACAACACAGATTCTGTAGCTGTTGTGTGTTATGTCACCTGCACACTTGCAGACTTGCAAGTTGTCTCAATTAGGAATATTGGTCTGACAAGTGTTCTAGTGAGGCCACCCTTCTTGCTAATTTGAACAACACAGATTTTAGCTCATGGTAACACAAAAGGGAGAGTTTCAAATTTTTTTTGCTTACTGCGTGAGATTATTTTTAAGATTTACTTTGTTGTCCACTGTTTTATGCACATAAACTTGAGAACAAAACATTTCAAAAGAGACTATTATTTTAATACTGGAAAAACTCATACTGTGGTAATGATATGCCAGTGATGTCACTGTACATGTGGTTGTTGGTTTACATGCATATCGTATAGCAAGTTATGTTTGTATTTGGAATTTTTATGGAGGGGTTTAAATGCTATTTCTGCATCACTCAACACTAGCAAGTGTCGGATAGTTGAACTGTGCGAAAATATAATTAATGTTTCTTACAACGCAGGAACGTGTTTTTGTGTTTCATCAAAATACTAAATGTTTTATTTTGTCAGATCGAAGTGCTAATAATGTTACATGTATTTTAATAGCTTTCAGAATTGCTCTACAGGCTACCTAAATGCTCCAGCTTACACTTGCTACATAGGATATGACAGCATGAATCTAAATCAGTGATGAATAAAAGTACATGACAGTAATGAATATTGCCACTCAAACATTAATGAAGACTACGAAAATTAAAACAAAATCAGGTTAAAATAGCAATAAATTCTGCAAGAATTGTACTTTCTATAAAAAAAATAAAATAAATAAAAAATAAAACTATTTCATCTTTTTCCCATTTCAATGTTTCTCTGTAATCCACTGTGACTAGCTAACACGTTCGCATGCTGAAGCTAAGGTGGCTAAACTAAAACATGTACAACTACATCACACACATATTAACCATTAGGAATCAGTTTTAATTGTTTTCAAAGGAGAAAAAATTTTTTTGCATTTTGAGAGCATGATAATTTAAAAATTGAAGTGCCCTTGGGAATAATGTTATGCCTCGTAGTACTATTATGTATGGCAATTTTTTTAATAGCATCAAAAACGGGAAAGGCATAGTTGATTTTCTAGGAACTATTCCTATTTAGTGTGATTATTGGGTACTCCCTATTTTATGAAGGTGGATACTGTCATCGCTAATAATTGATCCTCATGTTAGCACTCTCAATCAATAAATTGCTATACTAGAACTAGTTTTTAAATTTTGCTTAATTTTTGGTATTCTAAAATAAAATAATTTTGAAAAATCTTGTTATAAGGGTGTATACTTATCAGTTTCCATATTAGGTTATATTATAAGGGATTATATTGTTTTGTTTAAATTGGCGATGTTGCTTCTCTTATTGTATCACTGACGAAGCTTTCGGAGCTGAAGACAGGTCAAGTAATGTTTTGCAACATAGTGAGGAAACAAATTCGCCTGATTAGATTAAAAATATTATTTTACGTATTTTGAAATTTAATTTTAACTAATGTGCTTTGTGACCTTCAATACACCACATACATACTCCAGTGATACTGCCAAGTTGCAATAACTAGCCCATTCTCTTCTGTATATAACAAATCATTGTTTGTAGTTGGCTCCATATTTTGCAACAAGTGTGTTTATTATAATGTTAACATACTATGCATATTGTTTTGTTCAAAATGTACCTAAGAAGGATGTTATTTTATGGGATTAAATTCACTTGATGAAAGGGCAGTTTAGAGGAAGTAATATGGTGAAAATCCAGTTCTCAAAATTATTATTAATATTTTTTTTTAAAATAATGTGCACTGTTGCGAGTATTTCATCTACTTTCCATGTATTCACAAAGTTTTTTTGCAGGATGTGCAATGAACATTTAATGTGGTTTGGCAGCTTGCAAAAGGTGAGGGATGCTTGGTTTAAGAAAAACCTAGATGCATGGCTTTTTATCATAGAAAAAGTTGAAAGTTCTTGTAGAGCTCCAGCTCATCTATAGCACGGATATGCACAAGGACTTTGGCTCTCAGGGCGGTAGTTGGTCAACAGCCATATGGCTTATCCTTCTCGCAGCTCACATTTACGAATAAATTACATAAAAGTCACTCATCCTTTTACATTACATAAATGAGCACATGGACTAAACACACTGGAGTAGGTCAGAACACAAGGAAAAATGAGGTATACTCAAAATCCCTCGAATGAAGTGGGCATGGCATACAAGGCCCGCCATCGGCCAACACTGCGAAAAGCACTCATTAGCACATGAACAGATTAAGGCAGTAATATCTCCGGGGCCACGAATCTACGGAGATGAGACCCCTTACAGTTCCCAAGAATAGGGTCGTATTAAATTTGGAAAATTTTGGGCAGATTTTAACAACCCCCCCCCTAGCTCCTATGCCACCAAACTTGCCATTTTTGCATGAAGTTTATGTTCAATTGTCTCTAGTGCATAAAAAAACACTTTTTAAATCTATACTAATATTATAAAGAGGTAGTGTTTGTAACTTTTTGTGTTTGGATGTAGGAGGTAATCTTCGAAGCTACTCATCCGATTTGAAAAATTCTTTCACCAGTAGAATGCTACGTTATCACTGAGTGTCATAGGCTATATTTTATTTTAAAAATCAATAGGGATTCCTTTTCTAAAACTCCAATAATGTAACCCAAAGTGTAAATAAATGACCTATAAAATTCCTTACATTGCGTGCGCTGCGAAAACTATTACTGATAGAACAAAATAATGTACTATGGCTTTGCAGAACACATCATTATCTACAAAAAGTGTCGCGACACCATATGTCTAACTATTATAATTATGTCACAATAACTATTTTTTTATTTTAAAATGTGAATAAAAACGCTGCCGCTAGAAAAGGCACTTTATTTGTACCTTGGTATTAATCCTTATCAAAAGAATTACTTCACATTCAAGACTGGTTCAGTACCTGTATATTACTTTTTCAATTATTCAATTCGGACATTCCATTCAAAAGATGTCATGAGTTTAAAAATGTATCATTCAATAAAAATAATTAAAATCGTTAGATGATGTTTAACTGGTCATATTATCAACAATTTATTAATCCTTATAAAAATAAGCACGTTTATCGGCACCATTACTAAATACATTGATTTTTGCTTTTTACTGCATATTATTTGGACGTATGGTTAAAGAGAGAATACGATATCAATAAAGCATGCCGCACAGCAAGGCCACGCCGTGAAGCTATCGGTGAAGCGCAAGGTCAAAGTTCTCAACGCATACGACTGCGAGGCAGGTAGTGCAGCCAGATCGTGGGTAAAAAATGCCCCCTCATTGTGCCGTTTTCAATGTGCTTAGACGAGACTGTCCCACGAAGTGGGGGTACATTTTACCCACGATCTGGCTGCACTGGCAGGTAGCTGCGCGGCGCAGTTACGTGGTTGGCGCCATACGCAGCACACAGCACGTTTTATTTTCTGAATCTGTCCATCCTCATTTCATTTATTGTATTATCTTAATACTAATATCTATCCGCTCATACATTCGCATTCAATTTGTTATATTTTAAAGTATTTTTTCAGAATCGTACATCACTTCTATTTCGTTGTTTTTAACTTCATTACTCTAAAATCACAACGCAATGCCTAAAAAAAAACCCAGCTTTCACGTCAATCAACTCCGACAAGAGCAGCTAAAATATGTCGAGCGGAAGAGTCTTCCTCTGAAACTACTCAGTGCCTTGCGAGTCGTAGAGAGTACATCTCACAAGCGCGTGCTAGGGAGTCCAGTACAGAATGCTCGCAACGGCTTACTAGCCAAAATGTAAGAACCTCACAGGCCCGTGCCAGGGAATCTAGCTGTGAACGCGATGAGCGGCTGGCTAACAATAGGTAGCGTGTCTCTGATGCTCGCGCTAGGGAATCTAGCGCCGAACGTTCACAACGGCTTACTAGCCAAAATGTAAGAACCTCACAGGCCCGTGCCAGGGAATCTAGCTGTGAACGCGACGGGCAGCTGGCTAGCAAAAGGCAGCATGTCTCTGATTCTCGCGCTAGGGAATCTAGCGCCGAACGCTTGCAGCGGCTCGCTAGCCAAAATGTAAGAGACTCGCAGGCCCGTGCCAGGGAATCTAGCTGTGAACGCGACGAGCGGCTGTCTAACAATAAGCAGTGTGTCTCTGATGCTCGCGCTAGGGAATCTAGCCTCAAATGCTTGCAGCGCCTAGCCGTAGAAAGACAACGTATATCTACGACCAGAGTGCGTAATCGAATTATTTGCTCACGGGAATCGATCAGCCTTTAATTATAACCCAAATATTGATTATGCTCAGCAAAACATTTTTTGTTATTTTTATTTGATATTTTTTTTCCTTTTTTTAATAAATTTTCATATTAATATACATTACATTACAATGCAATTTATCTGAGATAGAAGTATTTAATATGTTATTGGCTAAGACATTCCCTGTAGACAATGTTTGACATCCTGTTATTGTTTGGTAGCAAAATGTACTGTTTCTCGGGACTTCCAACTCGTGATAAACCAACATATAGTTGGCCATGGGAAGAACACTCTTTTCGTAGGTCGATTCCAACCAAAGAGAAAGTTTGACCCTGGGACTTATTAATAGTAATCGCGAACAATGTTTTTACGGGAAATTGCAACCATTTGAAAGTTGTATATTAATATGGGAAATTATAAAAAAGTAAAAAAATATCAAATAAGAATAGCAAAATAACTTTAAATTATAAATTATTAAATTATAATGTGCTTTTTTTAATGCTTTAGGAGAGTTTTCCCAACCTAATTAACGCAGGGTTAAGCAGTTTTTTTATCTTAATTGCACACGTGGGAAGCCGGGGCGGGTCGCTAGTTAAATATAAAAAATACGTATGTAATATTTTTTTAGCTGGGCATCTCCTGAATAATTTGATACCCAAGAAAGGCATATTGTACCACCCCTTGTTGTAAAAAAGGAGGACTAAACACAATAACACATGGCCATTGAAAGTGTGTGAAAAGATTAGACTATGTATTATTAAAACATAACTAAACAGTGTTGGAGATGCCTTATGTTCGAAGCAAAAAACAATTTAATTTGTTGATGATATATATGAAGATACATTGCATCACTCGTTTGCTGGGACTAGCAGCATATACATTGCCGTGCACACGTAGCAGGGCGAGCGCCTAGATCCTCTGCAGCGTGGCCGGGCATGATGACTCATGTCTGACGATCAGTCCTAGATCCTCGGGGCTGGGAAGCTGTCAGTCGGTCGCTACAAGATTATTCTGGGAACGGAGGCCGGCCGCCGCCAGTGCCATCGTTACAGGGCCAATTTGCTTCGTAACAATGGCACACTGTTGATAAAACATGCTGATAGATATGCGATTCACGTTACTGTGTTGAATTTATACAAAATGTAGGCGGCGTGTTGGCCTCTGCATTGATATGATGAGGCCTGGCAATGTTTGCGGGAATATGAATATTTAATGCAATCTACTTCAAATATTAATTATCCCGAATTTTTCATCAAAACCTTCTTACGTGACCTCTACGCGCACACGGCCTTGCTCGCCAAAATGTGGTAACATAAGAACAGATTTTATTTGCACACACTTGCGTACCTTTATTCACTTTTACATGTAAAATTGACTTCACAAGAAAAAAAATGCCAACCAAAAAAATTAGCATATTACGTAGCCATGGGTGCACATAAACTTAAAAAAAAATCATCAAAAAAGGGACATTGAATTAAATTTGAAGTTATACGCACACTTATTAATAGTCTGTAATGTGCGGCTATTTTCAAAGCAAAAGAGGAGGGATAATGGAAGCGAAAAAAGACAGGGAGGTTTAAGGTAAAGGCAGCAGCATGTGACTAGGACAAAGAATAAGAATTCTCACTGACCCGGCCTGCAGCTCTCCCGCCTCATCCACGGACAATTCACCAGTGTCACCTTCTGGAATTAAGTAATTTATTGCTTCACGCTGCTTGGGACAACAAATGTCGCAAATTGAGAAATGTACGACCACTAACATCAGTAAAGGCTAGTTTCCCATATACTGAAAACCGTGGATAATAAAAAATTGTACCACAGTTGAAGAAAAGATCTACAAAAACAAATTCGCACATAACTGAAAACTCAAATTTTAGACTTTTTCGACCCAAATTTTTCATGGTTTCTCAGTATTGGGTCATAATAGAGAGGTGGTCATAATAGAGGGGTTTTACTCTACTTGAATTCCTATCCTTTTATATATTTATGGTAGCCTGGCGGCCTTGCAAACGTAATTAATTCTTTTGCAAATAAATTCCACAAATTTAATTATTAGGTGCCGGGGTCAGTTCTAATCAATAGTTTGTGTTGTGTGTTAAATATTTTATTTTCGTAGCTTGAACCAATTTTTTGGTCGATAGAACTAGTGGATACATACATTCTACTATACTCACTGAAACAGTACGTAATTTCCAAATGACTGAGGTACATCTTTGAAGTTGTCATTATTTAATTTAGATAATTACAGTATTCGGTGAAACAAGGAAACCCAACCAGGAGAATAACTACTTAAGTATTAGATGTTCTCAATTTGGTAGCCATCCTGAATGTTTACTTTCCCTGTTATTTTGGTAGAGTTTTATTCCTAATGGACTTTATCATGGTCCCGTCAATAACATTATAAAAGGGTTCTACTGTACGAGGCAGTGTGACTAGGTGCTCTAATTGATAGCCTTGCTTCAGTCAGTTTTGAATTTCCTACAAAGTGCTTTGAAACAGAATAAAGTTGTTATATGAAAAATATGTGCTCTGAAATGAAAACTTGATGGCCTGTGTTTCTTGTTATGTTCTCAGTTTGTTCAAGGAAGCTACTATTTTTCACCTTATTGATTAAAAAGTGTTCCTCTGTTAGCTTACACTGGATTGCAGGTGCAATGTACAATGTATGCATGTTCATGACTGAGAATATTCCGAATTTACAGCGATAGCATCTTGCTGCACATAGTGGTGCAGTCTGAAGCAGGAATTCAACAATCCATATTCTGTTACAAAGTACCTGTGGGTGGACTGTATGTTCAGTTGTGGGCTTTGTTGAGGTGTAAATTGCTGTGCGATAAGTGTACATGTGTTTGAGCTTATGTTCCTGCTAACTGCTGCTCTGCTCCTGAGCAATTGTGTTTTATGTTAGTAATTTGTAATAAATTATGTTTTAAGATAAGTCCTTTTTATTATGTGTCTTGTTAAATTATGTACTTATTTATTGAAGAGTATGGAAACCAACCAATAATAATAAATTTAAGTTAAATTAGTTTTTGGTTGTTATTCAATTGATTGAAATTTTAATACTTTTAATTTGCTAATTTTTACTTGGATTTTTTTCATCCTTGTATTGATATAGTAAATACAAAAATATTGGACAGTTTTAATTATCTTGCTGGAAGTTGTGAAAGTTCAGTTACAGATTATGTGCCCCACTATTTTAGTAGCTATTACTGATTGGTGTTTTCCACAAAGACTTTTCAGTTAATATTTAGAAAGTTTTAATTCACTTTTGAAGCTGCACCGCCTCAACTTGGTGAGACGTGAGTGTGTAGGTGGGCGTGACTGGCTTGTTTCAACTACTAAGCCAGAACTGTATGTAACTACGCCCCACAGTGGGCATTACAAGTTGGAATGGGCCTATCTCCTGTGGGGTTATTCAAATTTTAAATTTAATAGTGGTAGACTATTCGGAAATTACGTGAGGACTAGAACCTTGCTACACAAGGTCAAACTATGTGGAGAGAAAATCGTAGTTACCAGGACTCTAACGCTGGCTAAGGCGGGGTTCTCCACGTTGTGGTTAATTATTGCTTAAGGAGTTTGAGTACGGACTTCCGGGACTGGGGATTCCAACCCCTACGATTAACTTTACATTCAACGTTCTTTGATGGGACAATCTCGCTTTTGTGCAAGAAGAGGACTTCAACATTCGCAAGACCAGTGTCGTGAGGAGCATTACCATGGAACTCTTAAGATCATTTTGGCAAAATCCCTGTGTACAGAGTTGGTCTGGTTGGTTTGCGAGTGGGGACAAAATCAAGCATCGCTTTCACTATTTTGTTCCATTGCGTTACCTGTTGACTGCGGGGCAGCGGCACACTCCTTGCCGGCTGGCTCAATGAGGCTGTTTGCAGCTGCACAGTGGCCGACTCTGGTTGTGGTAGAATGGTGCGTTGGCTGCAGGGAAATTCCTGGGGTTGAGTGGGTGGATGTGCTTCAAAGGGATATTTTATCCACTGATGGTCGGGACCTAAGAGAGTGTCTCCGAAATGGATAGTTAAAAGAATCTCAAGCCGTGAGCTGCCTGGACCCTTAGTAGGTGTCCGAAACTGTCCTCTTTCTATGGTAGTGCTAAATTTGCGAGTTCCATCTCTAATTATTTTAATGTCAGTTTAAGTTTCCTTTTGTTACAGTCTTTTTTGGTACGAGTCATTTGAATGGAAAACAAAATACTGTCTAAGACACAGCCGGGTAAAACGTGCGATCCTACCGTGTACGTCTAGACACACTGGTATGCAACATAATATCTCACTCTAATATCTCACTCTGTTGTTCCATGTCTGGCCATTGCCCAGCGGTGGATGGAACTTTGAGCCGCCACCCAGCTGTGGAACAGAGCATATACAGTCATTCCTAGGTGTGGTATCTACCCATGGATCAAGTGGCATAAATTAGCTTGTTCCTCTGACCTGGCCGTTTTCCAGCGATGGCAGAGTAGGATACTATCTCAGTCTCTTGTTTCCACCGGCTGATGAGTTCCTACAATGATTTTGGGCACTCCCGGTTTGCCTTTTAAGGTGTTTGTATTTGCCTTTGTGGCCTTATACGCTATTGCCAGCTTTACCTGAGAAAAAATAAGTAATGTGACTAATAGCAAACAGGATAATGAGCAAAGGGTTATCAACATTTAAAATGAGAATGTATATGCAAGCCTTTTCAGCGGGGAAGAAGGGTAGCATGGCACTTGCCCTGGGCTTTCACCTCAGACCTTTTCAGTGAAGATGTGCAGCAAACTGCTTTGAGGCCTGCTCTGGAACTCCTATTTAACTAAAAATCTTCAGCTTTTAGGTTCTCTAAAGAGTGAAACTAGCTCTGCTTCAAGGGAGTTGGAAGTATTGACATCACACATGGGTGCCTGGATCCTTAACCTATTCAGCATGGAAGCAATAACATAGTATCTTGAACCCCGGGTGCTCTTGGAGGTGGTGACTCTCCACTGGAATGCCTGCTGCCCTCCAGCGGGGTGCTGTGAAACTGGAGCAACTGTCCTGGTGAGAGTGGCGATTTGGTAGACAGTAAAATCTTCGGAGAGGGGTGTTGACGTGATGGCTTCTGGGTGAGTTGCGGTAAACAGTAAAAGCTGAGACCATGTATCTGTAGTATCAGTTGGGGCTTGCCAAAGTACCCTCTAGACATGTGTCCCTCCTCCATTACTGTTTTTATAGAGGTTTGATTTGCCCATAAGGATTGAATGTGTTGCAAGATGGGGTATAGTGTGTGCTTGCTAGAAGCGCAGAATGTGCAGTGTCAATTTCACCCCCCCCCCCCCCCCCCCCCACCCTCTACACCCTTTAGTTGGTCGATATAGTAGGTCATACTATGGAACTATCGGTTGTTTTGCTTCTGGAATGGTGTCTGTTCTATGTGCAAGCTGGTTTGGAGTGTGGTATGATGGCAAACTGTTACGTCTGGCCTATATCTGGCCCGTCAGGGAGGAGGCATGTGGTTTTTATCTGCAGCTTAGCTGGTCTCTCTCTGTCCAGCTCTCCTCCTTTTCGCTTCACCCTTACTTCCCCTTATCTGCATTCTTGGAGCTGCAGCTGATCGGCTGTGGTCCGTTGCTCTCTTCTGCAAGGAAAGGGCTGGGTTGGGAAGGAAAGAAGTGGAGTCGCGTCACCTGAAACTTTCAACTGTGTGGTTAAACTTCTTACTGGTGAGGGTTCGTGTGCCTTCTTTAATTGTGCCTTGTCAGTTCATAATTGATTACAGAAAGTATGAGTAGGCCCTACTGACAATTAAATTGACAATATATTTATATATAATTTTTTAATAAATTATTTTATATTTACAAGCGGGCACAACTCAGACACTTAAGGGTTGCAAGTTGTCCTTGTATGAAAGGGACGGAAAAATGAGCTAAATTCATTTACCATGTATAGTCTAAGTTCTTAAGAATGGCTTTGTCTGAGCATGTGTAAGGTAAGCAGTAAACGAGGATTCGTGTGTTCAAAAGACTCTCACGCAGTAGGTCATCCTGTACCTACTTTTACTAAGCTTTGTCCTATCTCCAATACTAGTATGAGTTGAATAATACTCAAGCCTTTCCTTTTCATCTACCCTAATTAGTACTTGTGGTGGACCACAGAATACATGTTTACAATTTTCACATGTTATACCCTCCAGTAACATTATTAAGTAATATAAGGTATACCTTAGTACTGAAGTGTACATATTTCATTAAATAGATGGCTTATTTTTAGTAGTGGTTAATTGGAAAAGAAAATAGTGCACAGTAGAAATAAAAAAACGAGTAAGCATTTAGAAATAAATGTAAATAATGTTACGTTATAGTATTCTGTATAAGGTTATTAAAAATATTATTAGTTTCAACGTTGTTAACTTACATAACAGAAATAATAATGAGGGCTGTTTATCTTCACCAACCTATGACTGGACGCTATATTGTTATTGTGAGATGCAATTTTTGTGTGCGGGTGTATCAGTTTAGTAAGTTCTGAATCGAATAATGAATGTTGTGTGAATAGTTTTTTAAAATGCGGAGACTTAAAAAATCCTTCATGCAATCGCCAACGCCAGCAAGACATTGTATGTGTTGCCAGAGTCGGAGTCATGATACTAATGGTAGAACTCGAAAGTCGTTCTGTGCTAGAAAACAGTCGCAAAGTAAATAGCGGTAAATTATGTATGTGAATATATGGAGTGTGATGTATTTTAATGGGAAATGTAAATATCTTAGACAAACATGTGTTAGTTCTTTTTAAGGTAAACATTTAAGTTTGTGTGTGGGTGTTTAGCAGACAACATTTAAATTTTCGGCATTCATTTCATTTCTTAGAAAGTATGTCAATGTTATGGTTGAATTTATTTTTGTTTTGTCAATAAACAACAAATAGTGACTTCAGCAAAACATTGAAGTTCCATTGCTCGCCTGTGTGTGTAGACCAAAACCATGAATGCAGTTGTAATTAAATACTAATTATTTAGGCCTAATTTATGTTAAAACTGATGTACATAATGTTTCATTTGTCCAGAAAGACTATGTAAAGTACATTTTCTTTCTGTGGTAAATTTTTAGTAATGGTAATAAATACTAATCATATAGGACAACAAATTGTACTGAAATTTTTTTTTGGGTGACGATGGGCATGTATGTTAAATATCCATGTTACTGTAATAGTACATACGACCATGTGTTTGATGTAATTGGCACTTGGTTTCATTACTTAATGATCACAGACCTATCAGTCTTCACCATTTGTGAGGAATGTTTTTTTGTTCAAGCTTATTTGATTGCAATTATTACAAATAGGTTCCGTAATTATTGATTTTAGAAGACTTTTACAGATCTCATTAACTATTTCTGTGTATGATTTGACAGGCCTAACTCATATTTTTTTGTTCACTGCCTAAATGTAATTTTTTTAATGTACTGGTGACATTGCCTTTACACAGAACTCCAGCAGACGTTTGTTTTCTCATAGTTCATTTTACTGCTCAGTTGTGAATTAATGATGTTTTTTTGTGGTGCTCACATCAGTTAACAATGTAAGATTCACATTCTTTTTTTTTTATGGATTCGTTAAATTTTTCAACTTCGGGCCAGTTAGGTTTTTTTATTCACCGTTGAATTGTGTAACATGTGTGATTTAATTTTGATTACAGTGTTAATTGTAACCAACATCAATGTCTTTCTATCTTGCCACAAATATTTTCCTGTTGTGAGAGTTGCAAACTTTTGCAATTCCAATGAAATTTCTTGATTTAAAAAATAATTTTTGTGTTTGTGTTTATTGATTTGATAGTAATTAATAATATCTGTTTAATTAATTGTAATAATATGGATATATTTTATTGATAGTATTTTGATAACACAATGTAGATGTTACCATTAGAAATGAAAAAAAAATCTGTGTAATCACATATTTTCTTCAATTATAGTTGACATGTTTAGCAAAAATTCACATGATATTGACATGTTTTGACAGTCACATGAAAAGCACATGGTGGCAGAAGGATACGTATTCAGTTTGTTTACAAGGTACTAATTTCATACAATCTGTCAATCTGGAAACCTTACATGAGGCAGACTATACAAGTTTTACGTAAGCAAGAGTATATTAGTTTATTGGTTAAGTTTATGTCATTGGAGGTACAAAGACATGTCATAATAACTTATTTTAGGTTATAATACAATTAATCTACTGACTAATAATATAGTTCAAACTTCAAATTACACTAGAATATGGACAGATCACTTAACCCTTGATAAGGTCCCTACGGCAAGCTAAATTTACTGATTTTGTTTACCTAATTACAACAGGGTTTAATCAATCCTAAATCCCTATATTTAATACAATGTTATACCACAGTTACCAACTAGGAATGAAATTTACTGGGCCGATTGCTATATCTCGCTATAATTTCACTCCTCAATTAACAAACTGAACAAACTTTAACCTAAATTAACAGAATGATCATTTACTCTGATGCTTGAAGCTCTACGAACAGCACAAAGGGATGGAGTTCAAACGAGAACTCCTAAGTCCCCAAACACTCAAACCACCCAGTACTGGGTTTGGATCCATCCTGTACCTGGACACTGTTGGTGAAGGACCGAACCAGCTATGACCAGTGACGAACCTCAGATGCCAACACGAAAGGATGTACACCAAATCCATTACTCATCTACGGAGTCATCGTTAAGGGAAAAAATGCACACAAGACCCGGGCTAGGGTAAGAGGCAGTAAGAAGGGTTAGGTTGTGGCATTTGGGGCTTTGGTAACTTGGGGATTCTAACCCCAATGAATACCTTGAATTTAAGTGTACTGTCATACACTGAGCATGTACGAGTGGTTTTGGTGGCCTTCAATCTCTTAAAAGCGAGTTTCGCATAGAACATGTCCAGAGGGAAAAATTAAACCCTCTTTGTCAAGGTGCCAGCGTAGATTGTAGGTTGGGTAGGTTTATGTAATGGAACAAAGTTTTCAACAGTAGGAAGAACATATCAACGGGTTACCTTGGGAACCACAAGCTTTGGAGCTCTCCTCTGCTCCGTAGGTGCTGCTGCAGCGGCCGGCTTTGGAACAGCTGCTAACTCTGATTGCGGCTGGATGGTGCTCTGACTGTTGAAGGTTATGTGTGTAAGTTGCAGAGGGATAGCAGTGTATTTAGGGGAGAGTACTGACGGCTCTATGTCTAATAACTCTATACCAAAATGCAAGGTTAATAATTGCTCAAAGGAAATGTGCCCTTGTGTTCAGGTTGATAATTCAAATAAAAAGCTGCCTTTTTGTGGTTCAGTATTACTTTGATAAAGTAGTTCTCTATCTATCTGGTATAGTTCCTGTTTAAGACGGTTCTTTGTACCTGATTTCAAAGCTTTCGATATGAAGCCGAACTAGTAATGTAAGCATAATTCAGGTAATATTTGAAATATTCGCACAAGAAAATATGTACGTGCCATGAAGCCGATTATAAGGAACGGTCCTACGGTGTGCCTCCTGGAAAACGACTATACCAGATATGTCTTGTAGCTTAAACACATCCGGCCATTCGCCAGCCCGAAGGGATATACAGCAGATCACGTGAGCGGCCAAAGTACCAAGTTGTATTGAGTTCCTAGTGAAAGGTTCCCCTGAAGATTGACCACTGCAATACCCTGAGTATTGCCTTGGCCAAACTCGGAATACCGCTCAGTGTTACTTGTATTTGTCGTTTGGCTGTTACCGTAGTCGGCGTTGCTTCACGTATACAATTTAAGATTCAAAATGTTCAAACGTAAAGTTAATTGAGGAATTACTTATGGTTTACTTTGATTCAAATACACAAGGGATGCAGGGGTTAATAAAGCCAGTAAGTAAAAGGTACTAACCTTCAATGGGAGTGTGGTTTTAATATATCCACGTAAGAAATTACAATAAAGCAAAATAATAACATAGCAGTAGTAATGGTTTCTAGCATAAGTTACTTTACCGTTAAATAGCATACGAATTAACTGCAGTAGTTAAAAGTATACATTCACTGCAAATCGGGTGAAGGCTACCTGTTACATATATATTAAGTCATTTGTTTGGTGAATTAATTATATTTAAAGAAATTTTATTAAAACAAAAACTAGTTGTGGAACCTAGCTGAACTATACAGCTTATATCTGGAAGGGACCTCACAGTATGTAACTGGGTTACTCTACTCAAGTGGTAGAGTGGCCTGTTTAGGGCCTTAAGGGGGGCTACGTTGCAGTAACCTTGGGGTTACCTGGATGGTGCAGGGTTAAGGAGAGGTTAGATTGATGTAGGAGGTGCTTGAGGTCGATGACGACTGGAGGTGCTGCTGATGACATCCTTCAGGGGAAGATGGCCTGTAGAAGAGTGTCGTCGTGATAAGCAATGCGGACACAGAACTGCTGGTCCTAAGTCAGGTTTCCTTGGCCTTCACAGCCTAGAGGACGATCCAGGACTATGTTACTGCCGCGGTATCCAACTCTGGCCTTCGCAGCCTCTTCAGGAGTGGATAAGTGACTTGCGAGCCACCCCGAGCAACTGCTCAGGCATGGGCTGGCTCGTTTTTTATAGTGATCTCTGTTGATCATGAATGATACGAGGGGTGCTGATGGCTTGGTCCCACCTCTAAAAGGTGGAGCTTGTGACGTCATATGCATAGACCATCGGATACCTTATCTTGGCTCTTTGCTTGTTGCCTGGGGTGCAGAACTTCCAAGCTAAGGGCACTCCAGTACGCCTTGACCCTCTGTGATTGGGCCGCGGCTATGGTGGCACCAAATTCAAATTGGTGCACTGGCGAGTGCACTGAAGTAAATAATGTCGATGTCGGAAGAGTGATGATGTGACGGTTTTCTGCGTACGCAGGGGAACAATACAAGCTAGAAGCATGGGGTTAATGGTGTGTTGTGTCGGTACCCTGCCTCCAGTACTGAGGATAGACTTGCCCGTGAAACCAACGATCTTGGATGGGGCAAAGTCGTGATTCTGTAGTGTGCTCTATCTAGCGGAGGTTTAGTCATGCATCAACTCTTAACCTACAGCAAATTGGGATATGTTGCAGAATTTAACTCTAGTGAAAGCAGTTTGCTACAACAAGCTACTGAGCTTAAATTCTCATCACTTCTCAGTGCTATTACTTTAACCCTTTAAGATAAAACAAAAGTAAATTATTAACAAAATATACAAGACAATGGTACTCACTCTGGGTTCGTTTAAAATCCTATTTTTACTTGTCTTTGCAGCCCTGTTACGGCTCGCTATAGCAAGGAAATAATTTTTTTCAGGAACCCTACGAGTGTGCTATAAGGTTGGATCCGTTCCTGCAAGTGGTTTGTGAGGGTTCGGCTCGAAAAACTATAAGGCAACTCATGTCAAAGAAACTAGTGCCCAGACATTTATTCAGTCTTTCCTAACATAACAGTTCAAAAAAATATTTATGCATGATGTCTTCTACAATATTAATAAACGACTGCTACTCATCAGTCCAACTGCATTCCTGGCAGTTTGACTATAGAGATGAGAGATCACCGCTGCCGCCTGCAAGATTGTTGTATCTACCAGGCCGGGACAAATGTCCTAATAATAATGTACTATTTCACCCAATGAGCCACCGGAACCATGCAAGAGATCCGGGGCGAGTACAGCAGTGTGCCGCAGGATGCCGCCACATGCAAGATGTCTAGATCCCACTGCTTTCCACTATGCTGCTCGCACAGAGGATCTAGGTGCTGGGCTTGAACCTGCTAACCACCTCTCCAGACACCCTTTGCCAGTGAAGGAATAGCCGAGGAGTATGAAAGGAGATGCGTCCCGGCCTCCGGATCATCAATTCTGCTTCAGTTCTCTATCAGTCTTCTGACTCCTCTTGTGGACTCTCATCGCTCCAGCTATTGGTGCAGAGGCTCATACCTCTCCATACAGTTCATCTCGTGGGGCCGAAGATCCTCTCCTACGCTACCTAAGGAAGAACCAGCAGCATCACGAGCTTCACACTGAGACACATTTGGTGCCTAGGGATTCACGGAGAGTAGAGCTCGCCCTGAGATTTAATTGTACGTTACACTCATTATTTACTGCCTTTCCTATAGTTTTGCGTATGGCGCCTTCCCCTGTTTAAGATGGGTCCATGTGGATTTAGGAAATAGTACTTCTACCATCTGTGTTTATTTCTTTAGGGTCAATAAACACTGATCTTACCAGATCGCTTGACTGTCACTCACAGTTCTTTCCTTGTGTCATTATCGGAGCTGGAAGAATCAGCAGGAGACTGGGTTTGAACATACTGAACTTACACATACAACACAACAGAATATCTGTGGAAGGCCACCCATTGTCTGCCCCGGCAGTGAACGGTAGAGCCATGACATTAGGATACCATCCCTTGGAAGTTGGCTTTGCCGGCTCGAAGTAGCCTCTCTGCTCACTTTGTGGTGTCGAGGAGGAGACTTCTTGGAGTCCGGGGAGACCAGTGACCACTGGACACTCACCTCACCAGTATTGGAAGGCCACACATTCCTTGCGCCAGGTAAGAGTTATGGTAGAACCACGACACTAGGTACGCTCCCGGCGGGATCGGCTTCCTGGCTAAAGTGCTCAACTTTCACCGCCCACTTTGTGGTGCTGAGAGGGTTACACTCTGGTGCAGGAAAACGTACCCCAGTGGGATAAAACCGTGCAGTTCCTGCAACCAATGCTCTGTAGCTTGAACCTTCTCCGCCCCGGTATAGGAGTCAAGAGTGAGGTGGTGTTGCGGCAGTAATTGGCACCCACACTTGAACACACACGTCAACTGTGTACCTCCTGCAGCCCCGACTTTTCTGTCTAATGCCTTACATCTGTAGGGGTGGAGTTGAGAGCCGAGCTAAGAAGGTGAGGGCCATCTCTAAAAATCCACAGGGTCTACGTATCCTTCCTAGCGGGTTCGGGCTGCTCAATCCATATGAAGAGGCTGCTCTGCTGAGATGACTCACCGTACCTGTACCAACCGTCATGCCCGTGGATTTGTTTGAACCACCTACCAAAGTTGCAGAAGGGTATTACTCCATAGTGCAGGAGGCACTATTTGGTGAGAGGTCCACCAGTACACCAGGACCCACAACCTAGCACCCGCACATGCCACCTTCCTGTCGAGTGCCACCCAGGTAGTGGGAACAGGGGCAGTACAGCCACCTAACGAACAGTCACACCGCCCCACTCTACCACAACCTAAACACGCTCCACGCCAGGTGAAACTCGCCGAACTAGACATTGTACCAAGTCGACGGCCAACCAGGCCAGTGCTGTACACCGGGCAGGCTACAGTGCCCAGAGACAAATAGCTACCTTTAGATGCGACTCGCCTAGTATCAATTGAGTCACCCGAGACAGGGACTGTCATGCGTCAAGGAGAGTACTTTTTGGCACCCAATGTGGGGCAGTAATAATTTATTCATAATTTGGAAAAAAATCAGGCCAAACCAGGGCAGCATGACCCTGAGGCGAGAGAACTAGCCGGGGTTCGATAATAAACGCAGACCAGACTTCGGGCACCATACATTGGAAGGCAGCCAGCCTAGGTTAAAAAAGGTAGCTCGGTGTAAGCCTCCAGTAGTATTAGTACGGCTCATGCTACATGACTTTCATTTTCAGGTTATGTAAGAGTACAACTCGCAACTTTATGTATTCATAACTCGTCAACGACTGAATGGATTTTGATAATTCAAACACTATTAAATCACAAAGTTGCATATCCAGAAGGATCCTGCTCCCAATGAAATTGGTGATATTGATACATGTGATATAATATATTGGAAGACTTTTCCAGTTCATGAAGGGAAAGTGGACAATCACCCCGAGAGCAGCTACCATGAGCCTGCCAGACCAGCTCGGTGCCAGGCCAGTACCGGGAGGCTCGCTTGAGGCCGACCATCAGATTCACTTGGCCTTACCCACAGCATGCTGCATTGAGAAAGTGGGGGAGGCCACCAAAGAAGAGACAACAAAACAATTGAGTGACGAGTCATACACACAGACAGTCATGCACAGATAGACTCATATAATGATAGCCATTATTAAGTTATCACTCAGTGAGTATGTACCAGTAAAATGTATGTAAATAAAATCAATGAAGATTTACAATCAGCTGTTACAGACTGTATAAAAGAACAGCATTATTACGTAACGGATATCAGTGGAGATAATGGCCACATGCCATTCAGTCAGTACTAATTAACCGTGCTCATTCTGCGACATACTGTAGTTCTCAAACAACGTAAAAGTGCTAAGAAGAATACAGTGTTCAACAATGTAAGCCAACAAAATTTTTGTTGGAAAGAAAGACAGAAAACATACTTTGCCTTATATAGAGTCCTTTGCGAAAACCAGGAAGTCTTCTTAGTTATGTATAAATTCTAATTTTAAAGTTTAAATGTATTGTTGGAAATGTTGTTTGGAAACTTTAAAATTTCTTTGCTGTAGATGCATTTTAAAGGAAGGTGTTGAAAATTTTCTATTGTTGTATATAATCATATGCATTTTTTATTTCATATTGCTTAAAAACATCAAGAAACTCACAAACAAAAAGACAGTTAAACAAGCGAGTGCTTTGTTGTGTGTTAAATATTCAATTTTTTTTTTTCAAATGTCACAAACAAAAGACAGTTTAAAAAGCCAATCAAGAAAAGTTTACGACATTAAACTTGTTTTCTGAATATGTCAAATTATTCGGAGTGAATTGTGTGTTTGAGTCCTATGTTTCTTTTTATACTTTTTGTATGATGGTGATGTACGTCTTTAACTTCACTTGCCAAAACACTCGCATTGCCACACTCAGCTGCTCAGACCAGATGCCGGAGAGTCTCTGCTGACAAATCCCCGTACCTCACTTTACACATGGTATTTTCTGCTGTGCGACAAAATTGGAAGGCGAAAGGCAGTGGTTGATTATATTATTTTTTTCCGCACCAGGTCGCCACATCAGATTAGCTAAAGAAAATATGCCTTTGTGAGTGGGGCATAAGGCAACTTTTGCTGTTTCATTATTACAATTAAATTCTTCTCTAAGGGTAGATTTTATTCAGTGTGCTGTCCACCATATCTTGCTTCTTCCCACAGGTTAAAAATATAAACCACATCGTTTGCACCCTAGCCTTCCAACTTTTCTGTAGGATAGCATACTTTCAAAATGAAGATTACGCGTTATCACTGACACTGGAGATCCCTCGCGACATACTCCGCCCTACTCCCGACGAGGGGATTTTACTGTTGGCTGAGATATTGCTACTATCCAGAATGGTCAAGCTAGTGCCTCTGCTTGCCACTAGAGGGCATCACCCAATCTACTTCAGCAGCATCTAGCCTCTCATTGAGGCGATAAAGAATGTACAGTAGAGTCCCGTTATAGCGAGATGTCACAGTTCCAGGTTCGATCCTCGCTATAAGAGTGTCCTCGCTGTCCCAGAATTAGACAGATTTTGATCTCCAGTAAGGCCTACTAAATAAAAATTGCTTTTAAATTGTGTTCAAACCACCATAACGTAAAAATATCCTGTTATATGAGAACTAATTGCCTGAAAATGAGCGGAAAATCTGACTGCGCCACGTAAGTATAGCCGCTCTGCCTGCAATCAGTTGCTCGGCCTATGCAGCATTGCCCAGCAATCAGTTGCCCGGCCTACGCGGCATTTCTTGCTATCACGTACTGAACCGCCGAAGCACTGCCCTGCATGCGATAACTCGCCCGTCACAGCTCCACACGACTGCCTCAAACCATATACCAGTATTTACTGGCATAATTCTCGCACCTATTTTACAGGATTTTAGTGCAAAAAAATTAGTGTGTGTGAATTATGCAAGGAATCACCAAGACACGTGCATGTAAACATTAAAATGGGGTCTACTGTAGGTAATCCCTCACCAAACGCAGGGGATATGTTTTTTTTAAAACACAGCACTTCATTTATTGATAATAGATATGAAGATACATATTCAAAATTAAATCACTTGTGTGCTGGGGCTAGCAGCAAAAACATTGCAGTGTGCATGTAGCTGGGCGAGCGCCTAGATCCTTTGCAGCGTGGCTGGGTTTGGCTGCTTGCCACTGTCGTTCGGCCCTATATCCTCGGGCGGGGCAGCTGTCTGTCGGTCGGTAGTTACACTATTATTCTGGCTGGGCTGTGGCCGGCGGCTGCCCGCCACTGCCATTGTTACAGGTCTGATTCACTTAGTAACTGCGGCCCAGTGTTGGGAAATTGTGACATGCACGTTAAACTTGGAAACAACAAACTTTCGGCCCGTTTCGCTATTGCCGTATTCCTCTGCATACGCAATTGCCTGAAGTTTAAATGCAGCAGTTTGACTGGCATATTTACCCATTATGCATTCGTACTAAACAAAAATTAATATAAATATAAACTATTCCCTTCGCATTAAAATAACCACCCACATACAAATAAACTCCGTGACTGATTGTGTTTACATTTTTGCAGCGTGGGCGGTGCAGCCAGATATCGATAAGGGAACCAGCGACCTTGAAGTGTCAGCAACCTGGCGCGGTCGAACAAAGCGCGTGCCACGGGCCCGTTAGCATTACATGCCTCGTGTAGAGAAATATGCTGTGTGAATTTTGCCAGTGCGAGAATTATACCAGTAAATATGGTACTCACTGGAGAATTATTTATTTTCAACTAACAAAACCTGCAAAACTTACTCAAAACCAGCAAAAATTCAAGGAAACTTAATAAAAATGGATTGAAATTAAGTTCAGTATAGCACAGCGATAAAGTGTAGTAGTAGTTGTTTCCCTATCTTTAATTGGTATGCGACAGTATGGAAAAAAAACCCGGCGAAAATCTGTTAATATGTAGCTGTATTCAATTCCAGCTATTGCTTGGACTGTTATGTTTAAATGAAGTTTGTTTTCATTTAACAATAACGTTCAACCCACGTACATCAAGTTGTTTGAAACCAAACACAGTTGACAGCACAATGACTGGGAATGACTACAGAAAAGCAGAACTGGTTCATGAAAACAGTGTCGGTAGAAAAGGCAGGATTCTATTTATAGAACAATGCACTTGAGGAGAGTGGCACAAGGTACTTGGAAACGAGGTGTCGGAGGAGGGAGTGGAGTTATGGCATACAGATAACAAAAGTACGCTTCACACGCTCATGAGTTCCGCCGCAAGCCTGCCTCACACAATCTCACTGTACATATTTCAACTTGTAAAATTACAATTTTTCATGGAATATTTTTGTAATTTTTTGATGGTTCCTCAAAAAGACCTCGTTATACCTTTGTTCTCGCAGTTACTGTGCTCGCTACAACAGTATTCTACTGTAATTGCCTCCAGACAAGGTGATAAGAAAAGGCACCCCTTCTGAGCTCAAGTAATTCCTGACCTGCAGAAAGAGGCTTTTTACCCATAGCACCCCTCGGAGATCTTACAGGCTTGGAGATTTAGTATAAAAGGAGCAGCCATATCTTGGCTCAGGGCAATTGTTGTGCCTTCCAGCTTGCATAAGGTCGAGGGTGAGCTGTTGGGCTAAGTGGTAGCCAACCCGTCTCTCCCAGCCTGCGAAGGCCGGAGAACAATCTAAAAGGGTCCTAATCCTACATGTCGCTTCAGCTGCCAGCAGCCACCCTGCAGACTTTGCCACTTCTGGCCGACTACTTACAATGGCTTCCGAAGACGTCCGTGCTCCTACCTTGTAAAACCTCCAGCACACCCCTGCGTTCCTCCCTCCCCCCCACTCCCCCCTGGTAGTGGGTCACATGGGTGTCTCTTCTTGACCTGTTGTTCATTTTAATTGCCAGTACGGTAATGTCTTAAGTGCCTTCAGAACACACTCTAAATAGGCTTCAGCCCCGTCGAAGTTCTAGATAACTGTTAATTCCAGCTATTCATGATCACGCTTAGCTCTTCTGTAGAACGCCTTCTTCTGCATTTAAATCTAGAAAGCTTCCAGTCTCTTATAACTTAGGAGTTAGTGAAGCATCACCTTGCTTTCACATTATGTGTCCGTAAATACGTATTAGTTGAACTTATTTGCAAGTGTCATTTTATTGTTGTGTAACCTTTGAACCCCTTTGATTAATTTTGTGTTGGTAATGTATTACACTCTTTAATAAACTGCCTCACGGGTAAACCTGGTATCTGCGTGTAAACCTCAACGGTAGTGCTTATCTAGCTCTGCCAGTTGGTAGACCTTCGGCTGTGCCAAAAGCACCAGCAACTCCAACTTTTTACGACAAGACCAGGTACTCTGTTCGGCTTTCAGCTTGCAAAGGCCAGAGGAAAATTAGTAGTGGTCGGGCCTGATTAGTCTCATGTCGGTTATTCACCCAGGGCTGAGTTGTTTGCAGCACCCTTAGTTCGAACAAAGTGTGTAATCACTCAGCTCTGTATGTACATGCTTGGGACAGTTTAAAAATACCAGTTTCTCCTTTTATTCATACTCGCTATGATAACCGACCAGGTTGGGTGTTCGACTCTAGTCCCATCTCGAAAAGGCCGAAATAGAACTCGCAGCACTCAGAGTTGACCGGCCTCTAGCAGATATAACTCCCAGGACACCAGTTATTACTACTGCCCACAGTTCAAGTCACAGCTTGTGAAGGCCGGACTTGGGAACACCGAGTAATCACACTGTGTTTTGGAAGTTACCCTCAAGGGAACTTTCTTTTAATCAAACAGCTTTTGACTCAGTTTAAATGCCTTATGCAAATAAAGGTAGCTTAAGCCAACAACGTAGAAAAGCCCTATGGGCTGCCACAAGAGAACCGCTTGCTCTAAAAACATTAGAAACTGCCCCAGAAAATGTTGATACCTGCTTCACAAACTGAGGTACCTTTATTTGGGCCATTAATTTGTATCGTTTCTGGCGAACTCATTGCTATCGAGGCCATACAACATGGAGTAGAGGCTATTTTAAGGCTCTATTGGCCTTGGCACATGTTTGACCTACCAGAGCCATTGTCCTTGGATATTGTCATAGAAACAACTCCAGTCCCTCCCCAACTTCACAAGCCTGCAGTCATGCCTCTGCCCACTGGTTGAGTGTGCACACTCAACGGAAAGATCGTCCACCTGCGCCTCCGGAACCAGGTACAGAAATTACGGAAGATTTATCTTTGTAGCTCCCGACTGTGCCCAAACGTCAGCCAACTAGGCCTACGCTGTATAAAGGCAGGGCACCGCAGGAACTTAAGGTCCCTGCCTAATTCCTGTCGCCCTCCTGCCCCACGCTCCCCATGAAACTGGCTTCATGATATTAGGCATCCCTGAAAGTAAACAGGACTATAGTCTCCTATCAAGAGAGCTACCAAGACAAGTTAACCCGGGGGTTTAACTCCCCTCCATCCTCTGTAGTTATCATATCAAATAAATCCAAAACATCACCTTTCTTCAACGTGGGGCTAATCCTGACCCAGCCTGGCATTTAGCTTGCATTTAAATTCTTTCATTGGTGTAGCCTCCTATATCCCGAACCCAAGTGAAAAGGACAGGGTAACCGAAGGACAGTTAACTTAGGGTATTTATTAATTTACGGACATGTAGTGAAACACGCTCGGAATCCATCCCCGAAGGAGTGAGTCAATATATGAAACGTTTCAACAAAACTCAACCGAATTTTGTATGCAATCAGTATTATAATTAGAAGCATAATTTATGCATACAGAGATCCTCTTTTGCAGGAGTTTTTGCAAAATATTGTTAGGTAAGTAGATTAACATTTTGCCATATTTTTGGAATAATTCAACTAATTTACAGCCTAATTTTGCTCACCTACCCAAGGTCATGTAAAGTTACATTGTTTAAATGGGGTTAGACAGTGATTTTCAAAATGGAGGGAATATAAATATTTTGATATGTTTGGCATATCTATTTAACAATATTTCAATCAAACTTTTTGTGCTGGCAGTATCTATCAGAAACTTAATGTACAGAGCCTCTTTTTAAGCAATTTTGTAAGATAGCGCCATTTCGGAGACCAATCAACCAATTTCCACCAAATTTTTTACACAAGTAATGTTATGGTAGACCATGTAAACTGATGTGTGTTTAGTGATTCAGATACTTATTTTCAAAATGATGGCCGTGTAAATTCATATTTCAGGGTAGTATCATCCAAAACATAGATTGATTACAGTAGAAGTTGATGCTCCGAATCCTCAGTTGTTAAACACATACATGTTTTATGCAAACATCAAACACGTATACGTTTTTCGTCATGAACATACTACTACGGGTGAATGGTCATCAAAGCAGCTCAGTTCATGTAGCACGAAATAAATGCTCATGATTGAAGTCACTGCATCATCTTGCTCTAAATTTCCATGTAGTGGGCTGGTATTATAGTGCACTGTAGTGGGCTGGTATTACTTTGGGATGTTCCGAATTGAAGAGTTTAGACAGTTTGTAAAAAACTTTTATTGTGCTTAGCTCAATGATTTGATCTGAATATCCAGTTCTTTTTTTCAATTCACCATTGTTACTGGAACAAGATGTGTTCTTTTATTTATAAGACAAAACAAATCTCTTGGGCATAATTAATATGTATCATTCTTCTTTACATGGTCATTTAGGCCTACAAATGTTTTTAAAAAATAAATTTTAAATATTGCATGGCAGTAAAAATACCACGTAAATGTTTGGTGTCCATTTTAAAAACTGTTAACTTGCAAACATTTTAGTAAAAACTCTATAATTGCATCATTCATACTACCTGTCAAAAAATACATCACAATTTCTCTGTGCGTCTAGTGCATATAGTCGATGTGTGAACTTGAGTTGGACCTGATGGTCAAATATGAAAAAATGAGCCTGTAATTCTGCATACTTATTTGTAGGTTAATTATTAATCTGATGTAGAAGGAAACAGCAGAAGTGAAGATTGGGAGTATTTTAATTTTGAAATGGATCCTCACAAAGCCATTTGCAAACTGTGTAATGAGCATATTTCTCGATGTGGCAAAATTTGTTTGATGCTCTCGGACGCCATATAAAAAATTACAAGTAACATTATTTGTATCGGCTTTATCTGTCGGATTGGCATAGGCTGTTCACTGTAAAGTGAGCACTTTTAAAGGCCCTTATAAATTTTTACTTTCATACCATTTACATTTTCCTGCTGTTTTTTAATATAAACATTGCAATGTGACCAATAAACACAATGTATGCATTTCAACACCACCAAAATTTAATGCCTTAGGCTGCAAGAAGAAATATTTATTAGTTTTTAATGCCTGTAGGGGGCCCTTAAAAAGTGCTCACTTTATTGTAAATAGCGTATATCGGTAATATCGGCAAAATGGGGTTTAGACCCCATCTCTAATGGTAAACTAACTACTCGTATATAAATATATATTAATATTTAGTGTAATATATTATATATTTTATTTGAGTAATATTATATATTTTATTTGAGTAATATTATGTATGTATGTATTACTTTAATAGTATAGTATATTACACATACTTAATGCAGTAAACCCTTTTAAGATTTTTTACTTTAAAAAGTTTTCTTGCTAAATAAGTTAACATAAATTTGCAAATGTCCATAAATACCCAAGTAATTTGACTTTCCTAAGATTTACTTGTTAACATAATCCTTATGAAAAATAAGTTGAAAACACATGTGGTCTATGCTCAACAATAATTTGTAAGGGTGGTGTCTGCCTTTGAAGATGGAGTTGAATCACGTGATTATCGTAAATATTACAGAAAGTATTTTAAGTGGGACTGTGACATCCAGGATAATCTGTAGTTGAACAAGTATCTGCAACCAATCCGAAACCAGTCGCTGCCATCAAATTATGACATAGAGAAAATAAGAGTTGCAGCCCTGTTGTCTCCTAGTCTGTAATGCTGAAACATAATTGGTTTTTGCAATAATGAATCAATATGTACGAGCATGTTAAAATTAATGAATAAATCGTCTGGCATTAACAATCATGTGCAAGGAATTTGATCGTAATAAAGATCACAGTGTTTTGTTTGTTGCTTACTTGCAAAGTGCATAATATAATGATTTTAATTTAAAACAACTTATAAACATTAACTTTTATGAAATAAACATGTGGATATTTTCATATATCACCAAAAATTGTTGTTTGTTAAACTTGCACGTTTCCTTTAGTCACTCTGTGCATTCACATCATTTTCTACAAACATGGGTATCACTAAATATCTGGTTAAAATGAACACAACAGGTAAAATAAATAAATGTAAAAGTTTGATAAACTTTGATCAAATTGAGCTTTCTCAAATCTAAAATAGTCTTTCTAATCCTAAGGTTTAAAAATTAAAATGAATTATCCGCCGAGGGTGAAAAAGTAAATTAAAAAGTTTTAGTAAACTTTTAAAATTACAATTTTAAATATCTGGTTAATATGAACACATTTGCAATCATGTATTGCAGGTTGTGTAAACTTTCCAACCAAATATTAATGGTAATGGAACATGAGGCATGAAAAGACAACATAGAGGATGAACTTGGGATAAAATGATGTAGGCAGTCCCACTTGCAGTAAACTGCAACAAAAAGAAACCTTCATATTGCAGTTTATGCATAAGGATTTAAAGTGTGTGAAATCTTGAACAGCTGCAATGTTGGTGCAGTGTGCTGTTTGTGGCATGAACTCTTAACACATTTGTGATTGGTCCACAGTCGCTGCTGGATGAACCGAACCCCAACTCGCCTGCCAACTCTGTCGCTGCACAGCTGTATCAAGAAAACAAACGAGAGTATGAAAAGCGAGTTGCAGCTATTGTCGAGATGTCTTGGCTTAACTTCCAGGAGAATCGTCCAGAAGAAGAAACCAGTGCACAATAGTACTGTGCACTATTGCACCCTTCTTGTGTGCTTTACATTCTCGGATTCCTAGACTTGTGTGTTGAATATAGACTTGTGTGTTGAATAGGACTGGAAAGTTACATTTTGAACCTTGACTCAGGAAAATTAATGTTTTACTCTTTTTATTTAGTGTATTTATGAAATAACATTAGTCAAAAATCTATTGATTCATAAACATCGTAATGCAAATATTGTGAATTGTAATGCTAGGGTACAGAAACGTACCATTATTATTTTTTTTTAGTCAGTGCTGTGGTGAAATTGTTGGAGAAAATTGTTCACTTCACGTACATTGTAAGTTCTGTAAATAAATATTTGTAGCATTATTTATTATATAAGTTTGTTATAATTTTTCGTGCATACATTAATATGTGACCAATATTTAAGAGTGTAAGTACAATGCATACATAATTTTTTTGTAGGGTGAACTATGAATCAATCACATGGAAGATGAACCAAAGAAACAAAATGAACAGATCCGTAGCTATGATATCCTAAATTATGTACTGGATTGAAGTTAACTAATGCCAGTATTTCATTTTTTGCCATAAAATACAAGAAAGGTGAGAAAAATGTGTGCATTGGACTCCGAGCATTTGTTTGCAAACATTTGTTTTCTTTGTTAACAGAATATGTGTATTTGAAGGATACATTATGGCCACACTACTTTTCTAGTATGTACTGTCAAAATTTACTGTACTTAACATGATAGAGGTCTGCAAATGTAGGACATCTAGTTTGAGCACAGCCCGAGCGATCTTACCAAAATCTTACCAAAAAAAAGCATAGGATATGCTTTGAGTCTATAGTAGAACACTATTTAAAAAATTTTACAGTTACTGAAAATCTTTTCACTGTTTCGTTAAATTCAAATTTACCCATTTTAACACTCCCAACACCATTAAGTTGTTATAAAAACTTTTTTTCCCCCCCAAGTTAAAACAGTGTTTCGTTATTGATGGTGCAAAATACCATTTTTATTTAAATTAAATACTAAAGTAATTCACTATACATATGTTCTGCAAATTAAATGGTATCCCACAAGACATTTTTATACAATATTTGGATGATTAACAAAATTTCAATTAATTTAAATAGTAAGAAATATTCTGAATAAAACTGTATTATGAAAAGTCTAAAATGATCTCACGTTAACGATGAAAAAGTTCAAACATTGTGCACTGCTTACCTTGTAACGAGTGTAAAATACATTTCCGAAAGTTTTTTTGTACAAAAATTAGACAATTTATTAATGAAACACACATTTATTTCAATAAGCAGAAGACTTTCGGATAGAAATATCCATCCCACAAGGCCGTGGACCTCCTCTTACTGCCACAAAAATGTAAACATTGTGGCTTGTACTATGGATATAATTTCTTCCAGCGTACATTCTTAGCCAGTGTGAAGGCCACTTTCTCACTAAAATGAAATATGTAAATAAACTAACAATTATTTGTATGATGCATCACTATCATGCTTTCATTCATGCAACACACTGGCGGCCCGTAGAGGCACACGTAGTCAGCTGACAGGCATGTACATAGCTGGTGCAAAGGACCTGACCAATTTTCTGTGACTCGTATGACAAAGTAGGGAGGCAGTTCGACGTAATGTGTTGTATCCAAAACTATAAATAAAATAGTTTTCCATTAAAAAATATTGTAAGCAGGTCATTAGGTAATGCAGTAAATTCCAATTGCAATCCATAATCAAAATACAAGATGAAAAGCTAAAAATGGAAGTTATACAAGCACTATTGAAAAACATATCAAAATGGCATGCAGCATGGTCACAAGATAAATTATAAAAGGTGCTCAAGGGAGGGAAAGGGGAAGATCTGTAACTCGCACTGTATTGGCTACCGCTGTTAGTATGCACGCGTGGTTGGATGGCAGCTAGGCGCTTGGAGAGGTAGGGCAGCTAGGTGTGGGGGGAGGGTTGGCCGTGGCAGGGAGGCAGGGGTGAAGAACAAAGGAGCCCTTTGTGACGTCATGTGTCGCACAAATTCTTAACTCGCATGCGTGGTCAACTCAAATCACTGCCAAATTCTCTTTTTGTTTTTGTGTTACAGAAAATGGTTTAAAGGTACCTTGTGAGAAATACGTACAGTTTACTGCCATGGTCAGTGAATGTATTTTATTGTTTTTTTCAATTTCAGGAAGGATATTTTCTTTTTATAAATGTTTGGGATTTTTTTTTTGATGGTTTCTAAGAACCTTTACTTTAGATCGCTGTTTTTGTTACCTACGTATTATGTTGGGGCTCGATTCTATGTTGAGCTCTTTCATTACATGTTTTTCAAAGAAGATAATATTTGTGTTTGATGGTAAACTGTGTTCATATCTGCAGTTCTGAGGAATTATTTTTACAGTACCATGCGTACCTTTTATAGTTTAGTGACTGAATAACATCTTATTTTATGAGAAACTGTAAACAAAATATCTCGCATGCTGCAACCTGGCAGATTCTCTGCCAGGTTTTTATGTTAATTTTTACAATAATCGGTATTCATATTTGTAGTTTTGAGGAATAATTCTAATTGGGACACACCTATCTTTTAAAATACTTTTTCATGAATGAATAACTATTATTTTCTAGCAAACTATAAAGAATACATCTCATAGTACACTGCATCTCTGCAGTTTTTTGGCTCTCCTGGCTTTAAAATATAAATTTACTCCACCCGGATCAGATGCAGGAAAATAATTTTTATTTCCCTTCCCCCCTCTGGCTGTATTAAGCAAATTTCTTAGCTTCTGATATTTTTTATTTATAAAAGTCGTTTAGCAACGCCTTTGTGGCTATTCAAGCTAAAATTAATGTATTTTTTTAATATAACATTGTTAGAAAAGAGCTTAAAAAACCAATTGATACATGATTTATTAAATTCTTTGTCACACAAAATTTGTGCGTATTGCCCTAATAACCTTCACATATGAAAAAAAAAAAAAATTGTACCTGTAAGGTTCCTACAATCTGGAGAGTTAGGGAAAGTGGGGTGAAAAATATAGATGTCAGGGAAAGTCAGTGCAGCAGCTAAAAAGTCAGGGAAGTTTATTTATTTTCCCAACAAATAACATTTAAAGAAAACATTTTATTTTGTATATTTGACAGTGTTGAGAGATTTGATGTATGGCTTTTACAGGTCTTAATATTTTTCGCTATAACTTATACATCACCTGGCTTCAGTAATCACTTCAGTAAAGCCCACAGTGTTTTGAAAAAAAAAAAAAAAAAAAAAAAAAATGTTTTAAAAGCATAGGGGAATGAATTTGTCAAAGTTGTAGACAGAATTTGCCAGTTTATTTAATATTTTATAATTTTTAGTTGAATCAATCAAATACTTGTGTGCACTAACCAGGGCCATTAAAATAGTATACATACTCTGAACATTTGTAGAAGACAGAAAGGTGGTGGCATTCCTTGCCTAAGGAGCTAGCAGCGACACTTGTCTTTATAAACAGGCTACATACTGTTACATGATCACTGCTTTGCATCCTGCACAATGAATGGAAGTGAAAGGCAGCAGTTATATGATAGCGGTGGCAGCACGTCAAAGGATTGTTTTGAATAGGCCAGTGGCCACGTATCTCCTCCGAGTTGAGGGGTTTATAAGTGAGTGAGTAGCTGAGTTCCGAGTGATAGAAGACGAACAGCGAGAGAAGGGACCAGTGGAAGGGAAATCTGCAACTGCGAGTAGTAAACAGTGAAAAGTGCAGCTGGTAGGCTGGACTATTGGACTGGTTGCATGAGTGAAAGACATTACAAATGGTGGCAACAGATAGACTGAACACATGTTAATAATGAGTATTAGTTAATTGACTGTAACCAGAGACATTAATTTGAGTTGAAATAGACACTAAACATTGTGCTCACTGTTAAATAAAAAGTGTGGAGACTGGTAATTTAATGCTCCAAATAATAGCTGCGTGAATAAATTAGAAATCAAATTTAGTTCTTTTATTTTTATTATGACCTCCATCCCTCACAAACTCAGATACACCCTCACGCGTCCCTTGTAACACTGCAGCGGTGGGATGGAGGGAATTATTAATTAATCAATTGCAAATGAAGGTGGACTATTGGCAAGTAGTTAGGCGATTTTAAAACAAATTGATTAACTGTAATAGTTGTGTCTGAAAATAATTAAGACTGTTTTGTACATCTAACGCAGTGAATGTTAACAAGGAAAATGTCTGCAGAACTGGAGGCACTGCTAGCATTAATTGAGGGACTAAGTAGTGAAGTGAGTGCAAGTGTAAATAGTCTCCATAACAAAATTAGTAGTGTGGTGGAAAATGTGAACAATAATGAAAATGTAGACAAGAAAATAGAAGGCATTAGCATGTTAGAGAACACAAAAGTGTGAATGAAAGAATGGGCAGTGTAAATGAAATAGTGAACAGTGTAAACAACAGGATGGACAATGTAAATTAAGTTGTGAACGCTATAAATCACAGGGTGGACAGCATCTGGAATGAAGTCAAACAGGAAATAAGTGCGATGAAGAAGGAATAGCAGGGATTTCCGTAGCAGTGGAATTCTACTATCACAACATCGCCAGCCGAGAAAAGTGAGGAAGCGGTGGAAGATGAAACCAATACAGAAACCACGGAGGAAAGCTAGAAGATCTGTGGCATTGGGGTCATGCAGCTAGATGTGGAAATCCAGAACCATGGAGTCATTCTACAGAGCTTCACCACTTCCCCCCCCCCCCCCCCCCCACAAACAGAGAGTGTGTTGGTCATTTGGACGGACAGCTGGGGCTTCTGAGGGCTTATTGCCCACAACAGAAGCAGCAGCCAGTAAAGAGCCAGCTTGGTGAAGAACAACCACTTGCATGAAGAAATTTCTGAGCTTCGCACATATGCCCAACAACTGAGACACAGCATCAACGAGCTGATGCTGCAAGCTGCACAACTTACAAAGCAGTTGGATAATACACATGATGACCTGCGAGTGCTGTGCAGAACCCCTGTGCACACTATACCATATAACAGTGAAAGGTGTCCATAGCATGGAGCAAGAAATAGGATGGGTCCTCTCAGTAGTATCTCTAAGGATAGCGGTCCCATGGAGAAAGTGGTGTGAGAAGTCAAAGAGAACCAGTTGCGTGAACTCGAAGGGGACAGAGGCAGTCTACAGGTGCTACCACTGCTTCAGGGTACGTCAGACAAAGATCCAGCTGCAACCTACAACATCCACTGCAAGTGTCAGCACTTTTCAGATTGGTCTCCATTGTCAGAAGGAAGATTCAAGGGAAATTCTGTAGTTGCTTTATCTTTTCAAACCGGTAATGAAAGGATTAGTCCTCCTACAAGACACACGCAACCATATAGTTACAGGATGAAATTCCTGTATGAGAAGAGAATGTTGGACAAGGTATTTCATGAAGGACATCTGGTTTGACTGTACAACCCTCAGAGTAGAAAAGAGTACTTGAATCTTCAGAAATTATTGGAAGGCCCCTACAGGATTCTGAAGAATATCAATGAGGTGGTTTTTCAGATTTGTCACAAAGCTCTCGGGCAGAGCCGAAGGTTGTCCACATGGAATGATTGGCACTCTACGAATGTCCTACATTGCAGATTCTGTTCAGGATGAACAGTCATGAGGAGGGGGAGTGTTAAATGCTCGTTGCTTCGCATCCTGCACAAGTGTGTGGAAGTGAAGGACAGCAGTTATATAATTTTGGCAGCAGCACATCAAAGGATTGTTTTGAAAGAACAGGTGAGCGACATGACAGTGGCAGCGTATCTGTTACAGAAAGCAAGTCAACACAATAATCCTTTTTGCGGTGTGCGCTGCTGGCCCTGGTTGTATTGATTTCTGCGTATCTCTGAAGAATGCTCTGGATTACTGACCTTGTTCTTACAAAGTGACTCGGGGTGTGTTGAACCCTCCAGATGGTCAGGGCAAATGCTATATAAGTGTTACATGCCTCCGAGTTGAGGAGTTGATGAGTGGCTGAGTTCCGAGCGATAGAAGACAAGCAGTGGGAGAAGTGACCAGCAGAAGGGAAATTTGCAACAAGTATCAAGCAGTGAAGGTGTGGCTGGCAGGATGGACTGTTGGGCTAGATGCATGAGTAAAAGACATTACAAATGGTGGCAACATATAGACTGAACAAATGTTAATAATGACTATGACTTTGTAACCAAGCAGAGAATGACGTTAATTAGAGTTGAAATAGACATTAAACAATGCTGTAAATAATAGCTGTGTGAATAATTTAGAAATAAAAATTTAGTTCTTTATTTTTATTAAGAGCTCCATCCCTCATGAACACGTATAATCCCCTCAGACATCTTCCCCTGTAACAATACCGTATTCAATGGGTCAATTTGAACAAATTTTTTAAATAAACAGAAGGGTAAGGTTGAGGAATACAATTGGAATACTTTTTCTGCAATGAGGAACAAATGGTCTAATATGGTCTCCATCTAGATTTTATTGGCTTTAGCAGCTTGCAGAGCAGATAGGCACCCAAGTTGAGTGTCTGACAAATAATGCAAGGACATGACTATTTATTATTAACATGTTACACACTTGGTCAGAATGCAGTATGCTCACAGTGTCATTTCAAAATATCACTCACTATTGGTCACATATTCTTTGTGGGTGCTCTACATTTATTCACATACATCCGGTATAGTTGTCACAAGGAAGGGATTTAAACAAAAAAAAACTACTACTACTACTTTGCTGTCATAGACTATAAATTTTACAAGTAACATACTTAGTACTAAGACACATTTCGCTAATCACGGTAACAACTTCTGTTTCTATATTATTTGTGTAATTTTTTTGTTCTTTGTAGATACATGTACTATGTTTATTAGTTACTGAATTTTCTGTCCATTTTACTCAATAATTGTTTGTTAAAATGTATTTGTGCTGGCACGTGACATTCCTGCACATTTAGGATGATCACTCTACTTTACAACTTAGTCCCATATTTCAGCACACCGTTCATTATGGAGCAGGTCATGAATCCTAATACAGCACTGAAGAGGCATGATATGTGCCTACAGTTACAGTGGACCTCTCGGTCATGTATTTTGTATTTTTACGCAGCGCTCTTAGCCTTATGGCTTTACCGCACTTCGGCCTTCCAATAGGAGGGGAAGAGGAATCACGTCCTCTCAACACAAGTGGAGAGAGGCTATAAGAGATGCATCATCCACCCTGTGCAGGTTGTGTGCGGTGCATACCTAGCTCGGCATACTATAGCATGGTACTGCCATACCGCTTATCATGCCCGGGACTTCCTCCAGTCTACTACACCCCAGGGATATCAAATCCCGAAGAAATGCCTCACCCAGTAGTCGCACAACCCTATCCCCATATGTGCCTATAGTTTGACAGAGCCCGTCGCAGTCCAACCACCCGCGGAGCCACTGAACCAGTCACCGAGGAGGAATCCTCCTCCTAGACATCCTAAGGTGTACAGTCGGTTTAGTAGCTGTGGATTTTGTCCTGACAAGCATCCACGAGATACTAAGGTCCCTGTCTCGTCCATGTTCCTCACTATACCGACATTGGGATATAAAACATCTATTTCATCTACTACTAAGACCACTTTTATTCAGACCTATTTTACCAAATTAGGAATTGTACTTAACTTCTTTGGTCATTTGTTCAAACCCAGCACAAACAAGCCCACTGTGTAGAACCACGTCCCAGCCGGGCATGAGTCAGTACAAAAGAGATAAAAGAATATAGCAGGAATAATATTTTTGGTTTTGGAAAGACAAAAAAATTTTAAAAATGAATGTAGCACATTGTATTAAACTTAAGTTAGGCTATAAATTTTTTTTTATACAGATAAGTAATGTAAAATGGTACCTAATTAAAATAAAATTATTTTTATTATGCGAGAGTAATAATGTGCATACAGGTTTTTATTGCTCTGTGTTAAAATACATAATTTTAGAGGAAATAATTTTAGCATAAAATCATATACCATTATTTTGGCTTGGTTATTAAATCAGTTTTTACATTGTTATAGCATTTGTAGTACAGTAAACTCTCACTTATGCATATTAATTGAGGCCAAAGCAAACACAAATAAGCAAATTTATATTAAAAACCAGGATAATCAAATTTACATATTTTTACTATTAATGGGACAGTAATATTGGCTCCGAAAATCATGATAAAACACAGTACCTATTATACATTTAAAGGAAACACAAATCACTCACTGTATGTGCAGGATTTGACGTACTGTACTGTATGTGGTACAGTAGATTATACTTTACTGATATTTATGTTGCACCGAATGAATGTAATTCACGGTGCATCGAGCATACACAGCCTACACCAGGTGGGCAGCACAGAGCGATAAGCGGTGCGTAGTTGTGTATGTTTTGCTTCCTTAACGTGCATCACTCAGACCGGTTCTTGAGATGGTAGAGTGAGCTGAAAGTTTAAATTTAGAATACAATGAAGTAAAGACAATAACTGGACTTTAAATGAGACAACCTGGCATTTAAACAATACAGTACAATCCCATTAAAAATAAATAAAAACTACAATACAAATGCAATACCTAACGTTAACTTTTGCTAAAGAAAGTAAAACACATTTTAAAAAAAGTCTAAATTAATTAATTTCCAAGTTAGTGACAGCCGTAATGAATTTTACAAAAATGTACTTACACTTCTATCAATAAATTTAAGCTGCTTTCTTATTCAGTCTTAAGAGACTGGGCTGAAACAACTCAGATTTCTATACATCTTTAATTACTAGTAGTTTATTTCAATTTTACCGACTTACACACGCACACAAAAGTTTAAAAATTCTGAAGTATTTAGTTATTGTGAACACATTTACGTGAACACTTGAAATGAAAATTGCAAGAAAAGTTATAAACAGAGCCTTTATTGAAAAATCTTTAATTTTCTTTTGTTTGGCACTGGAATTGATGTTTTTGTTTATAACACACCATGTTCAATTTATTTGTATTATTTATAACTTTTCCGCGATAGTTAAAACTGTCCTTTTACGCTGGCACATGATGCATTCTGCGCTTTTGAGAAGCGCACTCTACATGCGACTGCATCCCATCTTGGAAAGCACTACTCCTTATGTGCCAGTCGTAAATCACTACCTAACGAAGTAAAGGGAGATGGGAAACGTGTCTAGAAATGCACCTGGGGATAGCCCCCATATTAAGACTAACATGTGAACCAATTTAGCACTACTACACGCCAAGAAGCCGTCACAAGTGTCGCCCCCCGCTGTTTGAATTGCCTGCTAATCCAGAATGGCAGCAGTATCTCATGATCCCACCGCTGGAGAGCAAAGCACCACCTGCTGAAGCATTCACAGCCTCCAAGATGCACAGGTTGGCACGTGGCAAGCATCACACAGATAAACGAGTATCCAGTCGGCCATGCAGGACATCACAAATCCAACCTCGAGAGGGCAGAGCCAGCTTCCTCCTCACCCTTCTGAGTGCCCCCAAGCTGGAAAAGGACCTCACTAAATACACAGTATACCATCAACTGATTTTTAATGCGGCATCAGACAGTAGTATTAGTATCTATATGTTGCCGCCTGAGATTCTCCAAGTCCATAACCTTGAAAACTGAAAATGCAATAACGTCCAAAATGATAAACCGAAATCGGTCAAACAAACTTTTATATCATCACAATCACTTCATCAGCACAATAATGACAAAGAAATGCAAATTTGCAACAACAGTAATTATGTCGCAGTACCAACAAATAATAGATGAAACACAGTATGGAACATTCTTTATATTGAATCTTAAATCAAAGATCAAACTACAACCACAATACACCACAAGGGTGTATTCTTCGTAATGAGTTCCCTTCAAGAACTGTTATGTCACTGTCAACTGTTAATCACGTATGTGTGTGTCATTCTTTATGTATCGTTTGGTGCAGGGCGATTGGCAGGTATGTATGTAATAGCATTCTGTATGAAGCATATATAAGTGTTACAACATATACGACCTATACCACGTAATGACAAAATAATCCTTTCATCAACCATAACTAAGCATTATTATTAAATATATCATAATTAATAAAAAATAAATGATGAAACATAAACCGATTATTATGGCAAAAGAGATTTATTATGGTTTATTATTGTTAATTATGGTTACAGTGTTATCAGTTCCGCATGTATATAAAGGTTGTAACCTGTTCATGTAGTTCATTTCGCTCCATGTCATTAGAGAAGAGAGACAGTTATGATGCCTCGTCAGACTCGTGTGTCTAGGTATTATCCTAAGAAGGTATACCGTGATATTTTGTCTTTCAGTAAGGATGTCAATAAGGACGAAAGGTCCTGGACCGTTAAGGTTGTTGATGTAGAAGAGAGTTATATTTTGTTGTCGTTTTTGTACCGTTTTGGTCTTCAAGGAATAACTGCTAAGGCAGGTAGTGGAAGTCTCATACACAAAAGGAACCTGTGCCTAAGAAAATTAGTGATATTGATCCTCGTGACATAATATGTTGGAAGACTTAGCCTGTTCATGAAGGGACGGCAGATAATACTACTGTTATTAGTGTATTTGGTAATGCATCCATGTTCTCGTGTAAGAAGATGAAGGTAAAACTCGGTGATCAGATTTGGTTGTATCGGAAGTTAGTTGGTACTACTCGTGATATGCATATTGTTGGTCATGCGGAACTGTATTTTAATCCCCCTGTCTCCCGCCCACGAGATACAGTAAAACTCTGTTAAGAAGTTTCTCAAGGGATTGAAAAAGTAATACTTATTAACCAAGGAAACTTCTTAAAAGGGTCACCCTACACACCTGCAGATAGACAAGGTGCATAATTATTCAACTTATTATGCAGGAAAACTTCTTCGAACAACATTCTTCAGTGCCCATCTGGTGGTGCATACATAATTTATTTGGGTTCCTTAAGAACATGTCCTCTTTAGAAAATTAATTGATTTATAATGTTTTATCATGACTTCTTAACTTTACGTCATACTTAGAGCAATTGCACATATACTCATCAATTGCTTCAGGACACGTTTGCCTGAATTAGAAACAAACTTCCTTTCTAATTGTTATTTAATATTATTTTTACTAGGAGTGTGTGGCCCTATTTGTCATTTAAAGCTGTTAACAAAAGCTAACTTCTTTTATTTTAATTCTTTTATTTCTATCCCTTAAAGTGTATCCTATTTGCAACACACCCTTAAAGCATTTTTATAATATTATGTGTTATTTAACACAAACCCTTAAGGCATTATTTAATACTTTCATTCAACGAATAGCAGGTGCCTCACGTAACAGCCATCAAGGCAGGTGAACACCTTTCACGAGTGGTTTTTAGTGATCAGAGTTCCTCCCTACTCTGCCTCACTGCTGTAAAAGGCCAAAGGAAAGAGGAGAGTAGTGCACTGACCATTAAACCCACAGTGAAATTTCACCTGTTCACTACTACCCCATAGTGATGCTTACATTCTGTATGTTTCACCCACCGCTGTGAAAGGCCAGGCAGAAATATCAGTGTGTGTGAATCCAGTGCGAAGTAAAGTGCACAGTACTACGCTGCAAAAATACGTGATACACCAGCTACTTCCCAGTACTGGTTTTATCCGGCGTACTTGTGCCTTATATTAGAAAAGGAGTCGTCGATTACCATAGAAAGGGAAACATAATTATTAGAGCTAGTAGCAAAACATGTTAACACTTCTAGGTTTGAACCACCTACTAAATTACTGTAAGGATCACATGAGATACACATGCAGATCAATCAATATCATGGAGCTTTACTAGGATACAATCCTATACTTGCCACCTATCCTCCTAACCTAGTACAGTCATACAGTCCCGAGTACTACTTGGATACGACTTCACTGCAACCAGTGTCGGCCACCTCCACCTACGAGCAGCCAGACTTCACCACAGAGAGCTTTACGACCAGGCATGCCAAATGAAAGACATCGAAAAAGTATAATTCTTACCACACCAGACTTCGTTCCAACACGAAAATCTACTAGGTCACTATTGTGCACAGGAAAAGAACCCCAACGTGACAATCAACATTACATAGTTTGACATTTTACAAATGTTCTCCGTAACAGTCACACCATGATGGTCTGCATACTCCTCACTGGCTAAACAAGCAGCGCACAAATCCACATCCCATCACTAACTAGTCTTGACGTTGTACTAACTTTGGAGTATGCAATTTTAAATCGTTCTTAACATCATGTGAAAAGTTGTCACATGCACAGTGCAAACACAAAACTATACGAAGTACAGTAATATTTATGACTATAACCAGTCTGACAGTGTGCCAACACTGAACGAAGTGGACATGACGGCTGCAAACTTTTGCGTACAAACGACTTCTGTACTGATAGGCAACCTTTGGCATTTCCCGTGCACAGTAATTTTCCACAGATGACAATGCTGACAAACTGTGGGCCAGTAGCTGTCAACTCAATGAAGGCAGGTGGGCAAGATATCATACATGCATCAGAAAATAAACTCTGAATAATATGAAGAAAAATTGTGAGACGAGACCGTTATACAATAGTACATGAAATCTTACTGTATGGGAAAATCTGAAAAGTTAGCAGCTATGAGTTACCTACCAGTGTGCCAACCTTGTGCCCTGTGTGTGCCTACCAGTTTGGAATGGGAGGAACAGTTGTGTTTCACTCCTCCCACAGCTGAGGATTCTTCTCATATGCCGTGAACACACTGGCAGCTCGGTAACCTCTCACGAGTGCTCTCAACTTGAGTGCGAGCAAGACATAATTTGGATCATATTATTTTCTGTTTCAGAGGGTTTGACTATCTACATTTGGTGTTGGATTACAATTATATACAATATTTTGTGATTTAATATTCTTTAAACAAGTTGAGGTGGAATGTTGATGCACTTCTGTTGCTGCGGGGGGGTTGCAATGTCCTTCCTTATACTTTGCCTTTCAGTTGGTGCTATTGGGGGAGAGGGGCTAAGTAAGGATAAAGTGCCGATTCCCTCCAGGATGACTGGCGCCCTTCAGCGGTATAGTTGAATTTGCATGGAATTTTTGCCTGACGAGTCGAGGATCTGCCCCCATTGGGGGTTTAGCAGGGCACCATCTGGTTGAAGGGCTGGGAGTGGATGGAGGGGAATCTAAGCCCAGGGTGAGTTTGATCGAGAGAAACACACACCCAGGGAGCTTGATCTTATTCACCGTAAAGGCAGTCAAGAAGTGCAATGACAGCTGTCACTGATAGAAATCAAAATAAGTAAAAAATAAAAAAAACACACTGGGGTGATGTAATGAGGCGGGAATGAACCAATTACTGTCCAGGGTAATGACCCAGTCAGATTCCCTGACTCTACCTGGGTGTCTATATGGGGCTGGCGGAGTGAGTTTGCATATGGGGACGAAATTGGTTGATTCGGCCACTACCTCACATCTACTACTGGTATAGGTGGAATAACTATATTTAGAAATTTCCCTGTGGGAGTGTGTATTGGGCAAGTGGTTGGAGGGTTTCTGATAATGGGGTTTGGTTGTGGCTGGGACTTCGCTACTGGCTCAGGCGCTGGGAGTAGTGCTAAATAACTCACATGATTTAGATCTGGCCTCGGCTAACAGATCCCTAATAATTAATCTAAATATGAGTTGCAGTTTCCAGTAATCGGGGGCACTTCTTTGACTGGGTCAATTTGTTTCACAGTTGATTAAGGTAGGGATGGTGTAGGTTCGTTAGGGTACTTGACGGGTGTTACAATGGCGGGCTGAATTATCTCACGTGCCTGTCGGGCTAGATGTCTACTGGCTGTTACACCCACCTCCTTTCTTAGTCTGATTGATAAATGGTAAAACAATAAAACACCAAATATCTTAATTGGCTCATAATTACTCTAATTATTAAGAAGGCGTATTTACAACCTAGTCCGGCGCTCAAGCCCTCCGGAATGTGGTCTTGTGCAAACACACTGAGGTAATGAGCGTGACACAATGCAGTCTAGATAGGAGTGTTGCTTCAAGCAGGTTCAGGTGTACTAGACACGCCTCAGAAATTCCCAGTCTTATTCAGACTTAATCGTCTTCATGCTCCAGGAATCCCAAGCGGTTCGGCCCACTCTTGACTTGTACATAATGGTCACTGATTTGCAAATTAGCCAACAATAAATTTACATTTGCATAAATGAAAGATATGAGACGTAAGAAAAATGGCCTCTTAAAATTATGTTTGCCACAGCATATTAATTACCGCTATAGGAAAACAATGGGATTGTGGGTTCTGTACAAAGAAAGCTAATAAAATGTTTAAAAAGTATTATTTGAGTAACAATGCAGGTGAAGGCAAACCTTCACAAGTTAGTTAATAAAACCAAAATGCTCCAAAATTAGCTACGTCATAATTCACAGATAATAATGACGGGTGATTTGTCCGGAAGAGACGACATTTATGGCCTGCTACCTCAGAGTGTAAAGATTGAATCGGGTAGGGGGTGCAAGGGTATTGAGATACCTCTCTAGCAGCCTGGCAAGAGTGGTTTTGCTTCTCTTAATATACTCAAAATTGCAGCTTGCTAGCCTCCAATCGCAGGGGTTGGTTACTACACGGCAGTGGGCTGCACCATGCATTTCTTATCTCTCTGCCTGGAGGCTGTTGACATATTTACTGCCTCTCCATGAGGCTCGGCAGCACTGATATCGGCCACAGGGGTGCTACTCTCTTGCAGTATCCCTGATAACCGACTTCTCTGACACTGCTGTGTTGGTGGCTTGGTGGGTAAAACAAGTCTCGACTTTGAGGGTGGCGACCCCGCATGTCAATTTACAGGGTTGTCAGTTTTTTTCCAATGGAAAATTCCCTGATTTCCAGACAAAATAATATTTTTTTTTCCCCTCACCTTTTCCTAACATAATTTTTTCCTGTAAGGATAACACACTTTTACACCAAAATACTTCTCTGATCTCACAAAATTTCTCACCACATAGATTGTAAAGAAAATTGACTAAGCATTTAGTTCACAATTTTATATGATTCTGGCAGCTGTGCATTATTGACATAACTGCCAAATGTAGCAGGCATATCACAGAATTCCCTGACATTTAGCTAACTTGTTTGAAATTCCCCCGATAGTTAGTTTTCAAATTCTCTGAAATTTTCCGTTTTCCAGACCTGTGGCAACCCAGATTTACAGGTGGGCAGTATAATCTCCTTAATTATCCACATGTCTGTAGTTGTCCAAAATTGCATGGATCAAACCTGTAGCCACGGGCTCAATTGTCTGCTGACGTGTGACTTGCCTGTAGTGCGTGATCATGGGACGAAGTCAAAAAGTAGTGTGTGCATGCTCGCTGCGCAGTAGGGTGGCATGCGACAATGTTTATAAACATATTGCAGTCCCCTGAAAAACTGTTGACAGGGAATCCATTCAACATATAAAAAAAACTTCTGGTTTTCATTAATGTACACTGTAAGTTCATTGTGACATGTTAACAGTCACCCCTAAATGGAACTAGATATTAAAAATATAAAACATTTTGTACGCTGAATTTTTTTTTAAAACAACCTGACTTGGTATGAAATATCCAAGATACTAAAATATTTTGCAGAGACCTTTGTCTATAATTCAGTTGCAGACAAATTTTTCTTGTGCATTTTCTATAATGCACCTGCATTTTGACATGGCACTAATGTTTGCGTTTCTGCAAGATCAAGTAACCTAACTTGGGCCGATGTTGAATCTCAAGGAAACATTTAAAGGTTTTGCATAACCTAGCACTTTTTTGGAACGTAACCTGTCAGTAAAACAGGGACTTGCTGTGTTGTTATTCCATTAATGTAAAGCATCTCTCCTTGCAGAAAATGTGAACACAGGCCACATCGTTGCTGGTTGGGCATCTACCAGATGCTTTTATTTGACAACTTTAGCTCATTCTGTAGTCTTTCCTGTATAACTGCAGGATCATTTCACTTGGAATACAAAATGCTAATATATAAATGTATATATAAATAAAAAATGCATGATAAGGGGGAGGGGTGTGGCAGGTGGGTCAAAATTTGACTGTATCCAACTTTTCATATGGACAACTTGGTCATACGAACACATTTTGGGGGTCATTGTTCATTTTGTAGTGTCTTTTTGCAAAGTCAAGAAAGCATAAATGGACAGTTTCAACTATCGCGGAAAAGTTAGTAATTAAAAAAATTTGAGCACGGTGTGTTATTAACCAAAACATCAATCACCATACAAAAAAAAATACTTTTTCAAGAAAGGTACAGTTAATTTTTCTTACATTTTTTCATATCAAGTGTTTGTGTGTTTACAAAAACTTTACATTTAAGAATTTGATGTGTGCCCAGTTAGACCGACTAGCACGTTTGCCGAGGATTTTTCCGCTAGACCAAAAGCGGGGTGGTTAACTCTGGTTATAAGGCATAATGCGAAGGCTGTTGGTTACCGCTTACTTACACTGTCTTGGGTGGTGTTGATGTGGGTTTCACCCAGTAGTGGCGAGCTCTGTCCACTCCGAAGCGGCGATTCCAGTGGTAGGCTTCACGGCTCCAGAAGTTCTGGTTTGCCCAGCCATATCTTGCCTCAGTACGGTTTAACAACTCTCTTACCACAAGCTGGCACGATGGACAAGTATGAAAGTACACTGCAACAAGTAGATTACTAGGACCGGAGCAGGCGCTACTTCTTGGTGCCTAAGTTGGACGGCATGGTCCCGTTCTGCCTGCCTTTCCTGTGTAGGTGGTAATGCAAACCATGGTTTGATAGCAACATGAGCTAGTTATTCCACACGTCTTTAGCCACTCCTTACCTTGCAAGGCATAGAGTAAAACGGTTTGACAGTTTACATAATGAACTTAGACAGGAACAGTTACTACAGTGTAACCCAATAGTGACTTGCTGGCACGCACGAGCTCGATAAGAGTCCCCACTGATCCCCCACGCATGTGGACTTATCACTGATGTACATGTTTGCTGGTCAAGACGTAGAAAGTAGCCACTGGGGGCGTACTTGAAGCTTACAAGATCTCCGAAGGTCCCAGCACTGAATTAGCGTTCTGGGATGTTGAGAGAGAAGAGAAAGAATGACTGCCTGAGCCCGGCAGCGTCCGGACTTATATAAGTGAAGCTTGTAGGTTGCCGGCGCGGGCCGTGCGAGCATCCTGCCCTGATTGGCGTGGGAGCCGAAAAACTTGGGTCAGCAAATTCTGCTTCGTGCCTCTTCAGCGGCGCTCAGCCTTACTGGCTCTTAGGGGTGCAGCGCCGGGAGGGGGGCTGCCTGCCAGGTTGTGTAACCTTCAGGTTAAGTGAATTCGCTCGTAAGTTCCTGTTGCCTGTTAAGAAAAGGCAACTGAGAATTCATCTGCAAAATTCTCTGTACGTCTCTCATGTCCGTAGCAGTAGAAGTAGGTTCTTAACGACAAGTCTTAATCGTAGTCAATTAGTAGTAGTGAAATTTTTTTAACTTTTGTGTTTTTCAGTAGAGTCTCCTAGTAATTAAATAAAGTAATAGTTTCAGCACAGCCTATTGAGACTGGATGAGAAAGCAGCCTACAATTTTTGATATAAGTGCATGCTTACGTTTTTGTAAAATTCATTATGGTTGTCATGACCTATGAAACTAATGGCTTTAGACATATTAAATGTGTTTTCCTTGTTTTAGCAAAAATTAATCTTAGGTTCTGTATTTGTATTGTGAGGGCTATTTTTTTTTTAAATCGGGATTGTAATGTATTGTTTAAATGCCGGGTCACCTCATTTGAAGTCCCGTTGTTGACTACTGTATTGCATTCTCTTTTAACTCACTCTGCCATCTCAAGGATGGGTCTGTGTGACGCATGCTGAGGAAGCAAGATGCACCATGAATTACTCAATTCGGTGAAACATAAATATCATGATTTGAGATTGCCTTGAAATATATAACTGTTACTGTTTTTTTTTTAGCACAATTTTCGGAGCCAATATATCACTGTTCCATTAATAGTAAAAAAAAACATGTAAATTCAATTATCCTGGTTTTTAAAATACAAATTTGCTCATTTTTTCTCTGGTCCCAAATTAACACTATCAGCACTGGGAGGCAAGCTGAGGGGTTAAGGTTGACAGCAGCAGACTTGATGTGGATCGCCTCTGCTGGCTTCTCTCACACATTTGTTTTCAAGGTCATGGTTCAAGGCAGTCTGCAACTAATATGGTGGTGGTAGTCTGTAATGTAATATTCTTCCTGAATTTTATGGATTTTTTTTGTTATCAATGCCATTCAATGTCATGATAGTCCAACCATGTGGTGGTGGTATTATGCTTGTTGACTTATGATTTTTTTTGTATTTGTATCCAAGGTCATGGGCTTCCAATATGGCTGACTAGGTACAGGCGAGGGCCTACCGACTAGTTTGTTGGGTGGGGGGGGGGGGTGGGGGTGGTAGAGAGAACCTCAGGAAAGTCGAGTCTCTTAATAATACAATTTTATCAGGAAACATGCATTTTTTTAAAATAAACTCATTGCAAATTTTTGGACATTTTTATAATTGATGGATTTTCAAGATCAAAGGTCAAATTCCCCTGATCCCTCTCGTCTTCACCGGGAAAAATGGGGAAATTTGTGATTTTTTTTTAATAAATTTTTTCCAGAAATTTTTAAAAATTTTCTTATGATATTTGTCACTTTTTGGGTACAAGGGTCATCAAGGTCAAGGATGGCATCCACAGCTCCTGAATTCAGTTGCGCGTCAATTCCAATTTCCCTACTACTGGTAATTTATTCACACACCATTTTTTATAACAGAAATTAAAGAAAAAACTGAACAGGACATATAAAAATGAGAGATGTAAATGTATTCACAGCACATCAAACTTTATTTTTGCCAAATATTAGATTTATATAAAATAGTTAATATCAAATATTTAACACACACTGGTAGTTACATAATAAAGAACAATTAAACAACACAAATATTTTAATAAGAAATTAAATCACAATTTAAAGCCATGTTCTGTTTTAAAAATACTGCAGAAAATGTTTAAATTACAATGTAGTGATCGTTGTAACAACATATGGCTTATAGAAAAATACGCTACTGCACATTATTCATAAAAAAAAAAAAAAGGTTGGGGATGTGAGAAAGAAAGAATGCTGCAGCATATCTTGAGCTCCTCAAATAAGGTTAATGGATGGATGTAGAGGGGTGGGGGGAAGAAGTGTATGTAGATCAGCAGCAGATAATGCTGGGTTTTACAAATATACGTAACAAATTTAATTTAAATGGTTGTCAATATTGTTTTCATACATTCGCACACTGTTCTACTATCTACCGAAAAATTAAAGTTATGTACCAAGTGCTGTTGTAAAATTTTTTGCATTAACTCTCAATCTGTTGTTATATTACCAGTTCTCATGCAAATCATGTGCAATACAGGAATACACTTTTGATTTTATGCAACAAAACAACAAATCAAACCCATAACTTACTTTAAATGGGAAAATTCATATTACACATAAAAATTATGTACAAACTTCAACAAAGCATTGTAAAACATAACGTGCTTTATTAACGTATCACAATGTTCAAATGTCCACTATATCAACAATATCACTACATAACACAGCTTTCTAAAACATCCAATGGGTCTATTCTGATGGTAACTCCGGACGAGAGAAGTTGAAGTCTATGATATCAGATTTTGCAACCTGGAAGAAAGAAGAATTTTCCTTTAAACTAGACAGATATTTCACAGACACAGGAAAATAAATGTCAGATCACTATGCAGCTACCAAAGGCCACAAGAAATGTTTTCTTACCACTTTCAGAATTTCCTATATAAAGAAAGCAAATTGGTCAAAATGGCAAAAAATAAAAATCTCCAACCAATTCCTATCACACTAAACTAGTACGACATTTATTTACACTTGTCAAGAGTAGATACTGTTAACTTAAACATACTGAAGTTGTTGAATAATCTGTTGTATATGTATTAAAAACAAAGAAACTATGCTTATTAACAAGACAAACTTCTTAACAGGTTTAAATTACACAACATGAGCAAAAATTATTTAAATTATTATTAAGCAGGTAAGTAACTTCTTAAGAGGGTTTCACAGTACTAAAAAAAAAAGGCCACACAGCGATTGAGTTATGGACTCTGGTTGTTAGGTGAGAATAGCACGAAGCATTAACACCTTTTCCAAATAAACATTATGTTTACAAAATGAGCTGGACACATCATAGGTCAGAAGGTTTAGACCTTCACTTTCCAAAATGTTGAACATTTTCTGTATTTTATTTTTTATGTCTGTGCAAAATGACAATACTTTTGATCCCATATCTTTCTTCACTGTCCTTTTAAACACTGACTGAGCATAATATTAAACAATTTTTTTGTTGGACACACACAAATGTACTTAAAAAAAAAGGGTGACCTTCCAGTGTGAATGGCTGTGCAATGAGGTATTTTTTTTTACGTTTGACCAACCATCTTGTAGAAGAGTGAAACATGCACTGTAAACAGCAAATTGTTCTTGCATTTGAAGATCTATTTAGGCAGAAACACTATTAAGAAGGTTGCCTGCTAATACTGACCAACTTCCTTTTGTTGCTGTCAAGTTTTTAAAGCAAAATCCACTATACATCAAAGCTTTCTCACGACTGATTCTGAAGTTGAAGCACAAAACTGCTTTGAATTTTCTGAAATGCTATAGGTTTCATGTTCACTGGGTCCTGAAATGTCCCTAGAACACAGGAAGATATTAAGAGCTGTAGTTTGTAGAGGACGTTTCTGTATACATTTCTTTAAGCGTGCTTTAATTCTTTCAATTTCTGCAAAGATTTTTATTTTGCAAAACGGTGAAATCCTGATTATTCTTAATAATTGGGACTGCTGAACGTCCGAATAATCAAATTATGGTCCACAACCAGAATAATCCAAATAATGATTTTTTTTCCCGTACCTAACTAATTTGCAAAATATGCCAGTCTCTTAAATCAAAACTGCATTGACCTAACTGAATATATATATACATATATATTAAGCGAGAAACATGAGCAATATAATAGGCTAAAAGAAAATAATCAAGCACATTTTATTTAACATAGGTTTAGGTACAGCGAATTTTTGATTATTCATTTTTATTATTTACAGTTTACTGTATCCCTCTATTTTGGTCCCATCAAAATCCTCATATAAACAATGCTTATTGCTGGCCACACTGAATGATACCTGATTATTTGTTTTTCTGCAACGTCCATTCAAAACGGCAGATGCATCAATCATTTAACACTAAGTGAATGCAAAATAATGTGGATAATCAACAACTGGTGCTACTGATAATATATTGTTTACATCCCGTAGTAGTTTTATGTTATATGGACTTTTTATTTTTCTTCTTATGTGCCTACTGTACTCGTAGGTTGGCGACAATGAGAACAAATCACGTAATTTTTTACATTGTAACGAAGAATCTATGAGCTTGTTATTGTGAATGGAATTTAGTATGAGGCTATATACATAACAGTATTTTGACGGGCGTGATTATCAAAACTACAGGTAGTGGTGTGCCGCAGGACAAATAGCACAAACACTTCAAGGGCAAAACAGTATTTATTACAATCCTCAGGTACAATCAAACACTTTGTGCAAATACACTCCACTGTCTATTTTCAAAGAGAAACTCTTTACAAACCATGTTAAGGAATGGCAATTAGACAACTAAAGCACAGGTATTTAACTACCAAGAGCTCAAATAAAACATTTGTAGTTACATAGAATAATCAGAAAGATAATATTTATTCGATAAACTCATTGCCCTACATTACAAGGCAATAATTTGCCACATGTAACATCCATGTGAGTAGCTACATTCTACATCAGTTTTATTTTGTTCACTTGTAACCTCATGCAGGAAACTATTTCCAACCAATTCCAATAGGCATTTTTGAACTTTTTAATATAAACGTTGAATATTTAAAAACACAATACTAGGGTCGCTTAACTCAGAATTCTATTACAAGAATAGTGCATTTTACTTTATAGCATAATATTGTGTTTCACATTCTTAACAGTTGATTGAAAACCTACTTTTTTTTATATGTACTCATGTAAACACGAAACAATCCTTGAGCATGTCTGTTTGACAAGGCAATGGTTAGAGATGGGTTGCTGTTGTCTGATTTTGACTCATCGTGATGTTTAAGTAGCAACGATTTTGCATGAAACTAAGGGTTTTGTTTCAAATTAGTGATGAACTACAGTGTCGCATAGTTAACTTTTCCCAATATTATAGTGAAATATTTTGTGTATTCAATAAAATATAGAATTAACTGATTGTGTGATAGTATTAGGAAAATTCAAAACTATAAAAAGATTAACTTGCCATTTGTGCTGGTGAAGACAGGTTCAGATGAAGAACCCGCCCTGATTGATAGTGGTTGTTCAGTGTCCTTGATCAGTTTTTTTAAAAGTTGTTTAGGGAGCACCCCATAGGCGTTATGACTGTTTAACGGTGTGAGAAAACCGTTTTTAGTCTGGCGAATCTTGATGCAATCTTGTGCCCTTTTGAAAATAAGTATGCACATAGGTCATTTATCCTGGAAGATGGAATTTTTCACTTTGCTACATCTAAGTCACAATATAATTTTGGGTGTAGATTTCCTCCACAGCACTCGGGCCAATTTAAATTTGCATGAAGGGACACTGAGTTTTCCTTTTTGTAAAGAAGGGGTAAAGTTGATGGGACAGGAGGAATGTAAGCAGGTAAATGCCATTGATGATGATTTTGCACAAGAAATGCAGAAGTAGTTCCCATCTGAAATAACAGCAAAATTGGGAGTATGTAATCAATATGTGCATGATCTCGTATTGACCGACAACACCCTGATTAGGTGCCATCCTATAGTGTAGGTCCAGCTAGAGACAAGCTTTTAAAAAAATTATAGACCGCTTGCTTGCTGAGGATGTTATTAGGCGCTCAACTAGTAGTTATGCAAGCCCGACATTTTAAGTGTAAAAAAAAAAAAACTGGCAAATTCTTGTAGTGAAAGACTGCGGATGTATTAAGAAAAAATTGAACTAGATCCTTACCTTTACCTAAAGTAGGCCATGTTTTTAATTATTAAGGAAGACTAGATATTTTACAGTGTTAGATCTGAATCAGGCCTTTCACCAAATTTTGTTGCACCAGGATGCACGAAAATTTCTTGCATTTGTTACCCCTTGGGGAATTTTTGAATGGACCAGAGTCCCTTTTGGCGTATCATTTGGGAACCAGGCACTTTCTCTTGCTTTAGAAAATATCTTGTTGCCATATAAAGCTGAATTTGTTTTTAACTATCTGGATGATATTGTAATCTACATTGGGAACATGTCACGTTAGTCTTACAGAAGCTTTTGGAAGCTGGGTTGACCACGAATCCAGAGAAAATCAGCTGATGTAGCTGGCATGTGAGATTGTTGGGATTAATTCCGAGTGAAGGGCAATTGTTGACTCTGATCGTATTAGTTGTGTGCTTTCCTTTCCCCGCCCGAAGAACTTACGTGGTGTAAGGCTTTTTTTTTTGGGCAAGATCAGCTACTATGCCAGATTTATTCCATCTCTTGCAGAATTGGCTGAACCTCAATCTTTTGAAAAATAAGGGCCAGGAGATTTTGTGGGAAGCTGAGCAAGAGGCAGCTATGGTGAAAATAAAAACTTGTTTGACCTCTCCACCAGTGTTGGGGTTGGCTCATTTTGTATTACATGTAGATGCAAGCTCCCTGGCATTTGGTGTAGTTTTGTCAAGAATATGAAGATGGTTTTTTCCCCATTGCTTATGCTAGTCGGCTATTAACATCCGCCGAAAGAAAGTATTCTGCCTATGAAAAGGAGGCTCTTGCCTGTTTATTTAGGGGTTGAGAAATTTTCCGATTATCTGGAATGTACTAGTTTTCACATGTGTACAGATAACCCAGCCTTAACATGACTTTGGAATTCCAAGAAACCTTTGAGTAAATTAGGCAGTTGGATTAAACGCCTTAGTAATTTTTAATTTGATATAGTTCATGTAAAGGGAAGACAATTGTGTAGTGGACAGTTCATCTAGAATGATTGATCCTGATGAGTTTGTGTGATGGGGGAATTCAGAAGCAAGTTCCTTCAGCTTATTTGAACACCAAGGTTTGGCAGCAAAAAGACAACAAATGTGCTGAATTGTGGCGTAAAATCCAGCTAGGCAAACTCACTGGTTTTATGTGAAGGCTTCTTGTAAGGCATTTTCAAGACCTATGTACCCAAGGCAGTGATGCCAATGGTGTATGATTATTTCCATAACTCTTATTTGGGTGCTCATCAGGGCGAAGAATTCACTTGGCAGCATATTGAACATATCTTTTGGGCAGAAATGCAGTCTGAAATTAGAGATTTGGTGAAACAGTGTACTTTGTGCAGGCACGTAAGGGCCCCAAATAGTAGTGTCCAAGGACAATTCAGTAGTTCACCACCTATTTTATCTGGGAAAGAGTGTATATGGATGGTATGGCCCTCTCCCCACATGTAAGAAGGGTTTTTATTACTTGTTGGTTCTGGTTGATGGATTTTCAAAGTTTGTTTTGTTATTCCCCATGAGAGACCAGAAGGCCACTACTATTTGTAAGACCTTGCAGGAACAAGTGTTTTGTTATTTTGGTTCACGTGCCCAATTAGTTACTGATAATGCGAGAAACTTTACTTCCGAATTAGCAAATCTAGCTTTTTCTTGGGGAGTTTGTTTGGTGCATACAACCCGTTATCACCCTCAAGCCAATATGGCAGAGTGGTACAATCGTACCAATAAGACTGCACTTGTTGCCTTTCACGATGTTCATATAGAAGGCGATAAAGAGCTCCATGTCATAATGTTGGCTTTGAATTCTTGTGTAAATGCTGCTACAGGGTTGACACCGCAAGAAGTGTTCTTTGGTCGGAGATCATTGCATCCTCTACTTAATGCCTGGGGCTTACATGTTGATGTACATGTAGGGGAGCAAAATGAATTCTGGGAGGAAGCTACCAAGCATCTCACGGAATACTATCACCATATGCGTAAGGCGCAGGATGAGCAATATGATCCTGTTTCTTACAAGGTCCATCATTTGGTTTTTATGAAGACTCATCATTAATCTAAAAAGGTTGATTCCTTTTCAGCAAAATGATTAGGCCTTAAATACGATGGCCTGTATTGCATTGTTAGTTTTCTTATGCCAATGTCTGTGTTGTTGCAGGACCCAACAACAAACAAGTTCTTAAAAAGCCATGTCTTTATCATCAGCCTTTGAAAGATCTGCCCCCCCCCCCCCGCTGAAGAGGACTGACACCACTAGGGGAGGGTTCACACTGTATGGTAATGTATTTTGGAAGTAAGGTACTGCAAATATTGCTTTTAAAAATTTCCTTCTTTGTAAGATGTTCCGTATGTACTATTTTGAATTAGCTCCAAAAGGTGTAAACTACAAGCAGTAGTTGCTTTTATAGATTAGTAAGCAAAAGATATCCACCTCGTATATATATTTTTTTATTGTGAAGCAACACAAGGGGGCATCATAAGTTTTGGTAGGATAGTTTAGACGGACATCTCCTCCGCAGTCCTTTTCCTGTTTTCCGTATTCCCTTTCCACCCTGTCAGAGCATCTCGAGTTCAAGAGCAGAAGATACTGGGGAGGACCTGGCCAATCCGTCATCAGCTGTTTTCTTCTGTGGGTCTCATCCATCAGAGCCTCTGGGTTTGGAGAAGATACCACCTGCAGCTCTCTTCCAGCGTGTGGGAGGATTGAAGCCCTGCTTTACGTGTCAATCATCAAATTTAAACCATTCTATGTGAGTACTCCTGTCCTGCCTGAATGATTTATTTTTCGTCCCACCAACTGGTGAAATGCGATGCTTACAATTTTCTGGAGCATGATTGAATGTTGCTATTCTGCGACTGATGTGTTTACAAAACTACGTGATGTTAATGAACTTGGTTAGCAAGTTTGCATGGTTATTAGCCACATCTGTATTTTGTAACCCAGCTTAATAAACTGTTATTGTATGAAGAGGCAATATTTTTCAGCAGTAAAAGGCATCCTGCTTTATCTTCGACCCCCTCCCCCCTTCGGGGTGGCGCACGGCGCTTGTGGCATGGCTGAGTGCTGTCTAGTGGCCACTACTGGCAACAAGTTCAGCCTCGCACTCTGGCACCTTCCATACTCCTCTCCGCGTTCTTGCAGCTTCCTTATCCTTCCCTAGCTGCGCTTTGGCGAGTATAAATGTTTGTCCCCAGCCCGAGCAAGTGTGCAGTGTTCATCTTCAGGTTGCGCAGGCTGGCTGACGATAGATCATGTCTACACCACTTCGTACTTCAGGGCTTCAGCATACTAGACATGCTTTCGTGTAATACTCGTCCACAAGTATTGGAATGAACGTAGTAATTGTAATGCAGGGGGTAGAGTTCCATTTTTGGTAGCGTTTTAAGCTATTTCTGTGTATGTGGATTATTTGTAGGGAAGTGTTTCTTCACTGTTCTGATTGTATGAATTTTGAAAATCGTATATTATTGGGCTGTTTGTAAGAGGTGGATTCTTTTTTTGGCATGCTGTAGGAATGGTTTCCTTGATTACGATTTGCCAAAAGAATTTTAATGTCAAGGAGTTTTGTTGATATTTTATGGCATGACTGTGTGCTCATGGTCAAGTGTAATGAGGGTTTTTGCTCCTTGCTAATGGTATTAATTTTTAAATTAGAATTCCATGATTTATTATTCTCTTTAACAGTGAATCATCCGGAGTTATTTACTTTTAAAAGTTTTAATGGTACGTGCTTTAGTCAGGGAGTCTTTGACCATTTTTAACGGAACTTCAGAAGTATTTATTCAGGTTGAGTGCTTTCTTGGGATATATTAACACTGTTGTTTTTCTGTTTGTTTTAGTGCATGTGTGTTCTTTCCTTTCCCTAGTTCATCTATTGATACCAAGCAAGATAAATTTTAAAATCCAATTTATATTTTCAAAGTAAAGTTGCAATCTTGTTGGTCATGATATATATTGTATTTCTTGTTTTTTTTTTTTTTATATGTTATACTTCCTTTTCCTTGCCTTTCTTTAGCCCCGCTACACCCTTAAGGCGCGTATCAGTAATCCGACACAAAATGCAAGCTGACCTAAAACTTTCAAACCCTCTGAAAATGTGAATAATGATACCAAATGTAAGTCAAATTTTAAATGTCCTGCATGCACTATCAACCAAGAGCGCATGGAGAAGTTATCGATCAGACAGTGTCACGCCTGGGGGTTTACTCTGTGAGGGGGTAGGGGGAATTTCCCCTCCATGCCACTACATGTTGGCGCCCGTGGCAAATAAAGTAATTAGTAATATTTTACTGCAAAGAAAACTTGCAATTTTGAGACACAAATGAGGCAATAATTGATTTCTTCACTGTTTTTAATAATAAACATTCAAAACTACGTCTTCTGATTTTCCATCATGAGTTACACTGCACTCGGCTAGGTGCTTACCTACCCATTATTAGACTGCAAAAGGTGTTGAATAGGCACTTGCATATCAGTTTATTCAAAGACATGTGTCTATTGAAATAAATTAATATAAATCCTCCGATTTTCCTGCAAGTCACTGAAAATGAACACACAATACAAGTCACTCGATTTTGAAACAATTTTTTTTCTGACAAGTGGTAGAATATATGCTTTTGGTCATATAATTTTATTCACCAAGATGCTGCCCTCTGAGTTAAATAAATATTAAGTTTTAAAGTCATGTTAACTTTACACCAGATACAATGTAACACCAACCTTACGGGATAAAACTACCTTTAAACACAAAAGAAAACATATTTTCAAATAATAATTCCATGTTAAAATGTTTTGCATAACATTTTCAGGTGAAACCATTTGCTTCGAAATACAAGTGATGTTAGGCGCACATTATTTGCTCTGCTACCGGCGGGCGGCATGTGAAAGGCAAGCCAAGCACGCGTGGCCGAGAGAGGACGTGCTTTATCTTCCGTTCTCAGCAGTGTGAAAAGCATGTGAGAGGAGGGAAGGTGCACAGCTGAGATAGACAGAAAGAAAGGTTAGAGAGAGGGGAAGTAGAAATTTTTTGGTTATCCAAGGTCAGTCTGGTCCACATTAGCTTGGATAATCGAGGCTCTACTGTACCCTGTTTTTAATCAGCGAATACTTGGTATTGGTTTGCTGAAGTTTGTTATGAACAGCAGGAATGTGTTATTTGTATTCATGATTTTTGTACAAAATTGTACTAAGTGCAGTATAACTCATAACAGGGAAAATCACAGGACATGGTTTTGACTGATTAATTATTAAAGGCAGTGAAGAAATTAATTGTAATCACCTCATTTGTGTATCAAAATTACAAGTTTTCTTTACAGTAAAATATTATTAATTACTTTAAAAGACATACATTTGCCACGAGCGCCAACATGTAGTGGTGCGAAGAGATAATACTTCCGCCGCCACCCCCCATCCCTACCGCCCCGTAAACCCCCAGGCATGACACTGCCCAATCAATAACTTCTCTGCATGCTCTTAGCTGACAGCACGCGTGGGACATTTAATATTTGACCTGCATTTGGTGTTATATTATTCACATTTTCAGAGGGTTGTAAAGTTTTAGGTCAGCTTGCATTTTGTGTCAGATTACAATAAATCATATACTAGTTACATATTTCTGGTAGGTAGTCTGGTGTCATGGTCATCTATTACATTAAACAATATCAGCTAAGGTTACTCAAATTTGAAATAAGCACAATAAACAATAATACTAACATATATACAATCCACAAGCATAGGTTGATTAAATGTCATATACTCACCAAGACATGGCTAATGGTGTAGCAACTAAAGCACTTGCCTCCCTCCAAGACGATCTGGGATTTATTTCTAGCGGGATTGTTCCTGGATTTTCACATGTGGTACTTATGTCAGATGCTGCTGGGCAGCAGGTTTTCTCAAAGATCTTCCATTCCCCTTACCCTTGCATTCCAGCGCTGCTTTATATCCCCATTGTTTCACCCTCACCGGAGCTCAAGAATTCAAAACTCTCTACTCTCCATTCTCACCCACACAAACCTTTTATTCTTGTAACTATGTAGTTTAGGTAGGTCAACATTTTCATCAATGAAAATTGTCACAGTAATTATTAATTACACATCCCATTAAACTTTCTTCTGATAAGTCACAAGCTAACTGTGTAAACATTACCATTCAAGATAAATAATTCAACAGGGTGCAGCACTACCTGTCAGCTAGACATACTCACCACTCCAATAGTAATTCCAAAAATCAGTACTCCTGAAATTAAATGTATATTGTATTTCCTCTGTTTAGCATCATAAGCAGCCTGCCACGAGCCCTGGGGAATAGGCAGGTCATCCATCGTGGGCTGTTTGTGAGTGGCTGGAGGATGATACTGCCTCACCTGGGTGCATGCTGCCTCTGCACCAGAAATTACAAGCATTCATGAAAGAACACACAACTGCACTACATGTTTCCTATAGCAGTATTAAGTACCATCTATATGAACACAAAACATACATGTTTAGCCAACTATCTATAGGCCGGCAAGATACACGGGACCATGCTGTAGTATAAAGTCATGATTGATACTGTGTTTACAAAATGATTAATATAATATTTGTATTTGTAATTTATATTTATATTTACCATGGTAAATACGACTACCCCAGATTGAGTAGTTTCGTTGTTTACATTTATTTCTTATATAAAATCTGTTTTAAAATTTCCTAATTAATCAAATGTAAAATGACTACTAGACTGATTTTAAAGTTTCCTACAACACTATTAGGAATGCATCTAAAACCATTTTAGCTGGGAGAATACATAATTTAAGTAACCAAGGAAGAATGTGATAAGGCGACTGTTACAGTAAGATTGTGGGAGGCTATGACATCACATCGTGATATCCCAAAGAAGTAAAGGCTTGAGAAGTACTCTTAGGGCTAGACATCTAACATGGCCAGACGTTTCAGTTAAGTGCCCCGCCAGTCGGCGCCTTGATGACAGCGTACGTGACAACTCCAGATGGCTGAGGAGGGCCAACGCCGTGTAACCAGGCAGAGGAAGGATGGAGATGTTCCGTTCAAATGGAATCTTCAGTGATGCCCGTCGTATTCGAAAATGCCGACGCCATCGCTTCCCGAAGCTGTCAACCATGGCACAAGTCAAAAGTATAGTCGCAACTTAGCAATCTTAGTGAAGTCTTTTGATAGTATTGCTTAACTGTCAGATTTGTCAGAGGAACTGTTTTAATGAGGAAGTCAAGTTTAGTTTGTTGCTGCAACACAAAAATCGCTTTTGTTATAAATGTTTAAACGGACTTTCCTTGGTGGACATTCTCAGTGGCCATTTCATTTTCGTGTTCTACATCGAGTACAGTAATTTTAAATGATATGAAAAGAGAGTGACTATCTCAACTTTGCAAAATGGCATGCAGTAGTATTAAGGCAGATTTCATTTAGTTGTGCTCTCCATGTTGAATTTTCAGGTTTTCAAAGCAGTAATTCTCAATATGATTTCTTTGGCAAAATTCCTTATAGGCATCTGATGGCATGAATTTTGAGTGTTATTCTATTTCTTTGAATTTAATTTGTCTTGAAGGGTTAGTACACTTAAATATGTTCCTATAATTAAAAATTATATCTAAGGGTATTCTGTCGTTTCAATGTGTATGTTACTTTTAAGATGTTTTTTTTTTTTCAAGGCATCTTGATTTGCTAATGTGTGTCTTAATATTGAATTTAAATATTTCAAGTTGATCATTAATGAATGCTGACCTAGGTATTCCACAAAGAATCAAGTGTTTCTCTTTGGCATGTGTGAGCCAGCCTTCCTAAAATATCTGAAATTATATATTCCTCATTGTATTAAAAGTCCGTATTTTAATTGAATGAAATGTTATGAAGAAAAGTCTGCTATTTGATTTGCTGTAGCTGAGTTATATTCCGGGCAAAAGTACGAACCACGCAGCTACACAAGTTCCCAACTTAATTTAAATTCACAACACCCACACAACCATTATCTTTATAAACATTCCTTCCAATCTCATAGTAGTAGTACATTATAATGTGCAGATCCCAGTTTTTGGCATGGCGCACACAGGGGAGGGGCTGTTAGCGCTAAGAGAAGTGGAGGGGATCAGTTACGAGCTCAACTCGGGTGTGTGAGGTTTGCTTCCATTGCTCATGTCAGGACCCGCGTTACATGATACAAGTGAGCCTACCCCACCGACCTTGGGAATGAAGTCTAACCTTATTCCGGGACAGCCATTACGAGGCGCGTGAAATAGTTTACAAAGTTAAGACACATCTAAAAGAAAAGAAGTTGTTGTACTGCTTAAAGTACAATGTTTCTGAAGCAACAAGTGCTGCAACGGGTGAGTCTCAACGTTAAGACACATCTAAAAGAAAAGAAGTTGTTGTACTGCTTAAAGTACAATGTTTCTGAAGCAACAAGTGCTGCAACGGGTGAGTCTCAACGTTAAGACACATCTAAAAGAAAAGAAGTTGTTGTACTGCTTAAAGTACAATGTTTCTGAAGCAACAAGAGCTGCAACGGGTGAGTCTCAACGTTAAGACACATCTAAAAGAAAAGAAGTTGTTGTACTGCTTAAAGTACAATGTTTCTGAAGCAACAAGAGCTGCAACGGGTGAGTCTCAATGTTAAGACACATCTAAAAGAAAAGAAGTTGTTGTACTGCTTAAAGTACAATGTTTCTGAAGCAACAAGAGCTGCAACGGGTGTGTCTCAATCAACAGTAAAGAGGATTTGGCCGCAGGGAAAGTAAAAAGTAGAATTGTTCTGAAGTTTACATCAACGGCAAAAAAAATATAAATAAAAAAAAATAAAATTAAAATAAATAACAAAAAACTTTGAAATTGACAACTTTACGTGTGGTGCAGTACAAAGAAAACTATACGAATTTTACACTGTCAGGTAAACTATTTCAAATTTAAATAAATTAAATATGGCTTTGCGAGATGGCGGGGTTTTCATTGGAAGAAGTGCCAGTCAAGGAAAAAGATTTTGATTGAGAAACCTGATGTTGCAGCTTTCTACAACAAATGTGAACGTTTTGAAATGCTGGTTGAGCAATTGTGTATGCAGATGAAACGTACATCCATGCTACCCACAGCGTTATTCCTTGTTGGAAGTTGGACAAGGAGCTGGGTATCACTGACCCAATCAGCAAAAGCCAGCATTTGATAGTTGTGCATGCAGGAGGAGAAGGCTTTATACTGAGCGCATTGTTGATATTCCGATCAAAACAAAAAAATGGGAGATTATCATAATGACATGAATTTTGACAACTTTTCGAAATGGGTAAACCAGAAACACCTCCCTAATTTATCTGACAACTCTGTAATTGCTCTCGACAATGCAAGTTATCACAATGTCCAGAGAAATAAGAAACCCACATCTGCTAGCACAAAAAAAGATATCCAAGAGTGGTTAAAAGTGAAGATGTCTTTCTCTTCTGACGTAACAAAAGCCAACCTGCTGTTACTGGCAAAAACAAGTGCCCTCTTCCAAAACCTTCAAAAATTGACGAAATCATAAAAATGAATGGTCACAAAGTAATCAGACTGCCTTCCTACCATCCCGATCTTAAACCGATTGATTTAGTGTGGGGATATATCAAAGGATAAGATAGCGAAGAAATATTAACCTCACTCGAAGACAAGTAAATGTTTCTGACATGTGAAAAACATTGAGAAAAAATATTGGAATAATGATAGGTTGTTAGATGATGAAATAGATAAAATTATTGTTAACAGTGAAGATTCTTGTTACGAAAATTCCTCGACTAACATGGAAAATAAGAGCTTCATTTCGGACTCCGCATAGGTAAATTATTTATAACTATTTGATTATTATAGTAGCTTCCAGCTGCTAAAAAGCTATGTATATGTAATTTTCGTGCATTTTTGCATCGAACAGATGCAAATTATCAGTCTTTTATATTTTAGAGAATGCTATTTTGACAAGGCCATTAATAGATTCCTGATTTTAAATCCTGTTCTAACATTCAAAGAAAAATAAATTTAATTCGGAAAGATTGTTGGTTTAGAATCATGTTTTCAAACTAAGGGTTTAAAATTACCATGCTGCTGTTCTATAAACTTTATTTATTTGTGTGAATATATGTATGTAGTTTAGTAATTTCAACACGGGTTGGCGAAGTGGTGTATCATCTAGTCGCAATTACATTATGTCGTCCATGCAGTATTGTACCGTGTTTGTGAGAGTCGGGCTGACATTCCATCGCCTTGGTTTGAGGGGTGGTGACTGCACAGTCATGCCTTCCCCTCCGGGCTGTCGCCGCGTTAGAGGGGCGGAAAGGGGAGGGCGAACCATGCACACAGCGAAGATGGAGCAGACTCGCTTGTAACTTACCACCTTATATAAAGTAATACTAAAATGGTATTTCTACATGCAGTACAAAACATACCATTATTTTATTTCTGTCATGCCACAACTAAGAAAGTCGCATTCCAATATTAGTAGACCAGCATATACATGATCCCAGGTGTCAGAATTGGGTGGAGATGGTGGTACTGGGTCTCACTTTTATTGATGGGGGTATGGGGGACAAACAAAACATGGCAAACAGAGTTTACTTCTGCTGGAGCTCTTGAAGCAGTACTGTCTACTGTGCAGCAAATTTACGGTAATTCTTAATACCAAGAGATTTAAAGACTTGTGAACAGAAATGATAAAGCAAGCCACGATTCTAAGCTTGAAGAAACAAAACCTAAATGAAACAGACTGAACAAAATCAAATAAAAACTTAGAATGCTCATAGCTGATTAAGAAATGCTGTAACTTCAGATATCCATCATTACAATAGATGTTAAAATACTGAAATTATGAAATAATAAAATTTATGAGCACTGCTTCCTAACTGTCTAAATAAATGAATAAATTATGTCACTGCTGATTTAAAAATTACACGTATCACGTAACTGAAAGACAAATATTAAATACTAGCGATCCGTGCCGGTCTTACTCAGGTACAATTTACGAATATGGCGTTGTTTACGTTTACAGCAACCTTAATGTTTTATATTTGAATGATACTATGGTTAGTAGATGTACTTATGGAGTAAGCCTATCTCTAAAATACAAATCAAAAAAATTGTTGCAACTGAGTTTTTGTGTAAAAGTATAAAAAAAATTGCATGTCAGTAAAAAGAAAAATCCATGTAGGTCTGCAATCAATGATGCTAGAGAGCTCATTTTAAACCTAATTTAAGGGGCTTTAATTTGACATGCAATACATGATTTTTAAAATATTTCTTTTCTTAACCACTTCCAAAATTTGAATTTTTAAAAATCTCAAAAACACCAAATTCAATTTTTTGCTTTAAAGAAATATGTTATTCCTGTGTATATTGGCTATACATATACCAATTTTCAAGACTGAGAAGAATGGATTCATAAGGAAATATAGTTTAAATACATTTTACAAATATGTTTAACATTTAAAAATTATCACAACTTTTTTTGTTTTAATTTTTGTACTACCCCACTGTGGGTTTAAACTGCTGTGATTACCTCTTTTATAGTTGAGACAAAAGCAAAGCTTTATTCTACACAGGTTTAGAAACATGAGTCACCTAAATAAATTCTTCCTGAAAATAATCTGTTTTTTTTGGCGTCCTCTATCAAAGATTCAATTCTTCTTTATGTGCTTTAATTGTTTTGGGAGTTATTACTTAACCGTATCACCAGCCAAGAAAAAAAAAGCTTCAGTAGATTCGTACACAAAACAAAAAAAAAAAAAATTGAAAATCATTCATGGGGACTAGAATGTGGGGATAGAGAATCAGCAAGTGTGGAAGACGAATTAGAAATGATAACCCAGTTAAAAAATAAATTTTTCCAAACCGCACGTTGGAGTGAAAAAATGTTTTGCCTTGTAATTGGAGCTGCAAGAGAATTCAAAATGAGCCTGGAGTTAGCAATTATATTGCTATAGCAGTAAAAGAGTTAGTTCAAGAAAAGGGAATCCTTTCAACTCCTAACCCCAAGCCAGGAAAAACTTTATATTCAACAACACTGTTGACAGCATGTGTGTGATTTCTAAAACAGAGATGATGTAAACAGAATGATGCCATGGAAGAAATATGTTACAAAAACTTCACATACAATAACCGACTGGTTTTGACAAAAGTGAATGAACTTTATGAAATGTTCAAAGTAGAGTACCCACTACATCATATTGGTTTTTCTAAATTTTGAGAGCTGAGGCCCACAAAACTGCATTTTCGCACCTACAGTTTGTGTGCACGCAACTCATCAGAATGTAAAATTAGTGATGAATGGGTCTAAAATGGGAAATTTTACACTGGATGAAGATGACGCACTGATAAAAAAAACTACCAAACCTTGTAGCATTGCAGCTAGATATATATAATTGGTATATTTAGGAAGTATTTCAATAGTCTATATTTCAGTCAAGGATAGTAATTCATGTAATATGTGAAAGGTCGTGGCAATGACAACTTGTTTGTATTTCATAGATTTTAGTTTTTCCAAATTGATTATTTTTCTTTCCTCAATTCATCAATACAACAGACGCGACGATAGCGCATCTTTTCCTTTTTACTGGGTTAGTAAACTAAAAACATCGCCACTGCAAGGCACAACATAGTGAAATGAGGAAAATTGGTCACATGAACACGTTACCAATCTGTCACTACAGATTGGCGCACTTTAATGTGGGGCCAACGAAACACCAATATTTCAGTACATTGATTTGGTTGTGTTTCATATTTGTAAAAGTATAATTTGTAGAGGCACAATGTTAAACTTCTGATATATTTTGTGTAAGGATGAGTGATTGGCCTGAAAGGGAATCTTACTTTTTACGTAGCTCCTTGCATCTGACGCGTAAAAATTCCTTATCAAACATGGCAGATAACAAATCTGATACTTCGAGTTTGGAAGGAACGCCTAGTGCTAGTGAATCTGACAGCATAGAGTTAGCGTCACTTACTGATAACACATGAATTAGTTCCACAAATTTTAAGTTGAAAATATGGAACACTATTTGTCAGATGCACATGCATTTGAGAATGCTAATGTTTCTAATGCAAACAAACCAGCCTAATGCTAATGAAACTTACAGATGGTAACATGCTACTGATACTCAAATTTCTAAACAATAAATTCTCTGAATTGAAGGCTGACTTTTCTGAACAAAGATCTAGTTTGGTTGAACTGAAAGTTAATGCTTCTAAGCAGGACAAAAATTTGGCAAAATGGAGAATTTTTCTGAGTTGAAATCTGATGTGTTTAAGCAGAATGAAAATTTGGCTAAAATGGATAGTAAATTGCTGAAGCAGAACTTAAAAGTTAGACAAAAGTGCGAGGAAAAATGTAGAAATTTTGCGAACTTATGTCACGCAATCAATTCAAACTTTAACATGCCAGTTAGCAAAAGCAAGTTGAAGCTATAGTTTCTGTACAAGCTAGACGGGAAAGTAAAAATGCAGAACTACATGACAGGTTTGAAAGGTTAGAGGTAAGAGTAGACAATCTCATTACACGCGCACAAGAAGTAACAGAGGAAAGTATTGTCCTAGTTACTAATACAGTACATGAGGTAAGGATTGAAATGGAAAAGGTTGAGAAAGAAATTTCACATGATTTAACACAGACTAGAGAATTGATAGGAGAGAAAATAGAAAACCTAGCACATAGGGTAGTTAAAGTAGAGAAGAATGCGGAATCTCAAGTCTACAACATCAATCCTAACATTCTAGCTCAAGTTGACAGGCAACTAGCTAATCTTCAAAAACACCTGAATCACAAATTTGATCGCTCTGAAACCTAGCTGCAGAAAAGGTGAATTTTTATAGGAAGTGTTGGAGAACTAGTAGGAAACACCTACGGGAATTCCTTATCTATAGACCTTGGGGTGAGTGAGACCCCACAAGATGGCCACGTCCACCCGGCAGAAATAAAGGAGGAGGCTAGGACGCAACCTTCAGACCTCGTCACAATTGACGAAACATGCATTGAGGGGGCCGTGTGATTGTCCTAAAATCCCTTGGTATGAAGTCGAGAAGAGAAACTATCCTCGTCACGTGAGGAGTGACACTGTGTTGAAGGAGTTGAGACAGAAGGCTTTGAAATGCCTGAGAAAGGAAAGATCTTGCCAAAGCTATGCTGAGTGGACACACAGGTTAAACTGTAACTAAAAGTCAGTGCTCGGAAATCCTGTAAATCAAGACAGAATGGAGAAGTACAAGAAACCCAAGTACGCTCAACAAGGGCACAAGATCCATTCCACAAGAAAAATACAAGATATGCTCGAGACTGAGAAAATGATTTCACCTTGGCCGCCGCCAAAGGAAATGGAATGAAAACAGGAAAGGAAATCTGACCACAGAGGTATACACCCGTTACAACTGGTGTACCTCCTAGTGAAATTCTGTCAGGTACGAGTTTGGGCAACATCGTCAACGACTTAGAAGAATTACCCAAGTTATATGCTGTAACAGCGAAGGAAGACCCAGAGAAAATACGGCAAGAGTTGTTAAATTTGGGAAGAAAGCGACTGTATTTGGCAGCCGAGAGTCGCAGGAAACATTTCCGCATAAAAAGTTCCAAATTGGCGATTTAGTACTAAACTATGTAAGTAAGTTTTGGGAATTTGTGATGCATAAGCTGTTTTCGATTTTTGACGGTCCCTTCAAGATTGTGGGCATAACACATAATAATTGTTGTGAATTGACAAATCTAACTGGAAAACTGCAAGGTCGATACAATACATCATAACCCAGTTAAGGCCTAATGTTACCTCAAGTTCTGAAATGCACGTAGACAATGAGGCAGATAATTTGGCATAAAGCCATATTATGTTAAAGTTAAACAGAAGAGATGCGTATAAGCATAATTTGCTATGCAAGTTAGCGCATAAGTAGATCCTACCAGGTATTAACTGAAGTTGAGCCTCAAGTGCATAGTGTTATTGTCGCTTTTGCCATATGTAATGTTTATTTTAAAGGGTCTTTTATTTATGTATTTGTTGCCGTATAATCATGCTTGTTCGACAGACCTGAAGTTTCAAGGTACCTCTTTGTTGCATTGCACCAGATGATAATGTATTCCCGTCACCTGCTAAAGTAAAATGTTTAGATATGACGAAGTTGGAAGCTGTCACACCATTGTCGCACGTGAAGGAAGAGAAGATAAACAAGAGGTAACTGCACGATAATCACGTGCTATATTGGGTTAAGCTGACGCCACGAGACAAGATTACATTTACCACACTCACGAATAGCTTTCATGGAAATCTATTAAAAAACCTACACATAGAAAAGCTATGTTTAAGATATGAAAACATATAGTCACACCCGAAGCTAAGCACAAAAACATGCACACTCCTAATGGGGAAGGTTTATGGAAGAGACAGTACTAACCTTTGGTCGTCGATATAAATCCCAACTGGATACTGGAAAATAGAAATTAATATTGTTTTATTTATTTGTAAGGATTTAAGATGATGTATATTTGCGTCGTCATTTTCTCCAAGGTTTCCCGAAGCTAACCGGTATATTCTTCTGAGTCATATTTAAGTTAAGTTGAATTATAGAATTGTTGAAATATGTTATGTTAAAATTTGAAAAGGATTTATTATATATATGTTATTTCAAGTTGCTGAAATATTTTATAGTTTATGGTTGATATGATTTGAAGTTTGTTATGAATGGTATGCATTGTTGACAAAGTGCATTGCTGTGCTCAGTGATCTTATACACTGCTTTAATCACTCTCGTAGCATCGCATCAACTGTAAAATAATGACAATATATTTATAAGCAAACACTTAAACCGAATGAACTTTTAAAAACAGAACTGAACTGTATTCTTCAAGAAAGTGAATGAAGTGAACTTTGTGCAAACTAACTTGGTATAAAACATTTGAAGTGAAAACTGTGAAAAGTGGAATTTAAAACATCAATTACAGATGCTATATGAGTAAGCCAAAATACTGTCCACAATTTAAGCTATCCCTACAATCCTGCAGAAAACTCACCAATGTATATTTCAGCGCTTCTATACAACTGAACTTCGCTGAACATCTACACGTTGAACAGTTCGACGATGGCAGATTTAAAGGAAAAAAACTGGCTGCTTTTGGAGACCAGCCTACAAGGGGAACACGCATCACAGCCATCTTCCTACTGGTACCAACCTCTTCGATGGATTGTTCTAAATTTTCCTTAAGAGGGAAATAAATGGAAAACTTTACTTGAATTACTGTGACAATTTGAGTGCAGTGGAAGAGGTTTTTTTTTTCTTTTCTGTGAGACATTTTATTGTTGGATTGGTTTGTGTTTAAAAGATGATGTGTAATGTTGTGTTTGAAGTGTTACCATATTTACAGATGTCATGATGTGGGTACTGCTGTTTTGAAAATTCATATTTTTTTTTGGTAAAATCATAACAAGTTGAAATTAACCTTACCTATGTGAAGTAAGTATGAGTGAAAATTTTACTTGATCGTAGAAAGTTATCACCAAAGAGGAGGCGAATTCAGTGAGATAAGGCTCCCAAAGACTTGTTCACATTTTTTTTTATTTGAACTCTAAAATTATAAATATTTATTTATTTTTTGCCATTTATTTACAATCAGATATGTAAACATGTTGCTTTCTTGGAAGCATATTTAAATTATGTTTGGTTTGTACACAAACACACATGGTAGCTGTTAGCTATTCATTTGAGCTCAACTATACAATCTAATTCTGTGTAAAAGAAACTTTTATGAACGATGTATGGTAACATTCAATTACTAGATTACTGATTATTAATCATGTAATTTTCAGTTTGTTTACAAAAACATAAATAATCAAAGTTTAAAAGCTGTTTTTGAAGAGAGATAGGAAAGTGCGGTTTGATTATAGTATGTTCTCCTTGTGGATATTGAATGTCATTGTAGTGCAATAGGCCTGGGAGATTTGCCTGCAGATTAAGCTCATCTAAGGACAGACTTACGTCAAAATGAAATTTTAATTGATTTGTCCTATCAGGAACGTCTTGTTCGTTGCCTGATAAGACACACTCTCCATTATGGCTAGGTATAGACCTTTTCTAATGTGGTCCAGAGTGCTTGGTAAATTTGCAGATTCACCATCATAAAGTCAGGCTAATTCAGTATGTAAAGAGAAGTCATTAAACTAGGAGGACAAGGGGATTATTTGTGAAGAAGCCCTCAGTCGAGGTGGCTAGATTTGGAGTGCTACAAAAGACTACTTGCTCAGCCTGCAAAATGGCGAGATTGACGCAGTACATTAATACGTACTATATCCTGTGTATAAGTAATGTTTTAATATCCTTAATATCTTCTGAGAACTCTCTACAGTTGCTATAAACTGATTATTAAAAACTTTGAAAAGAATTTTAAAGAAATTGCAAAGTAATTAACTTCACAAGAGTTACGATTTTTCCGCAAAGGGAAACAACTTCACAAAAGGCTAAAATTTGGAAGTAATCCCAGAGTCTGCTCAATTTGCCATATACTGAGTTAAGTCACACTGAACTGTTAATTGAACATTAATTTTGAGAAACCAAGTGTTCAATATGTGCTTGACTACAGACTTATGAGTCAGTTTAATTTTGCACGTTGAATGTGATGTGAGAGTTGATTAAATCCCCTAATTATTTGCAACTTAATTAGTAACACTTGAATTTATTCATTTATTGGAACAGTGTTTTGCTTTTTCGAAGTTAATTTTACTGGCAACATACATTTGTAATTTTTAAAGAGATTATATTTTAGAAAATGACAATTTCATACGTGTTAATTATTAACTGTTTGTTTGCTCTGGTTACCAGTGTTATGTTGCTGTAAATTAATTGCAGTGTTTGTTATCACAAGGTTTTGTGTTGTGAATTTTATTGAAAAATGTATGTTTTCCTAAACTTTAATTGAAAGAATCATTTTTAATAAAGTAGGATGAAACAACTTTTCTCGTATGTGAACTATTTACCTTTAAAGGTAATGACTAATTCTGAAATCAGAGACATCAACAAGTGCATGAAACTCATGTTGCCTCTAGTACACTTGTATATCTGTAACAAGTTCAGTTAATGGCTCAGTTGGGTCCTTTTAAGTTCAGTGTTAACTTTTCTGTGCCAGTCCTGGGGCAGAACGTCTGGCGCCCAACTATTGTCCTACCAAACAGGCTTGTGTGTATAAATAGGCTGAACTACTACAGTTTCCTATACTTCTACAGTTTGTATTTACACTATTTTTAGTAAGCCTATGTTTCCTTTGCCTTATTTATGCAGATGTGAGTAGTGGTAGAGCCCGTGCCACAACACTGGTTCTACCAGACAATTCCTCTGATCTTCATAACCGCCTCCCCTATAGTTTTTTGGTCAAATGTTGATGTACCTTGAATCAAGGCTCACCTGGTCTATATTGACGAGAGGATAAAACTTGTTACTAGTAGAATAAATATAAATATTGTAGATGATACCAAGTCCTGTCCAGAGACTGTGTTTATCCGAGGAGAGGTGTAATGACATGTTACTTTTGTCAACACATTGCGCGACCATGTTGTTTGATGCAGGTGGATTGTGGGAAATTGCTGGACGGACAACAGACATTGCTTCATCAAAATATTTGTTTGCACAAAACAGATATTGGAATCCATGCTGAGTGGCATTTCTTTGCCACATCACATATGCCTGTGATGGTCGCGGAGGAACTATGAATCGACTAGCAACAAATGCAAGTTTGCAGTGACCTTATGACCAGTAAATAATGACACCTCAGCCATTATTTGAATTTGTAAAGTAAATATTTTGGGTATTTAATTTAAATATTGCATCACAAAGGAATACAATAGACATGAAAAAAATAAATAAATAAATAAATAAATAATAAAAAAAAAACAAGCTTCGACAAAAAAAACTGTGAAAGGAACATGCAAATTTCATGCAATCATCCCAATGCAAGAAACACAAATGGAGACCAAACTTTACTCCATAAGCACTGAAAAAACAATAGAAGAAGCTGCAACATCAGATGGATTGTCATCAGAGCTAGAAAAAACTGAATCTGGATTTGTGAGATATGTACAACTTTTGGTGGCTTGTTTGTATTCTAGCAAAAAATCGTGAATAAAATGAAATGAAAGTAAGTTTCTTACATCCTAGAGACCTGCATCATCTGTTTTCTACCCACAGTCTTCAAGCAAGACATTATGGATGTGAAAACTGACAACCTGAAAAAAGTTACAACCAAGAACAGCAACAGTAAGAACATATACTTTCACCGAAGAAGAGATAATATCATCCTTTCTTGTAGGGAATTAACTGGAAAAGTGAGAACCTTACATACTATCAAATGTATCAATTTTATGTATTATATCAGAAAACATTTAAGACATGTTATTGACTTATTAATATAGCCATTATGATTTTTTAAGTACAAACATTTATAGGTGATAACATTTTTGTTAGGTATAATAATGGGGCACTATCATTGGAAATGATCAAGTTTAGCCTAAGCTAGTTTAACACCACCAGCATCACATTTTTCAATACAATTCTTCAATGCTTCAAAAATATCCTTTCCAGCTGTATTCACCGATAATTGACACAGACCTAGAATTTCTTCAAATACTTCAAAATTGTTGTTTATGCACTTCACAAACACAAGAAACTGAGCATTGTCTGCAACATCACAGTTCTCATCTGTCGTAAGAGAGTAATAGGTACATAGCTGGAATAAGCAGTTGAATACATTACTTGTCCTGACACGTCATCCATCAGTTCTTCAATGTACTACCTCAAAATTTTACCCATTTCAAGAAAGGTAAATATTTTCTGCAATTTTCTTTATATTCACGTGTCCCGTTTGCTCTGCAAATGTAGAGGTTTTCTTTAATTACCTTACCATAAAGATTCTTCATACAAGCGAGTAAAAATGATCTCACACGATACTCCCAGCATATTTTTCATGGCTTGCTATTTCTTAACAAACAAGTTTTGCTGGCAACAACGCTGCCTTTTTCTTCAGTATACTCTATTCTTAATACAGAACAAGGGTGAGGTGATAAATGTAATGTGATTCTGTTTGAAATGCCTTTTGCAATATTGTATTTATTTAGCACAGCAACTATTAAATTACAGATCAGACATATAGGATTTGAAGACTTACCAATAGTAATGAAAAATTGTTCTTCCCAATATTCAGTGAATGCCTGGAACACCACTAAACTTCCATGTTTAATTTTTGCTTCATGCTTACTAGGAGCCATTTTACTTTACACTAACAGAAACTGGAAATAAAACACATTGACCCAGTGCGTGCACATGCAATCATACGCATTCCAACAATACATAGCCCGCAGTATATTTTGGTGGGTTGACATGCGGTTATGGACACCTACCCCAACGAACTTGAACCAGCACATTAGCACACAAACTACACCCTGCGCTGTACTGCCTGTCCCCATAAAAATTAATACGAAATGCCACCAAAGAGCCAGCCTGCGCAGAAGGCAACGTAGTTGCACATTCTCCAGTACTAGTTCGCTATCCTCTTAAAGTTCTAATACTGTCACTTCAGTATTTAGAAAAGGATCATTACCAAGTATGAAATTATTTTTATTGTCAGCGTAATTAATTTAAAAACAAGAACAAATGCTCGAGCTTTTGGCTTTCCATCCAAAATGCCCCACTGCTTGGCCCGCAATCCATTTGCCGTCCCTGAACTAACATAACATCATGTAACTTCACCATTATTGAATAACAAGTGAAGGGGAGAGGGGTGCACCAACATGCTCTATCACACGTCAGCACAAACACCCTATTTTTTATATTATGGCAAACTCCAAGCTTCACCAATGCACGAGTGCTTCACGCTCAATACTGGATACCTAAAAAATAAAATGGCCCCTGCTGGCATTGAGACTCCGGATCTGTGTAATTATTGACTACGTTTGAACAGAATTTTTCATTGCAACAGGGCTACGCTCATAAACAGGTGAGGGTGTGTTGCGCAATATTGCATTGGCACACACAAACCCCGTTTTTCTTTTTTGGTATATTCCTAGCTTCGCGGATGCACTGGCGCTTCGGGCTTCATACCTAAATAAAAACTGCCCGCCTGCCTTGAATCATAGTTTTGGGGATTTACTCCCCTGCTAGCAGTGGGGCACTGGCTTAGTGCATAAATATTTGCTATACTTCTTGACAGTACTTTTCCCAGTGCAAGCGGCCTACACTTTAATATCATTTATACAGAACCAAAGTAAAAACTTCAATCTATTGTGAAGTTAGTGGCTTTCCTTACCATTAATGGTATATACTGCAAATTACATAAGACCAAATGAAATCCCTTTTAAGTGTGATTAGTAATGACCATATACACCATTTGCAGGTATTTTTCTGTTTTTTTTTTTTTTTTTTTTTAAATGCCTCTAGTGTGAATAATAGTTATAACGCATTGTAAATTATTTGGTTATCAAAGGCGTTTTCACTTTTAACACAGTTCAGCATACAGCAGTGCTGCCCTCTATACTGGTTATTTCTGCTGCCACCGCTACAATTGGTAGCACCCAGTCATGTTCTATGGCCAGCTTGGTTTCCACTCATTGTTCCTTGGTTTCCCCACCAACTTCCTGCTCCAGCCACACACCTAAATTTTAAATTTGTAAAGTGATTGCTATACCAACCTTCCACCTGTGCACATTGTCTCTTACCAGCTTGCCTGATGGAACATTCACCTATGGGAATATTTAACGACGAGTCGACACCAACAATCCTGATGTGCGGCCTTAAAAGTAATGACATTTCACGAATTAAGTTTGTTTAGTGGCAATTAATGGTGATAATTTTAAGATACAATTTTTAGAAAATGTGCACCCAAGACGGAACGATAGGTGATATGGACGGCAGTTTTTAGAATCATTTTGGGGCGTAATTTGTGTTTTATTTGTTTGTGCTCTTTAATGGGTCTTTTGACTGCAGTGCACGTATCATGCGAAGTCATTGATTTAAATCTAACTAAAGTGTTCTTGAAGAATCAAACTTTAATTCTAAAAGCCAATTTGTGAGATTGTATGTGCTGTTCAGGCACTCGTGGTAAGACCAATTTAAAGTCTTGAAATTTGGCATGATGTTGATGCATTAAATAATTAATTTTCATAGCCATACTGACCAGAGGGTCTTTTCAGAGGTAAATGAGTGTATTACTGAATTTGTATTTTTTTCAAAGGGCTTTCTATCCCTTTTTAATGCTGAGTTTGGAACATGGTAGGACTGGCGAGCCAACTTAATGTGTTATAAGTGGTGGGACACTTTAAATTGTCTCAGTGTGAAAAATACTTTTAGAAGGCCAGCCCAAATAAATCAAGGTCATTACCACCGCAAGCCTTTGCTGTAATAAAAGCAATTACAAATGTTTTGGCACTATAAATTTTTAATCGATAACATTTTATGAGGAGAGTGCTTTACCTCATAATTGTGTAATTCTTAAGAATAGAGGCTTTTTCAAAAATGGGAAAAATAATACCTGAATATGTTGGATATTATTACTACAGGGTATCTACCAACCCAGGCTTTTGAAATTCCTGGCATTTCCTGATTCTTGTGTTACATGTCCACGGTCAATAAAATGTCCAACAACATAGGGAAATTAACACTCGTTTACCCTATGTATACTCTGTATTGTATTCATTTATGGTTTTAAACAATACCACCTTCCCCTGAAACGAGATGAAATAAGGCATAGTCTAGAAGGTTTACATAATAGTTAGAGAAACAAACATAAAACCTAATATTATGATTCATATCACTACAGTAAAATGATAAGTTACAATATAAATAACCCACAAAAAATTCTCTATTTCAAAACATTTGCGGCGACTCATAACTAAGGCTATATATTCCGTGACAGATCTCAAAAAGAAGTATGGCCACCATGTATCCCTCCGCCACAGCTGTTCTGTCGGAGAAGTAAACTATCTTTGTAAACAAACTACTAATCCAATGGCAAGCATTGAAAGACTGACAACTTGTCCCGTACTTAGGCTACTATAGCTGGTCGCCATTTGCGCTTAGCATTAGTCACAGAAAATGGTGGACCACAGCACACAACAAACTATTTTACAAAGTGTCAGACATGTCAATAATTCGTTTCACTGAGGAGACTTCTAAAAAGGCACCTATGACAAACTACACTTAATGAAATATGCAAATATAAAAATTATTAACTGCATATATAATATTCTGACATCACCAGCAAGGAATTCTCACATATAGATAAATTATGATGGAAGAGAACACAATGGCAAAAGCTTTTCACCGGGCGGGTGGAGACCATAGACAACAGACTCAATGGAGACTGGTAAAGACTTTTCACATAACCGTGATGTTCGCACACTCTACCATAATATTTCTAAATATTTTTAAAGCGCCTGCTCTATAACTCAGAAAAATTGTGTTAGTCTACAGGCATAATTGTAACCATAAATATAATTAGAATCAATTTTCCACATTATAATTTTTAATTCCGAGTATGAACCCGAATATAAGGCGACCTGCAGTTTTAGGAGCCCATACAAATGTAAAACACTATTTTGGTAGAAATTAAATAAGAAAATATATTAGGCCTTCTTGGGCGATAAGTGAGTAATTTAGAGTGTGACAGGCATTTTGTTCCTGTGTTAATATTTAAATTACACTACACCTCTCCACACAGTCGGCTGCCGGACGTCCAAGAGTGAACATCGCTCTCCAAAAATAGATCCCCTGTACACATACCACTACAAGAAAATTTTTTTTTTTTAAATCAATATTTCTAAAAAAAACGGATTAAGCCTTAATCCAATTGAGCAATTTAAAAATTAATTGGATTAGCCACTAATCCATAAATTAATCCGCTCCATCAACATGTAATTCGCATAGTGGTCCAGAACCAGCTCGCCCCTACTACTACCAGAAGAAAAAACAAGTCGCTAGCACATCACAGCTGCCAGCTGTGAATTACCTTCTCAAGGGCACGCGGCCACCCGCACGTGCAGATCTGTTTTTGGCCTGGAGTACTTTACAAATGGGAGCGTTGTTATGTTCTGCAACAACTTCCCCTCTCAATAGTCACCAGGCGTGTAAGGGGAGGTAACAAGCCAGACTTGCCCCACATTGCACCACGATAATGTGTTGGGAAGACAGACGCAGTGCTCATTGCTGTGCTGGGCCTGGTGGCAATAACCACCCGTTTCGACAACCTTTATGCTACACAAAACTCCCGGAACCACTAAAAAATTTCAGGCATTTTCCAGGTTTACTCCTGGCTGTAACAAACTCCCGGCGATTTCCAGTTTTCCCGAATTGGTAGAAACCCTGTTATTAGTAATCATAATAACTAGGAATTTTGGAGGGACTGAAACTAGTTTTCTGTAAAAAAAAATATGATATGGAATTTAAATAGAATAAATTTATATCTGGTCGCTAATTTGCTTTACATATAAGAATACAGTTTGTAACAAATATTTAATGCATAAAACGTCATGTACAGGGTAAGTTTATAGCACGGCGCAGAGCTTATACTGTTAAACACAGGTATGGAGCAGTGTTCAGGATTTTATGTAATTCTGGTGAATTATTCAAGGCTTATCTGGTATATATTGCTGAGAGGATAAAACGTATTACTAGTACAATACATAACATACATACATACAGAGCCCTGTTCAGAGATGGTGTTTATGTAAGAGTCAATGTATAATGCCATGCTACTTTTTTTTTACACTGTGCATCCATGTTGGTTGACAATGGAAATTACTTGAGGTTTGATTTGTGTAGTGTCGGTTTCGGATTTTCGAGTGCATAAACGCGTGTTTTGATGTAATTCATGTTGTTTGAAGTGTTAAATTCAATAATTGTGTGAAATTACGAGTGTTTCTATGCTATTAAAGCAGGGAAAAGTCAAATTATAATACATGTGCAGTGATTAGTGTGTGTGTAGTGTGGTCAAATGGATGGACGCGGTGGTGTGCACATTTTTATACGCCGTACGAATAGCAAGTGATTAGGTAAGTAATAACTAAATTAAATTAATTTTTTGGGGGTAAAAATCCTGAAGTGGTATAATTCCACTCCACTTATTACAGAGAACACGACTTTACTAGGTATATCAACATATAAACCCCAAAAACGATGGTGAGGATGGTTATGAAAATCAGGAAAATAGTGGGGTAAAACCAGTGAAACATATGTATCTACATAATGCAATATTTATTCACAAAAATATGTTAAGTTGCAAAATTACTCTACAAGAGTAGCCAGACATTATGCACCGAGCCAGAGGTCCAGCGCCAGCAGGGCAGTAAATCCCCAAAACTGTTATTCAAGGAGCACATGCAACTTTTATTAGGTGGTGACGTGAAGCGTCATCCATCAACGATGCTTGGAGTTTCCCCATAAATGATTTTCAAGCGTTGCCCCTTCGCAAGGAAAATTACTGTACAAGCATAGCCAAACATTATGCACCAAGCCAGTGTCCCAGCGCCAGCAGGGGGCTAAATCCCCAAAACAGTGATTCAAGGTGTGCCGGCAATTTTTTTCGCTGGAGATGCAAAGCGCCACGCATCATTGAAGCTTGCAGTTTCTCCATAAATTATTGTTGTGTGTAGCCTAATTCCACTGACAAATAATGTGTGTGTTTTTATGCAATTTAACAGGTTTTCATGAGAATATTACAGTAATATTACAAATAGTACAAACATTGAACTGAACATGACCTACATTAACAATGTTAACAATACAATTTGGAAATAGTATAGTGGGGAGGGCTATGAACTGGAGGGAAATTGAGGGGTAAAAGTTTATAATGAAAATGCACTTATTTTGTATTTTTTTTAACCCCATAATCTCTTTGATCTTCATAGCCCTCCCTACTAACATATTTGTAGTTATGTATTGGTAATATTGTCTATTTAGTGAATGTTTGGTTCAGCTTTTTTTATATACAATTCAATGTATTTTCATGAATAAATATTATATTATTTACATATTTTCCCCCCATTTTGCCTGATCTTCATAGTCCTCACCACTATCATTTTTGGGGTTTCTATTGGTCAAATGTTGATGCCCAGTAAATTTGTGTTCTGTTAAATTAGTAGTGTGGAATTACACCACTTAGAGATTTAATTTATTTCAAAACAACCCCTACTCTAAGAATTATGTACCCACTTTGTGATGTAAGGGGATTTTCATAGGTGTATGCATTTGCCTATAGCTAGTCATGTCAGAAATTAATTTATAGATCCTGAGGCATTTTTCAAACATCCGGTTGATATACAAAAGTATTTTTGTCTGCTGACAAATGCAAATTAATACCACTGTACACAAACTTAAGTTTTAATCGCCCATTTGTAAAACGCTACATTTACTCCCCCATTTTTTGGAATGCTTGTAAACTACGAGATAATGGTGTTACATAGTATTTTTCAGAGATAGCATTCGAAAATTCATTTGTTGAAGTTTATAGATGCATGGCTACCAAATCCTCCGGATTTTCATGCTGGTTGAATTAGTGAACCAATCTGTTTAACCGGACTCACAGAAATAGCAGATTTCGAACAGACGGTCTACATCCGGCAGATACACCGGTGAATTTTCAAAATAAGCTATAGATGTACAGAGCTACTTTCCTACACAGGAGCAGCTATGGCCTCACCCTAAGTATTAGCTAGCTGGCTGATACTCCGGTAGGCCTATTCACAGCGTAGCGTTTTATGTTTATTAATAATACCTTTATACCAATATCATCCCACAGAAACATAAAAACGCAACAATAAAAATTGCAAACTACATCGACATCCTAAAGAAATATAGCAGCTTCGATACCAATGTTGAGAATAACTTCAATTGCAAAAAAACGCTTACCACTCCACGCAAATATTGTCCTTACAGCTGGCCGTATTGCCCTTGCAAGCATGATTCTTTCCAATACGTTAGTACAGCCACAAATATAACCCTTTTACAACGTTCATCCAAGCAGCTGCAGCAAACAAGATGGCCTTACCATAGAACAGTCCAACATAGAGGTTTGGAAGATCCATGTTAACACATACCGCGTATTCGTAAATTCACCGGTGGATTCCCGATGTAGGACGGACGTTCGAAAATTCGTGTTTGGTGAATCCGGTTGAACCGGTTTATCAATCAGTTCCACCAGCCTCAAAATATGATGGATCAGGTGGATATACTTCGAAACTACTACAGGTGGATTTTTGAACGCTGCTTCTGAAAAGCAATAACATAAACAAACACCGAGCAGGTGTTTTTTTACAGGTTTAGAAAGCAATGGAAGTGGTGGAAATTGTATGTAACTTTATTAATTTGTCTCTCAAAGTAGACTTAAATACCGCTGAAAATCCTAGACAATGTTTATTTTCTTCGCCACCAGTGGCCATTTAGAACTCAAACTTCCGCGATAAAAAATTAACTATATGGTCAACCTGATATTCGTAAAATAACTCCAACTGTGTGTACACCAGTATAACAACCACTGATGGATACACTGGTTAATATATAAATACGCGATGGTCTAAAAGATGAGGTAGGGCACTTCGTCTTTTGCGCGTGTTCCCAACCACGGCCATAGAATACCTGTCCTTAGCTCGTGTACCCAACATTGATAGACCTCAAAGGAACACAATTGACAAAGTAACATTGTCCACAGTTATGAATGTGTTAATTTATATCTTAATCTTGAAATGACAAGCACTATCATATTAATAAAATGCATTTACAGGTTAGAATTTAATAAATATGCATTACAAACTGATTAGAGGAAGTATAAAAACATTTCAAAAGCACTTGTTTGATACACAGTTTTCTAACCTCAAAAACCTATCCGTGCGATTTTTTTCAAACTGTATTGGCAGAAAAATAGTCCAACGTTGTGACATGGAGATTCTTTGTCGGCAGCCAGTGAGATTGATCTACCTCATTTTTAGCCAGAATGTAAGTGCTAGTATCGGCAATGTACCACCGACAGACTAAAGATGAGGTAGACCCATCTCGCTGGCTCCACACAACCAATCTCCCTGTCCCAACATTGAACTGCTTTTCTTCCAATACGATGTTAAAAAATGCCGTGGACTGGATGTGAGTTTAGAAACTCTTTAGTTAAATAGTTCTTTGAGATGAATGACTTCCTCTAACCAATACATAATGCAATTTAATTAAATTGGAATTGGTAAAAGAATTTTATTCATACAAATACACTTATCATTTAAAAATTAGGATATAAAAAACACGTCAATCACTGCTTACCATGTGACATTGAGAGTTGTGTTCCTTTAGGGTAAGTCAATACTGGATACATGCGCAGAAGACGAATTATCTCTCTACCCCATCTTTAGGCTATGGTACCACCAAGTTGAAGAATAGACTATGAAGTAGAGCACTTGTTCGTTTTCAAGGGGTCGATTAAATATAACTACCTAACACTTGCCGCAATGGAATGCAAATAAAACTCTGCTGCACTTGCACCCATAACGACTAGTGCAATCAAATACACCGAACCAACGAGCTATATAGTAAGAGTGGCAGAAGCATTACCAGACTGCTGTAAGTTGAATCTCTGTCTGCCATGTTTTTCTTAGTCAAAATAAAGGTCCGTTTAAGGGGTAGTAGTAAGGAATGTTAAGCATACGTACCTAAATAATCGACAAATAATATACAATTGGACAGTTTCATGCACTTGCTGACTCGAAATAAAGTGCAATTCATTACATTTTTCTTTGCAAGGTTAAAGATGGCATACAACAAACCGCTGGGAATTTATATAGTGTAGAGTCGTGAAAGTCATTTTTGTGAATAATTGTATTAATATCAAACCATCTTGCATGTTTGAGATTGCAGTGTATATGCCTATGCATGGAAGCATGTTAGCAATTTTGGTATCCATTTAATTGAGTGCTCTTAAATACTGAAGGTGCAATGCACAGTGGTGTTTCGGCTCGAAACTGAAATGTAAATAATTTATACAATACAGCAGTATGGGGAAAAACCACAAAGTTGGTGGATTGACCTCATGTTCAAAATCATTATTTCGTATACTGAGACAGACATGGAAATAAAATTTTTTGTGGGTACTCACGGAAAGCAGGTTCCAATTAATGTAAACATATTGTCGAGGTAATTTAAAGGAGAGGGGCTTTTTTGAAAAAAAAAAAATCTGGAAAATGGTATAAATCCACTCTATTATTAATACAGAACACAGATTTTATGAGGCACATCAATATTTCTGCTGATGGGAAGGGCTATGAACTGTAGGAAAATAAAGGGGTAAAATTTTATAATGAAAATGTACATATTTTGTATTTTTTTAATCGGCAATTTCTTATGCACGGCTGGTGCCGGTAAAGGTTGGAATGGTATTCTCTAGAGCAGTGATGTTGAAAGAAAGGAATGAATATACCCAGGGCGCCAGATGCTGGCGACGATGTCAAAAATTATGCTGCTCCTCTTAACCTCGGGGTTGCGGGCCGTCCACCCACAACCAATATTCTTGCCATTTAAGCTGAATCGTTGACATCCGCCTGTAGATTATTGTTCCAGATGAAGATGGTTTCCCAAACGACAGCCTGTCGGTCGGCTATACACCATTGTTGATGTTGACGGGAAAACTTCCTACTCATTCCACTCACATACGTGGGCTGTCAGGGTCTCCCACACGACCATTCATAGAGGAACAAAACTGATTACACTGAAAATAAATCTTACATAAATAAAATGTCCGGGTATTGTAAGGTCCCGACCCAGACACGCGTACTGCGACGTAAGTAAATAGCACCAACATGCACGTGTGTGGGCTCTGCGCCTGGTCGCTCCAGTGACCGGGCGCACACTCCACAACAGTAAATTGCACAACCCTGCTGCGGGCGGTGCAGCATACGGCCAGACAAATGGTCCTAGGGGCGGTGTTACGTGGCACACATCAAAGCCTCCTCCCCCCTATTCGAGACAGTTTGTAGGCAATCTGATATCACTGGCAGCAGCTGCAGGTGCGGGTAGGTCAGCATGACCACAGGTGGTGCCGCCATTCCTATGGCCCTGCTGCACGATGCAATGCCAGCTGTTGCCCATTCCTCCTGAGCAACTCCGGCTGCCTACATTTTGACATTGTGGTGGCGAGAGTTTCCGCCTCCTTGATCGCAGAAGGCACAGCAAGCTCCCAGACTCACTACCCTCGCTATCATCTTCCTCATTCCCACTGTCATCTTGCTGAACTTGCTGCCTCCGCACACGACCCAGCTGAACAGCCTCTGCAACAACAATTACACTTGCATGAATGTCTGTCCCTTGCTTAACATTCATGTGTACATTCCTCTACTGCGGAATCACTTGCGAGTGTTCATCTTGCTCCTAACGCTGAATTACTTGCGTATTTTCACCTTTCTCCTCTTGCTGATTTACTCGCATATTTCCTCCTTGCTCCTTTCCCTGATTATGTGTGTGCTTCCTCCTTTCTCCACTTGCTGATTAATGTGCATATATCCTTGAGGCATTAAGGTCTTCCTGCTGGGTGTTTCAACACCGGGTGCTTCCAGTTATACATTTCTTCCCTTCACTCGCTTGCCCTGGAAGTGCCGATGCACCTTCCTCCTCATATTGCTCAGCACTGAGCTCGTCAACGGTGTTTCTGTTCAGCTTCACCTCTAGTGATGCTTTCTCCTCAGCACGCACGGTTGGATCCTCTGCGATATCTCCCACCTGAAGTGCTGCCACACCTTGCATCTCACCTCGCTCTTCCCCGAGCTTGTCACTGCCTGCGCCGTCATGGGGTCGGAACACACCAAGACCGACCTTCTTGTCAACGGCACCCGGGGTTAACCGGATGTCATCCCGATCCACCTAACCCTTTTTCTGCCCTTGCAGATTGTATATGTGGTCGGCCTGTGCACTTGCATAACGTGATGAGGCCTGCTCCACCTTGCTGCTAATCCTGCGCAGAAATATTTTCTTGCCGTAAATTGTGGATGTATCCACGCATACACCACTTGATCTACATGCAGTTGTAGTGGTATCCGGTTTATGCCCGGCAGGCACCTTGCTGCGTACTGATCTTGCGTTTGCCTTTGCTGTCGTCTGCTGTGCATATCAGTACTGGGTAACTCGCTACTTTCTACTCGCTGTGGGCATTTCGCCTCTCCTGGAAGGCATAAATTGTGGCCCAATAACACTTCGGCGGGTGACTTTCCTGTCGCTGCATTGACTCGCCTTCTCAACATGTATAAAATGGCGGGAATGTGATCCGCCCACATAGCGTGGTTGTTGTCTACACATAGCCATAACTGCACTTTGATCTCCTGATTTCGACGATCCATTCGGTTGGCCCTCTACTGGTAAATTGCCGTTTTTACATGGTTAATGCCCCATCTCGTACAAAATTCTCGCCACTTCTTGCCAGTAAATTGCGTCCCATTGTCAATTAATAAGTTATGCAGAAATCCCCAGCACAGGAAACATTGCTCCTCCCACACCCTTGCGATAATGCTCGCTCTTTCCCCACTAGTGGGGTACACATCTGTCCAACATGAGAAATTATCCGTTACCACAATGAGAAACTTCTTGCATCCTCTTGTTCTGCGGTATGGACACATCAGGTCCAGACATACAGTCTCAAACAGTTTCTGCAGCATGAGGGGGCGCTGTTGAGGCCTTCCATCTGTTTGGCATGTTTTATACAGGTTGCACTCCTTGCATAATTGCATGTTATGTCTCGCGTCTTTGCTGATACCTGTCCAAAAAAGATGGTCGCGGACATTTCTGACTATCTGCTCAACACCAGGGTATCCAGCCATGCTGCTACAGTGCGAATAGGCGAACACATGTTCCCTCACACACATTGGGCCATACACCCTCCATCTCCCTGGCTGTGGAACCGAACATGTCACCAATTTCCCGTCTACTACGTGCCATCCTTCAGCCTCCTGTTGTGCACATTGTTGCATTTTCCCCTGCACGAACCTGCAATTTTGTTGCGTCTCGACGACTTCCTTGTACATGTTGCTGATTAAGCCCTTATTTTTGGTGGCTCTGGTTTGTTGTATGTACACCTCTGTGACTGGGTCATGTGTGTCTGGTGGCGGTAGAATGTTTTCCCATCATGTCTCATCTCTGACAATTACCCCATTAATAGAGCTACGTGACAATGCATCTGCCATCTCTTTCTCATTTCCAGACACGTATTCAACTATAAAATCATACTCTTGCAACTACAATGCCCATCACATCGATTTACTTCTGGCATCTCGCATGCTACATATCCAGACAAGGCACCGGTTATCGGTTCTTAGCTTTAATTACTGGTATTCGAAGCACGTGTGGTACTTCTTGAATGTACATATTACTGCTAATTATTCTCTTTTGTTCATGCCATAGCGTCTTTCAGCCAGCCCCAATTTTGTGCCTGCAAATTCGATTACGTGCTTCTCCCCACTATCGCCGACCTGATACAATACTGCACGGGTTCGTCCCTGGCTGGCGGCAGTCTGAAGGTACAAATCCTTGCTAGCATCGTAGCGTGCCAGTGTCAGACACAATCTGAACGCCTGCTTAATTTCTGTGAATACCTTTTGTGGCTTGCTTGTCCATTGAGACTTATTTTGTGGTGAGATAAGTTACATCAAGGTTGCGGTGATTGTTGCGAACCTTGGAATATGTTCCCACAGCCAGTTTATCAATCCGAAAAAGTATCGATGCTGCTTGCAGGTTCGCGGCTGTGGATAGCTTTCAACTAGCTGCAATTGTTCCAGATTCGGCCGGTTCCCTTCCTGATCGACTAAGTGGCCTAGAAAATCGATCATGGTTTTGCCCACATGGCAATTCTCAATCGAACATGTGAGGCCATTGATTGCAAGTCTCTTCAGGGCTACTACTACATGATGTACGTGCTCCTCCCAGCTGTTAGACCAGATAATTACATCATCGAGATATGCTAAAATATACTCTCCAACAATGCCATCAAGCACTCTTACCATCATTGCCTGGAATGTTGCGGGTGCACACTTCAATCCAAATGGCAGTGCGCAAAATTGAAAGTGACAGCCATCTGTGTCCATGAAAGCTGTTTTCGGCCTGTCCTTCAGTTTCACTGGTTCTTGCCAATATCCGCTTTTCAAATCCAATAAAGTCCAAACCTTGGCCTGTTCTAATGCACTTAGTGCATCCTTCACTTTTATATACAGTGAAGTGTGCTGTGTGACACTTGATTTAGCGGTCGGAAATATACGCAAAACCTTCATGTTACATCCTTCTTCTTAGATAACATAGTTGCGGAATTGAATGGACTGTCCATCGGCTCGATAATGCTGTCTTCTAGCATTTCCTGTATCTTCTTTTGGATAATCAAGGTTTGGTGCAGTAAATAGCCTTGCAGACTAGTGTGAACTGACTTTTTGTCTACAAGTGGTATAGTGTATTCCGCTATGGTTGTACATTTCAGTGCGTCCTTCCCTCCGAATACATCATGGCGTTCATCAAGTACACACTGAAATGCGGCCTGGTACTCGCACGGGACCTGGTGGTCGAAATCTCCTAACTTGACCCGTCGGGCAGAGACCCAAATTGTACAATGTGCATCTTTCTTTCGTGCTAAAATGTATCCTTCTTATAGCTCGTGTGCTGTTCGGTTAACCAGGTTATCCCCAAAATAGCTTCCTCACGTATTTCCGGCATAACAATAACAGTAGTTGTTGTCTCAATGTGAGTACTTGAACTGTCAATACAGCCTGTCCAAAGGCCATAATACAATGCTCGTTCATGGCCAACCAAACTACGTAGTCTGTAGGCATCATGTTTTGCTTGCATACAAAGTGCGGTAGTATGAAGTTGTGCGAGGCTGCAGTGTCAATTAACAGATGGCACAACTGACTGTTAATGGAAACTAGGATATGCATAATTGGTGCTTGACTGCTGCTAATATTCGGCCCGAGTGCTTGCTGTGGAGTTAATTTTGTGGTTGGTGTTGTCCGAATTTTTGCGGGTGGGGTGTCAGAAGCATCCGGCCCTTTCACCACTACAACCCGTTTCCCTGTTATTTACTGGCTGCTACTTCCCTGATTTCTTTCATGTGTGGGTTGTTCGGGCATTTGCTATGCCAATGATACTGCGGCAGTGGACAATACCTGCATGTATGACATGGAAGATAATCTGGATTTCATCCCTGCTGTTGAGGATGACTGTTACCTGCTCCACTTCGATACTGTGGTCTCTGACCACTCGGCCCTGTTACTCCACTCCTCTGCTTTTATTGCTTGTACATGCTTCCGTGCACTTTCTCCTTATACCACTTTCCATGATGTGTGGTTATTCTACTGTTTACTATACATTGGTGTACTATGACTACTAGAATGTGGTTGAAAATCATGTGATATGCTAGAGTTTATTTTGTTTACATTTTCATCCCTTGGTTCGTGGGACCATTTTGTTCCATTTGCATCTCGGCAGGATGTTTCATGTGTTCTCTCTAGAATGATTGTGGCATGCATTAGGTTTTCGAGTGTTCCATTTAGCAAAGGAATCAAAGTTGCTCTGAACTCCGGCCGAGCCATTCCTACAATTACTTATAATATTTCACGTTCTGGAAAATTTGGATGGAAACGTTTGACAAGTTGGTTTTTACAATTTATATAAGCAGTTAGAGACTCACCCGATTGTTGGCTTTCCAGAAACAACCTGCTCTGGGTCTGTACAGATGTGAAAACTCCTTGAAACCAGCAGTGGAATCCACATAAAATCTCCTCCCACTGAAGTCCATAGTGGTTGAGTGAAACCCACCAAGAGTGTGTGTCTCCGAAGAGTTGCGCTCCGATGCAGCTGTCCCATTCATCACGGCTGATGCCGTATATCGTGAGATGGGATACGCAGTCTTCCACAAAGGTGGCTGTATCTTCTGTTACTGTAGCCGCAAACATGTGTAATGTTTGAAACTTCGATGATGTTTTCACTGTGAACGGTCCTGGCAGATGTGAGGGTTGGGTGGACTCCATGGTTCCACTTCTGACTGTGTATTCCATGCTTTCTGTTTGTGGCATCATTGTTACATATGGAAAATTTGGAAAAGTGGGTTGATAGTTCGTCACTATTGTTGGGTAGACAGGTGTAGGGAACATGTGTGGTAGTAACAGAAAAAATGGTGTGGGTGGTTGGTACGCATACTGTGTGATTGATGCATTGGGTTCGGGCAGCGAGAGTTTGTTTACTCTAGCCACAAGTGCAGCAGAAGCATGCGACGTCTCGGCTTCACTCTGCTCTCTTCCCCATCTCTGTTGTTCTTCCCCTCCTTTGCTTTGCACCAATTTGCCTGACACATTGTAGTGTCCTGTGACACTATGATTTGTGAAAGATTACTGTTCACATTTATCGCCACTTCATTGTCCCATTGTCTAATAGTTCCAACACCTAATCACATTGGGTACTGCGGTTTTCTTTTTGCATGCAAAATACGTCATGTCTGAATTTGGTTTACGCAGTGTGACATGATAAACAAACAAATGTGAGTCCTGCAAGTGAATTCTGCTCTGTGACACTGAGGCATTCCTTGTGATATTTTACGTCACACTGTACACAATGAAGTATTACCCTGTCTGTTATACAACAAATTATCACAGTAATTTGAAAAATTGTAATTTGGAAAATGTTCATGTTCAAACTTCATTTGTGTTACGAAAATTGTACTGTCGTTCACTGTTTCACTGCAACTGTCCTTTGTTATGCTGTTGTCACCAGCACAAATGTTTTCTGGGCTGGTATTGCGATGGCATTGTCAATTGGCACTTGTAAGATTTGGTGAGTGTTCATCAGTTACCATAGGACATAAATATTCAGGACACCACAGTGCTGGCGCACTGTCAGTCATCCTGCCAGTCATGATTTCTTTGTCAACAAACACATATGTGCGGAAGATGCTGCTGACTAGCTTGGAAGCACGTGTCAGGGAAGAGAGATCGCCCCATCTCACAGTGCCTGGCCTGCCCAAGCAGGGTTGAATACCCAATGTCACAGCTGACATTCACGTGTGCGAGGGGTCAGCTGGCTGTCGGCGGCAGAGAGTACAGTGGGACAGGGGAGAGGTAGCCTCCACCCCATCGCTTCTCCTTCACTGCTGCCCACCCACCAAGTAATGTGGCATTGCCCATGTAGTGACGTCATCTGCTGATTGTTGGCAATGTTGACAAGCATCCCAAGCATCCGTGCAGAATCTTGTAGGCATCCCGATGCTGCCAATGCCCTTGATACCTCCTTGTTGTCGTCCTCATGCTGTAGTGGACAGGGGAAATGTGAGAAAACTGATATTTCATGAAAACTGGAAAATTTTGGAAAATAGCAGAAAATCACAGAGAGAATTTTTGGCAGGAAAATTCGGTAGTGGGAGAATGGCACTACTTTGGCCAGCCACTTTACATCAGTCAAATGGATGACTAGGTCAGGAATACTGTGGTAGGAGATTGGCCCCACTTGGAACTAGCCACTCGATACACAGCTAGTGCCAGAAACGGTTGGAATGGGATTTTCTGGAGCGGTGATGGTGAAATAAAGGAATTAATATACCCAGGGTGCCAGACGCCTGTAGATGGCATCAAAGATGATGCTGCTCCTCTTAACCTCGGGGTTATGGGCCATCCGTCCTTGACCAATCTCCTCGCCGTTGAAGATGAATTGTTGAAATCCACCTGTAGATTATTGCTCCAGATGAAGATGGTTTCCTAAACGATAGCCCTTCGGTCGGCTATGCAGCATTGTTGATGTTGGCCGTAACACTTCCTACTCATTACACTTGCGTACGTGGGCTGTCAGGGCCACCCACATGCCCATACAGATTGGAAGAAAACTGATTACACTGAAAATAGAACTTACATTAATAAAATGAGCAGATATTGTAAGGGCCCGACCCCTGACATGCATGCTGCGGCATAAGTAAATAATGTAGTGAAAGTTCACACACACGTATTTACTATGGTAAACTACATCCCTTCGATGAGAGCACATGACATGAATTACACTTGTCGCTATTTGGACCGGCCATGCGATGAAACAGAAAAATTTCTTTAGACAATTAAATTGTTACATCAGACTTTATGCTCCCTGGGGCTATGCTAATCCACCGGGGAGTGGAGGTGGCTAACAGGGCGATGAGACGTGAAAAATATTGCTGATACTTTTAGTCTATTGTGGTTATATCTCCAGTTGCAAAATTATGATGGTCGCCTAGCATGTGTGGGAAAACAGTGGAGCTTAACACATGCCCACCACCTTCAGTGGATGCTTTGTGCTGACTAACTCTCCCGCCCGACCCGGGGGCTCACCGCGGCTTGCCCTCGCACCAAAACAGGACTACTTTATGAGATGACTTGCATCATTGACACTTGTGTTATTGAAAGAAAGTGAATACACATATGAAAACAATACAAATATTCCTGCTACATATATACTGATGGAATGTGATGGAAATAACACTCTGCAGAAGATGAAAATAAATAATAACATGTTATCTTACAAACACAACAAATATAATAACACCTGCAAAACAAACCATAAACATTTTAATTAATAACATCAGCATAATAAAGTCTTTTAATTAGGCCTGGAACATTCCAGATCAATATATTGGCCTAATTAACCTCCGTGGCATCTTGCATTACTATGACAACCACCAGCTGCACTTGTACCAGCATGCCATTGTGTGTGCTTTGCACCTTGTCGCTCCAGTGACCGGGCGCACACTCCACACCAGTAAAGTGCACAACCCTATTGTGCTGGTGCTAGCTATGGCTGGACAAACGGTCTTAGGGCTGGGATTACATGACCCACGTCATTTCCCTGATCTTCATTGCCCTCCCCACTATCAATTTAGGTGTTTGTAATGGTTTTGGTTTGTGTTGATTTTTTTTTTTTATTTGGCAATTCGTATGTTTCAATAGGAAAATATTATTATGAAGTACATATTTTCCACTTGTTTTACCCCTCAATTTCCCTAATCAAAACATAGTCATAGGCCTATTTCAAAAACAATTCCTTATAATATTCACAGTTTAATTCTTCTAACATTATTTTGGTCAGCTTTATGAGGTTCTAAAAATGCCTGAATTGACAATAGTTCTTACAGATATTTTTAATTAACATATTTGTTTTCCACGACATAGCACATTACATGTAATGCATGTCAATATTTTGCACTGACTGTGTTTAATACTGTTACAACTGCGTGGTAAAGAACTGTAGTATTTATTATTTTGTTTTTGAGATTTGTTGGGTTATGTCTTTAGAAGGATGGTATTAGTTGGAATAAATATTAGAACGAAGTAACAACCAGTCAAGCGAAAAAGGCACATTAAATTCAAGCCGTATCTCATGTTGCTTTCTAGTTGTTATAGAAACTTAAAAGACAGCAGTGAACATGAACACAAATAAGGTTACAGTAACCTTTATTCCGCTCATATTTCTATGTATTACTACTTACTGTTTATTAGGTTTATTGAAATCTATTGGGTTAAGATTATTATTTTTCTGGGACTGTGGCAACACACAATACAGAATTGTGTCTCAAACTCCTAGGCAAAGATACAACATTGTGGTAAACAGGTGTGAATGCAAATAATTAACTTCGTCATATAACTGTTCACAGTTATAATGTATAAATATTTCACATCAAATATTTGAAATCACACACACACAACAATGCCGCTTTACACACAGCTGTTAACGAAACACGTGTAACAGTATATTAATATTCAAAAACTTATCCCATCATATTTATGGTAAAAATTGACAAGAAGCGTCAACTTACAATGTTTTGACTAACAGTAAAATGAGGGGAGTGTTTGCCAATGGCTTCCTTTAAGAGCATAGAAAATACTCAGTCATCCTCTCTAAGTTTACTATATATCTCGTTGCACCGAATGCCAGTAAGGTGGAGAGGGGAGGGGGCTCTTTTGGACACACAATTTTACTCCCAATACCCAACTTACAGTGGCCAGTGAAATAACTTGTTACAAGGTCTTCGTGGCCACATTGATACATAATTTTCAACGGATTTTCATGCACTACTGTGTTTTTAAGTGGCAGTGAATAATGATTTCATTTCGCCGAAAAGTTGTTGATATTTTGTAACAGAAACAATATAACCTAAATGATACCTGAGGAGTATTTTTTTTATACTGCGAAGTTTGGACTTGGAGACCCGCATCTTTCACTAATTGATTAAGTTTGCCGATTGGTGAATACAACATGCGAAACTACATCTTTTCAGCAGACAAGAAATTTAAATTTTACCGAAGAAACAATATATCAGATGTGCTTATTTACATTAAAGAAGGGGCATGATAATGTATATTGACGTGTGCCACATGTTGCAGCCATAGGCCATTCACCACATCTGGAGGACCGACCCGCCAAGTCAGCTGATCACCACCGTCCGCATCGTGTATAGCCAGTGTGATGTTACACAGTTTGTTTTTAAATTGTTTTATTTTCTTTCAGTGTTAATAAGTGTTAAAAAAGTTAACAACATTCCCAGGCCATTTTTCAAAGCTACAATTATTTGTTGTCATGTGACCAAGTGGTCTGAATCATGCCCCACCATGTGCACTAGTGTGATGACTGCACGGCCTTGTGCTCCATATTTTTGTATAGTAATAGTTAACGTAACTCAGGAACATTTAAGTACATTTATCTATCCGAGGGGAGGCCTTCCTGCATCTTGAGGTACCATACCAAGACTTCACGCACGAGATACATTTTTCATTTATTCTTAATTAAGGCCCACATCTTATTTTTGCAGTAGCGACCACCGGCAGGTCCAGAGTGCCGGGTCTGCTTAGCAAAGGGTACGCATTCATATGTGCATCAACATTTCGTTATACCTTTTCTGTAATAAAACAGTCATATCTTGATCGATGTGTTTTATTGCTTTAACTCTCCTGAGTTCATCGGGTACTGCACCCTAATACCAGCATAATTTATAAGTGTATTTCAGTGTGTACATTTAGCATTTATGGGTCTTGTCTCTCTTAAGCAGGGTAAGCTCAGTGATAATATATGCATGCGAAGTGGCCGACAGCTTCGCCCCTTGGAAAGGAAATATTATATAATCAACATAATTTACCTGGCAATAAAATTAACTCCCCTTCAAAACTGACCGCGTATCCAGAGTAGACACAGGCCATCGGCCGTACGACCCCATTCATCATCGTTCACATTCCGAACATGGCACCGTGCATATCATCAGTTCCTGTTCTACACCTACTCCCTGGCAGTACATGAACAGTACACATCACATCTGGAGGCACAGTGTATCATGTGGTTTGCCCAAGTAGGGCTAAAAGAACATCATAGTGCAAGGAGAGCACCAACAACATGTCAGTAGCCTGCTCAACACAACATATAATCAACAGGCTACACGACAAAGGTTAAAGTGTGACAAAAATGCATCGCAACGAACAGCAACAGGAATTGGTGAGTAACCGGAGATCTTCAGGCACTTATCAAGCAACACATCTAAAAATAGGGAACAGTACAGTCAACACTACAGTCAAAATCAATTATAACAAGTATTTTTCTGCTTTTATTTGTAACACTGTTTTTGTACAATTAATCATTAATCAATTTGTCAGATTTGTTTACACAGTAAAGTGCATATGTGTTATGTCAGAAAACGTATAGTGATTTGAGTGGGAAGTAAAATATATGAACTGTCGTCTAGTGAGGGCTTGCATTTGTCAAAATAATCCACTAAGATGGATCGTTTCCTTGCAATATCATCAGACGTTTTAACTTCTGTACACATTTACCGATTAGACGTGACAACAAATACACAACTCAGCCAAAACCGATGCAAGTTAAACACACCTCACTCGCAAAGTGTAAATTGACTGTAAAAGTGTACCTGTACTCAACACCGCACGGCAGAAAGGCAGCAGCACACCAGATGTGCATATGCAAGTGCGATTGGGTTTTGTAAACAAACACTCATGGCGTTTATCAACATGTGCAGCAATTGGCAACAGGTATCACGACGATCAACGTAAGATGTTTTTTTTTCAGCAATACCAGAAAGAAAATTAAGTTACAAAAGCAATCAAAATTTAATTTCATAATTTTTGGAACTTTTCTTGAAAATTTTGCATAATTTTCCAGAAATAAAATTTTTCAATTTTTTCCAACATAAACAATAAACTTTTAAAGTGTTTTCCCATGGACAGTAACAAACTTAGAGTGCAATGGTAATTGAGAACAATTGTTAAAACTTTTCTGAGCATTTTTCAAAATATTTAAAAATTTTTAGTCTTTTTCATGGATTTTTCAATGTAAACAAAAATTTTACAACTATTTATCAAGAGCATTTTTGCAAAGCTTTTCAAAGCTGTTGTGCGGAAATTATAATTCAAGTTCCCACAACTAACTTTCAAGAAACTTTTCAAAGACATTTAACAATTTTTAAAGGAAGCAGTATACGGGGAAAACACATGCATCATGTGGGCAGCTGGAACATGTGTTTTTAGCGAAGTGCGACCGAGGAACGGCCGCATATCGCACGAGTCAGCTCACGCATCATCAAAATGTTTGACCCTGAAGCCCGCACTCCATAACATGTGGCTGTAAGAGACAATGACATTCGAAATCTGAACTGGTGCACTAGCATAGGGCAAGCAAAGCCATTATGTTTAAAGTGTGTTCAACGCATGGTAGGTACAAACCCATTTGATGAAATAACATGTCCGTGTAGGGAAATACAGAAATTAAGGAAATGAAAAGACAGAATAACAATGGCAAACAGAGTCCGAGTGGGCAAGGTGTGGAGTTGTATCTAAGGTGATACACAAACAATTTTGTGTGCCGACTGTGGCAAAGTACAACCAGCACAAAATAAACAAGGTTTGCCAGGAAAATTTATTTGTTAATGTAAACAGCCATACTTAATCGATTTCAATTCAACAGTAAATGTAAGTATGCATTGGCAAAATTGCAGGTGTGCAAAACAAATCATGTGTGCAGGAAGGGGAAACAGAACCATAATTTGTGTACAGTGTGCATGTAGTTTTTATCCGGATTATTTGAGCCGGACTGAAAAGGCAAACACATATAACCAAGGCCGTATTATCTGCGAAACATAAGAACACATTCTTTTCCAAATATACAAAATCTTAAACGAAGTAAAATATGAAAATTTGCAAACACATCAACAGTGTCAACAAGAAATTTGCAGGCAAGGGTCACATTAAACCGTGAGGTGTGAGATGTGTGGACTCAAAGCGCACTGGCAATGTCTGACTGGAAAAGACATGGTAGATCAAGCTGCTGGAAGATTCCGCTGAGGAAAATGTGCATTTCCATCGCCACAGACAGAAGCAAAGTAATTAGTACTGGCGGAATTGTCTAGTGCACATCACTGTGTGCGGGAACATTCAGAATGGGCCAGTGTGTACCAAAGCCCACTGGCAGATTCAATGTCCTTACCCAGAAGAACAGAAGCGCCACAGAAAGAGGTGTGATAAATGTTCCGTATTGCGTGTGTAAATCGCTCAAACACCATTGTATTATGTATCCAATGGTAAAAAAAATGCGACAACTGGAAAAGTGTGTCTCATGAAATTGCCAGAATCAAGTGTAAATTTATCAACTCATTGGTAAATGTAAGTTTTTGACAGAACGAAATAATGTTAACAAGTGGGCACAACCTGACATTTTACATAATAACTATTGTTTCCTTCACAGATGCATAGTTAAAAATTGTCATTTGTCACAAATGTTGTGAGATTATCAAAAAACTTTAGTAATTATCAATTTCGTATAAATCATATTATATTATGAAGAGTTAATTAGTTCATTCTAATCAAGTTGAAACAAGTTTGGTTATTAGAAAATGCTTCTTAAAGTAGAAATTAGAAATAAAAATTTCTATTATTACAACTAATTGTTCGCCAAAAGATAGTGCTACGGTTTTAAGCACAAAGTATTAAATAAATTGAATTATATTTAGTTTACTTTTAAACAGAGTATATACCTTTACAAGAATTAGTTTAATGTATTTGTTGTTCAGAAAAACATCCCATATTTTTTGATAGTTCAGCTGCAAAATATTTTAAATTAATAAGTAGCAGAAAGTATTTCCTTTATATATATATATATATATATATATAATATACTCAATAGGTTCGTTGTAATACATATAGTAATATGTCCCTGATGCTATTCAATCAACGAGGAGAACTACTAACCTGCCACTATAACACCATTATGAATATTCAGGGCAGTGTGAAGCTTTCTTTCTTAAGTATAAGTACATACATTTTTAATTAGTTATGTATCATTATTTGATCTAATTATTATTCAATAAATGTTCGTATTTTTTTTCTTGACATTGCAATTTCGACATTAATATGCATGTGTGTTGTTTGATAAGTTTCTGGAGTTTGTAGGCATATTTGTTCACAGTTTTCTTTGTTTTTCCAAGACTTATTAAATTTCTGGTTTTACAAACCTAGTTATTTAGACTCGGCACATTTTTTTTCACAGTTATAATAAACTAAAAAAAAAGATGCATAGGGAAGAATTTTATTACAACTGCAGTGAAATCACTTCTTTCTATGTTGGCAACATTGACGAGTAGTAAAACATTTCTTTGTACGAAATGAACATAAGTAGCATTATATATTTACCAAGAGATACGCACCAAATATGTTTTAATTAAATTATAAAATAATGTTAATACTACTTTCATTTTTTAAATAATAGAAAATATATGTACATGCATTTTATAAATTAAGTAGTGTTTGGTTTATTTCACCCAATTATATTGTTAAGAGTTTGTTTACAAAACATTATATATATTTTAAAAATCTCAAGAAATTTTTATTTATGCTAAATATTAGTCAACTTATTTACTGAAATGGTACATAGTCTCATAAGGCTCTCATGCTGGGAGGAAAGCCTCCCAAAGACATAGCCTCTCTGTCTTCTCAAGAGAGCAGTCAGCCATCAGAGCTTTTGGGTTATAAGCACGACATTGTGTTGGTAAGTCGTAGCTTGCAACATCTTGTTGTTAAGTTCATCTAAAGTTTATTTTTATTAAAGAAAATTAATTTTATATTTAAACTCTCACCTGGACAACATTAATTAAATTTGTCCCTAACGGACCTAAAATATTTATACACTTTAAAATTACCCACATGTTAAGGCATCAGTAAGTTTGAACTTTTATAATTTATGAGGTCCACATGGGGCCTTGAAAACATGAAATATTTGTATTCTTACAGTATTTTTTACACTTTAAAATCATCCATGTCTCTGAACATCAGTACATTTGAACTTCAATAATACAAATATTTCATGTTTGAAAGGTCATATGTTGTCAATATTGATTAGAAATTTCCAGACATACTGTGATGCAAATACTTGGCTAACTTTAATGTGTAAAAGTACTTCGATAATACAAAAATTTCATGTTTGTACAGTCCCACATGGTCATTATTGATTATAAACATCCATACATACTGTGGTGCAAATATCTGGATAACTTTAATGTGTAAAAATACTTCATAATACAAATATTTAATGTTTGCAAGGTCCAACTTACTCTGTTTTAAAATTTGTTTGTAACTGTCTGTTGTAGGAAGAAACATCGTAAGGTGCTGGCACCCTCATCACCAACTAACACCAAGGGTAATTGCTCAACCATATGCCAATAATGTGAATCACAAGGGTTTCCTCACACAATACAGGGAAAATGGTGACAGTTTTCAATGCAGAGGCAGCATGGGACAGGTTTTTTAGGTCAGTTGTTTAGTGCACAGTTGTTTAGTTCCATGCAATTTTACCAGAATATTCTACCAGTGATAATTATCTTCCGTCCTTCTCTTACTTTCTATACCCAATCACATTGCAGTATATTATTTCCCCTTCCTTCCCCTACTTCCAGTTTTGACTATATGGTGGCAAAATCTGGAAAAAGGACGCCAGTCAATGGGGAAGCCATTAAAATTTTACTATTCACCCCCTTCTCCCAACAATTGTATGTGGGATCTTTAGATCAAGCTATAAATATGATGCATAATAAGCAAATTAATATCGCATCTCCTTGGTATGAGATGAGCAAATTTCGGCTCGTGAGGGAAAATCTGTTTGACATAATGCAGTTGACTTTTAGCAAAACATTTTTTTTTTTTCAAATGCGACAGTGCATTTCCATTTATGGAAATTGACGCCATATATACTAAACTGAAAGGAGGGGAGCGAGGGAGAAGTGAAATCCTGCAACATGATTGGTTGTTGAAATTAGGAGTGGGGGGAATCAACAACCAATCAGAGAACTCCATTTCCCCTCCCCTCAGTTCCCTCCTTTCAGTTTGTCTATAATTGAAAAAATATATTTTAATTTAATTACAAAACCTTTCAAATACAGTATACTCTTATCTAAATCTAAATAATTCCCAATTGTAGATGTATTTGCATGTCAGTGGAGTGTTTTTTCTTTCGTTATTGACGGCCATTGCAGCAATTTTGGAAGACACATGCGGAACAAATCTTTGGAATTTGGACACGAAAATATTGTTTATAACTTCGGCAAGTTTTGTTTTCGATCAATGCAGTCATTTTAAGGTCGATTTGAATGTGTATTTTGCCTCTGGTTTGCTATCGAAACAGTTCATGCCGATTCGATTAAGCTTACATGGAGCCTTTGGACATGGTAAAATCAACGGAGCCACAGTTTCGACCAACATTCTGTTGTTGGTGTGTAAAATGTTGGCAATCTTGCATTCTTGTCCATTAGTTAATTGATGTTCCTGTTTCCGGTTTGTTTTTTCCAGTTCGAATGTGAGTAATGATTCCTGTTCTACTTTCCGACGTTGCTGTTCGGCCTTTCTTCCTTATTATAAAGGCATGTGTTGAAAAAAATAAAAATAAATTCTTTTAAAAAAACATTAAATTCTTGATTTGTAATAATATATTTTTATTGTCATCTTAGGGTTGAGTGACATCATAACCCAAGTCGACGGATATAGGATTCATCCTATGAATGAGTGTGATGTCATAACCAAAGTCAATGTATATAGGATTAATCCAATGAACAAGTGTGACATCATAACTCAAGTCGACGAATGAGTCTGATGTAATGACACATTGAGGTATCGAAAATATGTGATATCATAACCTATGTCGATGTATATAGGATTAATCCTATGAACGGGTATGACGCCATAACCCAAGTTGACAAATGAATGTAATGGTATAACCCAAGTCGACGAAACACTGCGAGAATATTTTAGGTTGATTAGTTGGTCGAAAATCGCAATGTTAGAAAGAAATTCAAGCAATATTTGTAGATTTTATTTGTTACTAATATAAGGTACAGAGCTAAAAAAATATTTGTGTAGTGTAGATAAATCAATCACACTTTTTTGCTGAAATAAAAAAATCAGCAAAAATCTATCGGAATGGCAAACCGACGCATTCACACCCAGTCATTGACGCATTCACACCCAGCCATCGCCGCATTCACACCCAGCCATTGACACATTAACCTAAATGAGATTGCATTGTTTCAGATTCCCTCTCTTCCACAACTTTCAGTTTGCCTATATAGGAGCGAAATCTGGAAAAAAAAAAAAAAAAAAAAAGACATTATAACCAGACACACACAGGCAATTTTATTTTTCTTGGAACCAAACAGAATTTTCTATAATTAAAATAGGGATATGAAATGGTGTAATTTTATTCGTTGTCGAATAAAGTGGTAGGGGGAATCAGCAATCAATAAGAGTGCACTATTTCATTTCCCCTACCTTCCTCTCTTCAAAGTTTGCCTCTATGGCAGAGAAATCTGGAAAAAAGACTCCAGTCGATGGGGAGAGCTGGACAGAGACACATCAGCCTTCCTCCACTCCAGTGCAAAAGGAATAACACAAGTATAATAATATTAATAATAGTGTTATACTATATTTAATAGTGTATACTATATATAGATATATATATACTATATATAAAATATATATTATATATAAATATATATATATACTATATAAAATCATAGATTAAATTTATTAATTTACTTACCTTCTTGTTCTTACTTTATTTCTTTTCTGTTATGGAGAGGAGGAAGGTTGATGTTACTATGTCCATCTCTTGCCAGACTGACATTTTTTTGTTCCAGATTTCTCTGCCATAAGGCAAACTGTTGGAGGGGAAGGGGGGAAAAGAAATGCTGCAACATGATTGGTTGTTGAAATTAGGAGGGAGGAATTCAACATAATTTATCTCGCAAGGAGAGGGGGTAGTGTAAAGTTTATACCTTATGCAAGTAATTAGTATTCAAAATTTGTCTTGTAAATGTGAAGTGAATAATAATATAATTTTGGACAAGCTGTGTTACCCTTGTTTAGTTTTGCGAGACTTTACCAGAGTGTGTTGAAATTATTCAAGAGGAAAAAAGGGTGGTGGGGGAGGGGGGTGTCGATGATGACACTCTCCGACAAAATTTCTTGGAACTAAACCATAAAAGATGCCCTTTTCTTCAATATTTTTTAAGAATTTAATGTACATGTTCATTTGTTTATTTTTAATGCAAAATGATTTTGTAACAAATGTCAAATTTCTTTTGTCGCTGTAACCTCCATCAAGGCCATCGTTATCATTGTTGATAGTACCAACAATCCCATCATAAACATCACTGATTTTGCTGCCACCATAATTGTTGTTGATATTATCAACTTGGTTTTTATACCAAGTCACTTTGTGAAGAATGACAATTGTACAGCACTCGAATGTTTTTTCTACTTATAAAAAAACCAAGGCATTATCAAATACATATTTTTTTTCGTTACGGCAAAACTAAAAAAACTAAACTATAAATACCGAAACTAATATTCTTATTATACCTAGTTGGAGTAGTCTGTTGATGATTTTCTCTGTCGAATACTGCATGGGTGTTATATCATCAAATAAGTAATGAATTCGTATATGTTGTTATTTAGTATTTAAACAGAGTCGATGATTCAAGGTTTATAGTGTGTTCTCAAACCTTTGTCCCTCTCATTTATCACCCATTTCCACTACTCGAGTCATGTTGGTTTTATTAGATTTTTATTTCGGGAGTAGAAATTAATGGTTTCCCATTATAACTTAACATCATTGTGTTGTAGGGTAAAATGAGCAAATATCGAACATTTCCCATCTTGGTCCATTTGACACAACATCGTCCAAAAGAAAAATTGTGTATAAATGCCATCAAGTCTCAAAACATAATTTTTTTATTCATCTTATCATGTATTCAATCAATATCATTTTAAATGATTGCTGTGGTTTTTCGCGTTTACAAATGGATGTTTTAGTGTCGCAAGTGTTGAAAAAAATCGATAAATGGCATTAGGTGGTTGTTGACTTGAATTTTCACACGACTTTCTCTACCTGCGGCAACACGATAAACATCAAATACATTTTACGCGATTATTGCGCATATAAAAACAAATTTCGTGGGAAAATTACCTAGTTTGTCGACTTTTCGGAACAATTTCTTAAACTGGAGATGTGCTGTTATGGAAAATATAATTCAATTGATAAGCCTCGGATGTTACGTTCGTGGTTGATTCCCTAGGATACGAAGAGGGTAACAATGCTGATACCGGATGCTTTTCTTCAACACCATCAATTCGCATCACGGGTCGATTCACAAAACTATGTGATTGAATGAGTCTAATCAGAGGGAATGAGAAGGGAAAGATGAGGCAACCTCAACTTTGCCTCATGTGGTTCTTGAGGCAATTTTCAAGTTTGCCTCAAGATTACGTTAACATTTTTGCTTCATTTCACTCAACTTTTTGTTTGAAAATTTTTTTTCGAGTCTCGAGAGAGTCTCACTTGATGGATGATAAAAAAAGGAAAAAATTAATAAAAAACTAACAAATAAAGTATGTAAGCCTTTTTTATCAGGCGAAATACACATACAATAAAAATAAGAATAACAATTAAAAAAATAATTGAGTATATAAATCATTGTTTCTCAGGTGATATCCACACACAAACAATAAAATGAAGTTCCGAGTGTTGGACATTACCCTGGAACGAGCAAAAAAAAAAAAAAAAACTGATCAATCGTTAGCACAAAATAAATGAGGTTATCCTCAAAAAAAGAAAAAATTTAAAAAACTATGCTTCAGTTGAGGTGTAAAACAATATTGGTATTTACATCATACTAACAAAATTTCCATACATTTGCCATCGGTAGAATCACAGGGCCATGGAACAATTAAAAAACAATTCCGATGATCCATGCTGTTTTGTTATTCCCATTTTGAAAATGCACTTGAAGGAATCAATTTCCAAGTTTAAAACATTCTGGAAACTTACGAAATGTCTGAATTGGCCATCCTGTTCAAGATGATTGGGAATCACCAGTACATTTCGAAAAAAAATTTACATTACATTCTGGATTTGTTTGATTCCCTGATTGCATGGTTTCCATAATCCCCTGAAAATGGTACTGCGATTTAATAGAACGGATAGAGATGTGGCAGTACAGTAAAATTTATGCCAACTGGAAGAAAATATATACATTTTTACACTTGTTGGAACCGTGTAAGGTGGGTGAGTCTTGCATGGTTGTCGAACAAGCTGTTTATGCCTTGGAGAAGCAAATTTTTCGCTGCGTAAAGCAAACATTTGTCGAGATTCAAAAGTTTTTCGACATTCCATTTTGTAATGGGACGATAAAGACAATGTTGCAAGGTACCAGGAGCCAGATGCGCCGAAGTTTACTGTCACCACGAATAGAATGTTTATGCAGTCAAATTGTTTTACGAGCCGATCTATGTTCAAACAAGATCATTGTTCCTCACACGTGGATGACATCGCTAGGCATCGACCTGAACCTCTCTCGAATCATCCTCTTTGACCTGACCAACATTTTGGATGGACAGAAGGAGAAATTCATCAATCTGGGGTGGGATACAGTCACTTTAATCAAACGAGATCCAGTGGTACATCCCACCTCAATCGTCGTCATCGATCGAGTGGCTTTTGCAACGACAGATCTACTGTTTGTCTTGCCATTGTTCCTGAAGAATTAGAATGCCGACATCGATGGAGATACGGAATTATTGTACGTGGTTACGGATGCGGTCGCCATCAAGGAAGCGATAATTAACATGCCTCCCATTCACAGTATTTAAATTCCAGATAATAAACTGAGGTTGAAATTTACCGAAGCTCATATTCTGTACATGCATAAACGAAGTTTACCCAAAACACACGAGTGTCACTAATTATACGAATTGTTTCGCAACATTTACGTACTGAAATGGTTCGATGATGAGACGAATCGCGAAGCATTGGACAAACTGATTGTCGATGTGCCCCACATTTACGACTTGGCCGAACCAACTGCTGATATTTCGGAAAATTTTGGTCTCTTTGTTTATTTCAAGTAACATCTCGGGTAAAACATACAATTTCTTTTGCGAGGTGAACCAGAAAACTTACGAGTTGGCAAATGGCATCATTCATGATTTTCACGACGAATTGCTCCCATTTTTATACTCATTAAAATCACCGAGTTTATTGGACGGAAATTTAATTCGTATCATGTTGAGCGGCGCCAAAAGAAACATTCATCACTACCTGGGACTCGTGGATAAATTGGTTTCGCTCGACAATACGCTAGAATTTATTGACTCAATCAATTCCTCGAAACTTTACTTGAACGAAATCGCAGCTGAAATCGATAAGGAAATGTACCAAATGGGTACAAATGCGCACATGGTTCCCTTACTCGGTCATAATTCGTTTATCTCAGCCATCGAATGGAATGGTTTACCTTTGAGAGATGATGGTTTGTATTTAAATGAAATACGAATTTTAAATAAATCAAAGACTTTGTTATTTCCCAGGCAACGCTTCACGAATCATTCGTGCAATACTTTGTGCATACTATGAGAATTGTTTTCATATATATAAGGATACTCACCAAAAATAAGGTGGGTGGAGTAGAGAGAGGAGGAAAATAATTATGGTAAATTTCGAGTATTATTTTACGAACATGGGGAATGCCATGCCATGCATTTTGTGTTTATGGAATTGCGAATGGCGTGTTTCGAAGGGACAGGTATCGTGGAATATATAGGTTCGAGGTATCCGGAATATAATTTGTTTGAATCGCGGTTGGCAACGTACGAGTTTTAGACCAAGGTGATGAAACAATGACTGAGATAACTTAACCAAGCTGGTTTCTTTTACACGGGGGGACAACGTTACGGTTATTTGCTTTTATTGCTATTGCAAATATTATCACTGGATAGAACACATATATAATTACTCGATGAGTGAATATCTGTATATTAAATTGATAAAGGATTACATATATCCTATTATGACTGCAAATTTCGAGGACGGTAAAAGTGTTTGTAAAATCGACATCATAGATGATGATGTCGATGTTGATGCCATATCTCAACTTTTGCAAAACAACAAAGAACAACATGCGTATTCTGAATACAATATGTGTGAAGCACAAATAAAAATGTTTAAAATAAAACAATCGTCTCCATCTCTAGTTCAAGACCTGAAATGGCTAAGTAATGTGGGATTCTTTTACACGGGTTTCGGTGATCGAGTGACTTGTGTTCATTGCGGTAAAAACATTATACATTGGGAAGATGAAGGCGATCCTTGGATAGAACATGGTTTTTGGTATCCCGAATGTAAATTTTTCGTTTTGGCAAAACGAAAGGGTTTCATCGACACAATTCGGGTGGTAAGAATACAGCAGCTTAAGCAAAAAGAGAATAAGGAGATGGCAAATTCTGCAAACAACGATTTGGAGAAATGTGTCGGCAGTGGCAGCTGTGGCGATAATGAAGATGAACAACAAAATCCATTCTTATGCAAGATTTGTTACCAAAGAGAATTGAAGATTGTTTTTCTGACTTTTGGTCATTCGATTTCATGTATCGAATGTCTATTTACACATTCCAAATGTGCAATATGTCGTAAAAAATTAGCTGTAAGTAAAATATTCATATTGTAAATACATTAATATATATTAAAAACACTTTTTTTAATACCTTTTTTTTTGTCAATTCATTTTATGCATATTTTTTCAGTAACACAACTTCTTTATCAAACAGGGAAGCAAACGAAGCAAACAAGAAATTTTGATTAGTAATGCAGTTTTCCAAGTTGAACCCATTGGTGATTTCAAACGTGTTTCTTCTCTTGATCAATTCCTTGGTAAATGGGATGTCCGCGGTGAGACACCAGTTCATTTCGACTTTGCAACCCAAAATGGAAAATTTATGCAGGAACCTTTTGTGCATGTGAAGTAAACGTTCGGCACAAAGTTGTAAGATGGGCAACACATTTTGTTTGAACGTGTGCTGGTCGGCGTGTTGGCTGTTGTAATCGAATAACAACCCAATACACAAACTGCGAGTATGGAGAGCGGTCTAGAAACACTTTACTCTTCTTCAGCACTTATACATAGCACATTAGTTCGTTTTCCAAGTCGATGGTATACTTCGATTGGAGTAGGCTATTCTCGTTCTTGTTCTTGCATGGGGGGAAATACCTCCAGAAACTGGAGAAAATCAAACTATCGGGTAGACACTGTATTCTTCCTCATACCCGAAGTGCCTTCGAGAAAAACAACTTGTTTTTGTCGGGCAAAAACTCGCCAAGTGATAAACATCAAACTACTGCAAGTCAAACTAAAGACCGTCGTGATGACTGTAGACATCATTTCATTTCCAAATATGAAATGTTTATAGAGTTGTAAAAACAGTAATTTCAAACAGCTGATACATAATCCAATCAAATAGATTGGAGACAGTAACTGTCTTCGTCAAACAATCAATGCTGGGTTTGAATAATCGGACCCAAATTGATTGTCAGTCCTGCTATAATGACGAAAATGTTGTTGAAGTATTCTTCGCGTATAAATTCATTGCTGATTTCCATCGATATCGAAGCAATCAGCCGCATAATATATGATGCAGTGAAACAGTTTTCTAGAACATCTTATCTTTCCGACATGGTTGACGATGATCTTCTGTTGAAGTTGGAGGAGATATCTCTATGTGTGTTTAAAAAAACGAAAACGAAAAAAAAAGAAACATCTACAAAAAAAGTTATATAGTAAGGGATTTCATTTTTTTCTCAGTCTCAAATCAGTGTTCTGTGAGTGAAGAGCATGCAATGTAGGCGAATAAATTTCGCAGGAAAGAATGTATTAATGTTCAATTCATCATGGTCGCTGCCTGAAAAGACAATTAAATTTGAAGATAAACAGTCTGCTAAACGAGGGTGAGTTGAAACCATAGATGTTATTAAAATTAATTGGTTATCAAGTTCCGATTGGTGATATTCTAATTTATTCCACGAAGCTTTTTTTGTTCCACAATTTTCAAAAAGGATACAAGTGTAATTTAAATTTCGACATGGCATATTTACTGGAAAAGGAAATTTTCGTACATTACCCAACAAGTGAATTTGAGATTGAATTTAACGACTTGATGAATCACCATCTCCCTAAAGTGTTAATGTCCAAGGGATTGGGTCCGATCTTGACGGAACAATTTCTCATGCTGTTGACGACCATGTACGAAAATCAATGCGATGGCAAAAACTTGAACGAGAAGATACGGCAGAGTTTACAGGCGAAACAGCTCGACGAGGGGACGATCCGATCGTGCGAAGGTACGATTGATGGATCCGTTCGATTCTTGATGCATCCACCGCAAACCCCGCAAGATTTGGACGAAATCGCCTACAAGTTTGCAAACATGGATGAAAATTGGGTTCGATGGATCAACCAGTATTACTTACTGTTGGACATTCACCGAGTTCGTCTTTTAACATCATCGTCGCCAATTGCTTGGAGCCGAGGCAACAGGGAGCGCTCGACATTAAACATTCAAGCATGATCATTTCTGAAAATACTAAGAGGGTTGAACTGTTTGACTGGACATCCTAAGATTTGGTTTTCACACGCAATGCAATGTATGCAAACGCAATTGCTTCGTAAATATATTTCAAGTACTGGGTGTGTATACGCAACAATATGTTTGACAAATTTCTCCATCGGCAATATATCGTGGCCTACGAGTTGGACTCGAAATGTCCTTCAAGTTCAGTGTCGGCGGTGATATGTGTACACCACGACTGCAATTATACATTACTCGAAAAGAGGTCCAAGATGCGAAAAAAAGATGAGGCCAACGAGATATCTATCGATGATTCGGAAAAGACAACGACTGTAAAGAGGTTGTGATCATGCCCTGTACCCATAATTGTAAACATGGCAGTGTTAAGGACGTGTATGCTGTTGTTTCGGAAAATGCATTATTGGACATTTTAAGAAATATTCAACTTCAGATCTCTGTTGTCACAGCCACTTTCTTCAGCGAGCAATCTTTATTCTACATTCATTTTTACGTACAGAATTTTCTCAAGTCGAGATTGTACAAGATCCTACACAAATTGTTTTGGAAATCCCATTTATGTTGCCCGATCCGAAATCGGTCTGGGCCAAACGATCACAAGCTCAGTTGATATATACAAGCAACACAAAACTCTTGTATTCGCACAAAGATTTCTACTTGTACAATCACTTAGTTTTACACTTTGTGCAATATTACAACAAGATTATTCCCCTTCCAGAAGATTTATACGAAGATATGTTTTGCATCGTCACCTTTATAAGATTGTTGAAAACATACATGTCTTTGAAAAAAAAAAAAAAAACTGATTTATTTCGTATATTTTCGAAAATTTCGGGGCCTCTGGTGAACGTCATAAACGAAAGTGGCTGCAGATGCGAGTATAACCAATCGAGAGTTTCAGATGACAATTGCATCGGGTGTGGCTACGAGATTAAAACACCCATTTTCAGCAGAATCCAAGCCGAACATTGCGGCATGGAAATTAAGTAATGAATATGAGTATGTAGGAACGTTTAAAAAAAATGATTTTAAAAAGACTACCTTGTATTTTATTTCTATGTGCTCTAACCAACAGGGCATTTTCATCACCCCTACTATCCAAATCCAATAATACAGAACTTTATATGATTTTTCTAGTTTAAATCAGAAATATTCGACATCTTTTATGGGACGAGAAGTGGATACAAACTCGTATGTCGGCGATATAATTGAAGGTGTTGCTAACGAAGGATCCGTCGGTATTCGGAAAACAACAGCACCGACAGAAACGTTTTACGTCGTCACTTTGATCAGATTGTTGAAAACATACACATCTTATGAAATTACAGAGGAAATTGAGATTTAGAACATTGAAAAATAATTATTGTAATAAAACTACCTTGTATTTTATTTCTGTGCACGATAACTATCCGTGCCTTTCCATTACCTTTGCTACCCGAATCCAATAATACAGAATTTTAAGAGTTGTCTAGTTTAAATCAGAAAAATTCAATACCTTTTAATACGCTGATAGAGGGAAATGAGGAAAGTGACTATAATGATGATTTATTGGGGCGAGACGCGGATACAAACTCGTACAATTATATTGAACGTGGAAATGTTTCAAATTCTAGCGTGAAACCAAGTGTCGGGAATACAACTGAAGATGTAACTGAAGGAGCTGCCAGTATTGTTACTCGAAATGAGACTAGAGGTAATGGAATTATCGGTAAAATTGAAGATGTTATTAGGAAAACAACTATACCGACAATAAAAGAAACAGATTCAGATGCAGATTATGTTTCCCCGTGGTTTATCGACAGTTTTGCTCCTGATATGTTGTCGAGAATGGAAGAACATAAAAAGACGATAGAAAAAATTGTAGAAAAAATTCAAGAGGCAAATTGTGAAGTTGCGAGCAAAACATCTCTCTCTTTTGATCACATAAAAAATGAAGTTATTGTTCAAAGTGTGTGTTTGGTTAGTGGGGGCACAATTCTAGGTTTGTGTATGGCACTCTTACAATTTGCGTTTAAAAAATGTGCTCGAAGGAGAAAAATGTCTTCATTTGGTTAACAGTTACCTTTGTAAATAGTGTATTTAAAACAAATAAACATCCATAGGTCTATATATTATTTTAAAAGAAATTATTTAAACATAAATTACAAAAAAAATACACATATAAATAAAATACAAAGAAAACTTTTTTTTTTTTTTTTTTTTTTTTTTTTTTTTTTTTTTTTTTTTTTCACATTTGTTGTTCCATATCTTTTAGATTTATACACAATGCAGGGAGCTTCAACTTTAAATACTGCACATTACTGCTGTATAGATAACGAAAAATGGCAAATACTGTTGGGATTTCATCCTGACATTTACATAGCATTTCTAAAGTAGCTGAATCCATGATTTTATTATTTAAAAACTTGCCATTTTCGTTCTGGAGTAGCAGGAAGGGAGATCTTTGTTTTAGTTCAATCATCTGGTGGACACGTTCCATATTTTCTTCTTCCACGGTCGAAAGAGTGTATTGGATCACCTTGTCTGTGATTAAGTACCACGAATTGAAACTTCCTCAACTATGATTTTTGTGAACAATATTTTTCAGTAAATTGCGACCTATTGTGAAAAAGACCTATTTTATAAACGGTTTGTTTCCAACAAATTGATTTTGAGATCTTATCTTGTTCTCGTCGACATCGTTCAAATTGGCGAGGTTAATGTTTGAACCGAGAAGGTTAAACAACTGAAGACTGAAGGTATTTCGCCAACAGTCGGATAAAGTTGGTATTCTCATCATCTTCAGAGCGATAATTACTCACATTCACCTTCATTTGATCGTTGCAATAAAATCTGAAGTAGTTGCCATCTATTTCCCTCAACATTGAAACAAACTCTACTTCGGAATTATCCAGGACAATGCACGGTAGACATGTTTTGTTCTCGACCCATTGATATTTGGCAGCTGGTTTTCCCTCTGGTTATTGGTTTATTGGTGCTTGAATAAATTATTCAATGTCTTGAGCTTCTTCATCATTGTCACAACATTCGTAATTTTTTCGCTCAACTGATTTGCGATCTTCCGCCATGAGATTAGTAAAAGTTTTAGAGCTATATTCGAGTTGACACTGCTGTGGTTCGGACTGCTGCTGTTGTTGTTCAGTAGTTTTACTAGGGGTATCGATTGTGACGAGTTTCTTCTGAGGAACTGGTAAAGTAACAATGATTCACCTCCTCTTTTATAGCCATTGTTAATCACATCCATGAGATTGCCACGATCGTTATTTCCTTTCTCGTCGCCATTGTTTTGAGGATTTTTATTGTCATTTTTTAGGATGTTTATTAAAGGAGTTTGGAACCAATTTTTTCACCTGACCACAGACATTTGCTGTCAAACAAAAACTGTTCTTCATGCGTCTCACCTTGCCGGTAAACATGATGAAAATGTGATATTTCGAACAAGTACTATTATCCTACCAGTGCAGATCGAATCCGTTAAAGTCGACTGAGCATTCGCCGCATAGTACACTGTGTGTTTCCTCGACGAATTCATGACAGGCGGGAAAAAACCAACTTTCCTTTTTTTCAACAAATCCTCGTGGAATCTGCAGGAATTCAATCAACTGAAATGTCGTTGATTAGAAGAACTTTTCAGCTGTCGAAAAGCAGGATTCACATATTCGCCAATGTTATCACGGAAGCCTTGCAGATCGCCAAACATGTTGTATGCGGAAAAGTGCTGACTCGAAAGCGAGTGATTTGTCTTGGCAGATGCCATCGTATATATAACTGCCATGGTCGTCATCTCTTTTTTTTTACAATACCTCAGTTGATGTCTTCCATAACTAATTGAAAAAAAGACTAATTAAAAAATAATGACATAATATCATTCATCGTTGTGTTTTCCAACACGAACGATATATATGAAAAATATTCAGCTATTGCTGTTAGTAATGCTTTGGACGACTAGGTATCATTTTGCAAGACCGAACCAAAGGTTAACTCCAGCGAATCTATATTCTACGATAGCGACCAACAGAATACTGAATTTATTTTGGCAAAACACCGCCCAGTAAATTTTTTAAACATGAACTTTCTATGATATTGGTTTATCAGTGTAAATAACCGCGAATTGTATCCCGGTATTCATAGAGTTGCTCAAATTTTTGTCGACTCTTCCGAAGCGTATTGTGTTAGTTGAAATTAAGTAATTTTGCAAGTTTTGCACATATCATTACTTTAAAATTGTTTGAACAAGATTAAGTTTTTAATATTTTAGCAGCAACTGCGAATTAATAGCCAGTTATTATTGGGAAACTACATCGTTAGTTTTGGACACGTGTTGTCTATTTTTATTATTCATTACACATTCGTTTTTTTTATCATGGTTAGTTGTAGTCTGTTACTATCATTGATGTTTCTCTTGATACGAAAAATGTTACAATCACCAAATGAAAACACTTGAAATAAAATAAAAAATTGTATTTGAAATCATATATATATATATATATATATATATATATATAAGGTCTCTTCTCTCCCAGGGAGCATAACAGAATGGACACTCTCGAGTTCAAAAAATTTGTTTATTCTCAATACAAGAAGAACTGGATGTGTAGAAGCAACTCGAATAGAAACATTGACGAATACATGGAGTTGATTACAAAGTTATTGCAAACTTGGACACTGCCATTACATCTGACGGCTCTTCAAGAAGCATTTTTAATTAAACTGTTGCACGAATATGAAAAAAATGAGACATTGATGGGCGAGCAAGTTAACTGATAGATTCGTGCCAAGCATCTACCAGATCGTATAAATCATTCCGTAATGAGTTGTAATTGTTAAATTTAATTTTTTTAAATTTTTTGTGTTTGGTACGTCATAGTATTTTTAATGTCGACTGGTATCTCGTAACTACCCGTATTGAAATTATGCACCGAATCGTCTATTAAAATGAATGGGCTCTGTCGTTATCGGAAGTTGTTGGTGAACAGCAGATACAGATTTCGTTTTCTATGCTACTCGTACAAAACTTTCGCAAATTTATTGGCTTATGGAAACTGTTCGATAAACATTTTCGCATGCCCCTCGTTACCTGCCGTCCACAGCACCACTTAAAAATATTTTGCCAAAGTTGCTATGAAATGATTAGCTCCGTGTAATTCGTTTTTACGTTCGTCTATTAAAGTGCCGTCTAAATCGATGACTGCGATGCCTTGTGCTCGCCTTTGCTTTGTGAATTTTATTTATTTTTGATCTTTTATCAGCCAGTTCGCGATCGTCTTCGTGTCAGCTGGCGATTCTATTATTGCGAAATCCTTTTCTTATGCCACCGTATCAGGAATCGCCAACCACATCAGAATCTTCACCATCGCTTCTGATTTGTAAAGCAGATGAAAACATGTCTCTTGCATTTAACGGGAAAAAACAAATAAGGAAATACGAGGATTATTCGCACAAAAAAGAATGTCCAAAGTATTATCGATCGATCGGCAAATATCAAAATTGTTGTCATCGGATAATACCGATAAAAGTTTTGAGCATATTTTATTCGGATTTTTGAACAATGTCAAAACCTTGAGAAATTCTTATCCGTGATTATCTGGACCCTTGTGTTGCCTGATGTTTGCCAAGGTGGTAGTGAATTTCGGCCAAACGAGCATGTTTATCAACGACGATTGTGTCTTTTCCCCTCCATTACTCGAAATGAATTTCATATGCACGGAAATTGTTCGGTTGTGGAATGCAGGTACAAGCAGTTGGAATTTAACCGGCGCGAGACACTTGCCTTCGATCAACTTAAACATATTGCAAAAATATTTTTGGCAGCTTACCATACCTCGAATGTCATTTCCACATCCCCCACGATCGTTAACTGACGATCGTCGAAGGTTTCACGGAACTTGTGGTGCAAGCGGCGCTCGGTTTACGCGAAAACATCTGGTTTATATGGAGATTATGCACCTTCTTCTAGAGTGGATATGATTCGATTCTTTGATGATTTTTAACCGATAATTGGAAAAAAATAAGATGCTCAGTAAAAAAGAAAATCTTTGCTCAATATCGAGCATTTGAATTATGTGTTAAATGGTTCAACGCCTTTGATTCAAACTTACACATCTGAAGGCCGAGTTTTATACATGCTGTATAAAAGCATGAATTAAATCATATGGAGATTATTATTTTGAAAAAGGTTTGATATGTATCTCAAATATAAATTTACTTTATCTAGACTTGTCGATCTGCTCCTTTCCATCTATTCGTCGTGGTTCATTTACGTGCATGAATTTGGCAAAATGGTCCAATTACCATCGGAACTGGAAGCCATCGAGTCTGAACTACAAAATCGAATTTTAGTAAATTCTTTTAAAAATAACTTTGATAATTTCTACATTTTTGTATGGGTTGTTATTTTGACGACTTTATTTGCGTTGAAGCAGCCAATATTGGCAGGTATATTTGAAATACATTGGCTTTGGAAGTAATCCTTTGATTATAAATTTTTGTTTCCTAAGAGAGAAAGTGTGTGAGAGAGAAAGAAATGCATTGATGGATTCCTACTCGATTAGCATCATTGTTCTAGTTGTATTATCGCTTGTAATATTTTTGGTGTATATGTTTTACTGCATGCGAAAACTCTAAAATTCGATTCTGTGAAATTGGTTAAAAGATTAGTTTAGGTTGAACCCAGTCAAAAATGAAAAACTTAAATTTGTCAATTTGTGGAAAACCAATATGTATTGCGAGAACGAAATTTTTGGGATGGACACAGGAATGCAGAAAGCTCAAAAATCGAGGTGAATTTTATTGATGAATCGAACAAAACACCTCATGAACAGGGATGGAATTTCGAGAGTCAAAAATGGTTCAAATGTAGTCACACGCAAACACGTTCACCTAAATTCGTCAAAGTCGGGACGGATTATAAAATCCAGCTACGCGGTGATTTAAATACCCCAAATTTTAAGTCGATCTCCCCAAAACTGAGCATTTCCGAAGGCCTGCATTTGATGTACAGCGAGTGTAGTAATCCAAACCAAGTCGATTATATAACATACGAACAGTATTGCAACTTGATAAACATCAATGGTTCCGAATCCGCAAACAAAAACAAAAAACTAAAGGATACGTATATTAGATACGGGCACCATAGTAAATGGATTTTGGAAGTATGCCCAAAGAATATGATTTTTGACGGCATCACGTGCAGTACGAACAATGATGCGATTAGGATGGAATGGGATATTGGCAATGTTTGTGTCGACAAATTGAACAAAGTCAGATTGCCTTACACGGACGATGCCTGCATTGTTTGTAATTACGAATTATCAGAAATCGTTAAATGTGAGCACAGCCTTTCTAAAAGCCGAATAAACTGTCTACAACCCGAATGTTCGCAAAACGAAAATTGTTATAGAGTGCGCCTGTATAAGATCAATTCAAATTATTACGGATGCGATATATGTCGCCTGACTTATCGCTACGTCGATATAGTTTTCAATGTAGACATAGCTAGTTGTGAAATCCCCCCCCCCCCCTCAATGCCCTTCCTGTTTACTGTCATTTTTCGAATAACCGTCACTGCAGTTAAGGTTTAAAATAGTGCCAGACACAAACGAATTGATTTTATCCACACAACGTGATAAGAAAACTACAACCGGCCATCGAAAATAAAAATAATATTTCTTAAAAACGGTAAAATAGTGCATCGAAGTGTAAGAATGTTGATTTAAGAAAAAAAAGAATCTGATTTCGGTGAAGTTCCTTCCGAAGAAATATAATTTCCATCAAACCTACGTTAAAATTATAATATAGGAAATACACTGTAGAATCAAAGTTGTGTTTGGCGACATTTTTCGCGGGTGTTTTATTTACGTTTTTTTTTTCGGAAATCATCGATGACAAGAAGAAATTTTCTTCGATTTTATACAAAGGGTTTGTAAAATTCAAAAAATTTGATACCAAACAATATACCCGAAAATATATAAAGATGTTACAAATTTGGTCGAGAAGGTGGAAGGAAGCTATTTAATTGGCTTTATCGTTGCGAGAAATACACTACAAGTTTTTAAATAGTACCTTCAATTTTCAAACTCTTTTAAATTTGTTCCCAGTTGGTTCGAGGCGATGAGACAGTAACCGGACAAAAAATTTATTTACAACTATCCACTTTTACGAAATTATTAATCTTCACACATTTTTTCCCGGAAGGGGAAAATTATGTAAGGTATGCATTGGCTTTTTGATAAGATTCGATCGTGATTCTTAGATTGTCGCATACTTCACTGATAATTTTCTTTTCGGGAGCCAATTTAAGCAAATGCATTCCAGAGAGAGAAAGGGCCGCTCTTACTTGATTATTGCTGTATGTTCATTCCATGAATTCTTTGCAAAGGTGAATACTATAAAGTAATTCTTTAAGGTTAATGGTTTTACAATTTTTTTGCCCCATTCCTTTGCCAAATTGATGATGGATACATAAGAAAATGGGGCCGTTTGGTTCGACGATGGTGATGAATCGTTTTCTTCCCTCGTGGCAAATTGCAACTCATCGGGTAATGTAATGTCTTGCGGAACAAGATTTAAATACCCCTCGGGAAGAAAGTTTATTTGAATTTGAGTTGTCAGGTCGAATTCGACCAGTGCGTTTACCTCATTTATCCGAGTTAGATCGTTTCCGTTACCGCTTCCCACAGCCATCATTCAAAGAGATTAGATCGTGCAATCATAAGGCATTGAACATTAAATCATCGAGTGATGTTTGTTGATTACAACACACAGACAAGTTCTTAGGAGACTACAAGATTAAAAAATCTGATAAGTTGTAATCGGGAGAATTTTTTGAATTGAATATGGCAGAGTTGGGGATGTAGTTAATTCCTGCGGTTATTGTTGTTGTTGTAATTGGGGATTATCTGTCACCGCACTTGTTACAGTCGATTAAACTATTTGAGGTTTTACTTCATCGTGTCTAGATCGATCGAGGAGACATCTTGCAAATGAGGAATATGCGTCGAATTGAAACTGGATTCTACCGGCTGCGATTTAAAATGTTGTGGTGTATTCGCACCGATAGAATCTGCAACTTTTATTCGTTTGGTCGGCTGGTGTACTTTTCCATTTGGAAAATCAAACGTGAAATTTTCGTAGCCCGTTAATGAAAGATGATTTACGGTATCAAAGTTACTCGAATAGTTATTGTGTCCGTGGGGTCGTTAGTACACGAATTTGCGACTGATGCCCGCTTCTTGCATGTGCCTGTAATTTCCAAAATGGTGATTGACACTCACTGGAACTTTTACTTTGAATAAATCTTGAACTTCGTGGCTATCGGCTAGTTAAAAATTAAACACCAAGACATTTTGCAACACCGGCAAACTCATATCGAATGATTTAATGGTATTTCAAATTGCTGCCTGGGGATCGAAACTGAAAACTTGGATTTGGTTTTTGGAAAGTAAAGCATTTTCTCCGACCATTTCATAAGTCATTTTATCAAATAATCTTAATATATATAAAGGCGTTAGTAACTTATGTTATATTTATGGTTTAATCTCGTCAAGTTTAAGATCTAGTGTTGGAAGTTGTTCTTTTAGAACGATGTATTCCGCACCGCCACTACTTTTGAAAGTTTCCGAATTTAGTGCCTGCTCAATGAAAGCTCGTAGTTCACAACCACCATTATATAATTCAACCATTGCTTGTTCGGAAATATTTGGTGTTTCAACCAAAAGCATCCACTCATCGACTCTTGTCAAAGTTTTGTCGTGTGGGCGGGCTGATTTTCTAGTGTACCACAATTGTAATTTTTCTAAAATATTTTGTTCGTTAGGTATGTAATTTGGGTCACGTTTGTTTTGTTCTAGTAATTGTCGTTGTTACTCGTCAGGTATGTAATTATAGTTTGCTGTTCTTGCTTTGGTAATTCTATTTGTTTGTTGGGTATGCAATTATTAGGTATGAAATTAGAAGTGTATTAATTTTGCTCTGGTAATTGCTGTTGTTCTTGTACGAGATTCTCAAATGAATAGTTGTTTGAAACATCTGATTGAAACATCATGTCCATGTCGAAAACGGGAGGTGCGTCGATTGCCAATAGTTCATTTAAATACATGGGCGATGTCTGAACCTGGTTCATTATCGGGGTTCTTTCATTTTTCGGTGGAGTATTTTGACATTTTACTTCACGTATATTGTTGGCATTGTTGTGAAAGTCGAATGCGAAATTCTCATTGCCCATGAATTGAAAATGCTGTTAGCATTGGTTGATATCGTGCGTTCGTTTCACCAATTTCGTTTGATGAGCACCAGCCAAAGTGTAGTCGTAATAGTTGACTGATTTGATCCAACACTGGTGAAATATTCTTAAACAAATATCGCACATTATTAATAATGGCTTAATTTAAATATAAGAGAAAATTATTTTGTACAACCGTTAGGCCTAAATCGAAAGTTTTAAGTATGTTGTGAATCGCTTGTGAATACGAATCTGGTCATTATAAATAAGAACACTTTCACCGACGATTTCGCCAGACATGGTTTTCGCTCTTATATTAGGTATTATGGTAGCTTATAATTCTGAACATTTGTTTTCCCAACAGGAAGTATCTGAACGTGTCGAGTGTAACGAATATGACGAGGAAAATATATCTGATGACAAGAGCACAGAACTCAAACTCATGGGTTAGATACATATACAAAATGAAAAAAAAAAAAAAATTGTCAAAGAATACTTTTTTTATTAACAAATTTTTTTATGAATCTTGAAAGTTTGCATATACGTTAGAGACATCGCAAGTTTTTTTATTCATTAGTTCGAGAAAAAACAAAGACTCTTTATAAAATCCATCGAACTGTTCCTTGAAGGGGTTGAAAGATGCATTCTTGAACATTGATTCACTCAGTGATAGAAATTTGTGTCTGAGTTCGCTGACAACATATGTTTTGTTGTTTTCCAAATTGTCCCATATTATACGACAAAGTTCATAGTCGATTTTTTCTGTTGTTGCAGTTTTCCAAAGCCATTTTCACAAATGCGTCGAATAAAGATTGTAAATGTGGAACCAATTTAATGTGTTTGATGAATGAGTGGGTGTTGAGTACAGGCTGTGCGTCGATGGATCAGCTCAGCCACATTTGAACGAGCGTGTATGCGGTTAGGGGATTGCGTTGTTCGAGGATTCGACCGAACCACATTATATTCGCCGGCATGTCTTCATTATTCGAATCGAGGATGGATTTTATAATTTCCACATACTGATAACTGACTGCTCCATCATTCACCATTTCCAATTCTAGTCGGCCGAGCTCGGCGAAATGTATAGCCACTCGTTTCATAGCCACCGAGGTATTTAGCGCTCAAGAAGAATCACCGACCGCCTTTTTCGTTTGTGTGATGGTCGTGTGGATTCCCGTCAAAATTTCCATGAATCGAGGTATGTAATTTTTAAGTTTTCCCACCAAATCTTCGTGTCCATTATCTGGCTCTATTTGCATGCCTATGCGAGTAATGGACGTTTCAGTCATGGTGTTTACATGAGGTCTTTGTAAATGAATAGGTGGGTTTTGTTTGCGGTGCGGGGGGGGGGGGGGGGAGTTTAGCGGCTGAGAAGAAGATTGCTGGTTCGTTACGAGAATGTCAGAGTCGGTGCACTGTGTGGTCTGAGTGGTTGAAGTTGCAACGATGGAAACAAGGTGCTTTGCTGTTGCTGTTGTTTGTGCTGCATGATGATAAAAGAAGAATCTTATAAGTACTGCGGACAACCCAGATTAAAATAAAGCAATAATTGAAATTGTTTGTGCCATCATAGAAGCCGGTTAATTCAGTTTACATGTGCGCCGAAAATCGCATTTGGCGAACACACAAACATGGAGAAATTATCTCTTATGCTGAACCGTGCGGAATTTTTGTCATCTTCGCTAGCAAAAACACAAATCACTTCGCAGAAAGGTGACAAACTTTTAAATAATTTAGAGACTACACTCTTTGGTTTAGATGAAGAATTTTCAAAAATGTTAATGGTGCGGGATTCTACGCTGGCTGAAAATCAATACACTATTTACAAATCGTGGGTGTACTTGGTACAAAAATTGGCAATATTCAGATGCGTTCTGCTATCGAAAAATAATCTCGAACATTTAAAGGCCCAGTTTGAACATTTATTTCAGGCTTACTTTCGGAATCCCAATAATGCGAGTAATTTATTTGGAGGAGAATCCAATTCGGAGATTACATCCGAGCTGCACCCATGGCGAATAGAACCCCAATTTTCTTTCAAGGATGTACGTGGCTGTGACCAGTTGAAAGCAGAACTCAAAATGTTAATCTATTCACAAGTGTTTAACCAACGATTTAAATTTATAATGTTTTTCAGTCCTCCAGGTATGGGTAAGAGTTTGCTGGCCCACGCAATCGTGTCCGAATGGAAAGCCAACCTATACCAACTCAACATCGAGCAGTTATCCTCACCCACCATCGGTGATACGGAACGCAAATAAACCAATTTGTTCAAGATGACCATCGAGAACAAGAACAAGCGATTCGTGATATTTCTGGACGAAATCGACGAGATAGTTTCGCATAACTTGGCAATTCCACCCAATTTACGAAGTGTGGCAATTACCCTACAAACCGGTCTCGAAGGAGGTGCCCGAATGAAAAATAATGGTTTAATTGTAACTGCAACCAATTACAAAAATATCAATAAACCTATAATCCTCGACCAAACCCATACCTTTTATTTTATCAACTTGCACTCGGAGGAAGAATGTCGCGGCGCATTAATTGGCCTCTTGCAGTTGTTTAAGAATCACCATCTTAAGAACTGGGATAGAGATTACCAACGTCGGGTGATTGACAATATTTCTCTACCACAATACCTCACTTTTCGAAACATCCTGGCTATACATGATATGGAGATATTGGAAAACTTTAAAGACGAGCAGTTCTCGTTCGCGATCGTCAATCAATCTTTACTTGTACAGTTACCAAAGGAAAATTACGCAAGTCAACACATTTTGTATGAAGCGGTACTAAAAGTACTCGAAAATGTATAATGTATTCGTAAATGTATTCGACAGTGTTGACTTTGCGTCTTGAAACCATATACAAATTGTGTCGGAACAGCATCCTGACAAACGACCGAATTTTCTTCAGGCCAAACTTGGATCATTTTAACAAATCAATTGCTAGTAAAAGAATAATGAATGAAGAAGAATACAACAAATTACAAGATGGCAAGAAGTAAAAACCAAACAATTTTTATTGATTATCGATTGTGTAAATTAAATATTTCTCAATCACATGTTCGTCAAAATAAACTACATACAACAACTTGTAATTCGACAGGTTTGCGTGCATTTTCTGTAGATACGTTTCGGTCATTTTCTGTCCGCACGTGGTCGAATATAATTTTTTTCCTTGTTGAATATATAACGATAAATGTTTTTCTGCAACGAGTACTTGTTTACTTGTGATGCTAATACGTTACATAGAGATCCCAGTCCATAATCGCCGCGAGACTCTTCGAAATTATTTGGCGAATGTTTCCAATCGACCATCACCAAATCATCCTGCTTGGACTTGAAAAGCATGTCGATGGTTCCATGAAGCACGAAATCAACATTTCGTACTCTGAGCCCGATGCATAAAGTGTCCAGCCATTGGCTTGTCTAATATCACGGTCGAAATCTAAAAATTGTGTAAACGTATAGTCTATCGCATCGGGTTGTTTTTGTTCGTTCGATTTGTAGTAATTTTCGATATTTGTATGTAGTTGAACTCCCAAATCAAAAGCTTCTCGACTGATTTTTTTTTTTTTTTTTTTTTTTTCCCTCGATGGCGGCTACAGGTCGTCATAGTTTCGAAGATCAGCGTATTGCCCGATGGAAAACTTGGGTGAATTCACGATGTAGAGGCCATTTTCTTTGACTAAAATTTTGGAGAGGTGTTTGAAACACATGTCGAAGCAGTGATAAAGGTTTTGCGTGGATCATTGCACACTGAATACTTGTGAGTTTTTTCCTCTTGAGATACCAAATCATACAAATCTCGCAGTTATATACACCCCAACATTGTTATTCTCTTACAAAAGGAGAACAATAAAGGCGAAACAAATAGTCACTCTAGTCTCTTTATATAACAGATTTTTGTAATTAAAAAAATATTTATTTATTTATTTATATTTTTTCTGCACAAGGTGTAAATAATATCCTTTTCCTCGTTTACGAAAGAATGTAGAAAAATACTAAAATGTTTAAAAGTTTCCACAATCTCCATTCACAACGAACACCAAACATAGTTCAATCGCAGTGTCAAAGAAATTGGTCTTTGAACACTTTCGTAAATTTCGAGCTGTTTGTAAAACGAGAGTAACTTTGATTTTAAATTTAAAGTGTACAACTAGTGGACTCTTTTTGAGACTGTATAGTATTTATCGTACATCTGGTCAACCTTTTTAAAATATAGTAACAATTCCCTCTTGTCTTTGACGAGGAATTGGTCCAATTGGATCTCATCGTAACTCTGCTTCTTTCGAATAAAATAGTCTAGAGTTTTTCTAGGCACATTATCTTAATATTCGTAACAAATATGGTCTGTAGAATACGTATTATGATTGTAAACTTGAGCAGATGAGACATACTCTTTATTAATAAGAACTAATTTTTTTTATGGACCAAATCTTTTCGATGAATTTCGAAGAAGAGTACTTTAATAGTATAAAATAGAAATGTGCTGAACTTCCGAAAACTTGTGTGGATGACAAATCGCGACTTGATGAATTGTGCATTGCGACAGACAACTTTATTCGAAGCAAGCAGATATTCGACACATCTCATACATATGCCAATTACCTTAACATTGTGGATTGTTGAACAAAATTAAAATTGAAATTGAGATTCGACGAGATTAGGAATGATTACTTTGGCGATAAACTGCAAGAGTTTTTTAAATTCGAGGAAATGTTGATGAAACAGCTTAAGGACAAAGTCACGGACAAAAACACGGGGATATGGAAAATAGTCAACAATAATTGAGTGTGAGATATCAACAATGTGTTGAAAGTCTGGCGTGTTCAATTCGAGATCGGTCAATAAATTTACATTAATGGGATTTAATATCCCGCGATCCATCTTGGTGAAGAGCGAAAGTATCGGTTACCCTTTTGGCATTATGCGTGCAAACCGCTTGTTGAATCATCGTTTCCTCCGCGCAGAGAATCAATCTCAGAGTTCAATTCAAAAGAATAGATGGCGTGCACAAAAGTTAACAGAAAATTACGGTACTAGCGATACGCTTGCGAGATAAGATCCAACTGTTTATTTAATGTGGAATTATTAATTTTTTTGTTCGCGGCAGTCACAACCCCTCGAGATTGATTTTGCCCATCGATTGTAAATAAATTTTTGTTCTTCAAATAGCATGGAAAGGGATTTGCAAAATAGATGGTTAAATAGTCGGTTAATGAAAAGTCGGTAAGGGAATTTAAAGGACGATCAATTATACGATAAGTTGTCAAAATATTTGCAAGTAATTTGAAATGCTGATCGGTTAAATCAGGTATCTGCGACAAGATTTCGTACACCTCAAACAGCTTGAGTATGGGCTTCCCATTGTCCACGCTCGTCATTTCCACTTCTATTCATTTTGCCCTTTAACCACAACCGAAAAAAAATTATTAGGTAGATGGCAAAACACAAAATAATGAACCTCCCAATAAAAATGAATCCGTAATACAACTACCGAAATATATTTTTCGTATAGACGAATACATCGCAGCCAAAAGCCAAAAAAATATTCTCCATGTCTTTGCCCAGTGTATCAGCGATCGCATCCGTCCACGAGGTATCCACACAACGATATTCCATATTGATGTCGGTCGCGGGAGGATAGTTTCGAGCAATTTCACAATGAACGGACGCAACGTCACCACCCACCCCCAAATACCGGGCGTTTTTTTACCTCGTCGCATAAAACTTTATCGTCGCATAAATTCAAGTAACTATAGTTGCAAAACCTAAGACATCTGAGATGATTGACTTTACACACTTTGAGTTTTCCATTGTCGTTTTCGAAGCGAATGCATCCGCTTATCGCCTTCCTGAACCTATCGATGTAGGCAGCCGGGTCTGGCCGCCTACATCGATAGCAGAAAGAACGGTTTAACAGACAAGTTTTGTTATCTGAGAGAAAAAATGTTTTTTGTTTTTTACTTTCGCGAGCTTGGGATCGGTCATGATTAGTTTGACAGCATTGTTAGAATTTGCGGCTTTATTCAGTGCTGGGTTCAACGAGTTTAGTTTTTTGGATCCGACCTGAAAGTTATGCAGCATATAACCTGGGAAATTTTTAATTTTGTACAATAAAACTTATCGCATTTTGTGGTTGAGACGGATGCTCGTTTCGATTTGACTGAAAGCTGCGTCAAATTGGCCTTTTTTGGTTTTGCTCATAAATTAACCAATTGTGGTGTTACCAATTCATAATGTTTTTTTTTTTTTTATCATTTGCAATAATTCTCAAGCCATATAAAGATTGATTGTTAAAATTTTTTTTGAAAACTAAATCTTTTGATAAATTCGGGACTAGCAAATGTCGAATCATTGCACATTCACCCGCCCTGTCGACATTACCAGCGAATTTAAGGAGAGCCTTCAACATTTTTATGTGGTTATACTTTTTTTTTTATAACTCACAAGTTAGAGGTTTGGGAAGATTGACTGCTGCGACGGTAAGATAGTCTGCCAAGATACAATTACAAATAATCAACAACCCGGTGATTGGTTCCACATAAGTTTTAATACTTGCTATAAACAAGAGTATGTTGATGATTAGTATTACTAACAATGTACATATTATTAGCTGTTTACTATTATTACATTTCGGGTTTAACAAATAATTTAAAGAAAATATAATTGATTATTTACAAAAAAAAATATTCTTATATAACCCCATTAAAAAAAATTATATATATGATAGATATTGTTTTATAGTGTATATTAATTTGGTAAAAGGAAAAGTTCGTAAATGTATTCAATTTTGGTTGTTTTTTTTTCAGCATCCGTATTTCCACATTATCAATCAACATACCATTCTTGTAAAAATCGAAATATTACATGTATATTCATCTGTTTTGTGTGTGGTTTCGCATGGAAGAGATGTTGGGAAACGTTTTGGCGAAGGCGATTTTGATCGAGGAAAAAGTTATGCATGTTGTTTATTGCTTTCCTAAGGTGATCCACGTCTTCGTGTATCGTATGCAAGAGGTGTACAAAAATATGTATGCGAATATCGTCACAGCTAACAATACACCAGAAAGATGATTACACATTTTTTTTCTATTTCCTGTTTTCTTATTTTTTTAAATATTTTTTTTTTGTTTTCGCAATTCACATGTAGGCGATAATATACAGATCGTATACAATGTTTTGATTACATATTCGAATACAAATATCGAAATTAAAAACCATAATATATGTTTATTGTAGTCAGCATCACCCCAAAATGACAAGAACCCCATACTGAATTCTTATTTTACATTTTGTTTTCAATTATTTAACTCTGTCTTGGCTCAGTACTTCCCACAGGGGTAGTTATTTTTAACGATGTGCCACTTGTACCAAAATGCATTAGTCATGGAGGTTTTGAGTTTATCTTTAAATTTCCAAATCAGAAAGGCCAGAATTCCTAAGATTAACATTGTGCCAATACCCATCCACAGATATATTTGGTTTTTGTTATTCATCTTGTTATATATCATTATGTACGGATTATTGTAGTAAATCACACATTGCCGTCGTCACCTTCGTTATCCATCATTAATTGATTATCATAACTGTTCAACTGACGCATCGTACAAGTGATGGGAAAGGGAAATCTATAAACTTTACAGAAATTCAAATATAGACAAGTACGAGAGACTGGCAAGTGAAAGGCGTTTGAAATTAATTTTTTTATATTTGTTTAGGTGAAAAAAGAAAGCTTTCATTCAAATAATCGACGTAATAGGGTTTTTCTTTGTACTTGAAATCATTACCAAACAATTTGATTAAGAATGTACTCATTTCGGTCAATAAAGAAGATGCTTTAATGGTTTTTAGTGAAATTTCAGCCACGTTATTATCATAGTATCGTACATCAACATCTTTATTGTCTATTTCGTTGGCGAGGTAAAGGTTCTTTGCGATAAAGGCCAGTTTACGTATCGAGTAGAAATTTTGAAGCCAGTTTGTACTGAGTACAACTCATCGAAGTTGTCTAGGTAAACAAGCAACTTCGTACTGAAGCTTTGTTGCATCCATTGTCTTATTTTATCCTTGGGTTAATCTTGACATTTATAAAAATTACGATTTTCGCACCAGCTCTATATTTTTGCCTAATTATCAGGCTATGAAATTCCAAAATGGATAGAGGAGTGTCGATTTCACACCGATCGATACTTCGTTTGCATTCACGTCCTCAAGAAATAGTATATAGTTTTCGAAATGCACAGTGTAATAATAGGTATCGATTAAATTCTCCGATATGTTTTGTACATTGTCGGAATTATGGGGAACCGTGCTGAAGGCAACCACGTCGGTAATACATGGTGTGCACTGCAACGAATAGAAACTTTCGTTATCTTCCGTTCGAAATACTTTGGTCAATTCCGGAGTACCCACATACACTAACGAATAGTTTTGATCAAATTGGTACTTTGGCATCGCATTGAATGAATGGTTGGAAATGTGATGAATTTACCCAAATTTACTGAAACTTTTATGGGATCGCGATTAGTCTGCGAAGTAGACTGCAGTTTATAGGCGACATTGTAACCTGTTTCGATCACTAAAATTAATCAAGTCACTTTTAGTTGGAAATTGTTTATCACCCAAGCAATATACATATCGATGACTGAATCCAAATGGTCAATGCACGAAAAGGCACTTTGCGGCATGAACATTGTCGTGGTGTCTGTTGTGGTCGGCATAGACACCAATTTATTGTTTATGCTAATGACTCGAGGATAAAATGTGCAAAACTCTTCACAGATTTTTGTATCGTAATTTTCATACATAAACATGCGAGCCATGACACAAATTGACCCCATTTATTATACTTTTGGTCGGATTCGTAAAAACAAGTTTGGAGCATTGGCAGCTGAATTGCAACATCCACTTTTCCGTCTTGGCTGTCACTGCTTTTATCGAATCAATCACAAAGAAACCATAATCACCTTTATCTCGAGATACCATACTCGGTGTTCTCATAAACATGGGACCGAAATGTAATGGGATTGTTGGATGCTCCAACATCCGTTTCACTTTATCAATCACCGCCTTTGAATCTATATTGAAAAATTTTGCAGGGGGGCAAAATCTCGAGCCAAAAAAAAATATATATAACCATAACCTTGGAGAGCTTCATGAAACACGTACCCTCTGCCGGGATACAAACCTTCGTTCGAAGTAACCACTTGGAATTTCAATTGCGATAATACGAGTTGCATTGCTTCGGTGTTGATTTCATTTTTTAAATTACCTATCAAAACGTGGGTGTCAACGAATGGCATCGCCATCATAACTGCGTTTGCTCCTGATCTAAGACAATCTATACTTATTGTAGGCATGGGTAAAACATTTTTAATCTTGCTAACCAGTTTATTTCGTAAAGATTCATCAATTTCGTCAAATAAATATGCGTAGATAAAATTAGAAAAGACGAGAAACCATGGAAAGGAAATTGAAAATTGATACCAGTTTGTACCCTACGGCCGAGTATAGTCTGTTGGTGGCATCGGTAATTTGCTGTGAATGGTTTGTATGGCAAATTAAATGCAATTCCAGACATCTGTTGATGTATAGTACTTTGAACATTCATTCATTGTACTAATTATCAGTTTCTCCAAAACTTCAATCATTTTACCAAACTGCTCAGTGTTTTGTAGCCAGTCGTATTCAGGTAAAAGGATATTGTTAGTTTCAAACATTTTCATTATGAGATCATTGCTGTCATCAACATTTGTCGACAAGCATTGTTTGTGATAACGTTGTATTATCTTTACCAAAAAAACAATGTCTGTTTATCTTTTATTCATTTGGACACTTTAATGATGTATTTTAAGAGTAACATTATGAAACCTGCTAAAATAATTCCCAGACTTATAAATATTGTGGTACCAAACATTTTGTGAAATTTAAAAAATAATGTACGGTTATGATACATGTCTTATTTATTCAATATAATCTTTTCAATTACACTCGCTGGATTGGTACATGTTTTTTTTTTTGCGAAACTTATCAAATATAATTTCGCCAGTATCATATCATACCTTGAATTCCAAAATGAAAAACTAATCAACCACAATGTCTTCGTACGGCCCAAGTTTGCTCATCTCGGGAAGAATTTCGTTTTATTTACTCTTGTCAATTACTATGAAATAATCAGGAAACATCTCTTCAAAGATATGTCCTTCTTCAGTTTCGAAGACCCTTGGCACGAGGTGTTATTACGCTGCATTACGACCGAGATATTTCAAAGTGATGTCAGCCAATGACACTCCCTGTTTGAGCTTTAGTTTAGGAGTTTTTTTTACTCTTTAAAAACTTTAAAAAAGTTCGCCAATCAAACTTCAAATCGATTGTCATTGTGGAAATACAACAGGCCATCGGTAGGAAGTGAAATTGGCAAGAGAGAGCATTCCAATCGATGGAATGCATTAGTGTAAAATTTGTCCTCTTTCAAACGGTACAAACTATTCGACTGATCAGAATGGCTGTGTTTTTCCATGAGGAATGTTATGAATCGAATTAATTCCTGAATATCCATTTTGTAGATGGCGGGAATATGGTTTTGATAGTTTTGTAATACCCGCTTCTTATCTACTCTCTAAACATTGATTTTACCCAACATACAGATGAGGACAAACACTTTGTTGTTTTCCAATTCCTCGACAAATGCGACACAATAACCACTCAATTTGAAATTATGCACCTGAACGGCAGGTGAAAAGGGGATGAAAAGTAAATCAGGTTTGAGGACAGAAAGTCTGTGCTCGCCATCTAATTTATTGGCACAATATTCCGGTTGTTCACTTACACAGACACATTCGATAAAGGGTCATTTCTCCAAGTTATCAGGCCAGATTCCATTGACGAAATCGGTTATTCTCTTGTATTCACCACAATAGTCGTAAATCAATTCATCGAATAACATTTTGGGAAGATGGCGTATGAATGTTTCGATCGAATCACACATTTCATTTTCGACACTGATTCAATATGTGTTGAGTAGAGAAAACTCATAAAATACATGATAAAAAGTAACTTGGTTCCCCAGCTCGCTATTGGAATACGCATAATGAACGATTCGCAATGTTTCTTCAAAGGTGACGAGCTTCAAATCACAAATATCAGGATCGATTTCCATTGCTTTGCTCCAACTTACAGGATCTTGCCCCGATAAAACTTTAATTGAAACCGACAACCAAAGTAAATTTTAAGAAGGTAATGATACAAGACTTACTTAAATTTCAGATTTGGATTTAAGCCAATTGGGGGATTTGAAAATAATTTGTCAAGCAAGTTTCGTCATCATGGCTTGGTGACGATGATGACAATTTGAACAAAGTTTTAATAAGTATAGGTTCAGTATTTTCCACAAACTGATAAAATTTTGGGAGGGCGATGGGCAGTTGGATTGAAAATTCAGTTTCGTGATTAACCTTTTGAGTGCATTTGGAAATCCATTTGAGAATATTTCCCAATTGTCGTTGTGGTGGCTCTTGCATTTTGTACCAAACACCACAAAGCTCGTGACTAGAAAAAAGGAAATGTCCCTCTTTATATACAAGAATAAAAAACATTTACAAGTAAAAAACTAGACAAAAACTATGTAAATTATATACATTTTTATATGCAAAATTATACAATACGTACACACAGTTTTAAATAGTATGTTTTTGTAAAACACATCAGCTCAATAATATAGATTTACAATAACAATAATTATTATAAAATACTAATACATTTAACACAAAGCACAAAAAAATAAATGCCAATATATCAGCAATAGGAATCAAGTTGCATATCTGGTGATAGCAAAAAATATTTTATCACTAATGTGTATTGCCAGCAAACATTTTAACATCAAACAGCCAAAACATAATATTATTGGAAGGACAAATAATATTCTATTGACAATATAACAATGAAGTACTGTTTTTTTTAAATAAATAAAATTGTTCGATATCGAAACACTAATGTGTTTGTCGATTGTGTATACTATTTCTTTTTTGATGCTCAATCTGGTTGGAGAATATAGTTCCAGATTGTTGTTGTTGTACCAAACATCACAAAGCTTATGACTCGAATAAAGGAAATAACCCTCATATATATATATATATATATATATATATATATATATATATATATATATATATATATATATATATATATATAATTTAAAAAAGTATGAAAAAATGAAAAACTAAAAAAATGCTATTTAAGAAAAAACTGTGCATGAGTGATGAGGCCATGAATTTAATCCTTCATGTAAGTAGGATAGGTATGTCATCATAGTGTATTGGTTCCAAATCGATGTAAAGTTTATGACATTATGTCATCATAAATTACATTACTAATTACTGTACAGTTACAAGACAAATTTTGAACATTAATTAGTTTTACAGTAACTAATGAATAAGTTTGTTTAGTTTTGCATGATTTTGTTTGAGAGCTCCTTTATTGGCATTTACCCCACCCCTCATTACTTCCAGCCAAATCAAACAATAATATTACAGTATTTCATTTCCCCTCCCTTGCCCTCTTAGCAGTTTGCCTATATGGCATGGAAATCTGGAGAAAAGACTTCAGTCGATGGTGAGAGTTGGACAAAGAAACATCAACCTTCCTCTTAGAGTTGAAGAGGAATAAGTATAATAATATACCTTATAGTATATATACCTTATAAAATATTTTTATTTTAAAGGTATATTTAATAAATAACTTGCCTTTTTGTTCTTCTTCTCTGGAGTGGAGGAGTGATGTTTCCACTTTTTAACTCTCATCCTCGACTAATGTCTTTTTTCCAGATTTCATCTCCATATAGACCATACCAAAAGGAGGGGAAAGGAGGGGAAATGAAATTATCCGACATGATTGATCGTTGAAAGTAAGAGTGGGGCGATGAATGCCGATTGTGGAAAACTCTAGTAATGTTTCGTGGAACTAAACAAACTTATCCTGCCCTCTGGTCCTTGTACACAACTTACCCAATAGTACTTAAGTTAATTATTCAAAGTTTTTGTGTTTTTTCTATATTTGAAATCAAATTTTTTTTTGAAAGTGGGTAGTCTATTTGGAGGGAGGTGGGGGGTATGATTGCCAGTATATATGCAATGAGTAAGATCTATTTTCTCAGTGATTTTTTTGATCAACCACTTCAATTAATTTTAAGGGAAAAAAAATACACTTATTGGTGATTGTAATTTTTATTTTAAAAATAATTTTTTCCTACTTGCAGCTTGAAAGTGTTTTGTCTTCTGTCTTGACAAATTCAAACAACATTGCTCAAATTTTAGATTACTGGTTTTCGATACATTGAAATTAGAAAATAAAAATGATGAATGTATGAGTGATAATTCGATCGAATGCAATTATAAATCACCCACTGCTTGCTTAAACTGTAAAGACCATAGATCCATGTGCCATCATTTCAATACCGACATCACTTTCATAGATCCCAAAACCAGTATAATTAAACTAATTCCCTGCAACAAAGCACCCCACAAGGGGTATTGCATGTATTTGGCAGATAGAAGCAGACGAACTTGCATAGCCAAGAATGATGGACAACAGATGCTTACCTTGGATGGTAACAATAGGTACTTGTGGATTTGTGGTTGTTAATATCCAAAGATTTTCATTTTTGCAAATTTGTATGCCAGTTGCACAATATTTTCTGGTTGTCTGTTCGATTCAAAGGCTACAAATGCCAATGATCCAACACAATGGATTTCATTTGAGGAAATTACACGTGAATGTGATCCCTGCAAGAATTTAAATCCTTTGCTTATGATGGACCTTTATGCTGCACAATACCATTGCATTTTGAGGATGCACCTGATGATTTCATCGATTTTGTACTGATCAGACTTGATTATCTAGATGCAAAATTAAAATCCTTATTCATAGATATTCAACAATGAAAAATACCAGATCCTTCCCAAATTGATGCCTTGTATGGCGAACGGATTCTCAACGATGAGGTCGGCTTATGAAACTGGAAAGCCCTGGTTGAATGATACTCATACGATTAATGTTACTTCCCTATCACTTTTGAACACGGTTACCTGCTCAACAATAATGGTTGATTACTGAATGGAATGGTTGAAGTTTCAGATCCACAATCTTCTTTATTTGTTAGCGAAACACATACCGGCCAAAAAATATATAATAAAAACCTTTATATAGTTATGATTTCAAAGTTGAAGAGATAAACATATTGATTGATTTAGAGTTTTTAAGAATTCCTAGTTATACTTTTGTCACTACAACAAGATCCTTACTGTCCCTGGTATTTTTCTACAATGCTCCTACAAAAGACCCCAATTATCCACCCATCGATAAATCGTATGAAATCGTTAATGCAAGACCAACAAACTTGGATTATTTAATTGCTTTGAGAAATGTTTTGAAAGACAAAAAATATTAACTTATAACGAATACTTGCTGCGAGTGCCGCGAATATTTTCCATGTATATACAGAAATTTGTCAAGATGTAAAGTTACAAAAGGCAAACTTGGGTTTTTGATTATTGCTATCAGGTTCACCTTAAAGTTGGAAAACAATTCTGCAATGCATCTCGATGCAATCTGCATTATCAAATGGGGAAAAACATGCATACCTCGAGATATCCCTAAAATAATCAAGAGCGGTAATTAAGATGTGATTGCGTGCCAAGGAGCATGTTTTCCAGCCAAAGATCTCGAATCGAAATATCACGGATCGAATAACTTTTGGAAAGACCAATACAATGTGTGTATGTTGGTTCATCAAGAAGCCTATCTGTTGGGTGTAGATGATTATTGGTGCACAAAAGAAGGCATGATTATTCCGCATGTAAACACGATAGGAACTGGTTTCGATATCGATTATTTGCCATATGTGACAGAGATGGGTGATCAAACAATACACTTTCGCCTGAACTAGTATTATTGCGATAATTTTATCATGTCTCTGGCAAGTAACAAATGCGCAAACTATTTAGATAATAAAATTATAGGATATTTCATCGGAAATTACTTGTACAAGATTATCAAATACCTCTTCCTGGAATTGGCTCATGGAATCGATTAGTATGATGTAAAGAGCCTGCAAGTACCACCAACGGGACAAATGCCCGATTACATGGCAGAATGGAATAACTTCGTCATTCACGAGGTGTTCTACATAAATCCAGACATTAAACTCAGCTACATGGGCATCACAGAAAAAACACTGAGACATTTATTTTGGACCACAGAGTATGGGGAAGGGGGTAGACTTGTGGAGACTTTGATACTGACCCGCGATGTCGAATCCATGGTTTCCTATAAAGATACTTGGGTTCGAGTCGGACCGCAAGCCAATTCATACCAGTGTCATACCAGTTGAAATATAAAAATAATGGTAAATATCAAATCGACGAATATCAAATGCTTGGTTTAATGGGTGGTTTTCCGAAAAAATATCCCAATGATTTATCCAATACAGAAGATATTTCTGACATAATTGCCGATATTATAATCTCTTGCATCCAAGGATTGCATAATATCGAGTTCCTACTGTTGAGGTTGATCTGAATATTATTCTCAAGACCCTAGTCAAACATATCAGACCCACAACCATCGAAACGGGTGCAATGTTCTTGAATCGTTAGTTAGGAAATTATTTACTCAGAGCCTTGACAATATAATTTGTTGCGAGGTCTGTGATATCGACTGCTTTAAAAATGGCGGGGTTCACCATTAGAGCATTTACTGCAGTTTCTCTTCCTTGGGTGTCCATACTTGATGTTGTATTAATCAGGACAGCAGTCACTGATGTGTTTTTGACCATATTCAATCTGTTCAGCTTGCAAAACCTACACGGTCGAGATTACGGAGATGATATATCCAAGCTGAAATTGGAATTATAACAAAATATTTGGGGTTTTCCAACAATGGAATATACACCGATCATGTTTGTGATGATATGGAACAACACACACGAAGGAGTTGTCGAATTAGTAGATCATATTTAAATCCAACCATCCTCTATCGATAATGATGCCGACACCAGTAAACTAGCAGCCTTTTTTTAAAAAAATGCCATGTTTAACCCACCTATTATGGGTATTCATCCTACTAAAGTAGTAAAATATGACGACTTAAAAATATTATTGTAATTTCGTTTACAATACCTACTGGCCCTCAAAGTCAACTCGAATGGATCTCATATCGATTAGAACAATATGGGCGGCAATGATGATGAAATGATGTCAAATAAAATGAAAACTTTTAGTACACAAAATCCAGATAAAGTTTTGGACTTTACACTCTACACATCTAAAATTAACTCTTGAATAAACATGATCGATAGAGGATTGTATTTGCAGGGGGTTTCGATGTTAATCTCGGGAATAACTGCATTTTCACCAGTAAAACATTACATTTATTAATTGTATTAGTTATTTTATTACTAATGGCGACTTTTAAACATATGTCCACCTTTTATCAAAATTTATAATAGCTAAATTGAGAGACTTTATTAATCGGCCGTTGTTCTTTGTCACGCGTGAGTAGAAGTAACAAGTCATAGAGTTCATTGGGTGAGTACTTGTGTGATAAAAATTGTCGATCCTTAGCTGATTGAAAATCTCGCAAACTGTGTTTGCACATACTTTTTAAAATATTTTCGTACCTTTCTTGATGAAGGTAAAGAAATATCCATCTTCTTTGCAGGATAAAACATTTTTTGTCATAATATCGATGAAAAGGGTAACTGATTCATCATCATCCTTATTTACAACTCTCTTATAAGTCATTTCGGTCGACTCTGTGATAATATTGATGTTTATTTTCGAAGCAATCTGAAGCACTTTGATATGTTTCTTTACATAAACCAACTACAAGTTTGCTACAGTACTCTGAAAACCACACTTTACAACACAAGAGAGAGAGAAAAAGTAGAAAAAATTAAAAAGATTTTTTTTTTTAGTTTTTTTTTTTTTTTTTCAAGAATGACATACATAAATGAATGCAGTATGTGCTAAAAATATCAATATGATCATCATTTATATAATTATGATTATCTGCATTATTTGAATAATTACAATAGTCATGAGGGTCAGCATAATCATATAATTAAAAAAAATGTTGCCAATCGAAAGCGTTGTTTGTAAATTTTTGTTTCCCAATTCCAGCTTCTCTTTATGTTCATCTTTGGTGTTTAAAGTAGCACTAGTAATTTTAGTTTTCGAAACATTTGGATTTTTAATCAAATTGTTAAAAAAATTATAACTTTTTTCAGCAGCTGCTAATATATCGGCAGCCGCCATGTTTTACTGTTTTTGAGTGCCTTCGAGCACAACACAACTAACCACCTCATCAAAAAGGTCAAAATTATCGTTTTCTTTTACCCAAAAATTGTTTTCAAAATGAAAGGTGTTAATTGTAATACGTAAAATATCTTTTTTATCTTTGTCGTTTTCATGCACGTATAATTTGATGTGTAGTGGGTGGTCGTAAAGTTTTTCCTCCCAGGTTGATGAATAAAAATTTTCTAGAAAAATTTACTTTCATTTTATATGTACTCTATACGGGATGCTAACATACCCTTGTTACCTAAATATACCAAATTGATAGCAGGGTATGTTTTTTTAGTTTTTCTATTTGAGTTTCTTCTTCTATTATTCTTATTGGATTTGTTTCTTTCAAATTAAAATATACTTTCGGGTGAATATTTTTATTGTTGTATTTCGATTTTGAAAACACAGACTGTAGAATTGTTATAAATTGCACAAATATTTACCCAAAGAATTCCTAAAGATGTTTCTTATTCCTCAGACTCCCGATGTATAATCACAATAGATGGTCTATCATCTGCAATATAAAATTGGAAAAGAGATTGAGGGAATTGAAACAAACACACATCTGACTCGATTTTAAAGCCCTGATCAACTCTTGGTTGGATATGTCGAGATTACTAGTTGCATATAAATTCGAAGGGTATTTGATCATATATTGCATGGTTAAAATAGTATATCCTTTTAAACATGCGAGCCTATCTGTGCCACAAAATCTTGTATGCGAAATAGAAAGAACATTTTCACCAGTAGGTAGTATGGGGTTCCTTTTCGAATCCACATACACTATAATTTTATCATTTATACCATGATAACCATTGATGTATATTATATCTGAACTATTTCCTCTCTCAATATCTTTAATTATTTTACTCGAACTAGATACACATAAATAATTCAACATTTTATCATATTGTAGGATTTGGTCATAATATGTGTTTAATTTATATTTCTTCAGATCGGTAATGCTGGCAATTACAACCTTGTTATAGGAAGCATTTGGATAACTTTTCATAAATCGCAATATGGTATTGAAGGAAGCTATGGAAGTTTCATGTATAAAGTAAATCATTAAAGTTAATATCTCATTGTCCAAATCTGTATTCAGCTGTAAATTAAACTGGTTCGAACTTTGTTTATCACTACAATATACGTATGCCACATCCCCACAGATTTTGTTATGGGTATTTGAGGTATTAAACTCGAACAACTCGCAATTCTCTTTGATAAATTGTAAATTATTTCCTTACGATTCAGCAGCAAAATTTCAAATTTTCTGTATCTAAAACCAATTTATCTTCTTCGGAAGTGCTAGAGTTTTCGTTTAATAAAATTTTTGTGTTTGCACCATCCTCGAATTGCAAAACTTCGGGGGAAGCATTTAAAATGATGACGAGATTCCTCTGAATATTTTCAACTACTTGGAAACCATTACTTTCGTTAAATAAATTTGTTAGATTTTTTTTTGGAAACAATCCGCTATATCCCGTGAATGAATCCATTATTTTCACCACTAGTGTGTGTTTTCCATTAAGCATGGCTTCCAAGTACTTGCTCAAATAATACAACTCAGATAAAATTGCTTTGAATAGTAATATTCGATTTAAATAGTGCTCGTGATTGTCACACATGTTGTCAATGGTTATTTATCCTCGTAAATGGCAGAAATCCCTGGAATACCACCAAAGGATGAGAGGTCTACGACTTAATGTTGACCATCAATCGCACTCTACATATATTCGGAATTTGATGGAAATTGTTCATTCGCGAAGATTTGTATAAAGATGTCGTGACCATAAAATGATTATTATTGTTGGCATTCGCATATTTTTGAGGGTTTTCAGTAATGACAAATAGTACTGTTTTATTCGACATGATCGTTAGGTCAATCGCTTAATTTTTTTCTGTCGTAGAGTAGGGGTGTGTTTAGATCTCCTATACAAATGTATTGATACTTGGAACTATTGGATGTGGTACACATTTTATTTGAAACACCGGAAAGTTGTGTATTTAGTTAGTTTTGCTGAAAATTATTTTTTAGCTTAGCCGTCATAACAAAAATGGGTGTGTATTTGGTCATTGGCTTTTAAACATGGCCAAATTCGTCATCAAAATGCGGACAAATTGTTCCGAAACATTACAAAAAAAGATGAAAATTAGAGAACGTGTAAGTGTCGCAAAGTAATTGATTAACTCATCATTCGAGTTTAACGAATTTCACATTTTATTGATAGCTATTACATGAACTTTCTTACGATCCACCAACTCTAATTCGTGGTTGTTTACTATGTGCCAGTTCAAATCTATTGGTACATAAACAGCTTCCCCCGAGAATTCAAACACTCACTCTTGACTATTTTGCTCGTAGTTATTTGGTTCGAACGAAAAGATAACATTAGCCATACTTACATTCAAATCCAAAATTTTTGCCTTGTTTAAAATTAATTTTGAAAAACCAATCACAAATGTATCAGTGCAAGGAGTGGATGAAGGTGAAGTTGGGGGGGGGGGGGGACGAGTAAGAAAACTGGAAACTATGATCATCGTTTTGTCGCTTAGTAACATACATATTTTTTGGATGGCATACCATAAAATAGTGCGCGTTTGAAAGAACAAATATTTCGTGCTGATATTGCGCATTTGAAATGTACTTTTTGATCCTGTGATTGTCCATCAGAGATGTTGAATTGCTTTCGACTTAAAACAAAAAGGTAATGTTGTACTTGTTTATCAATTCCATCGCCTCTTCTATTAAAAGCTCAGAAGCAGAACGAATTAGTGCAAAATACTGGTATTTATTAGTGTTCAAATCAGTATATTAAATTTCGTCATCCACGATGATAGATTTTGTACCTGATATTCGATTGTAAATTTGGAATTTCAAAGAAGAATCTATAGTATAACTATGAGAGGGATAAATGTACGAATTGTTACCAGATGGTACATAAACAATGACGTGTTCTTCTTTTAACTTATCGAGAATGGGAATCTTAGCTGCGCTGAGTGCTAGCGGTGTAGAACTATCGATCACTACTTTGACCAAATCGTTACTCGATGCCACAGCTACACTATTCTTTAAGATATTCGGCAAGACGAAAACGAAATTATTTTGTAGCTCGAAAAACTCGATGGGAAGGTTTATCAAATTAGTCTCGGATTTATAAAACTGAGATGTGCATTTGAAAAACAACAAGTGTTTGTTTGATAGGTGTGGTAAATTATTAATTATTTGTGCCGCCTACCAGTCATTGTCTTCATCGAGAACAGAAATTGACATTTTTACCAATTCAGTATTGGGTTGTAAGCGAATCTCTTTATCCATGTACTCAAACGTTTTTACTCTTGATATACTTGACCGCAGCCGTAGTTTGAGTATCCAAACCCGTAGGTAAAATCACTGTCGATTTGGCTGATGGTGGACATCAGTAATTGTAAAGTGACCGCGTTTATAAAATTTAATAATCAAATTATTTACGTCCATGTAGATCATCACGAAAACTATGTATCTTTCAAAATCGTCTTTTATGTATTTACCCGATTTAGAGGCAACATCCTGCATCAACCAGGTTAAATATGCAGTCTCACGAGGTTGTAAGTTATGCACAACTACCACGAATATAGTTTTACTAGTACCGAGTAATTTGTCAAAACTATTAATTATTTTGGCAAAAGTCTTTAAACCAATTCGATTCGGCAACCATTATATAATTATTGTATATATCGGAATTATTAAATGTCAAACGATGTTGAGAAACTTTAAGTGATTTGATTTCGGGTATATTTTGAAATATTTGTCTATTTTCTGATTCGATTTCCGCCAAGTCGATAATATTCTCGAAAGAAACTGTATCCACATTATATAAAAAATCAAATGGTTCAGCACAATTTTGGTTTAGTGCACAAGTAATGTGGCGTGAGTCGTTTGCCTATAGGCCAATGTACAAACGTTCAAAAGTTGCATAGTTTGTTTCCAAATTATGCAAACATTGTGATATAAGTAAAATTTTTTGTTTAATATGTTTAATCTCATATCCCTTTTTTCCCGCCTCTTGTTGATATAAAATATCTGCAAGTTTCCCCTCAAAGTTTAGAAAAAAGTATAGTCATTCAGTGATGGTAAATTTTGTAAACTGTAAATAAAGTTTTTATAATCGGTTAATTTTATCGTGTTAGTGAGAAACAAATGTTTAGGATATTAATTTGTTAGACCTTCTGAAATTGTAAAAGGCAATTTTTTTTTTAAATTGCCATCACCTGAATTGTTATTGTTTTGAAAATTTTGGGAACTTCCCATATTTTAATTTAGAGTCTTACATACAAAAAAAATTTCTATTTTGCAACACATAACCTTTTAGTAGTATAGAAATGCCGATTCGAGCGCAGCCCCCAACCATCAGAAAACCAACAGCAAATTGAATGCCCAAACCATCAGAAAAAATTCAGAAAAAATTACCGTTGTTTTCCTGATCCAAAACATCAGCTGCCGATTCGAGCGCAACTGCAAAAAGTGACTGCAAAAGTTGCGTTAGAGTGCAACTGGAAACAAGTGACTGCAAAAAGTGGCATTTGGGAGCAGCCTCCAACCATCAAAAACCAACAGCAAATTGAATGCATGAGCCATCAGGAAAACATCAGCTGCCGATTCGAGCACAACCGCAAAAAGTGACTGCAAAAAGTTGTGTTTGGGTGCATCCGCATAAAGTGACTGCAAAAATTTGCGTTTGGGTGCATCCGCAAAAAATGACTGCAAAAAGTTGTGTTTGGGGTATCTGCAAAAAATGACTGCAAAAAGTTGCATTTGGGGCATCTGCAAAAAGTAACTGCAAAAAGTTACATTTGGATGCAGTTGCAAAAATTTGCATTTGGATCTATCTGCAAAAAGTGACTACAAAAAGTTGCAAAGAGCGGCTCAAGAAAATTGAATGTGTAAAAAATAAAATATTGTCCGTAATAAAGATGGACCAGTTGCTAAATGTATTGAACGGAACCCAATAATTTAAGAAACTTTCCGAACTTACAATCGGACAGACCTACCCCATATCCCATGCTGAAATAAATGATACACGGTATGGATACAAAGTGGTAATTACTTCTGGAAATTTTAAAGTAACCTTACCAGACATATATATTCAGATTTTCAGCGAAAAAATTTTAGATGGTGTTAATCGTGGAGGTATAAATTTTGCATATGATGGAATGGAGGATTGTGGTGTTAAACGAATGCATTCTATTCGTATTTTTAAAGAGTAAACGATCGTCATATTAGACATCAGTTGATTTTTATTTGTGCTCATATCTCTATAAAGTTTTAATGATTGGATAACCATTAAAACACAATAATCGCTCTGACTTCGGCTATGTGCTACAACATAGTCTAATTAAAAATTTAGATACACATCTCCAAATTCGATGCATTAAAGTAGGCGAAACACTGAGTTCTTTCATTACACTTTCTATAGAAATATTATTTATCTTTATCATATGAAACTTTAATATTTTAAAAACTATAAAACATTATTATATAATATGACTACTTACAACCCAAAAAATATCTACGGCTTCATCTCTAATACCACTGTTCTTTCAGACAAATCAAAGTTAATTAACTTACCTTTTTAATCCTTAATTTCAACTATTATTTCATTAGCTTGATTTGTTTGCACTGGAAAAGATAATGGATAAACTGGATCGTAATAGATCGTGTCGCCAAATCCAAATGTTGTTCTTGGTTTAAAAGTGACAATTATGCTAGTTTCTCTATGGTTATTTTCATCATGTTTTAATTTCATACCATTTATTATATTACAGTGTATATTAATTGTTTCAAATGGAGCAAATTTTGGAATTGTATCGCCATAATGATCCACATTTGCTTTCAGAGTTTTATTTTCTACGAAACCCAAAAGTTTTCCTATTGAACCCCATTTTCCAAACTGTAATTTAAGCGTACATTTTACTTTCACCCTGTTTGTTATTTTATCCAGCTCGAAATATATATCATTTTCTTTCCCACCCATTGAATCTACACTTACTGACAAAATTGCCTTTATAGTTTTTTCAAGATCTTTTAAGCGTTGGCCAACTGGAATGTCAGTTGCTGATTCCGTATCATTCTGGCCCACAAATTATAGCTTATTTCTCCCAGAGATAATGTTATGCATTAGATAAGTAGTATAGAACTGAACTAAAGCCAATGAGTGGCTCTCTATCTCTAAAGGGTAGTGTAGTCTCTTCTTCAACACTGATTTGTTATCTGTTAATTTGAATACTTCACTCATTTATTACATTATTAAAAAAATCTATTAATAAATGAGCAAGAAACATGTAGACTGGGATATTAAAATAAGAATACCAGAGAGGCCTTACAGAGAATTATTACCTAATAATATTAGGGGTTTGATTGTGGACCCTAGTAACTGTGGGAAAACTGCACTTATGATAGATAATTTTATATATGCTCAGGGATGGTTGGACTTTGGTACTCTCTATGTATGTTCAAAAAGTCTGGACCAACCACAATATATCAATTTAAATAAATATATAGATGTAGAATCAAAATTATTTAATGAACCAATAGCATACTTCTTTCCATCAAATGAAGAAATGGTTGACGTAAATGAATGTCATAAAGAGTCTGTAGTTGTTTTCGATGATATCATACTTGAAAATCAAAATATGGCAAGGGATTACTTTATTCGCGGTAGACATACAGATATTGATTGCTTCTATTCAGCCCAGACATACTCAAAAGAACCTAAGCAGCTTATAAGAGACAATGCTAATTTTCTTTGCATATCGAGACGGGACGATACAAATCTTAAACATATTTATAGTGATTTTGTTGGTGGTGATATGTCATTTGAGAAATTTAGGGAGATGTGTTCAAAATGTTGGAATAATGAATATGGGTTTGTTACAATAGATATGACTTGTAAGTTAAATAATGGCAAGTACCATAATAAAATTAAAGACTTTTTAAATTCTTAGATTGTAAGTTTTGTTTTTAATGGAAGTGTATCCATTAAAAACTAACATAATCTGATCTTTTTAATCGATTTCATATACCATACCTATTTCAATAAACACAATTGTACCTTCGGGTACATTGTGGACTTTTGGTATTTTAAAATATATCATATCATCAGGGTATACTTCAAAATATTTATGCATGCCAATTTTTTTCTGTTCATGATAGCAGTTGATAACATTTTTATATTTTTCTGGTTTTATTATTATTTCAACTATAGTTCCATCTCTCTTAAAAAATTTTTCCATTCTGTTATCAAAGTAAAATGCTTTTTCTTTTGAATTGTATTTCCAAACTAAACATATAATGTTAATTTTGTTTTTTTGATAGTACTCTAAATTGATTGCGTCCATTGGTGCAGTGGGATTTCCCACGTCTTAGACTTTTTTTGTTCAAAATCGATATTATTATCTACTTCCAAGTAAGTAAGATAGGCTTTATCCAATGATCTTTTATTTCTTGTCAGTGTGGTTATAAAGTTGTTGAACTGTGTGTTGGAAAAAAATCATTAGGACTGATCTTCTTATCATTGTTCGTGCATTCTTTAATTTGATCTTCAATCCAAGAGCTCATTAATGCATTTCCACATATATCCATTGTTTATAAAAAGTGAAATAATTTTTGGAAATTTAAAATTAAGTGAAAAGAGATTTAGCACAATTACACATAAATGACCACAAGTTACTTGAAATTTTGAATTCTGTCATCGTTATAAAAAATATTACTTCCGAGATATGCTATTAATTGTCGCGGTGGATTTCCGCCAAATGAATTAAAATAATATTTGTTGTTTTTTTTTTCCAATAGCATACCCAGTGTGTACCAGAGTTTGTCAAAACATCTATATTAACAATCCCACATTCATTATCGAGTGGCATGTTAAGTAGCACATCGATCATAAATACGCCCTGGGAATTTTTAATGTTTAATTTTTTAACCATCTGATCAATATCAAAGTTATTGTGTGGAGTTATTTCTTTTTAACATTCTTACTCCACTTAACTTTCTTCAATCCCTTGCCGTATTCCTCTATAGGTAAATTATGTCTGCATTGTTCTTCCAATTCTTGGTTTTTCTTCTTGGCATTAATTACTGATGTAGCGATAGATGATGCACTACCAGCTAACGCTCCTAGAACTCCCAATGCTGCGAAAATTAAGGGTAAAAATCCACTCTTGTGAACTGTCAAACCTTTTCCAGTTTTCATTTCTTTGGACATTTTCTTAAGCTGTGGAACTGAAATTGTGATAGCCATACGTTTGTCCTCCTTAAGTTTCTTGTTTTTACGATCCAGTTGGTCTTTCGCTAGGAAACAATCAATAGTCAAACCCTTCAACTCCTCGTTAGGAACTTGCAATACAATGTTTTTTACTTTAATTTATTATAACAAATATTTTGTCATTTTATTTTAATTCCCCAGCCAAGCTTACATTTAATATGCATCGCAGATCCAGTAACACCAGCCCACGTCTCTCATTGAGACCAGCATCTAAACTTAACAATCTTTTGAACGCTTTCTTTTCGAGTTCTTTGTCAGATACATGTCTTTCAGCTAGATCTTTATTGTGATGATAAGCTATATCATATTCCATTGCAGCCGCATCTAGTGGATTAATGGGTTTATTGCCATGCTCAATTCTCTCTTTTAGTCTGGTACCCAGACCTAAGTAGTGATAACCGGGTGCTTCAAACTCAAAAGGTAGCAAATTTATTATGTCATTGAGTAACCCTTTTCTTTGATGCTCCGACTCCCAAAAAGTATGTGGTATTGTGTTTAACATTCGTATCAGATATGGTATACCTTTTGGATTATTCACAAAAAAGTCACTAAACTTGCTGTTGAGCATATTCATTATTCCAACTTTTTCATTGTAATAGTTATCATTTCCAGCATTCTCTTCGCCATAAATAACAAGAAGTCGATCAATAAGAATCCTAACATCATCCATCCATATGTATTCTTTGGGGTAGCCTGTATATTTCTTTATACCTTTCCTCTCTTTAGGTGAGGGATATTTCTTTTTAATGGAATCGTAAATAGGTTTAACAATAATTTTCCATTTATTCTCTTTACTCGATTTTGGCATTCCCAAGTTTGGATGATTGTTTTGAAAAACTGTGTTCGTATCTGCTAGGATATGACTATAGTGTTCATAGTCGGTTGCAGTGTAGTCGCTTTCTGTAACTTTCTTACTAGTTAGTAATTTTATCAAACCATCGGTTGCAGTGTATGTTTGGCCTTTTACAGTAAATTTGTTATTGATGAATTTTTCTTCGCTATCACCAATATACAATCTACCTTTATCAGCCTTTAGACCAAAAACATCATCTTTGTAGTCAATTAATAAATCGGCCACTTTCTTATCAATGAATGTTGTTTTGTAGTTATTGACCGTCGGACACCAGATTTCAAACTCCCCAATGCTTCGTCATAGCGTTCATCGTCATCGTCAATGTGTTTAACGCCATCGTTATAGCGTTCATCGCCATAGCATTCATCAGTGCCTGTTTTACCAAACAGTTTTCTTTCAAAATATGTTTCTGTTGGTGTCTGTGGTTAGTCTAAATTCTTAACAGCAACTGGAACACGTTCTTTTATTAAGTTCTTATTCTCATTTGTTACATGTCCAATTTTTTTCCCCCAAATCTTCTATCGCATCTGTCAATGTTTGATCGTGTTTTTTTTATTTTTATCATATTCATCTTGGCGAAATTTTCTACAATTTTTAAACTTTTCAATTAGCTGCCTTCTTCTCTCTATATTCTTCTCTATATTGTTTACAATTTTTTGTTGCCTCATTTATTATATAAAATTAACAATGATAACTTAAATGTATACTGTCTCAAATGTATGAAAAATACACTAAGTTCATATAAACTTACCAATAATAACAAAGTAAGAATTAAATGTGTTTGTAGATGTCAACTTTTCAATTAGCTGTTTTCTTCTCTCTATATTGTTTACAATTTTTTGTTGCCTCATTTATTATATAAAATGAACAATGATAACTTTAATGCATACTGTCTCAAATGTATGAAAAATACACTAAGTTCATATAAACTTACCAATAATAACAAAGTAAGAATTAAATGTGTTGTAGATGTCATGTTACCAATAACTCGATATTCACTGGTGGGAGTATAAAAAATGATATTGTAAATAAAATTCATAAACCAATGCGAAAAAACTTCCCCAGAAGAACTGTTCTATATTTTGGTATCGATGATCTTTGGCAAGCTGATCTAGTAGAGATGAATTCTGGATCTTTAAAAGGTATACATAGAATTAACAAAGGGTTTAAATATATGTTAATTGTGATAGATGTTTTTTTTTCAAATATGCATGGGCAATACCAATCAAAGATAAAACTGGTGAAAATGTTATGTTAGCATTTAAAACTATTTTGATAGATCGAAACCCATGCATTTACAAACAGATGAAGGCAAAGAATTTTACAATAAATCTTTTAAGACATTAATGGTCAACAACAACATTACTCAGTATTCAACATACAGTGAAAAGAAAGCTAGTGTTGTAGAACGATTTAATAGAACATTGAAGGAGAAAATGTGGAAGATATTTACTATCCAGGGAAACTATAAATGGGTGGCTGTATTACCTAAATTAATAAGTGAATACAATAACACTGTTCACAGTACAAACGGAATGAAACCCACCAATGTAAATGCAAAGAATGAAAGTGCTATTCTAATTAACATATATGGATATATATATATCTGTCTGTGTGTGTGTGTGTGTGAAAACACGACTCTGGTATCAGAAAAATAAGGTGTGTGAAATTCCCTGCAGAACAATAAATGTCGGGCATTATGATTGTCCTACCAGACAAACACGAGACACGATGTTAGGTATCAAGAGGTATACCTTCTCATGTCTCATGTTCTCCTGGTAAGACAGAGTCAACAGCAATTTTCCGGTAGCTGTTGCTATCACAGTGTGAACCATAAAAGAACAGTTAGAGACATTCTGTGGATGATAATTCAATTATAACTTCAAACGAACCTTTGAAAATCATTTTCGTTGGCAAAAAGTTGTAAAAAAAAAAATAACATGCAAAATGGGCACTGTGCGAATGTCGTCGTTGAATAACTTCAAAATGAATTGAGAAATAATTTTTTATTAATAATATTCTGGGATGCAGTAAATGATAGGAACAGGTACGACGAAATGATATTGTAAGAGTGTCGAGTAACCAATATAAATGGCATTGTAACAAGCCAGTATGAGTGATTGTTCCTGCTTCAGTAACAGGCAGGGATGGCAACAGGTATTCCCAGAAACTAGAATCAGGAATCGACTGTTCTCTCCCAATACCTGTTGTTGATATCAAGTATTGAAAATACTCCCCATCTCTACAATACATGCACTTTAACCGAATTTAAACTTACACTTGTTGAATTTATGATACAAGCAAATAAAGAAACATTATTTACACGCTATAAAAGTGTTGAAAGTAAGGTTATTTTAGCCCAAGTGCATCTTAATAACTATAGTAATGGTTTAATGCAACATTTACAAAACATGCAAACTTACTGTTTTTAAAATTAGCAACGTTTTGAACATGTTTTTCTATGGATACCCTTGCAAAATTTACTGCTCTAAAATCACATTTTTTCATCAGTAGCATTGATAATTCCAATAATTTATTTATCATTATCGTCTCCAATAACCTCACCAATCTCCTTCAACATCGTCATTTCCAATGTAAACAATGATTGGCAGTATCGCCTAACACCATATTTATCTCAAGTGTAGACCTTTACCCACAGCTTAAACATGCAGATACAGTAGACGGCAGTTTATCCTCATGGTAGCAGTACCTACAGTTAGTAAGACGAATATTGTTATTTGACTAGGAGATTGAATTACCCAAGACTCTTACCAAGAGATGTTAAGACTGGCCCTAAACAAGGTAAATATATACTTAAAAATGAATGTTTATGTAGTGAACTGAACCATCACTGACAACAACACACAACACAAGCATTTTTCAGCGAAATAACCTGTCTGGAAAATATTAAGAAAATTTCCATAAAATATATATTTTTTTGCAAATGTAGCAAATGATATTCTGTGATATCTGCACGAGTGTGTTATAGTATTCATGTGCTTAGAGTGCTGTTGCAAACTGGATCAATGTGGATAATCACATGACCTACTCGGCTACGAGCGTCCCTAATGATCGTTCATGACAATTCACACTTGAGCAAGCCACTCGATATGCCGTTGTTTTTGCTATCTGGGGAGTTATTAAAGTGACTGCAGTTGGTGGTAAAGTTCGGGTGCGCGCCAGTGCTCCCCTCAGTGTAGAGCACGGACTATTGCATTGGGTCGTGAGCTGATCGCCTAAATGCACCCCCCCCTCCTTCCACAACGCTTCGCACAGAGGTGCAGATGTCTTGGTAGCTGTTGTAATTCACATTGCAACTATATACATCCTGTGCCTTGTCTAGTAGAGGCTATCCAAGTTACCTCTATACACTTGTACTAAATGCAGAGGGATTGTTCCAGCCATCCCACGCCGTTACCGACACACATTTGTAGGTTATGAGGTCGTTAAGCGACCCGAAAAATAAATTGGATGCCAAACTTTCAAGACAATAGCAATTTATTTCACTTGCTCCCTCATAACGAGGCACTTAAACAGACAAAAATGGCGCGAAGCCGATAATGGTTATGTAAACAAGTTGAGTCCCAGACATGTACATACAAACTGGGTTGCTGTGCGACACTCTCCCCAGATACGAAAAACACTTACGGTTCCATATTAAAAATTTACTATTTATATACTACATGATTAGACACAAAACTGGTGAAAGTCAGGGAAGGATGCGACGACGTACACCCGCACAGTACCGAGGTTACCACGTTACTCTTTCGGCCAGCCCATCCCACACAAGTTATGAAAAACTCTTATATTACTTTTTATTTCACATTATTAAATGAGTGATGTGCTAACATGACTCCAAATGACATAATATTACATAAGAACACTTACAAGCAATTCAGAAAACCTCTAATATTAAAAGAAATATAAATATTCACTACGCTGCTATGCGGCGGCTTAAGAATAACCTTGCCTTACGGCATTCACAACACAAGAATTCTGTTTTGGTTACGGGCAAAATAAATTGTCGTGTTCAGAGTTTTATATTACACATTATTAATTTGTATATTGGACTTTTTTAAAATCACAGTTATCACATTTGCCATTTTGATCAAGTTGTCTTGAAAGTAGAGATAGAAAACCAGCATGCCCAATGTTTACGTTACATTGCATCGTTAAGCACAACCTAACCTTACAATACTGGATCACCACTGGCGTGCTACTGCACACTACTGACTCTTTTATATTTTTAAAAACTTACTTATTTAAATTGCATTAAGCGCTTGTAATATTTATGGTAAAAATCTAACTGTAATTTATTTTACACTGCACCATTGCCACTAGTGTAAAGCGCTATCTCCGTGGTTTGAAGACAATGAGCATATCACATATATTTGCAGTAAATATATTCAAAACACTCTTAAAATTACACAAGAAACTCTAAATATATTATAAACTGTGCCACGAATTATGTGGAAGTCAGTGACTTACTGTTATTTTACTACTGCTTGATGTGCATGAGAATGCACGTGTATGCGACATTGGGAACAAGGAACATAACATTCATATATTTTCAAAACACTCTTCACACAATAAAAACAATAACACACATATTTACTCTTTGCAAAAGTAACCACATATCCAGACTGAGATATACGTACATAAATACTCTTTGTTGACATTTCCACAGACGTATCAAACACATATACATTTCTCGTGACATTTGGTTGGTTACATTATAATGCTCTGCTTTTATTCCACGCACTGTCACTGCATCAATACACCTGGTGCGAACACTTGAAACAGTGTGCGGGGTTCATAGGTTCTCTTGATGTCAAATCATGTGGCCAATGAGTGCTAGTCGCGTGGATGGGGAAAACGGCCTAAGGTTCTGGCACATGTCAGACAATAAATAATAAATAATAAAATTGCCTATGCTTAAGTGGATTAGGTAGACTTTTAATAGACATGTATTATCAGCTCCCTCGAATTGATACACAGTCATCTGGGGTGCTTTGTGCCACTTCAGGGAAACTTTCTCTAACAACTATAGGATACATTTTCATTTAAATTGCTTACCTTGATATTTAATTTTTTCCACTATTTTATTAATTACATATATATATATATATCCTTATCTACACGAGGTTCAAAGCTGCCCATTCTGGTGCATAGTTATCCCTAATAACAGTGTAACAGGTTATGTTTACATTTTGTATTTAGTATTTACTTTAAGCAGATATAATGGAAATGCTGAGTGCAGTATTCGATCTTTTATTCTGATACAACTCAGAGAAATTCTGCCTACGCTGTCTTCTCTAAAATTGTCAGAACAAGCTCTTGGTACTCTGTACAGGAGGTTGCCAATGTTTCCGCCGAAGTGCTACAATTCAAGATTCGAGCTTTACTTCACCTATACGGAACCTGTAATGAAAACCGCACATATCAAGTGTACACCATGACTATACTGTTGCTAGATACAAATATATTCAAATTAATTCAACAACAAGTACTACCTACCAAAGTAAAGTCACACCTGTATTTCGGTTTTCAAATATATTTGTACAACCTAAGGTTGTACAACTGACGGAAATTGTCAGTACCAAATAGTGACATTTTACACCCCACTTCAATTTTTTGTTGAAATCACTCTAATTTAGTAATTTAATAATTTGCCACCTACAACAATGAATCTAAATGTATTTTTTGACAATTTCATTATGGCATCCATCGCCATGTTGCTTTTTATCTACATGTGTCGACTGCCCATGAGCAGCAAGAGCAATTGCATCTGCGCCGAGGTATATTCCTGGGCGCAGATTTCTCTGCTATTTGCATCAATTTGCAACTACTAGCACCTATGTTTTTTTTCATATTTAATTCCATTTTGGTGCAACGCGAGTGCAAATTTTACATTGCACCCATGGAAACATATATTTAATCGGCCCCCTGTGCATGTACCCAACATTAACTTACCCCAATCCTACACAACTGTCAAAGTCGCAAGATCGACAGTGATGAACTTGTTTGTTTACATCTTAATTTTAAATTTTATATTAATAAAATACTTTTGCCAGCTTGAATGTAATAAAAAAGTATTTCAAATTGATTGGAGAAGTATAAAAACATCCCAAAAGCACTTGTTTACTAAACAGTGTTGTAACCTCAGCCCATTTCATGCCATTTTTGCTAGGCATGTAGGCAGAAAAGCAGCTTAATGTTAGGACACAGAGAATGGTTATGCGCAGCCAGCGAAATCGGTCTACCTCATAACTAGTCTATGGTTAGGGGTACAGAGAAGATGGCATGTTGTGACCTTAGACTAAAGATACGGTAGACCTCTTATTCGTCTTCTAGTATGTACCCAACATTGACCTACCCAAAGGGAACACAACTGTCAAAGTCACAAGGTAACTAGTGTTTAATGTGTTTGTTTATATCTGACTTGTGCCACGTCCTTGGTCTTAGACCGTTCCCCACATATTTCAAGAACCTGATGAAGTACGATGCAGCACCACACATGTGCAGCAGTGCATAAGCCAGTGTTTCGTGTGTGTACCTGAGTTGGGATCAGCTAGGGTATGCGGTAATATTTTTGTATTTTTTTTTTGTTTATTTTCCGTGGCCCTGTACTATTATTGTTATTATTATTTAGTTTGTGAGTGCTAAGTATGCTTACAATTAATTATCGTGGTTTTCTGTATGTCACCAATATTCCCCTTGTGATCACGTGTAATGTCTAACATACCACACCAAGTTAATCAGTGCAACATATTCAAATGTAAGTGGAAATATTTTGAATTATGTGTATCGCCCATGCAATCCAGTGTATTGTGTCTGTATTTAATCATAACAGTTTTTGTAGAATAAATTTGACTTGATTAACTATTTTTAAAAAAGTGTTGTTGACATGTGAAGAATGCACTTTGACAAACATACCGCGCTACGACATACTGGGGCATAATGTGTATATAATAATATTTAGATCGTTTTACCCTTGTCTGGTTTTGTGTGCCTACACACATACTTTTTTATTATGATTTTTTTCATTTGAGACTGTACGAATGACAATACGATACAGGCAATGGCCAGTATTGACTTACGTCGTTCACAAACAAGAATTACACAAACTGTAGTGTATGAACCACATGCCAAAAAGTGCCCATATATTTATAATTGATTTTTAAGAGTTTGAAACCAAGGGTGAAAAGTATTCATTATGTTGTGTATGAGAAATTATCAGTGTGCAAATAAAGGCAAGCAAACCCTGCACGTGCAGAGACGTGCACATACCTAGAGTAATTTCCAAATGTGAGTTAAGGTATAAATATAAATATAAAACTTAATCATAACAACTTAAGCTTAAAGGGGTGCCTTTAAGCTTAAGTTGTTATGATTAAGTTTTATATTTTATATTTTTATTTGATGATGTATGCAATATGTGATGTGTTTTGTGCCTCATTATCTCCAGGGTCATGATCATTCATTTCGTATCATTTTTAATTAAGTATATGGCAATAAGTGATCACTTGACACAGCAGCGAGATTTGGAGCCAGTGCGAATAAAACCTGCCACCATGTTCAGTAGTAGCGTCTTAGTTGCCGAGTGAGGAGGACATACGTTGGGTGTCCTCCACAGGCATTTCACCAATTTTGCACCAATCATATAATTGTAATTGTTTTCATTTCGTTTACCAGAACCTTGCTTGTTTTGCAGCTCAGGGAGTGAGCAGCCTCACAACATGGTCGTTTGTACATGACTTCAGTTTAAGCTTATCGTAAATTATTTTCAGGCATCTTGCCAGCTTTTTTAGTGTAATTGTATAACTGCCTCATATGAAGGTTCGTGGAATAAATCAGAATGTCTCGTGACTCGGTATCTCTTTATTTCATCAACCACTTAATGGCCGCTTAACCTGTTTTCATTGTGTACTTGTAACTAAATTGTGTCGGAGGAGACCAGAACAGCCTCCATGTGAGTGAGCAAGCGTTTGGGGGCGGCTGACAGTCTCTATTAGCGTAAGTGCATGGAATTTAATTGAGAATAACTCCCTCAGTGCTTGGTATGTGTCATGTCGGGACGAAACATCGCACACTAGCCCAGGTCATATCTTTGTAATGCATTCTGGACATCCCTATCATAGAACTTATGAGGCGAGCAGAACAATGGCGGATTTCTGGAGGAAGCTACATTTAGGGTGGTCGACCAGACGACCCTACTTTCTTCGTGCTCGCAACTGCTGAGAGCTGGCACCCATCCCGGTAAATATAAATTGAACCAACCTTCCTGAGGGTGTGATCCTATTTCTCCAGAATACGGAATCATGTGTAGTTAAATGGCTATGCCCAACTAGGGGTTTGAATTTAATCAAAACTCAATACAAATTGACTAGAGGAAGTAAAAACATTTCAAAAGCATTTGTTTACTAAACAGTGTTCTAAATTCAAACCCAATCCATGCCATTTTCGCTAGTCATGTTGGCAGAAAAGCAGTTCAATGTTGTGACGGGAGTCAAATGGTGGGAAAGGCGGTAAGAACCTGCTACATCTTCGGGCAAGCTATTTGATGGTGGATGGTGGAGCAAAAGATGGTCAATTTAAGATTGGGAGTTTGGGTAGCATATTTACAGTGAAAACTCTTCAAACCTTTGTTGTGGAACTTGGGCACCAGGCATTGCGTGGAGTGCAATAACAACTTTTAGTGTAGTGTAGACTGCTTCCTTAGGGTCGTGTGCCGACGGTTAAAGGCGGCATCCTTATAGTGTTGCTTCTTAATTAGAAATTACTGTGTTATGCATGTCATGCAGTGAGTTCTCGGGGCGACCCACACACCCATATATTGCACAGAAAATAAACACTGAAAAAGTACACCTAAAATAATTTGAAAATACTTAAGAAATTGCGGGAAATGTGTGGGCCCGCACCCCTAAAGCCCATAGGTAACCCGAATGAAGATGCTCAGTTCCTTTGCATAAATCCATGGGGTTTTATTAAGAACTCTTCTGACGAGAGACACTTTACAAAATAATTCCCTGGGCTTCAACACATCGGGTAGGTAACATTGAACAAAAGGCAAAAGGCCACAAAACAATTAAGTGGAAGTTATACCTTCCTATGCGATACAAGCCATGGTAAGTAGATGGGTGGAGAGTCTCGGGCGACGATAAAACAAACGGTTCCGGGAGTTAAAGTCTATTGCAATGAAAGATTAATAACAAAAGTTGAAGTGGTGACCGAGCATGCGAAAATGTTATGACGTCGGTCCGCCCATCCACCCTCTCAACACACCAAAGAATGACTAACATTCTCACATGGCTTGCTGACCGATGTTGGCAGCCGGCACGTCGAGTTTATTACACCATGAAATTCTTAATACTAACACACACGTTCCTTACCTGCTCGCAACTGATATATAGAAACACAGACAAAACACAGAATCTTTTAATATGTGAAAAGCACTGAATGAAATGAAGTGATGATGGAACACGTGAAGAATGAAAATAACAGAAAATTACAAAAAGGTACACTGATGCCCGCAGGGGCACTAAAAACACTTTAGGGTTCTATTAGTAGACGTCGCGTGACAAGATGTCCTTGAGTGTCTTCTAATTGAAGCTTGTGCCGTAAACAACGGGCGCAAGATAATAAACATATAATAATCTCACAAATCAAAGTCACAATACATTTTATTGCACTTGGTTCTTTATTCACATACTGGTACACAATGAGAAAGAATGGATATCATAAAATGAGTACAATATTTATTTTTTTTTAATGTGGTAAGATATAATTAAGCTTCTGATTTATTTTCAGGTACACACAATTTGTACAAATGAGGCAAAATGAATTTTTAATTATTTCAAAACCTTTAAGTATCATGAGCACTACTGACTCCACTTTATGGGCCTTATTCATAGTCAGAGCTTCGTCCAAGGATGATCCAGAGAGATCATCCTCGGACTTAGTCTGAGGTTAATTCGGACTAAGGTTGGACTAACTATACCGTATTTATAAACCCCGAAGTTGAAGGATCATAGACGTACAATGTTGTCATGTTTACTGTCAATGCACGTTGTGGACTTAACCTCTAGAAAGTGATAAATTTAATATTACTTATTTATAAAGAAAAAAAATTTTCTCTTTTCAAATTTAACAGTATTTTACAAAAGTGTTAATGTATGTAACAAGAAAGAACATATAATATATTATGCTGTGTGTTGAAATGAAAATAAAGGTAGACATTTTGTAAATAATAATATATTTTACGAATCAACTTAAGTATATAAAAAGTGCATGTAAAATATTTTGGCCTTAATGTATGGCTTTGACTATTTCAATTCAAAAGTAATTCTCTCTGCAATGTGCTGAGTTATTTTTGCCTGCTCGACACTCGTATATACAAATTACATTATTCATTACATTAACGTTACTTTATTAGTTTTATCCTTGTTTAATGACTGTATCATATATGGCAATACTGTGAACGTATACTTTAGTGAAATATGTAATGTTACATTTTTATTAAAATTCTATTCGAGTGTGTTAATATCACGTCTCCTATGAATCTGTTATCAGAAAATGCATTTGATTGACACAAAAACACAGATGCATTGCTGTAGCTATAACTGATGTATTATTAAGCTTATAAGATATATTTCCTTTGAATTATTTTTCACGGAACATTTAATTTTTTAGGTCGGCATATTTTTGCATACAGTTTGACAGAATCGGCCTTAAACATAAATTTATATTTTGTAAACTTTATCTAGCTTTCATTGGCATGTAATATTAACGAAACAGTCGTATTTTATGTTCGCCATTTTTCTTTTTGAACTTATAACTTCGTTAAAGCTTCTTACACAATAGAAAACTTAAGTGACTTTACATTTCCTTTCCTATGACTAAACCCCCAATACACAATAATAAGCGTTCAGACTATTGAAAATCGGTTTTCCTAGCTTTGTATAAATGTGTTTCTTGTTATGTAAATAATTGTTTTATCCAGGAATGCATTTTACACACTTTTTTTAATAGGCTTAAAATTTACATTTAAAATTTATTTCAAAACCAAAACTCATTGGTTTACTGTTATAAAATAAGTCAATTCATATATTTCCTCTTCACTATATATTTGTTTGCAATTTATTTAATTTATGACGAGCTTTGTTTAATATAACGATATTTAAATCGCCCTACAATTAAATAATGCACTTTCCACATAAGCTCTATTAGATTCTCGGCAAAAAAGCTGCTTGACTTTGATTTTAAATTTCAACTTTATTTGCAGGTTACAACCGCACACTGAAACACCACTGAAGCCCTGAAGGCTACTTAACCGGCCTCACTTCTCTCCCAAAGTCATTCACGCATTTGCAAAACTAGCATTTCCACTATCATAGCAGATAAAAGTCGTGTCTGTTCTATATCAATGCATCGTCAACACGAGCTGTTTGCTCGCCACCATTGTAGACCAGGAACTCATCGCCCGACATGACGTCTTATGGTATAAGAGGCGATGTCGTATGCAGAATAATGGCTAGTCCGATCACTGAAGGAGAGTTCAAAGCAGTTCCTTGTGCGCCAAACACAAGTTACTTAAAAAGGAAGGGAGGCAAAATTCAGGGGGTTAAATAGATTGCTTCGGGAGGGGAAATGGAGGGTGAAAAGGGGTGGTAACTGAAGGAAGGGAATGTAGGGGAACGAGTCGGCCATGGAGCGTGTTTCTTAGTCAGCAACTATATATTCAAAATGGCGATTGGCGACAGATGACTGTCGCAAGCTTATTAGCTTATGCCCTGTTTCACTGGATCTACATATAGTACACATGCATGCAGGTGTATGTGTTTGCTCTGTACCTTACACTAATTTGCATTGTACTTACGCTCACAACACCAGCACTGTAATTGGCCGCACCGGCCGCACTAGGGTTGTGTAGTAGAGTGCTAATCCCTGCTGCGGACAATGGTGGTCTTCTGCTACTGCCGGCGGGCCTGAATTCTGTGGTGCATTGTGACGTTAGCACAGGTGGTGCAGTCCCATGGCAGATGTTTTCGCCTCTTGGAACGTCGGAGCAGTAGCGAGCTGGCCGGCCCGCTACCCTCACTGTCCCCTTCATTGCTCACTCCTCCACTCTCTTCACTGCTGCATGCGTGCTGAGACTGGTGGCGACACTGTAGAATTGTTTCTGTAGGCCGTGTTTTCTCCCCGACCTCCAAACTCTTGTCAACCTCCTTGCCATAAGAGGGTTTTTACATGGCACCAGATAGCTCATCCTCTTCCATCTCCTTCAGGGGAAGTACCAGGGCTACTCCCAGCACTTTGGCTTGAATGGTTGCGCTTAATGGCACTGCGCCACTGGACACACTGATGTGGGCCATCGGGCTCACTCCTGCCAGGGCCTGTGCATTGGATATCGCCGGACCCCTCTGTCTCTCTTGCTAGTACCTCTTTCCGAAATGCTACTCCATCTTCCATCGCTGGGACTTCACCAGGGGGCTCCTCAGTGCCTCCGTCATCGTGGGGCGTCTGTTTCTCTGCGTCTACTATCAGCTGTTCCAATTCTGTGCTACTTGTCTTTACACTGGGAGCTTGTTCTCCCACTTCCTTTCCCATTCCATCATCTGTGGTGGACGCCGTGGCCTGGTGCCCTCCAGTGCTGGCTTGACCAGGACCCCTGGTGAACCCTGTGGTGTTCGACATCCAAATTTCGCTGCCACAAGGTGGTCTGGCTTCTGCTGGAGGTCCGGGACCAGTCTATGCCTCGATGCTGTCGGTCGTTGCTCATCGTGAGCTGGGCCATCCTGGCCGTTCTGGACATCTCACTCGTCGTGCCCGTAGACATAATCAACTGCTGCCCTGATGTCATCCCAGTGTGTACATACTTGTTTTCTGTCAACTCTTACCAGGTAGGTTGTCGGGCCAATTGATTTGATCACTTGGTGTGGCCCTGTCCATCTCGGCACAAGTCCCGTGCCAAAATTATTTTTTGTTGCTGACTGCGAGTGAGTTTTTACATAAACTACCTGGCTTGGTACTAGTGCTGCTGGTGGTCTTTTGCTCTCCAGCAGCCACCGTGCTGTGTACTGCATTTGCCGCTCTCTTTTCTTTCGCGGTACCTGTGTCGGCGCCTCTCCTCTTGCATGCCACTGGTCTCGGTTGCACTGCTGTCTTTTGCATACGGGAAGTTTCTCTCGCTGGGCGACATTGTATTTTTCCCTAACTGTACCTGCACAGGGGAATTACCCATTGTTTCATTCACTCGGCATCGGAGCATGAAGAGTGCGTAGGACAGGTGATTAGCCTAGTTGTTGTGCTGCTCACCCACGTGGAGTCGGAGTTGCGCCTTCAACTCATGGCTGTGCCTCTCTGTGGGGTTAGCATGGCGGTGATAAACCACAGTCTTAAGAGTAGGATGGAGATGCGCATCCAAGTTCAAGAAGCGAGGGAGCGATATGGGTGACACTAACATGCACACCTAGTGTCTAATCACTCCTATGCGCAAGGCATGTTTTGTTTCCGTCATAATGCTGTATTGTGCAAATTTCATTTGTAACAGTGGGGTTTTATTACACGTGATGAAAGACCACAGGAAATAAATAAAATAGGAGCATAGATAACAGCTTTTTATATTTTATGAAAAGAAGTAGTATTTGCAGACAGTTTATTTACTGAGATACCCATATTCGCGCAAACAACTGTTTCACAGAAAATGTGGGGGTCCATGCCACTCTTAAGATGTGGCACACTCCAGACAGTACAAAATTCCGCCAACATTTCTCCATGAATTGCGTCACATTATCTGTCAGGAGTTCCTTTGGGTAGCCCCAGGGAGCAAAAAACTCGTTTTGCATCACTTTTGCAATATGTCTCATTCTTGTGCTGCTAATTAGATATGCTTCGACCTAGCATGAGAAGTTATCTGTCACCACTAAAATGAAGTTCTTGCCCCTGCTGATTTGGGGTAAGGGCCTATGAGATCCATATATACCATGCCAAATGGTTTTCTCTGCTGTCTTGGCCGCTGTTGTTGGTTGCCATCTGTCCTGTGTATTTTGAATAAATTGCATTTGTTACACTTCCTTACCCAGTTTCTCATGTAATGTGTTGAACCAGGCAAAAAAAAATATTCCATTACATTTCTCATGGTTTGCTCGGCCCCAGGGCGTCCTCCTATCGAACTTGAGTGCGTGTGTGTTTGAAAACTTTTTCTCTGCACGTCATGGTAACATAGAGCCACCATGTTGCCGGATCTCGTGTTGGACACGTTTCTACATGGTCCTCCATTACATGCCATCCTTCCACGTGTTCTTCCTCACTTCTTCCTCATTTCCCTTGCGAACGTAGAGTATTTTGCATAGCTACTATTTCTTTATACAGTTCCACACGAGCTCTTCAGTCGCTATGATGCATACTTTATTTGTGTATGCTTCGGTGAGTGGTTCCTGTGGGACAGATGGCAACACTTTCTCCCACTCTTCGTCATCGGTTACCAAAATGTCTGTGTTCGGAGCTCGCGATAGTGGGTCCGCGAGTTCGTTCTCTTTCCGTGGAACTTGCTCGATTATGAAATCGTAGACTTGTAATAGCAGTGCCCATCTGGTATGTTTGCTTCGAACTTCGCACATGCTGTTAAACCATACTGAGCAGTGATTTCCATTCTAAGAGTGAAACGTCTCTATCCTATATACGGCCAATAGTTTCTCACTGTCCAGATTACAGCGAGACGTCTCACTCGTTCACATCATACCGGCATTCTGCATTGCCAAGTTTCGCGCTCGCAAAGTCAATCACTCTCTTTTCGCTGGCATCACTCTACTGGTAAAGTATGTCACCCAGATCCTCCTGGTGGCGTCAGTCTGCAAGTACAAGTGCCACACAGATTAATATCTTGCTAGTGCGGGGAACAAACGGAATTTTCCCTTGATGTTTTGAAATGCCGTTTCCTGCATGCTACCCCACACATTCCGTTTCTGTGGCGACAGCAGATTCGTGAAGGATTCGGTGATTATGGCAAAATGCTCGATGTGCTCCCACAACCAGATTACTAGCCCAAAGAACTTTCTCAACTGTTTTTGTGTGCACGGTGATTGTTGACAGTCTACCAGTCCCATTTGTTAGGGGTTTGACCAGTTGCCTGATTCACTGACCACGTGACCTAGAATTTTTAAATCCATCTTCCTCAGGGGACACTTATTAATGGCACATGTCAATCCATTCGTTTCTATTTTCTCTAGCACTACTGACAGGTGATGCAAATGTTCCTCCCACATCTCGGATAAAATAACTACATCATTCAGGCAGGTGAGGGAGAATTTGCCCACTAAGCCACCCAGTACCCTAACCATCATGCTTTGTAATGTGGCTGGGGCGCATTTGAGACCAAAAGGCTGGAAAAGAGGTCTTCTCCAGGTCTTCCTGGCATACTGGTATTTGCGAGTAGCCCCTATGCAGGTCGAATGATTACATAACTCTGGCCCTCCCTAAAGAACTCAATGAATCCTTGACAGTGATGTAGGGGGTATCGCACTACACATGACCTGTTTTATGAGCATGAAGTTTACACAGAACCTTGACATGTGCCAACTCAATGTTCAGTGCAGTTAGTTACGACATGAGTCTAAGATGCAGTGCAAACACAAAACACAACACGTGATGTCAGAGCACCACGCATTGTAGTGGCGCAGGAATCTGCAAGTAGACCCCATATTTTAAGTTTTAATAATTACAAGGATTTTGATTGTGATTTAGCAACACGTGTGTGCTGAGTGTATACGAGAAAACAACATAATATGCATACAGAGTTATTAAAGAGTCTGTTATAGTGTTCTGTTCATGTATCATTCCTAATATGTGCCATTCTCACCTCAGTCACACAAATCTAGCATGGTAAGTCTATGCAGTGTTACAGTTAAGAATTATTTGTATATGTTTCAGCACCAGGTCAGAAGTGCAAAGTGTTTTAATTGTGTCCAGTGTTAAGAGAGTAGTTCCATGCGGTCCGTTGGCCCTCCAACAGCAGCCGGCATGCCACACTGTGCAAGCCAGTCAGCATCGAGCATATCGGGGGCTTGGCTGTGTGTCTTAAAAACTCCAGTTCACGTGCTCGGGTGGCACTTAAACTTTGTTACCAGTTATTTTAATTTCAATAGACATTAATTTATACCAGAACTTTTGTTCCTTTGCCGCCTGAGACACCAACCCCCCTCTCTGTTATGCGATGCTTGCATCGCCTGGGGAACATAAGTTTGCACTTAATCATTTTATAGGATTCGTGCCATTTCCAGTATCACCTTACCGGCAGACTTAAGCTCGGAAGTGTTTTGTTTGTCAAGTGTAAGCCACAGAGCCTTATTCAATAAACGAGTAAGTACACATTGAAATATTTTGTGTGATATTGATTTTGCAGCCTTTGGGCTCTCCTGAACACAGACCCTTAAAATGGCCGCAACTTTTTTCGAAGAGTATCATAATGTATAATATTCGCAAGATTTAATGTGCAAATATTGTGTTTGTAAATGTAAGGTTTGTGACTAGCCGATAAGTCATGGCGTAAAATACAAACGGAGATATTCAGCGAACTTCTGTTTGCAATGTCAGTCAGTAATATGGGTGTGTGAGCTGGACCGAACTGGCCACAATACACAATGCAAGTGGGATACTTCCATGGCATATTAACGAGGAGCTGCAGTCCCGGATTTAGGTATGGTCATCGGCCGATCGACACTGTAAGATATATGCTTTACCAACTTCTCGCGGAATTCTATAGCAATGACTGGCACCCCGTGTATACATTCCACAATCAACGTTAATCACATTTCCATAATTTTCACCGCTCCTCAGACTCAGCCCTTACCCACTGAAGGACGATGCTGCCACATCATAATAGTGGCCCGAATGTGTGGCAGTATACTTTACCGCTCATATTCCGATATTTAACTCTGGGGCATTTGACAGCACCCTGTCATATGACGCCCAACTTTGTTGCTAGTACTGGAAACTCCTAATCCAAATTGTCTCCAAAATTTTCCTGCCAAATTTTCTTGAATTTTCCGCAATGAGGGAGCTGTTTAGTCAACTTGGCGACCCATACAGCAAGAGGCAGCATCGAGACGCCCTTCAGATGCCCACACAATGCCAGGAAGAATGCACGTGGTCAGCGGGAAAAATCGCACCAGAACTACAAGACAATCGCCATTGCCATGGCAGGGGCGAGGAAGGGCTGTGAGGTTGCCAATTTGGGGCGATAGATGTTATTCACCGGCACGACACCCCATCGCCGAGACATGGGAACAAAGGACCAGGGGGCATACCCGTGCTACCCCTCCCCTTCCAACATCGCCACCCACCCATTACCATGCACAAAGAAGGAGGAGAGGACATGGACGAGGAGAAACGAAGAAAATACCACCCTCCCATGCTACTTGCTCACTGCACACCGACAGTCAGCTGTGTACTCGTGGTCCATTGACCCTTGCACCGCACATGAAGGGCTGCAGCATCGTGCCACCATCTGTGTTGTGCTACCACAGCATATTTTCGCATCCATGCTTTCGCATCTGCACTTCCACGTCCATGCATACACGAGCACGTGGGTGTGTTGAGAAGTACACACAAAGGATGGCCGGACACTCCACAGCACACTGGCGCTAATGTGCCCGTAATTGTCTCCGAATAATGGCAGGAGACCTGATAGCCAAATACGAACTAGCCACACAGTTTTGCAGATGCGAGCGTAAGTCCAGGCCATCAGTCAATCGCGTCGCGAGCAGCCATGAGGAAGTGCAACAGGAGCCACCAATTGAGGAACTTTCGGACCAACCTAGCAAAATTCGAAATCAAAATCACGTTCAAGCAAACAGGTGTCGAAGTTTATTATGCACGAGACAGGGAACATTACTACTTAAATGCGAACAGTGTTACACAATTTTTTACCAGGAGTGTCTCAGCAAAACAGAAGCAAGCACAATGTCATAGATGCAGTTTATTTGCGAAAGTTGTAACCAGAATTTAGGACCCAGACCGGCAGCATTTGATTGGAACAGATTTGTAGCGGACTTGAAGTGGAGTGTATTGGAACAGCCGAACGAGGACAGAGAACAAAACAACAGTTAAGTGGAAACATGGGAATGGTGTTCAGCAACTGGTAGAGAAGTGACAACAACAGGAAGGCAGGAGCATGAGAACAGCCTGGGCACTGAGTTCATCGTGGCACGTCACACCGAAGCATGTGGCTGCCAATAGCAACAGAAACACAAGTATGCAGTCTGGCCTGCCATTACCAGCACTAACCACAGTTACCTTACAAATGCAATTTTTCATGCCATATCTACCACCGTTCCCTACTTACAACCCACAATGCATATATATGTAAGCAATGTTATCAACACATTCTCCCACAGCAACTCCATTAACTTTTCCCATGCACAGTAACAAAGTAAACATGATGCAGAATTATCTACAAGAAGCAGAAAAGAAAGTAAATGAAGAAATTAAGCAGAACCAGCACAGAATAAAAACCAAAAACGACTGTCAACAAAATTCCATACATTACCAACATTTTCAGACACTGCGAGTGAGGACTCAACCACGTTTACAAATGATTTCACTTCCAGATTGAAGAGATACGGCATTTACGAAGACGAGAGGGCAAGATGTGTAGGAAATCAGCTGGCACGCGGAGCTACAAAATGGTACATGGCCATAAACCACTGTGGCCTCAGCTGAGATGAGTTTGTTCGTGAGTTTCAATGCAGGTATGGAAGCACCTTTACATCGCAACAGACACAAACGAAATTATTATGGCAAGAACAGCAGCCAGACCAGCAACTGGCGACGTTCATCACTCAGAAATTGCAGCAAGCACACAGGTTTCAACTGCAACTGCCAGAACGAAAAGTACTAGAAATAGTCACAGAGACAGCACTATCGGAGTACCGTGCAGCATTGCTGCAATTTATGAATAGTAGTGTAGAGGAAGTTTAGAAAGCAGCAATAATCCTGGAATGAAACACACATTATTCGCGCCGCGAGTCTGGTGCTGCATTAGGGTGGCACGAGTTCAGAAGCAACGACCATGTTCAACCACGATAAAAGTTCAGTAGGCCACCGAAACCAAGTGTAGAACTGCAATGAGAGTAAGTCATGGGACAGAAAGACAGCGTCTGTGCGAATGCATGCCGCCACGATAATCCCAGCAATAGGGATAATACTGTGCGACCAGGAGTTGGAAGATCTTACGGCAGAGAGGGAGGTGACTACGGACCCTGGACACTCTGCTATTACTGCAGTCTGGCTGAGGTTTAACATTGGCACAGCCGCTGTCCAAACAACCTGCACCTGAAGAGTTATCACAGACCAGCACGGAAAAATATAGGAAACGGCCCACAGAGTTAAGGAGGCAAGATGCTGCCGATGCCCCAGTCCAGAGAAAACAACCGAACACTACTCCACAACAGACATTGATCAAGCAAGTAAGCAGCAACATTACACAGTATGTTCACATCCATGTCAACATGAATGGGCAGGTGTGCCATGCACAAATTGACACGGCCGCTTCCCACAAATTCATTAAAAACCATTTTGTCAATGCAAGAGACATAATGCCCGCAAATCACGTCATATGCCTAGCAATGGGGTAACACAGCAGTAGTGTGGAAGGACAAGCTACCATGATGAAGCATGTATGTGACTTAGAAACCATCACAACAGCTATGGTGACTGACGAAATACGGGAATAAGGCATACTGGATGTGCCATGGATGCAGGAACAAAACACCATCGAGCAGGGAGGATCCATTTTAGTGCTATAGAGTAACACATGGTATACAACATAGATCGGAAGCTCCTGGAAAATCTGCCGCATGTCAAACTAAGCGATTTCGACCATGAGGTTCTGCCACAACACCAGGTGGCGTTCTAGTGGCTGCCGGACGAGCATCGCGAGGTATTCGCATAGCACAACACACTTAGGTGAACGATGGTAGCGAAACACAAGATCAAACTTACGCAAGAGGAACCGATTTATGCTGCGCCGAGAAGCTACTTGCCACACCAAGCACGGACAATAAGAGAGCAGGTTAAAGAAATGTTGGCAAACTGTGTCATTGAACCAAGTAGAAGTCGGTACAACTCCGTGATCATGATCGCACCCAAGAATGATGGCAGCAGGAGGTTCTGTGTGGACTTCCGTCCCATCAATCAGGTCACCCGCTGAGCTTTTGCACCATATGTGAGTGTGTGAGATGCGTCGAATTCACTAGGAAATGCGAAAATTATTACATCATTGGACCTCCACAGTAGGTACTGGCAGGTGCCAGTCAAGCAGGTAGACAGAGAAAAGATGGCGTTCACAAGGCCCAGAGGAAGATGCTACTAGTTTTGTGCAATGCTGTTAGGAATTAAATATACCCCTGCTACATTTCAGTCCATGATAGTTCAGGTCATGTATGGGCTGATTGGCAAGTGCATAATGCACTACCTGGATGACGTCGTGGTCTGGTCTAACATCTGGGAAGACTATGTGCACCCCCTATCCATGATACTTGAATGATTATCCATGAATGGACTCACCTGCACAGTAAACAAATGCCACCTGTGAAAGAGTAGCCTGGAATTCATGGGGCACATATTACAAGAGAATGGGAACAAGCCCAACAGCAAGTAGCTACATGTGATCGAGAACTACCATGCTCCAAAAACCGGCAAGCAAGTGCGCAAGTTCTTTGGACTCGTCAATTAGTTGCATGAGTTTATTGAGGGGTACAAAGTAGTTACAGCGTCACTAACCAATCTACTTTCGCCGCAACACATGTTTGTGTGGGGCGAGAGGGAAGAGCGATCATTCTAGGAAATTTAGAAACATTTTCATGCTTGTCCAACGTTATCCAGGTATGATGCAAGCCAGCTGTTATGAGGGGTTCGGAGCTGTACTTTACCAGTGTGTAGATGACAACACACTGCAAATTATCGACTTTGCAAGTGCCAAGTTGGATATGATGGAGAAAAAGTACTATGTGAAAGAGTGCGAATGTGTAGTGTGGGCGGTCAGGAAATACCTCACCTACCTAGAAGATAGGCAATTTGTAATACACAGATTACTGATGTCTTGTCTGGCTTCACTACACAAAGGAGGTGAGAAGTAAACTGATCTGGTGGGCGCTGCTCCTCCAATCATAATACATTGTGGTGGGGCACCTGCCCGGCAAGGAAAACCAGCTGGCAGATCAACTTTCACGAGACATTCAGAGCGGTACGATCGTGACGGACGACGCAGAGTGGGAGGATGCCCTGTCTCCTGACACCTCAGATCTCCTGCAAAAGGTACATGTAAACATGTTAAGCAAGGTGGAAAATGATGTACTTGTGAGTGACTTGCGGTGGGAGGTAGTGGCGCGTGTAGGACAACCACTTAGAGACGAGTTTGGTGAACGAGCCAGTTGCACACGCGAGTGAAACTGCGGGACATCCGGATACAGAGCAAACAGTGATGAAAATTCGCATGCACTTCAATTAGCCGGGAGTGACAAGGGACACACGTGATTTCCTACATAAGTGTGAGACATGTCAAAGTTTTAAAGCGAGAAGAACAGATGGGTTGCAGCAACAACAGCCTTGTTTTTCCACACGAACATTTGAGACAGTGAGTTTAGACTTGATGGGACATTACCTGACATTATCCCAAGTTCATATTAGTTTTCCCTGACAATTATTAGCGCTGGGTAGATGTTTATGCACTCAGTGGTGCATGCGTGAAAAACATTGTGAGGGTACTCGAGCAAGAATATTTCGTCCACTGGGACTGTCCGAAACAGCTCTTAACAGATAATGGTACCCAGTTCAGTGGCAAGAAATGTCAATAAAAGTGCAACCATAGGGCTGGGAGGGGGGTACCACTCGAAATGGTGGTGCACCACCCCCATTGGACCCTACAGAGTATCATAACCAAGACCTAAAAGTGCAACTATGGCTATGTGTGGGTGAGCAGCATAACACGTGGGCTGACCAACTGCCCACTGCCCTCTTCACCCTTTGCCAGTATGTAAATGCTGCCACAGGATGTGCAACAGCACAAGTTCTCCTCAGCCACAATCCTACCTTTATCAGGGGAAAAAACATTGCCCTAGAAACTACACGAACAGTAATGCAGAGAGCAATACATAACAGCAGGAGAGGAGGTGCAAAGAATGGCGTGAACAACTGCAACAACAATACCAGTATGGCGCGGGGTGGGTCCCGACAACCGTGAGACCTCTACCGGCATTGCAAGCAGGACAGAGTTCATTTGCGCACACACCCGCTATCGATGGTGAAACAGAACTTTTGTGTGGGCCTGGCCATGAAGTGGAGTGGCCCGCACAAAATAGTTATAAGCATTGGACCAACCACTTACATGGTCCAAGTGGGCAGGAGGCTGGTATGGGCCCACCGGGATGATGTGCACTGAGCACCTGGTGACGTCCCCAGTGAAAATGGTCCCAGTGCCCAAGAGACCCACGACAACAGAACAGTTGCCAAGCCCGTGGAGAGAGAAAGTGAGAGAGGAGGTGGATCAGCACCTGCAACGCCTCTCATTAATCGGCCAAGCATGGGCCCAGCATGGGAAGTGGGGGAAATGTAGACCAACATTACCACCCTGGAACAGCAAGGAAGAGCAATGGGTGAGCAAGTAAATTAAGAATATATAATGCAAGAAATGAGGGAGGAAGAAACCCCGATGACATTGGATGACGAAGCGCCGACAAGCGCCACCATGCAATCATCAGTGCCGCCACTGGCACCTGCATGTACAGCAGTACATAGAAGACAGCATGTGTAGCAGTGACAGCGAGGGCAGCGGGTCGGTCGGCTCGTACTTCCCATGGGAGTTACATCGGTAAAGGAGGCTGCCAGCAGCCTGTAACACTTGAGAGGATGCGAGCACATCCAGCAACCAGCAGAGCCGGAGGAGGAGAGCAACACAGCAGGTGCTTCGAGACCGCGTGGAGGCAGTGTAGATTATACCAGCTGCGTCCAAGATGGCAGGGAAGTAGGCAATGGGGGGTATTGCCTATTTTGATTGTTGTGGTTGATGGTGTGTGGCTACAAAGAGGCTCAGTATGAAGTGAGAGAGGCGAGCATTTGAAGTGTGCCACCTGTCCCAAAGCCCATTTGACAGCTGCAGCACGATGCTACTGTGCAGGATGCATGCACACTCAATACAAGGTGCAGTGCAGTGAGGAGCGACACAAGTCTAACATGCAGTGCAAATGCAAAACACAACATGTGATATTAGAGCACCATGTACTGTAGCAGGAGCATGGATCTTCAAGTAGACCCAATATTTTCAGTGTTAAAAATTACAAGGGTTTTGTATGTGATTTAGCAACACATGTGTCCACGTGTGTGGTGAGTGTATACAAGGAAACAATCCAATATGCTGATGCGAAATGCCAGCATCAGCTCGTTCTTCCCATCCACCTCCACATCTGCCCAAGCGACCTACGACCTTGTGCTATGTCAGTTCACCAAGTTGCGTTCCGTGCATATGTAATAATGCAGTGCATTGCAATCAAGTGTAAATGTTGTTTCCTTTTTGAAATTGCCTTTTTAATATTGTTTATGTACTTCAAAGTAATACAGTGCATTCCCTATGTGTGCACTGCAGCGACCACGTGTCATGTCATATTTATATTTTTTGAAGGGTAATGAATATGCTGTGTGCTTCAGGTAAATATTTGTTAATAAAGTCTCAGGATACTTGCACAAAGTGAGTGCCGTGCACGTAAGCCGTGTATACTCCGGCATTATTGCAGAATGCCGAAGTAAACTTATGTAGAATATTGACAGTTGTGTTGTTACCTTTTTGTTTCATATCACTAAATGGGAAATAAATTCTTCATGTGAATATGAATAAGGTAAGTGACATGTACACAAACTGTGAACATGTGGTCATGTGATATTTATTAGAAACATGATTTATTAAGTGTTTTGTATTTTTTTGTGTGTAATTTATAGTGTATTGTTTAAGGTAAAATTATTTGTTTGTGAAGGCACCAAAGTACACAATATCACTAAGGATAGCCGTAAAATATTTCTTTAAGCAATTTAAAGGTATTGTGTATTTTTATTCGATTATTAATTTTTTCTGTGTTTTTTAATGTATTTAAAATGTGCCAGAGATAACCTCGTACATACTTGCATACATGGAGTTAGGAGTATACAGGAGATGGCATGTTGTGATGTATTTGAAGCCACTCGAGGGTGGTGGTTAAACTATGGACTCTAGCCGCCATCTTGCCAGTAACCAAAAACATTGTGTTTACTTTAGAATGAAGTTAAGAGAAAGGTTACATTCCAAGTATTTCGTGTTGAACAAAGATGCTGATGAATAAATAAATGTATATTGCAATTCACATGGGATGTTTTACTAGTTTATTATTGGCGTGTATTAGTTGAGCAATCTATTAATTTCCTCATAAAACTACCTATTGTGAGTGAATGTGCCACGGTCCAGTATTGGGTGATGTGCATCAATAATCACGTGTTTTAGTTATAGTGCTCGTCTATCAGGATTTGTGGAGAAATATTTTTTGAATAAATGATTAAATAAATTATACAACAAGCATGCTACCATTGTCGTGTAATGTAGTTGCAGGTTGCGTATCAGTAATGAGTGCAACAAAACGGCGACCAGAAGCCTAGCTGAATTTCTGGAAGGCAAATTTCACATGTTCCTGAGTCACGAATAAATAATTATTTGCTGGCATTTATGTTTAAATTCATAACACTGACAATGATTCGAGAGGTTTGTTTCCAATATGACTTCATCTCCTTTATACATATCAAATGTCAATTTAGTAAATGGTTTCTGGTAAATAAAATTAAATCCCGTTTTAGTTATTCCCTCTCTTTATATCACATTAGTTCTCTGTTATGATACAGTTTTATACTTATTTATGTGTATGCCGAAGTTGGGGGGGAGGGGGGAATTGCAGTCGGATATTAAAAAGATATGATTGTGGACCAGGAAAATTAAAATGTAGATATATGTAAGAAAAACTGAGGTAGTGAGGTATACAAGGAAGAAGGTGATACGCAGGGACATGTACAGATGGGAGGGACAAGATATATATGAAGCAGCAGGATATAAGTATCTATGAATTGTACTGCAGGGAGACCTCAGAGGGAAAAACCAGGTAGAGAGGGTGGTTGCAAAGCGAAGAAGGTCTCTGAGTATGCTGGGAAGGTTGCTGAAGGGAGTCAGCTGTGAGGTGAAGGAGAAGGCATATGGCATAATGGTACGGCCGTCAGAAAATGCTGCAGCAGTATGTGACCCGTATGTGGAGATGGAGGTGCGAGAACTGGAAAAGGTGCAGAGAAGGGCAGCAAGATAGGTGAAGGGTAGGTGGAGTAGGCAGGGGCAGGATGATGAGGAAGAAGGAAACTATAGACAAATGGGGTGGAGCTCATTTAAGGCCAGGAGGAAAGTTGAACCGCTAGTCAGGATGTACAGGATTGCAAATAAAGAGGTAGGATGAGGAGGGCTACACTGCAAGCTAAGTATGGGGGTATTTAGAGGGAGAGGAAACAACAGTGAGAAGCTTCAGAGGGTGTGGAGGTGAATGGAGGGGGGGTAAACAGTCCATGCTTGTGAGTTCTGTGAGGGAGTGGAATGTGTTGAGAGAGGAATTGGTACCTGTAAGAGGGGTTGGTAAGTCCAGGAAGGGAGTGGAAAAGGAGTTGGTTGGGTGAAGGAGAGGTGAGAGAGCTCGCCACCGGGCGGTGGTCTAATTGCTAGTTTATGCATTTATTGATTTATTTATATCCCTTATTTTAGGGTACAATTTGGTTTCTTGCATCTACAATGTTGGCCAGGGTTAAGTTACCCTTGATTCATAACGAAAACACAGAAATGAAAATTTTTACTGGATGTTTTGCGCTGGACAATCAAATATTTTAGAAATTTTTCTTAAGAAATGAAAAGGGGAAGGGACAGGAGACATTTATGGATAATTTTACTACCTATATCTACAAAAATTGTGTTACATCTTTCTCCAAAAGTGCAATTTAGTACCATGGGCTTAAGTTCCGGCTACAATCACCGTAAGAATCAACAATAAAAAATTGAATCCACACTCGTATAGGGCATCAACTACTACACAACATAACAGCGTAAGATGGCGGCCTGCTCGTGGTAGCAGCATTAAGAGGATTGAATATTTTCAATTCTTTAACACTGAGTTCGATGCTGTCCAGTATACTTGTTGAGAATTGTTTTTTAAAAAAAAGTTGATCTTTTTAAGTAAAACTGTAAATAACTTGTTCTGTAAATCTGACCTCTACAAAGTCATACTAATGCAATGAAATAACCTTGTTTCTTATTAAAAATTGTTTCAGTTTATTTGCTATCAATTCTCTAGAATTTTTGAAAAGGATGTAAGAAGAGCAATAGACCTATAGTTAACCATCAATACCTTGTCTCTCCCTTTTGTATTGGTACTACTTGTGCATATTTTAGTCTGTCAGGAAAAATTCCCCGTACAAGAAATTAATTGAAAATGTAAGTCAAAGGCAGTTTCATTAAATAAGAACACTTTTTTTTAGCAGAGTCATAGGTACTTCATCTATTCCACAGGAACTTTTACTTTTGAAATTTTTAATTACATTTATGATGTCGTCTTCAGAGATAGATGTGAAAAACATCGTGTTAGCATTCCAAGTGTTAGGTCTTTGGGGTATGTGTGCAGGACTAATGTTTGTAGCTGTTTTGATATTGCAATTTTAGTGGGATGTTTGTGAAATAGTCTTTAAAAATATTACATATTTCATTACTATTTTCGATTTTGGTACCATCAACTTTCAAGGAAATGTTAACATGTCCTTGCGTAAGTTTCAATTCATTATTAATAATGTTCCACATTTCTTTTATTTTTTCTGAGGAGGCTATTTTTCCCCATTGTATTTCTGCTTTGTAACTTGTTATATAATTTTTAGTATTGCTTACAGTACAATTTAGTTTCCCCCCTTGGGTTCTTAGCATTTGAAGCATTGTTTTTAACCTCTGTCCTGAGACTGTCATACCTTTACTAATCCATTTTATTTTTGAGCTACTGCTACATTTGAAAGATTTGAGTGGAAATGTACAATTAAAATGACAAAGAAATGTATTAATAAAACTGTTCCAGGCAATGTTTGGTTCAGTTAATGTATAAATAATGTTTTTCTGGAGACGTTGTTCGTGGTTGATTCGGAAATGTTTGTGATGGTTGTAGAAAATTTTGTTTGTGGTTGTTTTGCAGTGTCCGTGGTTGTTCTGTAAATATCGTCCCATTTTTCTTTACAAGTAGACTTTTAAAAAATCTTACATTTTCATCTAAATATCCATGATCAATATTAGAATAAGCTTATATACAATTAGTTTCCCTCACAATTAGAATTTTAAAATCATTGAGAAGGGTGAAATAGAGGTGAAAGAAAATCACGTGATGTTTTTCTATTTTACAGACAGTGTAGTTATAGTAAAATATTGGCTTTATCTAAGTTTTCTTTATTTTGACTACCTTTGGAAAGTGATTAAATGTAAAAAGTTGTCATTTACTGTAATGATTACAGCCTACCGTTAAATACATACCATAAAGTTTACTTGTGCGTTTGCACAAGTAAACTTTATTTATTTAACTTAACATCTTGTCGATAGCAAGGGTCATAAGAGAATGGTAAACCAAGAACACAATGAAGGGAATACAAGGAAGGAATTGGTTATTGAGTTTATTGAGTCAGCCCAGAAATTGCATGGAGTAAGTTTGAGAAACCATGGAAATTTGAAATCATTAAGGCTACATTTAGTAGCTATTAAAAATATGAGAACTGATTTGGTTGTAGGCCTATATTCTTGTATTGATAAACATCTGATTTCTTGTTTGTCACTGTAACTCTGCTGACTTGGGGAGATAAAAATGGTAAGAGTGGAGTTTTATAAGGTGTAGCTTTGTATTAGTTTACGAGATGATTTGCCATTACTAACAAATGAATTCCATGAACTCCTACATTGAAAAAGCAAATCGGCATTTAGAAAAATACGTATCTGTAATTTTACAAAAGTGCCTCTACCTCTAATGAGTCCCCAACTTACAGGTTGGACCTTAAATTCACGGTACATTAGTAATCGCAACCGCACTAGCAAAAATTAAACACACTGCAATTGTTAATTTTCAAACTTACGCAGATAACAATATCCCTATACACACACTAATTGTGCGATATCTTTCACAAATGTATCCACGGTATATACAAATACACTAAGCATTGCAATCGCATGGCCCGGCTCGTACGCATTTCCATACACTATTATTACTTCTCGTTGGTCGCTGAATAAATAAAAATAGATTATAGTTTTAAGGCGTGTTTACATTCCAAATTCACATTTCACAGATGCAAGAATAACACGAATTTAGAGAATATTCAGAATAACTAGTGAGGTCATATAGCACTCGCAAGGCTGTTCAATTTCAATGTAAACAGAAGTTGTCTCTCGCCCGCATGGCTGCTTCACTTGTAACGTACTCGCAGACGACATTAATAGCGTACTATATTCGACTTTAGTACGGTTAAAGTTTTATAATAACTTTGAAAAGCTCCTATAGTCGTCAGAAAATTATTTCCTGGAATATTTTCAAGGCAAATATATAGTGAATGAGAAGCAAATCAACAAAAACACAGTATACAACACTTCCATTTAAATGTAAATAACTGATAACTTTACATATTTAACAGCAAATATTATATCTAGTTATCTGATACAAACACACTCATGCTTTATGTATATTATCGTTTAGGTCAGAAATGGTTGTATATTAATATATGTGGATTTTAATACTAATCAGAATACACGTCAAAGATAGGCCAATACAATGTTTTAGGCTACTGTTGATCATGCGACCTTTTTACTGGAAAACAACCGCCTAATTCCACGCTATAAACAGGCTTCACTTGTTAATACTGCACGTTATAGGACATAGCGACCCCCTGTTTGCAGACTACTAACCAAACACTGGCCAACAGAGACAAGTGGCGGAGGGCCACGTGCCTACTGCATGGTCACGGTCATAAAGATAGGTCTTTACACCTGCCGTCGTTTTCTGTATGCTTAGTGAAGCTCGAATAAAAATAGTAATAGTAGAAGTGTGACCAAAAACAATCGTTAAAATTATTGTAATTTCTCTTTATATATTTTTTAAAATTGTAATCATTTTTGCATGACAGTTAAAAGAAGATTAAACTTGTGTGTTATAGTATTTGTTTATTCCGAATGTAAACATACTACATAGGCTAGCAAGTGTCAAATGAGTTGAAATTAATGCAATTTCGCATTACATATTTCTTAGATCGTAATAATGTTTGCATGAAAATTAAAAGAAGATTAAATTTGTGGAATGCAATGATTTTTGTGTTATATTATTCCATTTTAACATAAACAACCATGTTTATTTCGAATGAATACATGCAGGCTAGCAAGTGACAAATGAGTTGTAATAGTTATTAGTGGAATTTAGTGTTTTTTTTTATATTTTTAAAATTGTGATGAGTTTTTTATATGTGACATTGGGAGAAGAATAAATTTCCATAATGGAACAGTTGTGTTTTAATATTGCGATTTAACAAAAATAAAAATAGCCATTTAATGATAACCTATAACCTATTAAATTATCTAATGTCTTCCTTTCCACATGACAAGTTTTCATAGCAACTATAGTAAATATTAGGTTTTTGTCCAAAGAATATACTTGGAATCGAGTCAAAATTTGCTACCCAATTATTAGTGTAAATATAATAAGATAAAAAAAATATATAATAGCATATTTGAAAAGTACAGAAATTGCTCAGTCATGCCCCGACATTTCATATTTGAATTAGGTTTAAATTTTAGCCAAAAATTATACATATATAGTGTAGTTTCAAAGATCAGGGAAGTTACGAAGTAAAACTTTAAAAAATATAATGGAATAAAAAATAAAAAAAAACCAAAACTAAAATTTATTGCCATCCACACTAAACGGTCCCCCTTCCTGAAAAGTGTGTTTACACTGAAGTAAATATATTCTATTTTCAAATACTCATACCTACAAAGCTGTATTTCACAAAAAAATAAAAACATGTGTAGGTACTGTTAAAGAAAAAATTTTTCACCTTATTTCAGTTTTCATTCACAAAGTAACATGTTCGTTTAACTAACTAATGTGTGTTCTAAGTTACGAGCCAAGGGCCCTTGCCTGGCTGTCTATCCTGAAAAGTGCATCATGGTTGTGACGTTGAATTGTCACCACCTGAATTTGCGGTAAGGGCATAAATGCACCTTTAATATACCATTCGACTAGGGGAAAAAAATGATGCCTTCTACACATGCCCTAATCTGTAAGTTTAATTATTCATAACAGTTATGCAGCTTATTCCTATAATTTGCTAAACACTTGTTCGTACAAAAAACCAAGACAACAAAAAAAATTAGTTGAGTTCATTGATTCTTCAATTGCTAATGCACTGGAACTTGAAAATCTCGAAATAAAAATGGGTGTTTGAAATTATATCTACTTCGGCAAAAAGGGATCAAGTGAATGTGTAGAACTATGGGTGCTCAAGAGATCAAGGGTAACTGACAATGTGTGTGAGAGTGAATTAGAACACAGCTCTAGAGTAGTGGGGGAACAAATGTTCCAACTTACGTACTGTAGAAATATGCCAAAATAAAAACCGATCTCAAGTGAAATTTTTGTGACATGACATTTACATAACTGGCAACTTGCAGTAAGCTTTTAAAATGCAAATATAATTCCATGTTAGCACTTTTCCTAACTCAAATGATCAGATGATATGATATAGCAGTAAAAACTATTATGCATTTAACAAGAAAATGGAACAGAAACACACAGGCTACTGCAATTTCATACACAACAAAGAAATTCGTATACAATAGCAGATTTTACAGAATTAATGCTTTTTTTATTTAAATACAACAATCCGAAAGAGGCAAAAAAAATTCATGCGAAAGTGCCATAATGACTACTTTTTTTTGGGAAAAAAGTAATGTTAATAATAATTGGTTTTTTTAACATGTTACATGTCACAAAAGTGTTTTCACTTTTTAACAATTACATTGGTCTACATTTTGATCACAGGGCAGCTATAGGTTGTTCACGATAAAATGAGCCCTTTTGAGAGCCCTGTTCAAGATCTACTTCTGTGCATGTTACATATTCATACGCATTATGTAAAATTATCATTGCCACATGTCTCATCACTTTCTTTATGCATTGGTCAAGTGAAACTCTGAAATTGTTAGAAAAGTAGATATTTTACAAATCTGCTTGTTTATACACTTAGATGCTTTAAAGATCAGAAAGCAAAATAAATTATTTACGATATCACAAATAGCTACCTTAAAACTTTTCATTCGACGTGAAGATATGGAACTACTTTCCATCTATCGTTACCATCTTTACTGGGCGCATGTTACTCAGTGTGTGCATTATAATATATGCACGAAGGGGCAGTGACTTTTTTCTGAGGTTGATTTCAAAAGTGCTCACTTTATTATGAACAGTCTTTACACCAAAACTGTTTTTTTTTTTACATGGCTGGTTGTATATTTGACCCCATGTTAACTCATGTTGCTTGTGATGTATGGTGACCTACTTACACACATCTCCGAGGAAATACTATACACCATATGATGCAAGGTGGTTGTTGCGCAAGTCAAATACATTGATTATTAATTGGATGGTTCTCCTACATTTCCTCACTTGGCAGTCGACGTCCTGCTACAAGTCAGTATTTCATGAGCCACAATTGTCTGTTGTACCTACTGTACCTGGGGCAATTAAGATGGTAAGTAGGTTTTCAACCGCCTAATGAAAGTCTAGGATCTCACACTTGTCAAGGTAAGATGCATCTAGTCACAGTTGCTGACGCTGCTTTTCAACCTGTGGCGCATTGGTGTTTATAGCAATGCCTCAAGGCACTGCATTCTCTCAGCACTTACCTTGAGTTATGTTGATTTACACCATAACAGGCAAGTTCTTCATTGTAAGAAAATGACTCTCAGAAATGAAAATACTCAAAATAATATTGGAAGCTTAGGGCAAAAAAAATTATTATATATTTTTTTGTGTTTTTTGCTAACCTTGAATAATAATGGCACTTTTAAAATTTTCAAGAATCCATATAAAATTTACTGATGCTACACAAAAAAAAAGTTATTTATTCTAAAACCCAAGATACTGAATATCAAATGTTGAACATAGGCTATGGGCCTGTATTTGCTCTTCCTAAGTCAACATTTCATGCACTGCAGTAGAGATATTTGAGCAGCCCTTAACATTGTGGTCTTGAGAGCCAAAGAGAATGGAGCAGCCAGAATGTAAGGGCAGGGGAAGTAAGAAATCCCAGAGAAAACCTGCCCGCCAGCACAGTTCCCACATGCAAATATTCTGGAGTGACCCCACCGGGAATCGAACATGGTTCACCTTAGGGGGAGGCAAGTAGTCTAATCACTACACCACCATGGCCCCAGTTCATGCATTGATCCACCACAGTTGTCACTTTCCAATTTGGAATTTTCTTTATATCCTAGGCCTCGTATCCTTCTAGTGGAGTTGGACAGGGTGATTTTTTACATACATTAAAGTAAACATCCGCATGTTGTGTACATGTACTGACGTCGTCGGGTGAGACACGAGACGAACGATGACACAAATACTTACTAGTAATTTGGGCACCAGTGGTTCTTCCCAATCACCACACTATTGTGAATCAGGGTTCTCAGGGATGCTGTGGGTTTTGTGTGTTCGTCTCACCAATGCGTACTTACAAACGGGTTGGCAATACTAAACTTTTAATAAATATCACTGAAATAAACAATTGAGAAACATATGTGGCTAGAACACTGCCACTACTGAAAAAAAAGTTTTTTATTGATATTGTTCATACTCATCAATGTGACAATGAAATGGTTATCTCGGTCATGACTAGCCAATTCTGCATGCGTGCTCCCCACCCCATAATTAACCTAGCACACACCTAAATGGATGATCTCCCCGAGGTACGTGAAAGCATAGCCTTTACAAGGGAAGAGGGCCGACAGCCGCTAGGGTGGACTGACGGTTTTTCCCTGAAGAAAAGACATGGTTAATTACATATGAAAACTGATGCTGGCTGTTAGCCGGCATCAGTACATTGCATCTGTACAGGTATTTTTTGGGTAACAAAACTACTTTTGTGTAAAATTTTCATTTTTTTTTGAGAAAGAAATATGACTCCTTGGGAACACCATTTATACATTCACTGCAAAATCCACCGCCGTTTGCACTGTTCTATAATGCAAATTCTGAAATGTATAATCATACCTGCGTATAAGACAACATGCAACTTTCACATGTCCTGATTGGCCAGGTAAATGTTTGTTCCACAGCGTAAATAGTTTTGATTATGTAAACATGGACAACATTATAACACAATGGATTGGTACATTTAAAAACTCTATGTTATAATATTACTCAATCCAAATCAGGTAATAAGTTACCAATTTATGTACTGATTGTATTGCAGCACTCAGTGAACATGATTTATGTCCCACACATCGCAGTCACGTTTCACTGGCGTCAGGAGGTGGGGACCTCTCTTCAGCCATTCGCAAAATCCAAAATGCATTTATGAATTTGGTGGTGCAATCCTGGCCAGTTATTTTTGAATATTTGTTACATTACAGGTTTTTCTTGTGTAAGGTGAAGTGAGACTTATATGAGAGCTGTTGAATTAGCCAACAACAGAGAATATTTTCGTCAGCTGTCTGTTATAAACCTGTAATAGTGTGCAGTGTAAATGTGCACATTTATTCTATTGAATCATAAGTTACTAATTAACTGCATAGCGAATCACTTGGTATGCTTTATCATTGTGCATTGGTAGGTTATGTACATGTCCCATTCTTGCATTCCCGTGACAAATTATGTTACATTCAATACTACTGTAGATACATTTATTTATATATGTAGCTCCTGGAAACTGCTTATATACAAAACTACACCACTCTTATTACCCGAGCTCTAGTGAAGAGAGCATAGTGGGCACACATATGAAGCACATAATGGGCACTTCCCCCCTGCACTCTTTTTACTGTACTATGCAAGTTAATTGGTGCAGATTTGAATGTCATCAGTTTTCTGGAGCATGACTTTGGTTTTCAGATTTTTCTGATGTTATATTTACTTTTGTATGCCAAAATTTACTTGTTATCTCCATTTATACATTAAAATTTTTACAAAAATATTTCGCAGGCATGAGACTAAGACAAATTCGTAATGTTACCTATTACAAACTTACTTTGATCATAACTGCCCTGCTGCTATTTTTAAATACCATTTTACATAATATTTTCTGTTAGAAAGTGTTTTTCGCATAATGCTTGTCCCGATTTCAACTCCAAATTATCTTGCAGTATCGCAGGTTGCCACTTCGCTTTTTAAGTGGATCATTTGGAATAATACAAAAACGAATAATTTGAAGGTCCAGTATAGCGGAAATATAAAAATACAGTTATCTTGAAACAATAAAATTGTATCGGGACCACTATGCCTATATGTAGCTAATGTATTTAATAACAATTTTGTGAATATTGCTACTACTCTTTATATGGCAAATAATAATACAGTAAATTAAATAGTTATGCATCACACATACTAGTAGAAGTATTACAACACCAAAACCTTAAACCAGTGTATCATTGCTTGAGCAACACATCATCATATGGTATATTATTTTGGGGATCTGCAATTATGCTAACAAAATATTTGTAGCTAGAAAAAGGGCCATAAGAATAATCTCTAAATTAATTACGTATAATACAAGTTGCAGGCCTTTATTTAAAAAATTAAAATTATCATTCACATCAATTAACATGTTTGAACTTCTTAATTTATTCACTCCAGTTAAAACGAATATCTTAAAAAAATTTGATTTCCATCACTATTCCACAAGGAATAGAAATAAGAAGGTATAGAGTATATTATTACTGGACAGATTTGTACAAGAGAAGTATTTAGTTGAAAGGAATACATATATACATATATACTCGATAACCTCAATTAACTTAAATAACTTTAAGAAATATATTAAATATCTTCTGCTGAGTAAGGTTTTCTATTGAGCAGTTGATAACCACATTTCAAACACATTTTGTCATGTTTGGACATACTGACAATCGAGTAGTATATATTTGTACTGTACATAATTGTCCTTTTGCTTTAAACTGAAATATATTTTTATATAATATTTATTTACGTGTCCTAAATTGTTAAACTGATAGGCACGATGTACGATATTACTGGACAAATAAACATGGACTTGTTGAACCATTACTTTCATTAAAATATAAACAAAAAACAGTAATTACAGTGAGAGAAATAATGCGATGCAGAGGTTTTTACGAACTCGGTATACTGCGCCTGCAAAACATTATCGTCAACGAAACCAACTTCAAACGCACCCAAATATATCGAAATTCTTAATGCCGAGCGGACATATGAATATAAAATGGCGTTACTTAATATTAATCCAAAATCTCCGAAACTCCCATATACCGCAATGTTAAAAACAGATCAGTCTGCACTAGTACTGTTAGTTCGCAAGCCGCCGCGAGCTTCACTAAAGCTTCTTACTAGTAATGGGTAGTTCGCGAACAACCAGTTCATTTTGAACTAGTCTTGAAAAAAGAACTACGTGTATAGTTCACCGCGACATAAAAGAACTAGTATCTTGTGATATTGGTCAGTTATCCTCTTAGTACCAGCAACTACGCCAGGTGCGCCACTGTGCATGCTCCATCGTTCGTCGCTCCCTGCAGCTGTCCTCCCTCCGGTTGCCCTTCCCCCCCGCCCGCCGTGACAGGCCACATCACAACTTGCATACTTCTTATCAATCTGCCTTTGTCTATCGGTATCTTTGTTTTAGCTCGTTCAGAACTGCCTCGAACTGTAGGGATGGCAGAGCAGAACTACCTAGTTCAATACTGACTTGAGTCGCAAATCGGTCGGGAACTACACATACTATAGCACAAATTAATTAGCAATTAATTAACAAACATCACTTATTTGCTTCTCTTTCCGTTCCATGCTTGCTTAGATTCTTCTGGGGAGGGGAAATGGAACTGTGAAAGAGGAAACAGATAAAGACCTATCCAGTTCTCGGGCCGAGGTACAGAGAAAGACCTATCTAGTTCTTGGACCGAGGTTACACTTGCGCTCTGCAGTTCGCAGGATGCGTAATCATTCGACTGTGACCTATATAGTTCAAAAGAACGGATCCCAATGAACTGTTCTCAAATGTTACTAGTTCGGAACGACCTAGTTCATTCAAGTGAACTATATTTCCCATCACTATTTCTTACACAATAGAAAACTTTAGCATCTGACTTTATGTTTCCTTTCCTCTGCCGAAAGCATCAATACACAATTGAATTGTAAAGTTAGAATTCAGACAATTGAACATCGATTCTGGGAGCTTAATAAAAATGTGTATCATGTTATGAAAATAATAATAATAGTATCCAGGAATTCATTTTATGTGCCTTTTTTAAAAATAGGTTTACAATTTATATTAGAAGTTTATTTCAAATCAAAAAAACTCATTTGTTTACTAAATTAGATTACGTAAATTCATATATTTCCTTTTCACGTTATAGTCGTTATAGTTACATTGACTTTACGTTTGACAGTTCAATTGTGTCAAGCTCCATAAGAAACAACATGTCGGAAAGCAAACATAAAGTCAAATGGTAAAGTCAAATGTTAAAGTTATCAATTGTGTAAGGCCCTTTAGTGTAAGCGTTCGATCAAGGCAAAAAGATAGCAGTTGAGACCTAACTCTATGACTTTGGCACTGTCAATCCTGTTGACCACAGATATAAACATACATATGAGTACAGTTCCAATTGACTTTACTTCCCCTGGCACATTTATAAGCCAATTAAAGTGTTTGTATATTATTAATTTGATCATCCATATACCATTTCATCCAATTTCATTTAATTATTTAACCCGAATAACGGGACATTGTGTTGTTATGCAGGAAATAGCGCTGAGGCGCCAATCCTGCATGGCCATGTTAGTCAGTGGCGTCACCACATCTCATGGGGTAGGTCATGTGTGAGTGGGCGCTCTGGGGACTTCAACTTTGAAATCGTCATGTAAGAGCACCAGCTTTATTTTATTTTATTAGAACATTTAGATTATTTTCCGTTGCCACAGAGCATCCGACACCCCACAGACTAGTCCATTTGCTTCACGACTGGATTGTAACCTGCAATGTAATTCTCTGATGGCTTTGCACCTTTCTGAACTGTAGTAGAGTATCCGAGCTATAGTGGAGATGTGTAAACTTACGTGCCTCATACGAGGGTATTATTAAATAAATCGTAACATCAATAATAATTCTGTGTACAGCTTTATTTATTTGGTTGGGCTGACCATGTAACCATATGAATCTCTTACACTTATATAATTTTTCTACATGTGTTTACTGGGTTGGGTGCCCGAAACAACCCACGACTATTTTAGTGGCATGTAAGGGAGGCCAACAAACCCACGACGATTTTTGTGGTATATAAAGGAGGCAGACAGCTCTTACTAGCCTAGGCCTAACTGGATATAATTATTCAAGAGTTCAACTTTCAACAGGTGTGATACTATAGTAATGATGTCGGGGACACCAAGGGGAGGCCCGTAGGCTGACGGCCTTCATGACCTCTGAATCTCGTCCTCTCTACAGGCACCCAAACTGGTAATAATTCATCCCACCTGCATCAAGTTAACCTAATCAGCTATATCTTATTGCATCCCATTCCACCTACATCAAAACATTTTCCCAACTGACCCAGGTTCCGCTACCATTATCTGCCAAGTGTTTCAACTTAAACAGTACTTCAATAATTACTGTACACTCCTATATTTGGAAATTTATTTGTCCGTGTGCCCATGTGCGCGTGTTCGATTAAATATCCTTTTGGACAACACTGTTCTGTACTTTCGCAGCTGGCGAATTTTTCCCAAACGTTTACATCACTGGGGCCAGAAGAAATTGAGGGAATTTCATCGAAACAGGAAAAAATTGACCACATGCAGTTGGCACCAGAATTCAACATTGTCCAGAGTATCATCCGCCATTTTGAAACTGGTGTACCATGTCGTGATGTCAGCCACCCTATGTAATCTTGGGAGTAATTACAGCTTAGAGGGGTGTACCGTATACATCCCTCTTTCTGCACCATTCTGCGTCATCAACTCTCTTCAAGCAGTGTTTGCTGGGGTATATGCTGTGAACAGTGAGACCGCATGGTCTGGCTGAATAACAATGGCTGAAGAAATGACACCAGTTAATTCGTTGTGTTTACCATGCTGCGTTCGCGACCCCGGTTAGGTAAATTGGAAAATGACTGCAGGAAAAATGTCAGACTTATGCGACAAGTGTCTTTGGCTAGCACCAAGACCCGACCTGTTCTCCCTTCAATTTTTAATTGGGAAAAACTTGCACGTGCGACAACACTACCATCGTATGCCAAGTATCAGAAAAGCCAGGGAATTGCAACATCAACTCCCATGAGGAACCAGCTGTACTCAGTATACGATCCACGGAATTCATGTGGCTGTTACACGTCAACATGGAACCGTTTCAAGAAGCAGGGGTTCAGCTTACCAGCAACGTGAATGGGCTTACCTGCCGAGAAATACATTCGCCAGAGGATATCCACCGTACATGTGGACCATCGCATAGCCACAACAACTGCAATGGTATCCAGGTCTGTCACCATTACTGACACATAAAATGCATTCCACTATGGCAGGACCACCTACTATTTCTGCAATGCAACCATCTAGATACTACGTCACTAAAATCCTGATCATCATAAATCAGTAGAGTACGAAACCCACTAAATTCCACTCCCAGCATGTATACACCTGTGTAGCAAGAGAAGACCCGGTGTAATTTTTACGTGATTGCAAGAGCCATTTATGCAGGTATGGAGTAAATAAAGTAAACTGGTCTTACAGCATAGGGGAGTATTTTTCTGGCGATGCCACATTATTGTGGAGAGATGTAAACCGATACAGCCTTACGTGGGAAGAATTCAGCAAGACTTTTGTCTGCAGGTTTGCGAGTTCCTTTATGTGGCTCCAAGCCCACAGCAGAGTCATTCCAGAAGAGCAGGGCAAGGAATCGCAACACATTAAATCAGTCTGGTCTGTGCGTACCATTCTAATTTGTCGCTGTGGGAGACGTTGGAAGTCACTGCAAGCACAGCACGACCTGAGTACAGAGCAGCTCTCGCTCCAGTCAGTCACACAACAGAGAAAGAATTCATCCAAATGTTACTACTGTTAGATGCCAGCATCGCCACTAAAGGGACCCACGAATGTCTTCCAGCCCAGCCGTGTCGCGACCCGGTCACCGCCAAGGAAGTGTTGTAGACAGCAGATACGATAATGGGAACACAGAAGATGAATCTGAGACAAGAGGTGAACCGCCCAACTTATGTCCCATGCAACACAAGTCGGAATCAAGAGACAACCCACACAATTTATGCTCTCCATAATTCTTCGGATTACAACAACCACTATTAATAATGGGATAATAACTAACCTGCGAGGCCACCCAGATGGCGTGAAGGCCCACATTTGGAAAATCGATGCTCGACTTAGGCCGACTACCCATCCCGACAACAAAACCTACCTCATCCGCGAAACTAAGAAGCGGGGAAAATCGACTTGATGCCGCTTGCCCCAGAGTGAGTTCGAGTATTCCCAAGCAGTTCATATGACCTATAATACTGACACAGACAATAGGACTTCAATACAATTTCACCGGGATAGCTGTTCTTGTCAACAACCGACCCTGTCGCACCCTTATTGACATGACTGCATCACATTACTTTGTACATGCAGACATAGTCGACATCAGAAGAATGAAACCTGCTCAACAGGAGGCCCAACTGGCTACATGTCCACAAACAGTCCTGATAGCCGGAGAAATTACTGTCACCATTGAGACTCGGGACATCAAGACCATGACTAATGCCTTTGTTCTATGTGATCTAAGTGAGGAGGTCATTCTAGGAGTGCCTTGCCTATCCTAACATAAAGCCATTGTCGAACCTGCGGCCCGATGTGTGCATTTTGTAACCAAAGAGCAATGGATTGGCAGTATACAACAACGACCCACGAACAACTTGGCAGATTCCTCCCATATTGCTTGACGAATTGGACCATTCAGTACCCCCTGAATACCAGGAGGTAGTACAATGTCTACTCAATGAGCGACAAGATATTTTCACTGCGGCCATCGAGTATCAAATTCCTCTGCCACATCGTCATTGAAGAGGGGAGCCGCCCAACAGCGGAACAACTCCAGTTGATTGAGGACAATGTAACCCCAACAACATTTAAACAAATCCGAAAGTTTTTCGGACTTGCAAGCTGGATATGTGAGTACATCTTGGAGTTCGCCATCGTCACCGCCCCACTGACAGAGTTGATATCCCCGAATGTCCGCTTCTGGTGGACAGCAAGATATCAAGACAGGTTCGAAGAACTGAAATGCCACTTCCTGTGTGCATTGAACTGGCCCACTATAACCCAGTGAGGCATGCTTACGTGTAAACATATGCGAGCGAAAATGGACTGGGAGGAGCGATATTCCAATATACAGACGACAGAATACAGAAAATCATTGACTTAGGGAGCAAGAAATTCAGAGCAATGGAATGCAGATATGATGTGAACGAGTGCGAGTGCCTCGTGGTCATCTGGATGCTGAATAAGTACCACCAACTGCTGGAGTATGGGAAGTTCATAATCCGAATGGACAACTGCTACTTGCTGTGGCTCCACAAAATCCTGGGAAAGCTGCAGAAAACTCACCCGATGGGCTCTGTTCTTACAAACATTTGATTTCGAGGTGCATCATGTAAGATGTGAGGACAGCCAGCTCGCTGACCACCTGTTCTGTTTGCCTGGAGAAGCAGTCGCACAAGACGTGGTAGAGTGGGAAAGTATACACCTTCCCCTGCTGTGCACGAAGCCAGCATCACCATGCCTATAAGCTGTACAAACAATACCGCTATGCCAACTGCCTGCGCATTAGATGCTCTCCGAGATCACGTGATAATCGTGCAAAGCAATTTACGTACATTCTGTGAGTAGATACGCAAGTGCGCTGAATGGGAAATGGGGAAGTGGCATGTTGTTAATGACTGGTTAATAATTTTGTGCTAATGTAAACAGTGATAAGTGGTGCACGTAAGTTCTGCCAGCCACACGTGAAGCTGTACTTAGTTACGTGCATGAAAACGAACTTGCAGGACATCCAGGCACAAATCAGATGAAAGGGAATGTTATCAGGTATTTTCACTGGTCATTGTGGCCATACATAATCAGGCTTTCATGTGTGAATGTCAGAAATGTAACCAATACACAAGCAGACATTAAGATGGCCTACATCAATAGCGCGCCTGCGAACCAACAGAGCTCTTCGAGATCATTGCAATAGATTTGATGGGACCCTATCCAAGAACATCCACTGGTAAGAGTTTTATTCTTATAGTTACGAGTTTTTCACCTGCTGGGGTTTCCCGTGCATACTGATAATTGACAATGGGATGCCGTTCACGGGACGCATTTGGAGGGACATGTGTACAAGAAGGGGAGAAGTGCACCATTCAACAACAATCTACCACCCACGGTCAAATCCTACCACGAGAAGGAATCAGGACTTGTAAACCCAGCTGTGTGAACAAGAGGGGGGGGGAACCATGTGTCCTGGGCCGAGCATTTACCGGCAGCTTTGTTTACACTCCACCACAGGGTGAACGAGGCAACCAGCTAACATCATCCCATCTGCTCCAGGAATGTGATCTTACCCTCCCAGGAGAGTTCCACTGTGGGACTTGGAGCGGGCCAACGACTTCGCTGGAGGGGAGAGCAGGGAGGAAGCAAGAGAGGTGGAATACAAGAAGCATAGGAACAAGAGAGACGCTATCTGATCACGTGGGTGCCAACCTCTGTACGCCAACCCCCCACCCCTCTTGGCACCCAAGGTCAACAAGTCATGTGCATGCATATCCAATATCCACTGGACAGAAACACTTCTGCGCTGGATTCGCGGCAAAATGGACAGGACCAAACACAGTCGTCCAAGCCAAGGGAGAACCCTGCTATGTCGTCCGATTACATAATCGTCGCACCAATACATTCCATTGCGACACCCTTCGACTTGTGAAGGGTAGTACTGAGACGCCCAGTGTCCCGACGCCTGAAGCGTAAATTCCCGGGGAAAATTAACCACTACCAACACAGCAAAGTGAGATGGAAAAAGCAACAAATGACATGATTGTTATGCCAAGTAGATCAAACGCCACGATGCTTAACATCCCCGCAACTACACAAGGTCAAGCTGATGACACGCTCGTGCCTGACAAGACCATGTGGTCATTGAGATTCCTAAGGACACTAATACCATGGAGAGCGGAGCAGGGGAACCACATGAGAATGGCCTGGATCGCCAGGTGAGGCCACCCACCGATAGTGTCGCAACGCCAATAGGATGCCGCCATCTCAAAACAGCAAAAAGCAGCACGAGCCAGGAACGGAAGAACTTTGCTCACTGCCACACTGCTCGACATGTGCTCGCCGAGCCTGATGCACCACATGCGTGGCGTTCAACCATGGCCCAGCGACTGCCACAACCATCAAAAGACAGCGGACATGCCCACCTCTAGCACAACAACAGCAAAATGGCGGCTACAACCTACGATCACATGGGATCCTGAAGCCATGCATCTGTTGCTGCTAGAGTCTGCAGTCGGCGAGATAACGGCCTCCGAAGAGGGGGGCATTTGATGTGAACCATCAACATCAGCTTGTTCTTCCCGCTGCCAGCATATCTGCCCAAGCAACCTATGAAGTGCTCTGTTAATGTAACAACCTACATTCCCTGCATATGTAATAATGCATAAGTGCAGTGCAATCAATTGTAAAAGTTGTTTACTTTTTAAAATCGCCTTTTTAATGTGGTTTGTTGTGCTTCAAAGTGATACAGTACGTTCCCTAAGTTTGCACCGCAGCGACCATGTGTCATGTCTTGTTGTTTACATTTTTTAAAGGGTAATGTGTTTGTCGTGTGCTCTATGTAAATTTTTGTGAATAAAGTCTCAGGATGCCTGCACAAGGTGAGTGCCATGCACGCAAGCCATGTACACTGAACATTATTACAGAATGCCAGAGTAAATATTAATGTAGATTATTGACAGTTGTGTTGTTACCTTTTTGCAGTGCTATATGTGTTATGTTTTGATATCACTTCAGGTGTAATAAAGTCTTTATGTGAATAAGAATAAGTAAAGTGACGGTTACATAAACTGTTCACATGTGATATTATATAGAAACCTGAATTTTTAAGTGTTGTGAATATTTCTTGTGACAGTTATAGTGTATTGTTTAAAGTGTAATTGTTTGTTTCTGAAGGCACTAAAGTGTACAATATCACAAAGGAACACAGTAAAATATTGCTATAAGCATTTTGAAGATATTGTGTATTTTTATTCGATTATTTATTTTTGCTGTGTTTGTTATTGTTTTTGAAGTTCGGCTGTTATAACCCCACACAGACTGGCATAGACAACATACCCAAACACTCGCCAATGGAGACAAGTGGTGGAGGCCACATGACATCCACACGATCAAAACCTGTTGTCCACAGATATAAACAAACATATCAGAACAGTTCCAATTTACTTTATTTCCCCTGACTTATTTATAAGCCAATTAAAGTGTTTGTATATTATTAGTTTGGTCATCTGTATACCATTTCAACTTCATCCATTTTCATTTAAATAATTTAACCCGAATAACGGGGCTTTGTGTTGTCACGCGGGAAATTATGCAGAGGCACCAATCCCACGTGGCCATGTTAGTTAGTGGCATCTTTGCATCTCGTGGGGTAAGTTGTGCGTGAGTGTCCTGTCTGGGGCCTTCAATGTTTGAACTCATCATGTAACTGCAATAGCTTGATTTTATTTCATTGGAACCTTTAGGTTATTTTTCGTTACCCCAGAGCATGCGACACCTCACAGTCCATTCTGTTTGCTTTATGGCTGGATCGTAACCTGCAATGTAATTCTTTGCCGGCTTTAAACCTTTTTTAACTGTATTAGATATCTCCGAGCTATATTGGAGATGTGTAAACTTATGTGCCTCATACAAGGGTATTAGTCAATAAATCGTAATGCCATGAATAATTTTGTGTACTACTTTATTTAGTTAGTTTGACAATGTGACCACGTGAATCTCTTGACCTTAAATAATTTTTTTATGTGTGTTTATGGTGCTGGGTAGCCAAAACTACCCACGACGATTTTAGTGGCATATAAGGGAGGCAGACAGCCCTTACTAGCCTAGGCCTAACTAGATATAGTTCTTCAAGACCTTAACTTTCAACAGGAGTGTTACTACAGGAATGACGTCGGGACACCAAGGGAAGGCCCGTATGCCATCGATTTTCATGACCCCTGAATCTCGTACTCTGTACTGGCGCCCAAACTGGTAATAATATATCCCACTTCCATCAAGTTAACCTAATCAGCTATATCTCCTTGTGTCCCATGCCACCCACGTCAAAATGGCTTTCCCAACTAGGGGCTAAATAGCTCACATTCCACTACCATTATCTGCCAAGTGTTTCAACGTAAACAGTACACTCCTATTTTTGAAATTTATTGGTCCACGTGCTCATGTGCATTCACATGTGTTCGATTCCATATCCTTTTGGACAACACTGTCCTGTATTTTCGCTACTCGCGACTTTTTCCCAAACTTTTACATCACCAGGGCCAGAAGAAATTGGGGGAATTACATAGAAACAGGAAATATTTGACCATGTGCAGTTTGACACCAGAATTCACAAATGTCCAGATCATCAGCAGCAGTTTTGGAATTGGTATACCACATCGTGATGTCAGCTACCTTCCGTCATCTTGGGATCAATAACGGCATAGAAGGGTGCACCTTAGACCTCCCTCTCACCGCACCATGCCGTGTCATTAACCCTCTTCATGCCATGTTTGCTGGGGCATAAACTGTGAGCCGTGAGACCACATGGTTTGGTGAAACATAAATAGTGGCTGAAGAAATGATACAGGTGAATTCATTGTGTCAACCGCACTGCGTTCGCGACCATGATTGGGTAAATTGCAAATGACTGCAGGAAAAATGTCAGACTTATACGACAAGTGTCTTTGGATAACACCAAGCTGAAACCCCATTATACCTCAAATTTTTACTGGGAAAAAATTGCACCTGCGATAACACTACCATCACATGCCAAGTATCAGAAAAGCCAGGGAGTGGCAACATCAACTACCGTGATGAACCAGCTGTACATGGTATAAGACCCACATATTCGTGTGGCCATTATAAGTCAAAACGGAACCGTTACAAAGAGTAGGTGCAGCTTACCAGCGATGTGAATGGGCTTACCCGCCGATAACTGTATTTCACGAAGGACAACCACCATACATATAGACCATCGCACTGCCACAACAACAACAGTGGTATCCGGGACTGTCACAATTACTGATACAACATATGCATTTTATTATGGCAGGACCACCTACAATTTTGCAATGCAACGATCTGAACACTACGGCACCAGAAACCCGATCATCATATATCAGCAGAGTGCGACATCCACTAGATACCAATTCCTACCTGTATACAGTTTTGAGGGAGAAAACCTAGTGGCATTCTTACATGATTGCAAGAGCTATTTATGCAGGTACGGAGTAGATAAAGCAGACTGGCCCAACAGCATAGGGGAGCTTTTTTCGGCGATGACAGGTTATGGTGGAGAGGTATAAACCGATACGGCCTTACATGGAAAGAATTCAGCATGACTTTTCTCTGCAGGTTTGTGAGTTCCTTTACGTTGCTCCGAGCCCACAGCAGTGTCATTCTAAAAGAGCAATGCAAGGAATTGCTATACAACTCGCAACACAATAAACCAGCCTGGTCCATGCGTACCATTCTAATTAGTCCCTATGAGAGACATTACAAGTCATCACAAGCACAGCGCGACCTGAGTACAGAGCAGCTCTCGCTCCATTCATTGACACAGCAGAGAAAGATTTCATCCAAACTGTACTTCTGTTAGATGCCAGCGTCGCCTCTAAAGGGAACCACTAATTTGTTCTAATAACAAAACCGACCTCATTTGGGAAATTAGAAGGCAGGGCGAAGTGACCTGACGCCGCTTGCCCCAGGGTGAGTTCGAGTATTCCCAAGCAGTCCATATGACCTATAGTACTGACACAGACAATAGGACTTCAAAACAATTTCACCAAGATAGCTGTTCTTGTCAACAACCGACAATGTTGAGCCCTTATTGACATGATGGCATCATATAACTTTGTACGTGCAGACATAGTCGACATCACAACCATGAAACCTGCTCAACAGGAGGTCCAACTGGCTATGCGTCCACAAACAGTCTCGATAGCCAGAGAAATTACTGTCACTATTGAGATCTGGGACATCAAGACCATGACTTATGACTTCGTTTCACATGATCTAAGGGAGGAGATCATCCTTGGAGTGCCTTAGCTATCTGAAAAAAAAAAAGGCGGTTGTAGAACCTGCAGACCGACCTGTACATTTTGGAACCAAAGATGGACAGTTTACAATAATGACCTGCGAACAACATGGCAGATTCCTCCCATATTGATTGACGAATTTGACCTATCTGTACAACCTGAATCCCAGGAGGTAGTAAACTGTCTACTCTCCGAGCGACGAGATGTTTTCACTGCGGTCAACCAGCTACACAGTACAACCACAGATGAAAACCATATCCGGCTGACTACAGACAAGCCCATTGTTCGACTCGACATGGTGGAATTACTCACATCAGAGGAAGGTTATCGGTGAGCAAATCGATGAGATGTTGCGGGAGGGTGTGATAGTGCCATTGGACAGCCATTACAATGCTGCCATCACATTAGCCCCTAAGAAGGAGTACTCATGGCATTTTTGCGTCGACTTCCGGTGCCTTAACATTATTACTGACAGTGCTCCGCCCCTGTATATCAATGTAAAAGATGCCCTGAACAACCTTGGTTGTACGAAAGTTATGACAACGATCGATTTAAAAAGTGGATACTGGCAGATACAGGTCCAAACAGCGTACAATCACAAGAAAGCCTTCACAGCATCTCACGGCAGACATTTACAATTCTGTGCTATACAATTCAGCCTAAAATGCACCTCTTTCACCTTCCAGTCCATGATGATACGTGTCCTGGATGGCTAAATCGGTGATTTTGTACTCGCCTACTTAGATGATGTCATTATATGTTCCACATCCTGGGAAGATCATGTGCGCCATCTGTCACTAGTGTTAGAATGTCTTGCAATCAATAAACTCACATGTGCCAACAAGAAGTGCCCCCTGGGGAATTCGAGTATCCAATTCCTTGGCCACATCATCGATGAAGAGGGGAGCCACCTCTGGCAGAACAATTCCAGTTGATTGAAGACTATGTCACCCTCACAACATGCAAACAATTCCGAAAATTTTTCGGATATGCAAACTGGATACATGAGTACATCCTGGAGTTCGCCATCGTCACCGCCTCACTGACAGAGTTGATGTCCCCGAATGTCTGCTTCTGGTGGACAGTGAGACAGCAAGACAGGTTCGAAGAACTGAAATGCCGCTTCTGCTAGTGTACTGCACTTGCACACTATGACCGAGAAAGACATGTTTACATGCAGATGGATGCGAGCGAAAAGGTAATGGGAGCAGTATGGCGTTCCAACATACAGACCACGGAATGCAGAAAATAATTTACTTCGGGTGCGCGAAGTTCAGAGCATTGGAATGCAGATACGATGCGAACGAGTACGAGCGTCTCGTGGTCATCTGGATGCTGAAAAAGAACCGCCAACTGCTGGAGTATGGGAAGTTCATGCTCTGAAAAGACAACCACTACTTGCTGTGGCTCCACAACACCCGGGAAAGTCGCAGCAAACTCACCCGATGGGCCCTCTTATTACAAGCAATTGATTTCGAGGTGCAACACGAGGCAGTGAGGATAACCAGCTCACTGAACACCAGTCGCATTCGCCTGGAGAAGCAGTCGTGCAAGACGATGAAGAGTGGGAAAGCATTATTATATGCATGAAGCCAGCGCCACACCGCCTATATGCTGTAAAAACATCACTGGTACGCCATACGCCTGCACATTATATAAGCTCCGAGAACACGTGATACTCGAGCAAAACATATGACTTAAATCCCGTGAGTGGAAACGCAAGAACGCCGAATGGAAAACGGAGAAGTGGCGTGTTATCAATGCCTGCCTAGAGACATGTGGTAATATAAACATTGACACGTGGTTCACGTATGTACCACCAGCCGTGCGAGAAGCTATATCTTATAAGCTCTAAAAACAGTTTTAAAAGGAGTACTTAAAAAGAATAAATTTTAAGCAAAATAATAACAAGAAAATTTTAGCAGTTTTTCAAAAACGAGCATGCAGGGTTTGACACAGAGTAAATCAAGCTAAATTATGTAAAAATGAAGCAAATTTAATGCTAAAACATGCAAATCTGATGAAAAGATACAAACAGAGACTATAAATTTTATTCAACAAATGTAAAACACCAATAAGACTTTTTAAAGTCTTAAAATAAAGAAAATTTTGAAGCATAGTAATTACTGAATACATAATCCCAACAATCACAAAATTCCAAGTCATAAACATCTTCTGTAAAGCAGAAAATTTATTTGATCTTAAATCCTTTTTAATGATTTTTAAAACAATTTTTAAATGTAAAATGTCCAATTTTTTATCAATGAAAGTTTCTGTTTTTATAATTTCATATCCAATATCCCTAAGTTCTAATAGTTCTATAATTTGATCCATTTATAATATAAAAAAATTATATATATTATATATAAAAGTGATGAGAAAATTTTAATTAGAATTATTATTTTTAATTCGATCAAGTAATTTATATATATTTCTATAAATTCGTAATACTTTTAAATGCGACAACTCAACCATGGGTCTAAAATATTGTATTACAATATCGAAGCATTTTGCTGGTACTTCAATTTTTTTAAATTAAAAATTTATAAAACTTCGATAATATTTTCTTTCAAATAATTATAAGTAAGGTTCCTTTTGCTAATTAATACAAGATTAAAAATTGTACCAGCTTAGGGCTTTGTATTAAGATCAACACTAATTTTTATGTTTGTTTTTCTTTAACTATTGTTGATTTTCTACATGAACAATCAATAACATATAAAGGTCTGCACTCCCAAAATGAATAGTAATTGAAATCACCTTCTAAGTTTACAGTTGGTTTATAATAAAGTTCATTATTTCTAAATGTTGAAACTTATTTTGTTCTTGAGTCTCTAAAATCATTATAAGCCAGATACATTTTCATTCAAATATTATTTTTAATATCTAGATTCCAATTTTCTTTTGGAAATATTACATTTCTCCCATTTTTAACTGAAAATTTTTTTATGTCACAATGATCAAACATAGAAGAACCTTTATACTGTTGAGGATTATTTTTTCCATTAATTTGAAAGCCAACAATTACAAAATCAGGCATATCAAATTGTTAATTATTAAACTAATCTTTTAAATCAAAATTCAAAAATAGTTGATTCAATAGAAACATCTTTTTTCTAAAAATAGCCAATGATCAAAATTAATAGGAATTTTAGTTTCTTTACATATTTTTTCTTTGATTACAATTGCTGTGCTAAGCCCTTATTCAACAATTGGCCACATAATTTATAATTTCTTAATAAAAATAACATCCAGATCGGGATGTTGTCTTTGAACAACACCTTGAGCATCCTTATTTTCATAAAGATCTATACAATTATTTTAGACGAATTTCGAATAAAAGGAATTTTATAACCACCTTTCCAATAGATTTCATTGTTACCATTAATTAAACCAAACATATATTTAAGTGGATACAATATTTAATTTGGTTGGTGGCTAAGAAACTGATTTTTTACAGATCTATTATCAACACCAGCAATTTCTAAATAATGTCGTTAACTTGGTTATCTTAATAAATCATTCATTATTGTAGAGGTTATACCCAGATTATCAACAACTTCAATAATTTATCATGTTTCGAGATTTATTCTCTAGAAAACTGAACAGGAAAAAAATTGCGCAAACATCTACAGTATCTAATTTTTCGTATTTTGCATCATCACCCTGTTTACCTCTCTTTAGTATAATAAATTGTACATAAAAATATGCATCAATTGGAAAAGAAAAACAATCTCCTATTGGAATATCAGTTTTTATTATATTATTGTAAACATTCAAATTTTTACTAGTTTGATCAGTTGGAGTAAAAGTTAGCCTCTCGAAGCTCTCAATACTTTTATAATCATTTATACGTAAAATAATTAATATATAAATGGCAGAACCAAAAGGAGTTCATCGGGTGAAATTACTCACTAAGTAAAAAAAATTAAAAACATAGTGAAAGAATGTAATAAATAATAAGAAAAAACAACCATTAAATGACGAATTACATAATATTGGGGGAAAAAAAAAGAAAAATTGAGGGGGAAAATATCACATTAGTTCCAGTACAGCACAAATTTAGATTATCCACCAACTCCAGAAGAAATTTTGAAACATAATTAATTGCAGATCCTGATGAGCAATTAGAAATTGTATCATAAAAAAATTTGCCACCTGTAATAGACACTTTTACTATAAAATTAGGAAAATGTATTACTGAAAATATTAATGTTTTTAATGAAAAATTGGGTTTACAAGGAGTTGGTCAAGATTTTGAAATTGGTGATACAAAAGTTAAAATACACGGTGATTTTTTATTTGTCAAACATAAAAAAATATGAATTAACAGAAGGTCTTATTAATTTGTTAACAAAAAGTACCTATGAAGAACTCGAAGGGATTTTCAATGATGTTGACATTAAAAATTACAAAGTTTTTATTTAAGCAACCAATGCTATAATTCAAAAATATATTCCTAATAATAAATGGAATAATCCAAGTTCAAGTAGTAATACAAAGTATATTAAAATAATTAGTCTAATTTATGAAGAAGATGTAAAAAATTCACAGTCAAAATCATCACCAATTACACGAGAAATAGTGTTTTCTCCAAGAACTCCTAAATCTGGAGAAGGTATAAAAAATATAATAATTTGCCCAAAGAACAAGTTTGGATGGATGATTTTAGAAAATAAATTGATAGATTTTTAGTTATTTAAGGCGAAAAAATGCTGGAATTAATAGTTTTACAATGAAAAAGTAAGCATAATGAATATGTTATGCATTAAATTTTTTTTTGTTATAAATAATACAAAAGGTATATCATATAATTTTGGATTTCATAACATCATGGCGAAGGCTTTATAAACTGGGCATTAAACAATTTATATTTGACCGAATTACATTTGCCTGGTTATAATTATTGTGGACCATTTACAAATTTAAATGCAAGACTCGAAAGAGGTGATAAAGGAGTAAATAAATTAGATGACGCATGCAAATAACATGATATTGCTTATAGATATCATTAAGATTTTGAATCTTGATATGATAAAGATAAAAATTTATAAAACGAAAGAAAGTAAATTATGTTACATAAAAAAACTCCATTTGGAGAAAAAATTGCTTCTGCAGATGTTGCTTGAACTATGTTTGTAAAAAGAAAATTAGGATGGGGAATTAAAAATGATTAATAAAATACATTTTTTTAAACTCATAAATGAAGATATCGAATATAACTTTTGAAATTTCTTTTGAGGAACTAAAAATGTTGAGTATAGATAGAAATCTTAACTGATGATCAAGTTGCAAAAAAAAATTGCAAGCGGGTAAAATTTCAAATAAGCTTTACCATTGCCAACAGTTAAAAAAAATGGCCAAAGAAATAACTTGGAATGGTTTACACCATGGAGGATTTATTTCAATTATATTGGCTGCTTTGGGGGCACTTGGTGGTTTAGCTGGTGGAGCTACTGCAATTTATAGTTCTGTTGAATAAACTAACAAAAATTAAAAAAAATTAGAAGAAACAAAAATACATAATTTAGAAATGGAAAACAGGTCCGGAAAAGGATTAGTTGCAAAAAGAGGGTGAGCAAGAACAATTTGAATATATACCCACTATATAACACCGACATTGAAAAATATGTAAAAAAAATATTAAATATTTAATTTCAGAAATGTTTATATGATTGATGAATTACAAAAAAGTATTCTCAAAAATGAATGTTCTGTGGTTAATTTCGATAGTTCAAATAATGATGGAAATCCTTGGGTTTGCTATTTTAAAGAAATTAATTATGTTTACTATTTGGATTCATTTGGAGGCAATATTCCCACTGATTTAATCAATTATTTCAAAAACAGAAGGGTTTAGTATGATGATAATCGAATTCAGAATTTTAATTCATTTATATGTGGACATCTATGTTTAATTGTATTACATTTATTTTTAGAGAGAATTTTAGTTTAATGATATCGTTTCTATATTATTAAATTACAGATATATTTGGAAAACAATTAATCAAATATTTAAATAAAAACTTTGACAATATTGCTGAAGATTTAAAAACATGTCTAGATTCGGAATGCAATTCAAGAGTTTCTACTTTACAAAACAAACTAACCACCTGTTTAGATTTTACAAAAAGTAATGTTTTTTTGGATGTAGAATTTTTAATATAGTTGACCCCATTAATAAAATATTTTTAGATAAAAAAATTGCAGATTATTAATTAAAAACAGGCATAAAATCAAAAAGCAGTTCCACTATTTCTGATTTAAAAACATATATAGATTCTAAATATAATATTATTGTCACCGCCTTACAAGATCAACTAAGAAAATTTTTTTTTACACAACAAACTATGTTTCTCTTCATAATTGCAGAATTAATAATATGGCTGATCCGGTAGATGGAATAGATGTCATTAAAAGATTTTTTGATAAAAAACAGCAGATTATGATTTAAAAGATGATATAAATTTTCAATTCTGTAACACCATTGCTGATTATATAAAAATAGACAATACAAAACTATTATTGCTGAATATACAGTAAAAATCAATGTAGATTCAAAATACAGTGATATTATTTTTAATTATTCATTAAAATGATATCAAGATTCGCAATGCCATTCAAGTGTTTCTAATTTACAAAGTAAACTTAGTGGGTGTTTTGATATTACAAATTCGCATGTCTCATTTTTAGGCCATATAATTTTTAATATAGATGACCCTGTAGATGGAAAAGATGCTGTCAATAAACAATATTTTTTATAAACAAATAGCTGATAAATTACAAAATTTAAACCAATAAGTTTAAAAAAAAATTGTGAGACACTTGTTAACTTAAGAAAAGTCTCATATATATTATTTAAGTGCAATGTGGAATAAAACTAATAATATTTTTATATTTTCTTTATTTTTGTGATGGATTGTACTGTTTATAAAATAACTACTGATGATGATGTGACTGTTACTATGGGAAATGCAGAAATAGACTATAGTAAGCCTTTTGATGATAAAAAAGCGACAATTTATCTTTTAAAATAAAATATAAATAAAATATCTTTTCATATTTTTGCACAGGTTATAATGCTACAAATATTCGTGAAATATAAAGATTAAATTCTTTTTTTACTATTAAATTGATAACACTGGGTGCTTGAAGTGTGAGAAGGTCACTAAAAATAATAATATAGAAAATGAAAATACAAAAAATGGACGATTAGTTCAGAAAAATATATGATTGTTGTACAATTCCAAATAATAAACCCTCTTAAAAAAATAGCTCAGTGTGAGAAATTTTTTCCAAGAAGTAAATAATTTCATATCGAATTGATGATTTATAGCAAATTGATCTCATAGGATTGAATACTGGTAATTAAAAATGCATATCACATAAACAATGGATACAAATATATTTGAAAATTTATTGAAGTTTTTTCAAAATTTTGCATTTGTTATACCAATTAAAGATAAAAAAGCTAAAAATTAATTAATAAAAGAAAACTAAATAATGTACCATTTGATAATGGTTCAGAATTTTATATTAAAGCATTTAATAAGTTTATGGAAAAATATAATTTCAACATTATTTTTCATTTTTTGTATTAAAAGCAAGTGTCATTAAAAGATTTAATCGAACTTTATAATATATAATGTGGAAAAAACTTGCTTTGAATGGCAATTATAAATGCATAAATATATTAAACGATTTATTGAAAGAACATCATAATTCAAAACATAGAACTATTGGAATGAAGCCAATTGAAGATAATAAAAAAATGAAAAGAATTTAATGCAGACAAATTTTGTAAATATTTTTAAACCAAAATATAAAGTTGGCAATTTCGTCCATGTGAGCAAATTAAAGAAACTTTTTGAAATAGGTTATACTGCTAATTAGTCGACAGAATTATTTATTATTATTAAAGTTTTAAATTTTGATGTACCAATTTACTAATTAAAAAATATTAATGGAGAAGAAATAAAAGGTAATTTTTATGAATGGGAAATTATGAAAACTGACTATCCGAATGAATATTTTGTTCAAAAAGTTTTAAAAACCTCAGGTGAACAAAATTTTTGTAAAATGGTTAGGTTTTGATAACTCTCATAACTCATATAAATGTAAATTTTTTTTTTATAATTAGATAATTTTGAAAAAACAATAACATAACACACATCGCATTTAACGACAGTTTTAATGTTCGTTTATTTATAATTGACCAATTAAAAAACTGCAATAATACAATGTACCTCATGTTTAACAGCTGCTTTAATTTCCTTTTTTTAATATAAAATGTAATGACGTGTAAATATAATTGCTATACTTCCTATTATAAATTTTTCTATTCAAATCTATAGTAATAAAACCATAATCTTCATTCCAACATTTTAAACATATATTGTGTAATTTCTCAAAAGACATGTCCCCACTGACAAAATCATTAAAAATATGCTTTAAATTATTTTCATCTTGTCTAAATATACACAAAAAATTCGTATCATCCCTTATGAGCTGTTTTGGTAGTTTCGTATAAGTTTGCGTTAAATAAAATACATCGATATTTTTATGTAGTCCTCGAGTGAAATAATTGCGAATCATATCTTGATTATCTACAATAACTTCGTTAAGTATAACAATTGAATGTTTTCGCACTCGTATAAAGTAGTCATTAAATCAGAATTATTACAAAAGTGAACCATTTTTTCACTAAACTTTATAGATATTGCACTAAATATTTTTGAAGTTCAATATATTTGGGCTGGTTTAAACTTTTTTAACAAACACAGTTTATTAAAATTTTACCCAATTGTTTTAAAATAAAATTAATTATCAGACTTGTTTTCCGCAACTGCTCAGGCCAAAGATTGTTGCACGCATATTATCAGAAAATAATTCACAATTTATTGTATTCTTTTTTTGCCACTTCAAAAATTAAAATGCTAACACCCCAGTCAGTTATTTTTCCATTTATGTTAATTTTTTATATACATTTTTCATATAAAATTTACCACCTGATATAAATAATAATACTATAACAATAACTGAAAAAAAAAAGAGTCCTGTTGTTGATAAAAATGAAGTTATAACTATTCCAATAGGTCAATTTGATATTGAATTGTTAAAAGAAACTACAAATTCAATGTATCCATTTTCAACAAATAATAATGAATTAATAGCCGAAAATGTAAAAGAATTGAATATATATCAAATATAAATTATATATTAAACTTGATGATCGATTATCTGATAGTCTTTGTTTTGAAAGAAAATTAACTATTGAAGAAGACAAAGTTGTTGTAGGTACAAATTTACTTAAATTTAATCCATTAAAAACAATAAATATTCACAGTAATTTGTCACATGGTAGGTTTGCAAAATATGGTAATTCTACTAATTTAGAAACTGATTTTATTGCTGGTTTTCCACCAAAAACCATGCTTGGTTTTAAAGATTATATAATTTATAAGCCTGCATATACAAATTTTTATAAAATTAATAATGGACTATTTAACCCGAGACACCACCTCCTCTTCGTCAGTGCTTGCATCGCCTAGGGAAGAATAAGCTTGCAATTTATCATTTTATAGGCTTCACACCATTTCCAATATCATCTTAACAGCAGGTTTAAGCTCGGAAGTATTTTGTATGTCAAGTGTAGGTCACCGAAACTTATTCAATAAACGAGTAAGTATGCATTGAATGACTTTCCTGTGATATATATTTTGAGGCCTTTGGGCTCTTCAGGGCATGGGCCCTTAAATACCTGCACCTTTTCCCAAATTTATCAATATGTATTTTATTTGCAAGGGTTAATATGGAAGTCATGGTGCCAAATGCATATGGAGATATTCGACGAACTTTTATTTGCAACATCAATCAGTAATATGGGTGTGTGAGCTGACCCGACCAGGTCACAATACACAGCATAACTGGGATTATTTTCACGGCATATTTTTCGAGAAGTTGCAGTCCAGTATTTAGTTATGGTCGTTGGCCGAAAGACCCTATAGAGATCTGCACTACTGACTTCATACAACATTGTATAGCAATGCCTGGCGCCTTGAGAAAAACCTTCCACAATCATCTTTAAAACTTCCACAATTTTCACTGCTCCTCAAATTCCACCTCTACACCGTGAGGTGCCACAGTACCAAGTTATAATGGTGGCGCGAACGTGTGGCAGTATCCTTTCCTCCTCATATCCCAACATTTAACCCAGAGCCATTTGACATCACCACGTCAACCTCTAGGTCCCATCCTTTTTCGGTGCTAATGCGATAGCCGAGTTATACCTGCTTCTGGTTAGCTCAATAACCCCGCCTGTTAGCATTTATGCAATTTACTGTTTAGTAATACGGGCTTGATGAGGAAAGTAGCTTTGTGGGCTACTAAATATAGGTTCCTCCTTTGTTTATGGTATTGCATGCTCCGACACAGTCATTCTGCGTAACACGTTGTGATTAGCAAAAACAATTTTCTTTCATTTAGAATACGTTCAAATATGGCCTGGTGTTCTACTGGAATATCATTTTCAAATTCTGTTTATTTAACTTCCAGTACATGCTCTACTTTATGGCTGTCAGCATTATTCTTTTGACCCAAAATGAATATGTCATTCAGCTGTTTCTACTATCGTATTTTGCACTGTTAACCACAGTACTCCTAAATTGGCAATCGCTGTAATTTCATCTGTGATTATTGTGGTTGTTATGGTTTCTGGATATCTGATTTTAATAGTAACTGTTGCCTGTCCAACTGTGAAATTTGTACAATGTGCATTTTCAAGTTGTATGACCTGCCTGGTTGAGGTTATGTCACTATTGTTTACAAATGTAGGCTTACACGCATTATGGGATGCTGTGTTGACAATTAAAGCATGACATGGTAGACTATTTACATGTAGAAGTACCCTGATAAATTCTGCACACTGGCTACTAACCTTGTTGACAAGTGCCTATTTAGGCATTACAGTTGGGATGTTTTCCTGGGGAGGGGAAAAAAATCACATCCGGTGGCTTTACCCCTACAACATGTTTCCTTGCTGGTCTTCGCTGGCGTCTGGCCATCTGTTGTTGTTGTTTGGACTATGGGAGCAGTTTGTGCGCCAATGCAAGAGCCATCCTGGACAGTACCGACACAAAATAGGAGGTGGCTCTGATCTGTCCCATTTTATGAACCATTTTCCACCTCTGAATGCACTCGAAATTAATGTGTAACCACCACATAATGAGCTATTCTGAAAACTGTTATTATTCTCCCATGGTTGTTCATGTCTTCTGTGTTGGTAGTCCTGTTGATTCACTCGATGTCGTTCACCGTGGTTGTTCCCGGCATCATGAGGCCTGTGGAGTGCCCGTACACCTCCCAGGTCTTGTTGCGGTATGCACGTGCAGCACTCCAGGATGATGGCAGCATGCATGAACTCTTCAAGTCCGCTGTTGAGTAGCAGGATGAGAGCAGTGCGATACTCAGGAATGGTAGTCTCGGCGATGACTTCCAATACCTCACGTTCTGACAATTCCGGGTGGAACCTCCATACCAGGTGAGTTTTGGTTGATGAACGCCATCAGGGTTTCCCCTTCCTGTTGCTCTTGTAGAGTTAGCTTACTCTGAATATATGTTAATCTTCCTCCAAATCTGCACAGAAAGCATGTAGAAATTCCACCCAGGTTAGACCGTAGTGGTTCATGGATTTCCACCATTGCCTTGCTTCACCCTTAAGTTGTTTCCCTACACAGCCTGGCCACTTGTCTTTGGAGACCCCATGCCGTTGCAGGCATGTGGTGCAATCGTGGACGAATGCGGAGGGATCTTCGTTCAGCTGCTCAGATAATGTTGGCAGCGTTTGGCAGCAAATTGGTGTTGGGCGAAATTGCATGCCTGACCTGTTGCTTCCATTTGGTGTTGTTTCCATGGTGCTGTTGACAGTTTGCTGTGCAGTTCTGAGTGGTATGGATGACAGGAAATTATTCTGTAAATTTGGCAGTACCGCTGGAGAGTGTGGATTCCAGATGGTGTGGAGGAATAGGTATAAATTGGCAGAACATAGTGTGTTGCTGGTATCTGTGGCAAATACATGAATGGAAGGGATGTCATGGGTGTGAGTCGTAATTCTGTTGCGGAAGTCCTGTCTGGTAACATGTGCATGTTATGAACAAGCGGTGTGGTGGGTGTACTCTTCCTCTTGACCGTACAGATCTGACACTTGAACTTTTCCCCTTTAATTGTGGTCTGCTCACACAATCCTGACCGCTTCTGCAGCTGCTGCCGGTGTTATCAGATGGCCTATAAACAGTCTCGAAAGGGGAGGGGGCTTTTGACATGTGCCAGGTAACCCCAGCCCTAAGACCGTATGTCCGGCCATAGCATGCACTGCCCGAAGCAGGGTTGTGGACTTTTCTGGTGTGGAGTGTGAGCCCGGTTACTGGAGCGACCAGGTGCAGAGCACACGAAAGGGCACGCAGGCGCAAGTGCAGCCTGTCGTTGCTATAGTAATGCAAGATGCCACAGAGGAATAATTAGGCCAGTATATTGAACTGGAATATTTCAGGCCTAATTCAAATACTTTATTATGTAGTTAGTTAAAATGTTTATGGTTGGTTTTGCAGGTGTTGTTTTATTTGTTGTGTTTGCAAGGTAACGTGAAATTATTTATTTTCATCTTCCACAGAGTGTTTGTGTCAATCCCATTTTGTCAGTGTTTATATCACAGGAATAGATGTATTGTTTTCATAGTCTATTTACTTTTTCATTAACTCAGGGGTCAATGATACAAGTCATCTCATTAAGTACTCCCATTTCGGTGAGAGGGAAAGCTGTGGGGATCCACTAGGGTGGGGCGGTGCAACTGGACATGTAACTACAATAGACTTAAAGTATCTGGAATATTTTTCATGTCTCGTCGCCTGGTAAGCCATCTCCACTCCCTGGAGGATTAACATTTACCCGGGGAGCTTAAAGTCTCAGGTAACAATTTAATTTTCGAAAGACACTTTTTCTGTTTCAACGCACGGCAGGTCCAAATAGCCGCAAGTGTAATTCATGTCAATTGTCCTCATAGAAGGGTTGTAGTTTACCATAATAAATATGTGTGTGTCAACTTCCACTACGTTATTTGCTTATGTCGCAGTATGTGTGTAAGGTAACGGGCCATTACAATACCCGCTCATTTTATACATGTAAGTTCTATTTTCAGTGTAATCAGTTTTGTTCCAATTTGTATGGGCACGTGGGAGGCCCTGACAGCGCACGTACACGAGTGTAATGAGTAAGAAGTTTTCCCGTCAACATCAAGAATGGTGTATAGCCGACCGATGGGCTATTGTTTAGGAAACAATCTTCATCTGGAGCAATAATCTAAAAGTGGATGTGAACAATTCAATTTCAATTGCGAGGAGATTGGTCCTGGGTGGACGGCCCACAACCCCAAGGTTAAGAGTAGCAGCATCATCTTTGACATCGCCTGTCAGCATCTGGCAACCTGTGTATATTCATTCCTTTCTTTCACCATCTCCACTCCAGAAAATCCCATTCCAAAATTTTTCGGCACTAGTCGTGCATCACGAGTTATACATTGCCTTTTTTCTGTGTTGCCGGTTTTATGTTACATTGTTTATATCAGTCCAGTGATGGTTTCTTGTTCGTTACTGTTCGTTCATTCGGCGTAGTACTGGTTGTTAAACTGCAGACAATCTAATAAAATTGTGCCCTGATGTGGGCAAAGTAGGTCGTGACACCTGTTAATTGCATGATTGCCCGAAAATCTGCACTGTATTTCTGTTCTGGTAATTCTGACTCTAAGTACTGTCTGTTATCACTCTCGCGGTCGACCACAGTGTGGGTTTCGTTGGGCTGGACTGTCGTTCACATTTACAATACCTTTTATCTTCCTCATACTTCACAGTAAGATCCTGCAGAAGTAGGCGTAAGCAGTGCAGACATAGCAACGCCGGTGCATCGTTAAAGGTCCGGCCAGCCATGTTGTGTTTACAAACAACTCTATGTAGTCGCAGAAACACCGGCACGGGAGCAGGGTATGCTGGAGTGTGGTTGGGGGCATAGCGGCACTCGGCATGGCACAGGTGATGTCACAGCGCAGCAGGCCTCAACTTGTCGGCAGTGGGGCGGGAGCATGGATGGGCGGCTTGTTCCTCTATCCTTTCATTTCCCCTTCTCCTTGTGGCACGGGAGGAGGAGAAGTTCTTGCAGCCACTTTGCCCTGCTGCTGGCACCTGGGTAGTGCAGCATGGCTGACGTCACAGTGCGCAAAAATGGCTGGTGTCTGCTACTATTCACGCACTCCCTTGTAGTTACTGTAATGGCTGTGTACTTCCAGAGTTCGCACACTTTTTCCAACTTTATCATGTGCTTCGATTTTCCGGTGTCCTCAGGTGTTGGGATCACTTCCCATGGCTCCGGTTGCACACAGCAGATCTTCTCTATGTGCCCTTGTTGCGGGCGTTGGCCAGGATAAGCGGGGAAGCTTCTGATAGGAGTTTGAAAATTTTGAAATGTTCTACAAAAATTTGGAAAATAAATTCAGATTGGTCAGATGCTAGGAGATATTGCTGGAAGGATATCGCCACTAAGATGGGCGACATTTGATGGGAGTCAAATTGTCGAAAAGGCTATAGGAACCTGGCACGGGCAAGCCATTTGTTGGTGGATAGTGGAGCAAAAGATGGTAAATTTAAGGTTAGGTGTTTGGGTAAGATATTTAACATGAAAACTCTTCAAACCTCTGTTGTGGTACTTGGGCGCCACACATTGCATGGAGTGCAATACCAACTTGTAGTGTAGTGTAGACTGATTCCTCAAGGTCGTGTGCCGACATTCAAATGTGGCATACTTCTGGTGTTGCTCCTTAATTAGATATTACTGTGTTATGCATGTTAAGCAGCGAGTTCTCTTGGCGACCCACACACCCATACATTGCACAGCAAAAAAAACACTGAAAAAGTACATGTAAAACACTTTGCTAATACTTAAGAAATCACGGAAATGTGTGAGCCCACGCCCCTAAAACCCATAGGCAACAACGGATGAACAGACACAATTCCTTTGTGTAAATCCATGGGGTTTTATTAAGAAATCTTCTGACAAGAGACACTTAAAAAAATATTCCAGGACTTCAACCTGCTAGGTAGGTAACACTGAACATAAGGCACAAGGCCACAAAACAATTAAGTGGAAATTATGCCTTCATACGGGATGCAAGCCATTGTAAGGAAAGGGGCGGAGAGTGTCGGGCAGCGATAAAACTAATGCTTCTGGCAATTAAAGTCTATTGCAAATGAATGATTAGTAACAAAAGTTGAAGTACCACCCGAGCGCACGATAATGTGACGACGTCGTCCACGCGCCCACCCTCTCGAGACACCATAGAATAATTAACATTCTCACGTAGCGTGCTGGCCAGCGTTGGCGAGCAGGAAGGCTGAACTGACTATTTTCTTATACCATGAAATTCTTAACACTAACACACACATTGCTAATGTGCATGAAACTGATACATAAACACACCCTTTAATGTGTGAAAAGCACTGAATGAAATTAAGTGAGGATGGAACACATGAAGAATTAAAATAACAGAAAATTACAAAAAGGTACACTGAGGCCTGTGGGGGCATTAAAAACACTTTAGAGTTCTATTATTAGACATTACGTGACAAGACATCCTTGAGCATCTTGTAATTGTTAACTTATGCACTGTTTAACTGGATATACTAATAGTACATGTGTGTGCAGGCACACGTGTTTGCTCTGCACCCTACATTTATTTATTTTGTACTTGTGTTCACGACACGGGCACTGTAACTGGCCCTACGAGCCACATTTGTGTTGTTTCCACTGATGTAATCGATGTGGTGCACTACCGAACTGGTGCACGTGAACATCCAGTAGAGTTCTGATTTTTGTAGCCGATGCCGGTGACAGTGGGAAATGGGCTTGGGGAGAGCCGGTAGCGTTAGTTGGAACAAGGAAATGTGCGGCCAGCGAGATCGGTCTACCTCATCTTTATTCAATGGTTGTAACATAGATGAAGGCACTGGAGATTGGTGGTTCTCCTTTGGATGCTCTAGCTGCATCGTGAGTGTAGCCCAAAACATTGTTTACGTTAATAGGATGTTGCGAGAAAGGTTACTTTAGTAACGTTTCGTGTTGAACAAAGAGGATGAAGTTTCACTAGTTTATTATTGGCTTGTGTTAGTTGTGCAATCAAATAATTTCCATTAAAACTACCGATTGTGAGCGTGTGATACCACGGCCCAGTATTCGGTTATGGGCGACAATAAGCATGTGTTTTAGATAGTGCTCAAATATCAAAATTTGCGGAAAATTATTTTTTGAATAAATTATTAAACAAAGTATAACAAGAGTGCTACTGTTGTCATCTAATGAATTGCAGATTGAATATCTGTAATGATTACAGCAGCCTAGCTGAATTTCTAGGAGGCAAAGTTCACATGATCTTGAGCCATAAAATGGAATTTTGTTGGCATTTGTTTTTAAATTCCTAACACTGAGAATGACTCGAGAGTTTTGTTTCTTATATGACTTCATCTCGTTTATACCTACATATTTAATGTCGATATGGTAAATGATTTCTGGTAAATAAATTCAAATCCAATTTTAATTATACCCTTTTTTACATTACGTTAGTTCTCTTGTCTGATAAAATTTTGTACTTATCTATCACTTGTTGTAGGGTACAGTATTGTGTATGGCATCTACAAAATTGGACAAGGATAGTTACCATTGGTGCATAACTAAAACACTGAAATTAATTTTTTTTTGCTACATTTTGTCTGCACTTTTCAGATGAAAAAAAAGGGGGGCAGGAGACATTTCTGGATAATTTTATTCCACATATCTACAACAATTGTGTTTCATATTTCTCCCAAGTGCAATTTGGTACCATGGGCTTAATCAGTAGCCACAATTTTAATTCAGCCCAACATGCTAAAAAATGCCACATTGGGAGGGAAAACTACAATGTGATATTATCTCTATAAATACACTTTTCAGGATAATAAGGTAACCACCCTATGGATAGGTTAAAAGATATAAAAACTTATTGACCAGTATTTTAGGTTACTTTCGGTAGTTCAATTAGATTAGGATACATTGTTGAATAACAATGGGAGAAAGATGCACGCACTGCAATTATGTCGATAACAAGTGTAGATGTACTAACCATTGCCAAAGTGGACTACAGAAACACTTGTGGCAAAATTTCTTTGTTGTTACCTACCAATTTATGCAATTATTATTATATTTATGGGGGACGATTAAATGTAAGTACCTAAAATTTGCACTGGTGCAACGTAATGCAAATAAAACTCAGCTTCACATGCACTCATAACCACAGGTGCAATTAAAAACACCGAATGCAAGTGGGTAGGACTCTTTTGGACCCACATTTTCACTCCCACTTCCCGAACTACAGTGGCCAATGAAATAATTTGTTACAAGGTCTTCACGGCCGCATGGATACATAAGCTGTGAAGAATTTTACATTCACTAAGTAGTGTGTTTTAAAGTTGTTGTGACAAGTGTTTTTATCGCGCCGAAAAGTTGTTCATATTTTGTAGTAATTATAACTTAAACGACAAGTAGCGAGTGTTATGTTTATACTGCGATGTTTGGACTTGGAGAGCCGCTTATTTCAATAATTGATGAAGTGTGACGATTGGTGATTAATACATGGACAATTTTTTTAGCAGACACGAAATTGAGATTCTATGTTTGAAGTTATTTTCATAAAAAAAGATATGTGATATCGTATGTTATAAGTGTTAATACGATTAGTGACTATGTTCGAAGTGTAACCGACCTAATATTGTGTTTACTTATTTTTTGTTTAGAAATAATGCTATTCTTCATGGCGTTTTTTATCAGTTCATAACGAATTTCCACTTGGTTTGTATTTTCTCTGCAAATGCAATTGGTGCAGTACTCAAATCGAATATTTAGCATTGTGATTACATTACACTGACGTTGCGATGAAGGATATTTTCGTAGCATTTTGTGTTGAACAAAGAAGATGATGAATAAATTCGCAGACTTCTAATGATATTCGTGTAGCATGTAGTGCTATAAGTATGATGTGTGCCATGTGTCCCAGCCCTAGACCTTTCACCACATCTGGAGGAGCAACCTGCCAAGCCAGCTGACCACCACCTTCTGCACGTGTATGGCCAGTGTGACATGGGCGTGGTTCAGTTTGATTAAATAGGCGTGCTATAGAAAGTGTATATATAGTTTGTTCATATATGTTTCCGTGGACCCTAGAGTTTGTTTTTAATTGTTTTATTTCTTTCAATGTTAAAAAGTGTTAATTTGTTAACTTAATTTCCAGGACATTTTTCCGATTTAATATTACTTGTTGTCACGTGACAATGTGGTCCGAATCGCGCTGCACGATGTGCACTAGTGTGATGTATGTGCGACATGTTCCATATGTGTGTATGGTGTATATCGCCCGTGCGATATAGTGCCTATGTATTATTATTTAATTTAAATGGTTTTGTAGTATTTTTATTGTGTTCTGTGTTTTTATTGAATGGACATGGGCGTACAGGAATAGCCATATTAATTCCCACTAGACGAGGCAGTGGATATGGATACTGGGATAACTGTTACAACTTCTGCAACTACAAGACTGAGGCGTCGGACATCGGCCACATGCCCGAACAGAACTTGTGCTCTCTACTGAGACGCTGGCGCCCCCTGGACAACATAGTGGTAATTTTAGTATCCTATCCACACAACCTATCTCCCTCCTTGATGGTCCAGCCTAAGATCCAGAGACACATCAAGTGGAATTTATAAATGACGCAATTGTCTTGCGATCTCAAGTATTTTTTATCACCAATCGTCGCCGCACCCTTCGACAGTTAATGAAACAAGACTTTTTTGTTTTCCATAACAAATCCCCTCCAAAATATGATGGCAAAAATTTTAAGCACTTGAATAAAATTTTATTTTTCGACTGTTTTAATGGAAATAAAAGTAAAAAGTTAAGACAGAAGCACCCTCAGAAAACTTCATTTCGCCACTTCAATTTGTCGTTGAAAACACATAATTTAGTAATTTACATAATTTGTTACCGACGAAATTCAAACGTAAGTGTATTTTTTAACAATAGCCATGTTGCTCGTTACCTACATGTGTCGACTGCGCATGTGCTGCGAGAGCAATTCCACTTGCGCCGAGGTATTTGCCTGGGCGCAGATTTATCAGCTATTCGCGTGGGTATGCAACTTTTAGCACCTCTGTTTCTTTAAATTTAATACCATTTAGGTGCCACGCTAGTGCAAATTTTGCATTGCACCCTTAGAAACGTGCATTTAATCACCCCCCTGGATACATTTAAAATATTTAGTTTCAATATCTCAGAACCACACTGCAGAAACTTGACAAACAAATACCCTCCAAGAAAAGCATTGTCTTTAGAAGCAGTTTATCCAGCTGAACCGGCAATGATGCTTTCAGAATTAACTGTCTATACTGCGACGGTTCTTCGGCCACACATATTGTATTAGTGAAAATTAAATTTGATTTACAAATAACTCATGGTTAAAATTATGCAGTTAGCTGCATTTATGAAAATGGGAAGAAGAAATGAAAAAAAAAAAAATACATTTTTCAGCTCCAAAGATAATGTTGTTACCCTGCTATTTCCTGTCATATGAAAAAAAAAAAAAAAAAAAAAAACTAGGTTTAAGTTGAGTGATGTATATTAAATTTCTTTTGAGATGAGATGTAAATAACATTTAATGTGAAACTTGCTGTATGTATTCATTCAGAGCACATCACACAAAAAAATTAAACATATTTGTTTAACAGTTTTTGTGTAGTCCTTGGCCATAATGATAGTGATAGAATTGTGAGTCGTTTAACAGCTAAGAATTTCAGTGTTGATGGGGGTGAAGTGATGTGGATAAGGAGCAGCAATTAAATCTAAAAGTGGAGGAAACCATAGAACCCTGAGAAAACCAACCCACCAGTGGTAACATCCACCATGTTTCTCACATGCAAACATCCTGGGTGACCTCGCCAGAAATAAACTGGCATTCAAAGAAAAACAACCATGCATTTTTACATGTAGCATGACAAAAAACATTGCATGATTTTTCAGTGTCCTGTGTGTGGCAGTGCAGTGGCAGTGCCAGTCTTACTATTCCCATGTTTCTGTGCCGCACAGAAATTAACTCCAGGTAGGTGGCATATTATGTAATAAATGTAAATATATATTTTTGCCTATACAATTAGTAAAATATTACAATGTTTCAGGCACATCCCTGTTGTTATAAGAGTATCCAAATCATAAGTTTCAGTTAATTTCAAATAAAATTGTATGACTTATGTTGTGTTGAACATGTTTCTGAGAAAAATAAAACATAGTCCTACACATGTTTCAGATTTAATTATAATGCACAAAATTTACAGGCAGGGACTGAATTTCAAAATTTGCATTATATATTAATTATTTTATTGCTGGTGCAACATTATGCTAATTTCACCAATGAAAATGGGGCAAGAATAATTGCAGTGAAACAAAACTTAAAAATATTACTGATGGTGGTTTATGTAACCAAAACTAACCTATTACAATTTTCTTGGTTACATGTCTAGGTGAGATATACTGCCACTTTACTGACGTAACTGACCCAAGTAGTGTGCTGTTGTTGTTTCGGGGATAGGAGGCATAGTCTCTATCCCTGCACTCAGTTTCCCGAACCCGCATTTTGTTGTGGTTGGCGATGTCGATGTATCTGTTCACCGGGGCAGTACCTGCACGTAGTGGGCGGTTGCAGTTCCGATCTGTCACTTCCACGTGTAAGTTGTGTGTTGCTTCTGCTCTATGGTCTGCTTACCTCTGGCACTGGCGCTTGTGTATGCTGCGCCGCTCCGCTCAGGTGTTCGGTGGGTGGCTGGCCTCTAGGCGCCCTGATGTTATTGTTTTGATGACTGGTGGGCATGGCAGTGTTTAAATTCGGCGGACCATGTGACAATGCTCCCCGTTGATGTAGTTCTGTGTTGTTATGTGCGCTGCCAGCTGCTGTTCTCATGAAGTTTTCAAAGCCATGGTGCATTGCTGGTCGTAGAACTGTCTGGTGTTCTGATATCACTGTTTGTATCACAGCCTCTAATATGTCAGCTGTAGCAACATGGTGATTAAAACGTGTCACTAGATTCACTTTGCATCTCACAAACACTTCCAAATCTTCATGGGGCCATTATTTTTTGGTAAAAATGCTAACCTGTGTTTATATAGTTGCCAATGTGCTGGCATACCTTGTAAAAAATGTGGTAACGATCTGTTCCCAGGTAATCTGATACTCCTCCACAGCTCTTCACCAAACTCTCACACCTCCTACCACACTCGGCCATTCTTCTATTGTTACACCATACCATTGCAACTTCTGAGTACACTCGTCGATAAACGCCCTCGGGTCTCTGTGCCATGCCACACAAAATTTGGAAGGAGTTGGAATTATTAGGTGTTTTGTACGGGATGACATAGGGATATGGGGGTGGGCGTGGTTCAAGTGGTGAAGATGTTGTGGCAGGTTGTTGCGTTGGTAAGTGTAACATGTTAGGAATAGGTGGTGGTAAGGTAATGGTTTGTGATTTTCTGATTGGCTCGAAGACTGTCGTTTGTACTTGTGGTTGTTTCACTATGTATGCCAGTCCATTCAGCAGGCTCGTACATGTTTCACACTTAGAGGGTTGTTTCGGGGTTCTCCCCCACTCACACGTAACATTTAGTTGAGATTCCTGACACTGGTGATGTTCGTCCTAGTTGTTAGTTGTTCTGTTGGTCAGCTCGCACGTACCTCGCATTATGTAGTCCTGCAACATGTTGTTGTCCACTGGTGTTGAGCAGTTACTGCAGTTTCTTCCTAGGGCTAGGCAATACTGATATCACGTGAACTGTCCCAAACAAGCCCTTATCCTTTCTGCTGTATTTAATGTTCTCTCCGATTGTCTGTTCCAGCAATGTGTACAGGATGCCAGACCTAGCTCTGGCTCCTCACATCGCTGTTGAAATATGTTTTCGGTGCATGAGTGTCCCACTGGTTGGCTGCACTGGTTCGTTGTGTATGCCACCGGAATGTGTCCCAGTGGACATCTGAAAATATTTTCCAAGGGTTCATACTTGGCGAACAGATCACTGTCTGTCATTTTATTGCAATTTCTGCAAGTCACTGCTAGCCAACACTCCATCGCGAAAACACGCATATGTCCTGGTTGACCATCGCTGCTGCACAGAGATTTTCAAGGCGGCTATGGTCCTCCCACTCGCATATTTGTTCCACTCCCGTTGACAATGTTTCTCAGTGAAGTTGGTAGCAGTTGTTGTCGGGATTGTCAAACACGTGCTCAGCTCCCCCGGTGCGCGACATGGACGACCAAGGTAGTTCGTGTGTTACACCTCTTTAGGGCATAGCAGGGCTAAAGGAAGGCAAGGAGGACGCATAACATAAAAAAATCAAGAAAGTGTAGAGACAAAAATTCCAAAATTTATACAAAATATCATTTTGATATCCCATTAAAAAAAAGGCCATTACAACTTTAAAAGTAAAGTATGCCTGATGATTCACTAAAAAGTACAACATGGAATACTAATTTCAAGAACACCATTGACAATGAGCGAAATTCCTTATTCCACTTAACGATGGGCATACAGGCATGCCATAAAATAGACACTAAACTCTTTGAAATTAAAATCTTTTTGGCAAACCGTAATCAAGGCAACCATTTTGACATTTGACAATGAGCATAAAGGCCTGCCATAATATATCCACTAAACGCCTTGGCATTAAAATTCTTTTGGCAAATTGTAATCCAGGAGATCATTCCTACAGCACAACAAAAAAAAAAAAAAAAAAGGAAGAGTCCACCTCTAACAAACGTTCCCATAAAGTACTATATTGAAATTCACACAATCAAAACAGTGAAGAAACACTTCCCTACAAAAATCCATATACACGAAAATCGCTACCAAAAAGGAGAACTATATCCCCAGCATTACAGCAACTATGTTCATTGCAATACTTAACTTCCATACTCATATGATGCAAAACCGTGTCTAGCATGCTGAAGCCCCGAAGTACGAATTGGTGTAGACATGACCTATCGACGGCCAACCCACGCAAATCGAAGAGGAACACTGCCCATTTGCTCGGGCTGGGGACGAAAATTTAGACGCGAAAAGACGGCTCGGGAATGTTAAGGAGGCAGCGGGAATAGCGGAGAGGTGCTTGGAAGGTGCTAGAGTGTGCGAGGCTAAACTCGTTGCTAGTAGTAGCCACCAGATAGTGCTCGGCCATTCCACGAGTGCCACACACCTCTCGTCAGTATAGTTCAACTCTTGGTAGCGTTCTGATGTGCGCCACCCCAAGGGAGGGGGTGGGGGGGGGGGGGGGTTGGCGAAGATAAATATAGTACTTTTCTGGGGTTGAAATATGGCCTCTTCAAAAAATAACAGTTTATTAAAGTGGGCTACAAACACAGAAGTGGCTAATAACCATGCAGACTTGCTAACTAAGTTGATTATTGTCATGTAGTTCTGTAAATACACCAACCCCATAATAGCTGCATTCAATCTTACTCCAGGAAATTGTAAGCATCACACATTTCACCAGTTGTCGGGACGAAAAATAAATCGTCCAGGCAGGACAGTCTTTGGCAGGACAAGGGTACTCACATAAAACTGCTTGAGTTTGCGGATTGACACATGTGTCAGACTTGAAACAGGGCTTCATTTGGAACAGTGGAAGTAAGGAAACACATACTGTTACTGTTCCCGGAATGCCAGTTGGGGCGGCCGCCTAGATTTCCATGTTCACCAACGTCGTAAAATGACAGTTCCATGCTTGGTCACCCACTGTAGCCACTGCATTTAGCCACACGATTTGGGTGCCATTTGACACCTAGCAGGGATCGGCGTATGTGAAGTCCAAGTATGGGCGTGCCGATTCAGCGCTTGTCGGTTTGAGACAGGGACATGAATACAATCAGTAATTATTTTATGGGCGTCAGGTAACCTCCGAGGGGTATCCTCTAGGAACAGAAGCAATAACAAAACATAAACCGATTATTATGGCAAAAAAGATTTATTGTGGATTATAGTACAATTCAGCATGACCATGAATATGCATGTCAAGACTCGTACCTACCTACATTCTATACAACGAAATCTGACCACAAATTTCAAAATTCATCATCTTATGGGAAAACATCGAAGCATTACCAAATGAGTGAACATAATAAAGATAACTGGTTTGATGATGTGGAGTTGGAGATGTGGGATGGTGATTGTCCTTTGTGTGGAAATTGTACTCTAGAAATAATTGGTTTTATTAATCGATGTATATGACCTAGGAAAGTGTTTGGTGTAAAAGGTAATCGTATGTTTAAAGAACATAATCATTTTACTTTAAGCTGGGAGAGATATGGAGCCAAGCCTTCGCCTGATAAGGTGTCGCCTGGTCGGTGCGATAAGATGTTAATGAAAATGAAGCTTCCCAGCTTTTAAAAGTACTCTTGGATAAGACATTTGCTTCAGCACCCAAGTATGACAAAAATTTCACATGGATGTTATTAATTACATTGATAGACCATGATTTTAAATGAGAAACTATTAGTATATACCAGATATAAAGAAGTCAGATTCATCATCAGTATTGTGAACAAGATTAATAACCATCGTAACCCTGCTTTTACACATTCGCTTGAAGTGGTTCAATTTTTTATAGTTCAAACATACCTGCCCATAAGATGGGCATTTGCCAAATAAAAATGCTCCAGACCGCATTTGCCACAGTGGAAAGACTTTGAAGTGTCTGTCGTCTCGCCTGCCTGTTCCGAGATCTGCCTTGAGGACCAGTATACCTGGGTCCAGACGATCGTAGCTCCAGCATTTGATGAGCGTGTTGACCCTCTTGGAACAGCTCAGCACTTTGCTCCGTTTGATTGAGTTTCTTTGCCACTTCCAAGGCTGTCTCCAGAGTCTACGAATCTTCTTGTGGGAGCACTTGTTGGATATTGTTGTGTCACGGCAGAAGCCCACATATAAAGATACTCTTAACAATGGAGTCTTTCAGCTCGCCGAATTCGCACGACGAACTTAGATTCTTCAAACTGACTGAGGACTCTTCTAACCCCTCACCATGTAGTTGGCGATGAGTGAAAAAGTTAAATCTCTCAATTGCCAGATTTTTCCTGGGCGAACAATCATTGCAGAAAGCGCCAATAAGCTCGACATGTTTAACCACCTCCAGTTCCAAACTAAGTAATTAAGTAAAATGGCAAAACGACGATGTTCAGACTCATTTTCCAAACCTTGCGCGCGAATATAAATTGTATATTGCTAGTGCCAAAGCTTCCACTCATAGGCAAGGTTAGGCTTGGTAAAATCCAAATATGGAACAGCCCCATTATAAGACGACAATGTGGGCTTACCGCCGAGCCGAATTTCTTTCTGCTCGATACTATCGGAAATCGTAAATAAAGATGCCGAATATCCAAGAAAATACACCAACAGAATGGCATAACGAAAATCACAAATGAGCCGAAAATGACTAGAAACAACCGATGCCACCATGTTTCATGATTATGTTAATCGTAGTACAATAGTTTGTAGGGAACGACAAGAAACAAGACAAACAAACATTTCAGTGTTTCACTACTCGTAGACTTCTTGTTTTATTTATTACAACCTCACAGTGATCATACAGCTGATAAAACCAAAGATAACTCACTTAACAAGACATAGCACTTCACATTACAAAGATAATAGAACACTATGTACCCATACTGGATTTGTAAATATATTATTGTAATTTTTTCAGTGAAATATATTCGCAGCTCTCTCTTCTGTTTGTGTCGTGCCTCAAATTCCCCTTCATCTCAGAAAATTTCGATATATTAACATTCTATATTATCATATTCCACACACCATCTTGCCAATAAAGCTCACAAAAATGTTTTGTAAGCCATTTGTTCGTGGTTTTACTTCTCTGATCGAGTATGTGCAATGGAAATGGAGGTAAGAATTTACGGCTGACCATGCTACATCGTCATTAGCCACACTGATTTCTTTCATGATGTATCCTACTTAAAAGGTGAACACTTGGATACTTGTGAACATGTCGGCGGCTGAATAGCAATGAGATATTTTGGTAAACTACATCAGTAATTTAACCACTTTGTGTCGGACATTGTATGTGATCCGTCTATAATTTATTATGGTAGTATAAGCCAGTGTACTGGCTGGTATGTTGTCAACAGTGGTAATTACAATTATACAGTATATCATGCCTGTATTTACACGATCGTCTTGCATGATCATTATCAAACATGAGGAGATAAGAAAAATATCTGAAATCATCTGGCCCCAATGTTGGCGATGGTGTGTTTCTATGTTACAATTGCTGATATTGTACATACATCTGGTAAGCAAATATGAAGGCTCCATTACTAAAGTTGGTGTGCATGTCCGAGTATGGGTACAATGCCGAGTTAAGAAATAATGAGATGCTCTTGATTTTAACATGGTCAAACTTTGAACGATCTAATTTAACAGCATTCTGGTTGCTGGTTTGGAATGCTACGATAATGTATCGAGGCTTCTCTGCAGCAAAACTAGACTTTACATTCCAGTTCACATTTTGAGACTGTGGCAGGCACGGGTATGTTTCCAGGCACAAATAGTGAAAAAAGACACCAATATTTCTGCCTTTCTCGACGAATTTAAGTAATTTCTATGTACTCAGATGTATTTACTCTATTTATTGTATTGCTAGCATAACTCCTCTGGATTTTTAGTTGTATTCAGAATTGCATTCATTTGCATGTCGGCCAACACGATGACGAAATTTTGTCTCGAGTTAATTATTATGTGCTTGTAGTCTTCTGCATATCCCAACACCATTGATAGCAGGACACATAGTTCAAACCTTCCACCAGTATATACTGGTAACATAGAATCGTTTTTCATACTCCATCTAGCCATTTTGGCCACGGGCAGTTGGTTACATATCAGCCAAAGATAGTTCTTAATGGTAGCCGTTATACATTCATTTCTAGTCTGATCGAGATCAATTCCATTTAATTCATAAGATGTTCTATTTATCATTTGCGGTATTTTATTTCGAATGATCTTGGTAGTTGCTGGAACTGCTCCTCTGGCCTTTGTAATTTCCCCTATCAGCCGCAAGTGTGAGCTGCTTGGCACAGTGTAAATTTCTTGATTTTACACTGGGCTCCAAACTCTTATAACAGACCAAATGGAACTGGCATATATGGCGAATACGAGCGAATTTATGTTTTGGTAATGACATATTCATAACTAGTAGCTTCTGCCATGATCATTTTTTTGGGATCAATTCTTACAGACTTTGTAACTTAGACATATCAGGTATCTTAAGTTAGCTCGCGTTAACACATTGAGAGCTCGCGACATATTGAATGTTGGTTTGGGTGCGAATGGTGCTCTATAGGTTTTAGCTCTAAAATTCAGACCCATTTCTCTTCAAGAGTAAGCACAGTGTTATTTAATCACCTCTATAGTTAGCCAGCCATCCATCTTGGTTGACTATGCGAACAACAATTTCCTACTTTTTGCTAGCACAGGAGTATAAATAAGAGATTACGGTATTTCCACAACCTTGAACACAGAAGGGACTACTATGCTAAACTTCTGTAACATATTGCTGTGCCTACCATTGAAAAATGAGCCACTAGCCAAATAACAGTCTACTCTTATAACATTCACTGGCATCACATTTACTGGCAAGGTTGCTAGTATATCATGTTTGGCAAGATTGATACTGTGAATACCTATCATTTCGCTTTTCAAAGAACTTAGTTGTGTTCCTGTGCAGTAACAATATTACATCCAGTACCAATGCACAGCCCGAAGTTCCGAGCTTTTGCCAGTAAGGATCAAAGTTATAGACATGAATGATGCACATCACTTTATGTTTAGGGTTTATAAACTTCGAAAGAAAATGCAGACAGAAGAGGCCACAGTTCTTGTCACTAGGCATCTGATCAGTGGTGTAGTTGTGCAGTAATTTTATACAATGCATATATATTACTTGCGAAACTCTAGGGGAGGTCTCAAGTCTTGATGACTTGAGACCTCCCCTAGGCCGCCCAGTGTGTTCCATGCCCTCTAAGATTTTGTCTAAATTTATAATTGCCAATTCGTTTTTTTTTTTGGTTGGAGAAGTACACCATCTCGCATGAATACGCCAAGAAAATAAGGAATTTTAAATTTAAAGACAAACTTTTCCAAATCAATGTTTGTAAGTGGTCATTGGGTAGTTACATTATGATTTCTTCTACTGCCTTTTTCATATACTCTCACCTCCCACATGGTTTGGACATAAGTACAGTCCTTTTCCATTTTGTGAACCACTGGCTACAGCCTCCAGCATGCGGTTGTGATGAACAGCTTCTTCCAGTTCTTTTCTTTGGTTTTTGGCATTGTCCACTGGCCTGGCAATACTGCTTGTTCCCCAATCTGGCTAATGAGAGCTCTGAGTGCTGTCAGGATTTAAGGTAGGAAACCACCAATCTTAATTGTAGTTTGTTTCCCAGTCTTCCTCTTGCTACACTTGTTTGTAGATTTTCTGTACTTCATTCTTGATTTACTCACTTTGTTTTTCCTCTGTTGTATTCGTACTCTATGCCTCCCTTGACTTTGGTTTTCATGATCTTGGATACAGTCTATGCAGCCTGTCGTTCCCCAAACTTGGTCTGTCGTGATTTCGCGACTTTCTTCGCCTTGTTGGCTAGAACTTCGTCGGCTATTAGTATGTTTTACAATTTATTGCTAGCTGTGTATGCTATGTCATGCTAAATGCAGGCTTCATCAAAAGTATTAATGCCATGGTCACCTCTGGCCAAGTGGTTCTTAAGCTTAGTTCCTGGCCCACAGTAATTGTAGCCTGGTACGAGAAGTTAAATTATTAAGGGCTTTATAAGCATATTCACAAGTCCATGCCTGATATTACCTCTACGAGACATCACAAGATACTGAATCCAGAATGATATCACCTCTACTTTATACATATAATGATAGGGACTTTTCTGATTTTTTAAATCAGTACCAGAAAATATAGTGATTAGAACAGTGTGGTAAAAATAAACAGAACTTCAAAACAAAATTTTGAAGTATTCTGACTCAGAAACAAATCAAGAAAATGTGAAAGTATTATTTTTTCTACAATAAAAAACACTGTCCAATTATTTTGGTTTGTTTTTCAATACGATCACTTCAAACAGTGTTTCTAATAACCCCAATTTACAGTATGATAAAGATCGAGTAAACTAAAACATACAAAGGTATGTGCTTAAATAAGTTTCATTCAGTATCATACAGAATGCGAAAGCATGAACATCTCTAACAGGATTATGTTTAACTCGAAGGAAGTATTGATACTACACTACCGCCTCTGTGGTATATGATTTACTCGTAATGACAACTTGAATTGACATTCTACTATCTGCATACACAAACCTTCATCTGCCAAGAAACTATGTATTTCAGAAGACTTCTTAGTATTCCTCCTCCACAACTCTCCTCCTCATTCTATGTGTAACATACAGCAAACAGATGAAAATTGTATTCAGATCATTCAGCAGGACGTTCGTTTTCCTGTTAGAGTTACCCTGGGTGAGACCAATATGGCCTGTCAATTGCGACATAATCCCCAATTGCCAAACACCATTCGGTGTATTATTGCAGAGACTACAAATTGGGGGGAAAAATGTATGATTCTAAATATGTTGGAGAAATTGAATGGTATACATTTTGATAATGTGTACTTGTACTCAAAATCCCTAGGACAACCAAAGTATCAGAGCCAAGCAGAAATACTAAGAGCTGTAGATGGTATAGGATTTTTCCATTTAGTGATAATGACAAGTCATCTCTTCAGGTGAAGCTTTACCTTATTCTCTAGTTATTTTTGATGGCACTGCTTGTGAGAAGCAGAAAACAATAAAACAATATTTTTGTATGGATAGACATGAAGCAATGGATTCATTTTTCATTTGTCAAAAATATTCCCATATACCCAAACAGTTATTTCGTGACAATGCGAATGTGATAGTTTGGTTTTGCATGGACGACTTAAATTGATGTAATGTTTATCCCGATCATGTAAACACAGATGACATTTGAAAGATTTAAAAATGTGTGTGCAAGCAATTGGAGAGATCTGCACGTTTTTCTTGGTATCGTTAAAGACTTTTTCCCTACTTAAGGGCAGTTATAAGTGGGGATTTGATCAGATTGTAATAGATGATGCCATCCGCTTCCCCCTAGCCCATTTGCTCACCATCGCCGCCAGTTGTTGCAGCTACCAGCACTCTACCGGGCGCTCGTGCTCACCGCATGGAGAGTGCATCACAGTGGTCGTACTGTGAACACCTCAGTTACGAGTGCGGCCGCAGGGGCCGAAGAGAGTGCTCGTGACATGAGCAGGAAAGTGCAAGTGTTAAGCAAGCCACGTGCGCCTGCATGTACGTGTCTCAAATGGAGACCCTGCAAATGTTGTCCTAAGTGTAGTCACGCTTAATTGAGAAACACCCAAGGATGCCCATTCACAAAATGGCCTATCAAGGAACCCTACAATATTTTGATGTCCCCATAGGCCTTAATTTCAGTGTTTCGAATATGTCAATCAAAGGGTTACTGTGCCAAGGGTAGTTGTTGTTGTAAGTTTTGTAGTATTTAAAGTAACATGAAAGTGTTTTCTGGAGTTTGAGAGTGTATGAAAATAGTCATCATGGCTGGCCTACCTGCCAAACCTCGGCCGGCACGCCACGTGTGACCCTTAGTCATACCGTGGTGTCTCGAGGTGTTGGACGTGCTGACCTACGGGGTCGTGTTTCACGCGCTTGGGCGGCGCTTCATCTTTGATCACTAATCACTTCACAGCAATAGACATTAATTTACCGGAACCTTTGTTTACTTCGCAGCTGCCCATGATTCTCTACTCCCCCTTCCCATGGCATATCATTGCCCAGGAAGGCTAAAGTTTTCACGTTGTCGCCTTCGAGCAATTTGTACAGTGTCACCCTGCTGGCGGGTATGTATCAGTGTTTTGTATTATTTTTCAGTGTTTTTATCTACATACTACTAATTTTGGTTGTGTGAGCTACCCCAAGATCTCACTGCACAGGGTTTCAGTAACATAACTGTTTTTGTATTAATCACGATGTTCGGAGCACCGGGAGGACACCACCCGTAGGTCGTCAGCTCACAACCCAGGGAGGAGAAGAGTCTGCTCTACGGTAGCTAGTTGGTATTAAACTTAAAATACCTGGTGCCGGTCATCTAAAAGTAGAAGAGTTGGTGAGAATCTATGGAACATTTACTTGTCCTGCTCCCAACCTTAATGAAAACCACTTTGCTCCACTACCTTGCTGTCAAATGGTTTTCCCAAAGGGCGTGTCCTACTGCCAAAATTCCTTTTCAAAACCCCATCGAAACTTTCTCAGTATTTTCCGCTGTTTTCTTCAATCATAAACTGTTCTTTCCCACTTTCCCTGACTTGTGCCAACATCGAGGAGGTGTAAACATCTGCTGTGCACATCTGTACACTTGGATGCCATCGCGATCCCCAGGATGCCAGGAAAACTATGCACATAGCACAAGGGAAAAGCGCGGGGAATCCAGAAGGACACTGCCATTACCACCACTACAAGGGAGAAGGCAGAAATACAAGGAATAGTAGCCATCTTGGTGCACTGTGACATCAGCCGGCTAGTGCCACCCAGGCAATCAGGAGACAAAGGGGCTGCAATTCCATTCCCGCCGCTCGAGTCGCGTGCACTCGAGAAGGACGAAGGAGGAAAAGAAAAAAATCACCTACCTCTCCTGCTATCCAATCCCGCGCTGAACAGTTGTGCGCACCCACCGTACCCCTGCCTCGCACTGCGCCAAGCAAGACAGCCACGCCGTGATGTTACTTGTGCCATGCCGAGCATCGTCCACTCCCTACCACACTCCCGCATGCCGCGCATCTGCGCCAGCTCTCTTGCAACCATGTGTACTGGAACAACAACACGATGGCTGGCCGGACCAGTAGTGACTCCGTCGAGTTTCTCTGTGCTCAGTGCTTGCGACCACAACAGCAGGACTTTATTGCCAAATACGGGTGTGACACTACATACGGTAAGTGTGCCCCGCAATCCAGTACAAGAATCAGTGTCGGAAACAACCGCTAAAGAGAACAGTGAACTAGAAACTTCGGAAATTAAATTATTTAATATTGACATTTCAGACAACCAAACAACAAATTAGTGCCATCACCTACTCTGCCCAGGTCGGTACACATTCTTATTAAAATGCCAACTTTGTAGTAACTGTTATCATACAGAGTCTTTGAACGGAAACGAGTTGCAAACAATTAAAGGGCTAATGTTTTCTTGTAAGCAGTGCAGTACACAGCCCTTACCCCACAAGCAGATCACGTATAATTGGGACACGTTCTTTGGTGAGTTGTAAAGAATAAACACTTGCGACCATAATGGATGTTCGAGGAACTCTGATAGAAAAAAATCGAACATAAGGGTTCACCTACAGTGTCAAAATGAGACAGAACGGCAGACAAACAGTGAGCAAAAGTCCAAGTATGGAGACTGTGCGGTCAAAGAGGAAGCTACACCTGCTGAAGTACCCGAAGTACAGAACATGTCAATGGTTCTGCCCAGGGCGATAGTACCCGAGTCAAAATTACTGTCTCTAATTACACTCCAGTACCAAACTTTTCCGCCAATACCTAGTACACCCTATGTTCCGCACCTGCAACCGTATTATTCCCCGCCTATGTATGCTCCACATTTTCCAGCAGTACTGCCAACCATAAAGAACCAGTTTCCTACCTCAAAACTTTTTCCAAATTTACCGACAGATGTAGACAAAGCCACGATGGTTACACGCAGTGTTACCAATCGCACTGACGTACCATTTCGGCCAACGCCCATGAGGTTCCAGACACTGCCAACCTTTTCTGACCAACTGAATGAGGTACCATCCACCTTTGTACAAGATTGCACGATGCGTCTGCAGAGGTAGGGTGTGTCGGAAGATGAATGGTCCGGATGTGTTGGAAAGCAGTTAGAAGGAGACATACAGCAATAGTGGCGATCGATGAACCATTATGGACTCAGTTGGGGAGAATTCATTCATGCGTTTTAGTGCCGCCTCGGAAGTATGTTCACCTACGGCATTCGTCAACAGGAAAACACACCTGGTACGACGATTCCATCCTGGAATGGGTGAACAGGAAGTCATCGCAGTGATAGCAGAGACAGCGCAACCAGAGTACAGACCAGCCTTAGTTCCACAGTGACCTCGCAGAGTTCATGTGTGCCGCCATCATCCTCGAACAAAACACGAGTGTTCCACGACGTGAATCGGAAGGCGCCTGGCCGCACCAAGGACCTCACGAGTTCAGGAACTTCCACAGCGATAACAACAGTATAAATAGATAGAACTTTCAACCGTGATGGCCATAACATCCGTAAGTTAACAAAGTGAGCAGTTTTCAAACTCGTGCACGAGGTGGCGGGAACATGCAAAATGTGAATTCGTACCGTGATGGTAACGAGTCCGTTTCGTGGGACCATACAAGACCACCTCTGATGCCATGCCGGTATTGGCCAGGATGGCAGTTACATTGGCACTCCAATTTCTCGGAAACCAGCATCGGAGAAAGCAGAATAACAGCAGCGGAAACGCCCACAAACTACCGGAGAGCAGCGAAGACCAGCAGGGAAATGGGTTGTAGGGGTAGAGACAGCAACCGCAGACTTTACCCCTCCCTGCAGCACCAGCACAGCGGTAACACCACAACATGCCCTAATTACCAAGGTCAGTAGCCAGGGTGCAAAATTTATTCTTGTACTTGTCCATGTAAACGCTATTTTGTGTCATGCCCTTGTCGACATGGCTGTATCACACATTTGTCACCTTTGTTTTGTCAATAAACTATGACATAACCTCAAACGGACAGGTGATCTGGCTTGCTAATGGGGAATGTACTAATACAATAGTCGCCTAAGCGATGGTTAGTATCAAAATAAGAGATTTTGATACTATAACAACAGCAGTAATTACTAATGAAATTAATGAAGATGTTATTTTAGGAGTACCGTGGCTCTCAGAGCAAAACACAATAGTTCAACCAGCTGAACGACGCATCTACTTTGGAGAGAAGGAAAGACGAACAGTTTATAATGTAGACAGCTGTAGTCATGAGCATGTGCCTAAAGTAAATTTACCAGAATTTGAACAACAGATACCCACAGTGCACCATGTTGCTTTTCAGCACTTGCTAGATGAACGTTAACTTGTTTTCGCAAACCATGATGCATTAGGCACGACAACAGTGGCAGAAAACACTATCCTGTTGACTCAGGAAGAACCGGTCTTCAGTAGCCCCTGCAGCTACTTGCCTCACCAAACTAAGATAATAAAACAGCAGATATCCGAGATGCTTGCAGATGGAGTAATCGAACCGACTAACAGCCGTTATAACTTGGCCACAACTCTCGTGTCGAAAAAAGGATGGGACCTGGAGGTTTTACATGGACTTCAGGTCCATCAACCAGGTGATGTGCACTGCTATACCGTTCTATATAAGTGTCAAAGACGCCCTTACCTCACTCGGAAGGGCCAGAATTATATCGTCGCTCGATTTGCGAAGTGGCTACTGGCAAATACAAGTACGCCAGTATGACCGGAAGAAGACCACCTTTATCGCCCCGGACGGACGAAAATATCAATTCTGCACCATGCCTATTGGGCTAAGTGCACACCAGCCACATTCCAGAGTATGATGGTATTGGTTCTCGATGGTATAATAGGCGAATTCATACTCGCCTACCTCGACGACGTAATCATATGGTCGGAGATGTGAGAGAAACATGTAAAAAACCTGTCACTGTTACTCGAGAGATTAGAGATAAACGGATTAACGTGTGCCATTAAGAAATACCGGCTTGGCAAGAGTGATATAGAGTTTCTAGGCCACGTGGTAAACGAGTAAGGAAACCGACTGAGCCCCGAACAGCTGGGGCTGACTGAGAGTCAGACACCACCACATACACGTATAGAACTACACAAATTCTTCGGTCTAATCAATTGATTATGTGAACACGTATAGGATTTTGCAGTAAACGCCGCAACCTTCACATACCTGCTACCTCTACAAAAGCAGTGTGCGTGGGGCAGCGAACAGGAAACAGCATTTTTGAAGATCAAAGAAAAAATCCGAGAATGACCCACTTTAGCGCAGTACAATCCAGCAAGACACCTTTACCTGCCGACCGATGCCAGCCAGGAGAGGCTGGGTGCCGTGCTCTACCAGTATGGCGACACAGGTGTGAGAAGGGTAATCGACTTCGCGAGTGTGAAATTGGGAACTAATGAACACAGAATGATATAGAATGTCTTGCTATGATATGGGCGATACGAAAGTATAGGCAGTACATAGAATATCGTAGGTTCATGTTGCGAACCGATAGTCGCTGCCTATAATGGCTCAAAATATGCGGGAAGCCAGAAGCAAACTTACAAGATGGGCACTTTTGCTGCAAGCTTGCTATTTTGTTATCGAACACATACTGGGAAAGGAGAACGAGCAAGCGGACACGTCATGGGAGTAGTGATACCGCAGGAAACTTGTCAGTTTGCGAGAGATAAGAAAGAGAGATGTAAAAAAGAACATGTGGATGGATGGAGAAGTGTAGAAGGGCATATTAAGATGTGCTCACCGCAAGATGATACAAACTGGAGACTATACCACCTAGTCACAGGGAATGAGTGTTTGAACATGCCCATGGCAGCATATCAGCAGGACACCCGGGAGCAGAGCAGATAGTAAAAACATTTTGGAACAGTTTTTCTGGCCCAGTGTCACTCATTATGTCAGAAATTGTGTACGCAGATGCTACAAATGTAATTTGTTCAAATCCCGGCGGTCTGACGGATATCAACAACAGCCAAGGCAGCCTAAACAACCATATGAAATAGTCTCTTTAGATTTCATGGGGCCTCATCCAAAGTCAACCAGTGGAAGGCAATTAATATTAGTAGTAACAAGCAGCTTTTCGAGATGGATCGAAGCTTACCTGGTAAACAGTGCTAGGACCCGGCAGATTGCGAAATGCATGGAATCAGAATTTTTCACATGCTGGGGATATCCAAGAGAGTTGTGTACGGACATCGGATCCCAAATTTACGGGGAAAATATTGTGTGGACTCTGTACAAGCTGGGGAGTGTGGCACATAAAAACTGCTATTTAGCATCCCTGTGCGAATCCCACGGAGAGGCGCAACCAGGAGTTGTGCGTAACTTGTGCTTGCGCCACCAGCGTTATAGAGTGCGCTGATCTGGTGTAAAGATTTTGAACTGCTGCTCCACCTGTAATTGCCTTGGCTTTCTCTCCCTTTCCATTTTCCCGCCTACCTCTTAGCTACCCCTAACTATTCTCCGCATGTGCGAGTAACAGTGATGTCATTGGTTGGTAAAAATGTATGGTAGGACGTGGTTTGCTTTCGAGCAAAGTTCGTTCACTTCTACTCAGGTCAGCTCAGCGAAAATACCACTACGAACTCTGTTCAAAAGCCTAAACCTCGCTAGTATTTGAGCGAGCTGACATGCACAATGAGTCGCACGATGAGGTGGGTTCGTGACATGTTGTACAAATTTTCTGGTAATTCGAGTTATGGTTTTATGTGACCGCTATATTATTTGCATTCTAAATTCTGTTTGGTTTTTCATGGTGTTTTCAAAATTTAGCTTTGAATTAAGTTGTAGTATGTGGTGCCCATAATACCCTTTCTTTGAATCGTTTGCATGATAAGTAAACTTTAAACACTTTGCTGCAAGTCGCCTGAAAATTAATGGTGTTGAATTGGGACCGCATCGACTTGCTCTAGTTTGAGAGCTTTGAATTAACCCACCTGCAAGTGCATTCATTTGAAATCGTGGGTGCTTGAATTGCTTAAATAAGTTTTAATTTGTATTTTTAAACGTTTTGTGAAAGTCTCATTTTTATGTCAGATGGGCTTCGGTTAGGCTAATATTTTCCAAGCATCAACTTTTCCTTTAATATGAATTAAACATTCATAGCGGTGCTTGAGAGTAAGATTCCCTTTTTGTAACTTGAATTATTTTAATTGAGAGGCAATAGGATATTATGATTCCAATTTATTTATGCATTGTTGTTGCTTTCAAATGAGTATAGAGTATGAACTCATAATATATTTATAATCCTTTGTTTGGGATTCATTTCAGTCAATTTATATTTTTTATGTGTATTTTTTATCATTTTACTTCAGCACCCTGCTTTGATGGCCAGGGTCGCTTTTAAAATGTTTTTAATATTAATGAAATTAGGTAAAATCTGTGATCTGAGTAAATGGAAAACTAAATAAGTCCAAATTGAAACTGTTTGTGCTTTTGTGTTTCCATCACAGTTGCAGGCGCAACTCCTGCTCTGTGTTGGGTGAGCACCATAATAGCTGGGCCGAACACCTGCCCGCTGCACTCTTCACGCTCAGGCGAAGAGTAAAACATGCGACCGGACACACCCCGGCACAAGTCCTGCTAGGAAGAAATATAACACTGCCGAGCGAGGGAAATTGTCCATGCGAGAGAAAGAGAGAGAGAGAGAGAGAGAGATAGAGAGAGTATTGAGACAGAAACAAGAGGCATGCGAGAGAGACGATAGGAGCAGGTATGGTATCGCGAACAACGGGATCGGCAGGTGAGATATGCGAATCACTGGTTGCCAGAAACCAAACGACCACCAAGAACACTGATGGTAGGACAGGCCGTATACGTCCGAGCTCATCCACAGTCCACGGCCCACAAGAACTTTTGTGCGGAACTGGCACAATACTGGACAGGGCCTCACCAAGTGGTAAAAACCTTGGGCTCGACCACATATCTGGTCAGGACAGGCCACAAGACACTAAGGATCCACCATGACGACATCTGGCAGTGGCTGAGTGTGCTCACGAGAACAATGGGGACGAGCCCCAAATCGGCCATGCTCAGGACAAGCACAACAGAAGAGATAGTGAGGTGGAAAGTGGTCCAGGACCTGAAGGAGGGGTCAGACCAACTAACATCACACTAGGGCCTTGAACAAGCAGGTCGCTGAGTCTGAGAGGGGGCAGCGACAACACAGTGATGAGTGGGGAAGGAACATTTGAGGTGTATATAGAGCAAGAGGGGCCGGAACCATCGGCGAGAAGCAAGGACCCATGATGGCAACAGCACTGATGAGCTCTCTGGTGACCGTCCATCGATGGGAGGGGACACAGTACCTCAGAAAGTATACCGGCAGAGGATACAGGAGGTCCAGAGCCACCCGACATGGAGGTGCTGACAGGGGTGAGCCCGGTAGCCGACATCGACATGTCCGGTGGGGATGGGCCATCGAGCCATTCCTTCGAACAAGAAGAGCTGGAAGCAGCACCGGTACTACCAGAATGGGTGGGGAAGGGGGAAAAAACAGAACCCAACCTGGCAACACCACCTGTAAGCCTGCAGGAAGAAAACGTACTAGAACTTGGGGAAGGACCCAACTTACTGGAATGCTATTACTGGGTCGCAACCAGACATGATACAACTGCAGCAGTGAAGAGAGTGGAGGGGTAAGCAGTGAGGACAGCGAGAGTGGCAGGTTGGCCAGCCCGCTATCTCATCAATGTCCCAAGAGGCAAAGAGCACTAGCACGGGAATGTACCAGCTGTGTTAGCCCCACAGCGCTCTGGAGAGTGCAGGTTCGGATATAGCAGCCAAGGAACAACAGACTGCCAGCACATAGGGTGGTTAACATGCTGCATCCCTGCTGCAGGGAGCAGAGGAGATGCTCCTGCTGCATGTGAGTTGTCGGCTGCAAACGGTCTCGCAAGGGGGAGGGGGCATTTGACGCCATCCACTTACTCCAAGCCCATTTGCCTGCCGTCGCCAGCAGCCGCTGCAGCTACCAGCACTCTACCGGGTGCTTGTGTGCACTGGTTGAAGAGTGCACTGCAGCGGTAAAACTGCGAAACCTCAGTTATGAGTGCAGCCGTAGGGGCCAATGAGAGCGCTCGTGATGTGAGCAGTAAAGTGCAAGTGTTGAGCAAGCCATGTGCACCTGCACATATGTGTCTTAAAAGGAGAACCTTCAAATTTGGACCTACGTGTAATCAAGTTTGATTAAGAAATGCTTAAGGACGCCCATTCACGAAACGGCCAATCAAGGAGCCCTATAATATTTTGATATCCTCACAGGTCTTAATAACACTGTTTTGTATTTTTCATTAATTATCATTTTCACGTGTTTCATCCACATTTTGTTTCATACAGTGTAATATGTCAATTAAAGGGTTTCTGTG